>OW240912.1:414202380-414270891 GCA_933207985.1 Pelobates cultripes | reverse complement strand
CATTCGGGATGAAGAATGCCCTGGCTAACTTTCAGAGGATGGTAGATCGGCTACTGGATGGGTTTCAGGAGTATGCCTGCGCCTACTTGGATGATATAACCATTTTTAGCTGCAACTTGCCCGAACAACTGACCCACAAAGGAGCTGTACTAGACCGGATTAGGGAGGCTGGACTGAACCTAAAGCCCAGTAAGTGCCATATAGGAACGCGTAAAAACCTCCCCAAGATAGTAGTATGGGCCCCAGAGTGTGAACAGGCCTTCCAACAGCTCAAGACGGCGCTCATTAAATCACCTGTACTTTCTGCTCCTTTCTCGTCCATACAGACGCTTCTATGTTTGGATTGGGAGCAGTACTGAGCCAAGTCGGAGCAGATGGCGGCGAGCAACCCGGGGCTTATCTAAGCCGGAAACTTTTGCCCAGGGAAGTAGATACACTGCCATTGAAAAGGAGTGCATAGCGGTGGTGTGGGCCCTCAAAAGCTGCAACCTTACTTGTATGGACAACCGTTTACCTTACTCATAGATCACAACAAATTTGGGGCACTGCGCGTGCAATCTAATGTGCCACCAGATAGGAGTGGTGTGTTAAGTAGTACTATTCTTATCAGTTTAATCCCTGTTACGTCCCCTATCAGGGGACGTGTATATGGCATCGATTTTAGGAACCGGGAGATGGAAAAAGATGCTTGGTCGGTCCTCCTTCTTCAAATTTGGGGCACTGCGTGTGCAATCTAATGTGCCACCAGATAGGAGTGGTGGGTTAACTAGTACTATTCTTATCAGTTTAATCCCTGTTACGTCCCCTATCCGTTGATGTGGAGCAAGACGCAGCAGCAGAAGAGGACTCAGCCGAGGAGGTTATGGAAGAGAATGGAGTAGGAGGAGTAGAGGAGGTGGCAGCAGGCCTGCCTGCAAGTCGTGGCGGTGTCACCAACTCCTCTGCAGAGCCACGCATTCCATACTTGGCAGCCGTATCAGTGGACAGATGGACCCTTGCCCCAACACTGTGTGCCAGACATGCCATTATTTCCTTTTGCACAATCGAGTACAGGTTGGGGATTGCCTTTTGTGAAAATAAATTTCGTCCGGGTACCAGTGAGTGAGTGGTGGCACTGGGCACAGTATCCACTTTGAGCCTGACACACCCACTGGCAGACAACTAACTGCTATTCAATCTATAACAGTGAAAAAAGTTTTTTGTTTTTAAATGCAAGCTATTGTGACACCAGTGAGTGAGTGGTGGCACTGGGCACAGTATCCACTGTGAGCCTGACACACCGCTTTGAGACAACTAACTGCTATTCAATCTATAACAGTGAAAAAAGTTTTTTGGTTTTAAATGCAAGCTATTGTGACACCAGTGAGTGAGTAGTGGCACTGGGCACAGTATCCACTGTGAGCCTGACACACCCGCTTTGAGACAACTAACTGCTATTCAATCTATAACAGTGAAAAAAGGTTTTGGGTTTTTAAATGCACGCTATTGTGACACCAGTGAGTGAGTGGTGGCACTGGGCACAGTATCCACTGTGAGCTTGACACAGACTCTGGCAGACAACTAACTGCTATTCAATCTATAACAGTGAAAAAAGTTTTTTGTTTTTAAATGCAAGCTATTGTGACACCAGTGAGTGAGTGGTGGCACTGGGCACAGTATCACTGTGAGCCTGACACACCCGCTTTGAGACAACTAACTGCTATTCAATCTATAACAGTGAAAAAAGTTTTTTGGTTTTTAAATGCACGCTATTGTGACACCAATGAGTGAGTGGTGGCACTGGGCACAGTATCCACTGTGAGCCTGACAAAGACGCTGGCAGACAACTAACTGCTATTCAATCTATAACAGTGAAAAAAGTTTTTTGGTTTTAAATGCAAGCTATTGTGACACCAGTGAGTGAGTGGTGGCACTGGGCACAGTATCACTGTGAGCCTGACACACCCGCTTTGAGACAACTAACTGCTCTTCAATCTATAACAGTGAAAAAAGTTTTTTGGTTTTTAAATGCACGCTATTGTGACACCAATGAGTGAGTGGTGGCACTGGGCACAGTATCCACTGTGAGCCTGACACAGAAGCTGGCAGACAAGTAACTGCTATTCAATCTATTACAGTGAAACATTTTTTTTTTCTTTTTAAATGTCAAGCTTAAGCTATTGTGACACCAGATATGAGTGGTGGCACTGACTGGGCAAATGGGCACAGTAGCCACTGTGAGCCTGACACAGAAGCTGGAAGGCAACTAACTGCTATTCAATCTATTACGGTGAAAATTTTTTATTTCTTTTTAAATGTCAAGCATAAGCTATTGTGACACCAGAAATGAGTGGTGGCACTGACTGGGCAAATGGGCACAGTATCCACTGTGAGCCTGACACAGAAGCTGGCAGGCAGGCAACTGCAATTACATTACACAGAAAAAAAAAAAAGCAGACTTATGTTCTAGCCCTAAAAAGGGCTTTTTGGGGTGCTGTCCTTACAGCAGAGATCAGATGAGTCCTTCAGGACTGTAGTGGACACTGAATACCCTAGCCTAGCTATCAATTTCCCTATCTAATGAGCAGCAGCTACACTTTCCCTCATCTCACTAAGCATGTAGCTTCAGAATGAATCTAAAATGGATGCTGGGAGGGAGGTGGGAGGGTCTGGAAGGGAGGGTCTGTTGCTAATTTGCTGGAATGTGTCTGCTGACCGTGAGGCACAAGGTCAAAGTTTGCTCAATGATGACGAATAGGGGGCGGATCGAACCGCGCATGTGTTCGCCCGCGGTGGCGAACGCGAACACGCTATGTTCGCCGGGAACTATTCTCCAGCGAACAGTTCGATACATCACTAACCATGGATAGCCCTCCTGTACAATTTTAATGCACAGCTATGCACCAATACAAAAGGATGATATTTAATTAAAGGACTACTATAGTGACAGGAAAACAAACTTGTTTTCCTGGCGCTATAGGGTCTTTAGGTCCCGTCCACCCTCAGGGTCCCACTCCTGCTGGGCAGAAGGGGGCTGAAGGTTTAAACACTTACCTTTCTCCAGTTGCGGGCTCCTTCCCAACACTAGATGGACCTGGCACCCAGACCACTTCATTGAGCTGAAGTGGTCTGGGTGCCTATAGTGGTCCTTTAATCAAGTACTCCCTGTACATTTCACAACATCCTTTATAGTAATCATCATATGGCAGAAAAGTGTCAGGCTGTTCAAAAAAGTACTTTACTTAATTTTTTCACTTGCGAGATAAGAGATAAGTCATTACTTTGCTATGCTTATGGGAACAAATGTATTTGAAAACTTGTCTCACTTCATTCAAAAAAATGTTGTGTGCTAATTAATTTGAAAGCTTCCAAATGCTGACATTTGGGGAATTAAGATGAAAATTGATCTGTCTGATAACAAGTGCACATATGTAGAAACTACTGTCCTTGAGAACAGAACCAATTGAGATACTGCCCAGTGACTGGTAAGCCTAATTAGTGGTCCTATCCTTTCTGGGAATCAGAAACAAAAACAAACAAATCGAGAAAACTGGACTCCGTACTCTAAACTATTTTGCTTGTAAGACATTGCTGAACACAGAAATGAGTGTTTTTGAGCAGTAAAATGTATAATGATGACACGATCAGTGAAATTGCTGTTTTATGTGAAACAACTAATATTAATGCTAATTCTTGCCAAGATTTGTGACTAAGTGGCTACTAAAAATTACTGGACATACCCCATTTTGAATACTCTGGGTTCTCTACATTTGCAAATGGTATGTCATGACTAAGTAACATGGCTAATTTAGATTTCTGGTCTGCCATATGGAAATATGTAAATAAACATAGTTTTTTTGACACTTTAACTTTCCAAAACCCCATACAACATGTATATGGGGGGGTGTGGGGGGTGTACTGTGGTAAACGTGAGACTTTGCTGAACAAAAATATGTATAATCTAATGTGTTACAACAGGAGGTGATTAACCACGCCTTTTTTTTTTTTTTAGTGCATTAGTAATGTGATATTGAATACCCCTACAGTGTGGTGTATAAATACATAGATACATACTTTTGTTTTTTCAACTTGTATGTAAAATCGTACAATGATCATTAAAAGATCATCAAAAAACACACAAATAAGACAGATAAAAGTGCAATATATAATTTTAAGTGTGTGTCTTGAAACCAAAGCTCCGAATCACATAGCTTTTTCTAGCGTTCACAATATACAGCAAGCTAAACAAATAGGCCGAAGACACCAAATGGTACTTCACACAGAGATCATGTCTTCACCTCCCTCATCCCCTTACTGTCGAGTCTCAGATGCAGTATTTAATTGACAGGGCACAAGTTACTGTGAATACCATAAAAAGGCAAGGTGCCTTTGAGACAACAGTTGGAGGAACTTGACAAGAGAAGTCTCCGGTGCAATATTAGCGTCCGAGGCATTACAATTAAAAAGGCTGAAAAAGCTGAAGATTTTCTGTCCTCCCTGTTCCACTTCATTCTGAGAGAGGTGCCAGTGCATTTCATATGAAGGAGAAGATCATGAGTAAGGCCCGATCACAACAGCTTTGGAGCTTCCGGGGAGCCAATGAGGCACTCTACAATGATTTGACACAATAGGCACGCAGAGCACTTAGGCCTACAGGCTCTCCACAAACGTGGGGATTCCCCTTAAGCCTAACAGCACTCCACATTAATGAGTGGATCACCATTCGACAGCTTTAAGAAGTTCCACAGTTTCAGCAGAGACTGGATTTGCTCCCAATTGAAATCTACAACTAGATCTTGAACCCTATGGAATTGAGGCCTCAACCCTAAAGACCTCCTCAGAGATGACACAGTGGGTCCTCCACCTCAAAAGTTTGCTAATCCCGCCCATCCTGTGGAGTAGGTTGATGGCCTCCCCTAAGGCCTTTCCTGCGAAAAAAAGGGGAAGGAAAGGAAAAATTATACAAAGTAATTCCTCAAACGTATATATGATCAAGACAATAATAAAAAACACAAAACCAACTTTAGAAAAAGCAAAATATGGTGGTATGCTGCATAACTTATTTTCAGGGAGGGAACACATTTATATTTTTTTTCTTCTGAATATTTAATATGGGGTCTCCATTATAATAAAAGATTTTTGGTCTCTGAGTTGTTCAATACTATATTTGCCTAGTAATCTATTCATAATGATAAGAAAAATTGTTCTCGAATAATTATGAATACAAATATATCTGCTAAAAAATTATAACAATTATAAAAAGTGTCATAATTCAAAATCCACATTTAAACCACGAAGGGTAATGGCATCCAAATTAAAAATCCACCTCATCTCGGTTTGGCCTAAATCTTTAATTATGTCGCCTCCCCTCAAATTAGTACACACTTTCTGAATCCCAAAAAATTCCAGTAACCATGAATTATTATTGTGGTTTGTTTTGTAGTGTAAAGATACATAATTGTTTCCCTTTTTTTCACTTTGCATTTATGTTAAAGCCGTATTCTGAACAATGTATGGCGCTATATGAGCGCAAAGACCGATGGGTATAGTAGTTTTTTCCCATCGGTACAAACAAATGATATAAGTGACTGCTTAGGAACGTCACTTCCGCTATTCATACGAACAAACGGGCAAACACATAACATGAGGACTTAGCCCGTGAGGTCATTTTCGTCATTCGTACGAATGAACAAACGAACAATCATTCAGAACACCTGAATGGCTCTACACCACCCCTTGCCGAACAAACAGTTCATTGGACGAATAAAGGAAGGACATTCCTTTATAACAAGAAGTGAGGATGGATACAACATACCGATTGAGAAAACCTGCACAGCGAGTGAAACGCGTCTTGGACACCAGGAAGACTACATATTTGTATGTTTACACATATTTATTTTTGATCAACTTTGTTTTTCTCTCCATAGTGGAGTATTTTATATATTTTTTTTGTAATATAATAAAGTTTAAACTTATTTAAATATAAAGTCCTCTTGGATTACAACTTTATTTCCATCCAGTATTCTATGGGCTCCAAAACCAGGTGAGCAACTTCTTTTTAACTATTAAGTTGTGAACCTTTATCAAAATCCTACGCTATTGTTTATTGCACTTTATGTCTCCTGTATGCAAATACTACACTGGAGTCTGTGAAGGGGTACAAGCAAGAAGGTCTCTGTTGCTACCTCAAAGGTACAGGAAGCAAGTACGTTCAGAGCTATAATGTTGAGAAGGCTCTTGACTTGTGAGCATTCCACCTTTTAACTTTTTGCTGTCTTAATATTAATTGATAAATGATATTGTACTATTGTGTATTTCTTTATATTTTGTTTTTCCGGCAAATATATGAACACGTCCCATGCAGTATGGGTAAGCCTTTGAGCTTTTTTAGTGTTGCATTATACACTGTTGTGTGTGACAGGGGTAATATCACCTATACCTGGTTTTTGCACATTGAGTGTTATTTTTCTCACTAGTGTATGCTGGTTGTTGCTTAAGGGGGAGCTCTGTGGCGGGACCGCTGCCTAACTGTGAATTGCCCTTTTCTTATGTGTGAATGTGCCCTCCTGGAATGTGTGTTCCCTTGGCAATCTTCTCCCTTCCTATAAACATTTACCTTAAATCCTGCAAAGTACCTTTAAACCAGAAGGGGGCAATCTGGCGCACAGAGCCCCGTGCGCTGGACCACCCCGATACTCCATTTAGAACATTTGGCTAGCGAGGTGTGAAAACCGCAGACTGCAAGGGAACAAGCGGCACGTGCTTCCCCTGGGTGGCTGCCAGTTCATATCACCAAACGCCCACCAAGAGGAGCATTCTTCTCCTGAACAGGTCTATGCACACTGTCTTCGATCCCCATGTCGGGGGTCATCCAACCTGCTCCCCAACAGAGCTATAATCACTGTTAACCCCCTACCTGGCCGCTACGAGGCTAGGCGCAAAGCTGCCCAGGAGAAAGCTCTCTCCGGTGTATACCTGAAGGAGGTATCTACCAGAGAGAGGGACACACGCTAGCTGGGAATCTCTGGAGCTGTGAGTCGGTCTCACGGTTGCAAGCTCCCGCTGGCCGATTGCAGGGCATTGCAGGGTATCGGCAACAAATCAGAGCAGGAGCGCCCAGTCAATCAGGGTTTCGCGCCCTCTCATCTAACTGGGCGGCGAGACCCCTCTCGGCCCCAGGCGCTGATTGGCGCTAATTGGTTTTGTGCCTTTCAGCGGATTGGTTCAATCGGATTTTGCACCCTTTCTTCTGATTTGGCCACGAAACCCCTCTTCTCCTTGATCGCTGATTGGCTTAATCGAGTTTCGCGCCCTTTCGTTGGATTGGGCAGCCAAACTCCTTTTTCCCCCGAATGCTGATTGGGCAGTTTGGTTAGCGGCCTTTCAGGATATTGGCTGTTGTTGGTTTAGGCGCAAAGTTTGAATTCGCCGGAGTAAATCAAGCAACTCCCCAGAACTAATTCCGGGGATGTACAGAGCCTCGAGCCCCAGAATTTGAATGCTGATCTCTTGGGCTCTGTACATCCTATTGCCCCGCTTTTTGCAGGTATCCCAGGCAGGAGCCGGGGCTGTTTATCAATATAAGTTTAAACCCTGTACCCCCTTCCGGTCCCAGAGTTGTGAGCCCCAAAGTTCACCCCCTGTATGTAACGGGTATTCATGTGTGTCTCTGTGTCCACTTAGTATCTAACAGAGCAGGAAATGGCAACCTGCCTGTGATTGTGTTGTGTGGATGGAGACCCCCTGTGGATAAAAAAGCTGTGTGCCCAAATAAAGATTGTCAAGCTTGTACCCTAGAACTGTGTGTCATCCAGTTACTGGGGGAAATGGGTCTGACCTATTATTACGGAAGGGAATAACCAGCCAGGTTATCCTGGTCCTGCTACACTGACACTGATGCATATTCATGAGGATTTGAATACAAGATGCCCAGGAGCACCCTACTCTTTTTTCCATACCAACTTTTCCTCCGTACCTGCACCATGTAGCGGGTTTACTGGTGTCACGTCAAGGGTGCATAATTTATAATTACACTATGGAATATTATCCTTCAATGTAATTTGTGTAGTAAATGGCAGAGATGGTATTGCTGAGGTCAAAAGGGGTTACATCTTTTGAAGCTGGGACCCCCACAGAGGTCAGATGACAGAAGGGGTAGTATAAATGGCATAGCAAAGTGAATAGGATTTTACTATATGGATGTGAAGTAATCAAGGCTCTGCACGGTGTGAGGTTCTACACTTGGAAAAAGTCTGAATGTCTCTTCATCCATTTGGCATATACCTTGTAAGGGATGAGCCAATCTCTTTGATATGTAAATGCCATTAGCCTTGTTCCAGTATCATATCCAAAGGAAGGACAAAAACATTCATATTTACCCCCACAGTATAATAATAAAGCCTCATTTTTGTTATATTTGGAATGTGAAAAGCGCCATCTTTTAACCAAGTCCAAACATGAGTGGCTTAACGTGACCATAAGGGAATTGCGGTGTCCATCCTATCGGATCGCAAGGCCGGCATGCAACATATGTATTGAATGAGAAAATAATAACAAATTCATAGAGGTAATTATTATTTCTGTGGCGGGTACATAAGAGAAGATAGAACCAAATGTTTCCATTTGGATTGATGTTGGTCTGGACACAAGGGGGTGGTCACTTATTATTTCTGTAGGTACACCTTAACTCCACCTCTGGGTGAGGCGTGGTAATCCAGAGGGTATATCTCTAATGATCCTGAAGGGTGCTAGTGTACTTGCTTGGGACAAGATCTAATTTTGAGTGAGTCAACATCATCTTTCCTTGCCAGAGACCCCCTGGGCAGAAGTTGTACTTTGAAAACCTAAGTCAGTAATTAGGACTTCTGTATTTTATCCTTTTTGTTTTTATCTGTTGTTGGTGTAAATCATCTGTTTATCATATATTATAAACACTGTGACTATTTTTTGCTTATAATAAACATTCATTCATTAAGTTCTGCCTTTGGTTCAGAATCACGTTACCTGAAGAGACTAGTTAGTATTTTTGTAAATCCTTGAATATTGTACTAAGTAATATTTGGTGGGTTTTATTGTTGATTTACCTGGGGGACCAAAGCACCCCATTTATAAATTGTCTTGGTGGTGGCATTAAAATAGTAATAGTTATATTATTATGTTTAAATGTGGATGGTGTTAAAAGGGGAATTTTGTCATTATTTCTAGTGCAGACAAATAGTGAATTTTAACCCTTTCACCACCACAACTACGTCACACACACTCTTGGATTAGGGTGCGTTCATGACAACTGGGTCTTGGGGAGGGGTACAAATATGGGTCCTGAGCTCGGTACTCCATCCCTGGCCCTTCTGCTACCGAGAGTGGGTACTCTTAGGCAATACCAGAGGGATAGCATAACTTGCCTGTGCTAAGCCTGCCATTCCACTGAACCCACTTCCTCTTTAGCAGATGGTATGGCTGGTTTATACTGATTGAGTTGGGAAGGGGAAGGGATCATGGACACAACATGGAGAATTTAGTTGAGATCTGAGGAAACCCGGAGGTTCTATGTGGTTAGGGGGACTGAGCACATAACTCTGACTTCTCCATCTATTTCAATACATTGAGATCGGATGAGGGAAAAGTGGGGGAGTGTTCTTTCTCTTACAGTTTTGATTTTTGTCTGGGGGGGGGGAGGTAGGAGAAGAAAGTGGGGGGGTCACTTTCCCTGAGTAACAGGGGAGGGATGTGATTTGATTTCATGTTACTTGTCTATATTCTTACTCTTACAGTTTAAATTTTTGCCAGAAAGGGTAGAGGGGTAGACGGGAGGGTTATGACTTGGGTGGTGGGGTGGGCTCGAGGTTTGGAAAGTATTACAAGTAAAAATAAATAAATGAATAAAAACTTTAAAAAAACATGGGATGGTGTTTTATACACTGTTTTATTAATTTATCCCCTGCAGAATCTCATCTCTTGACCAGCTATATAGCCTGCACCTCTTACTGGGAATTGGTTACTCCAAATGTTAGCTATAGATCTCTAATGGCCTTAAGCAGCTTCTCATGAGGAACAGCTCTACACCATGCCTAACTACATTTAACTCCCCCAGAGCTCTGACCTTGAAGGCACTTCAACACTTAGGATACTTAGCTCTTCTGGAGTGTGACACACTTAACTATGAGGAGTGGGACATCCCTGTGGACCCATTACTCCCAGGTCAAGATTAGTGGTCTCTATTCAACTTAGATAACCTCTAGCATGTAAGGTCATTGAGCAGAGCCCGCAACCCCTCTGTTCCTGTGTGTCCAACTTGTCTGGTTACAACTACATGTCCGTTCGTCCACCCATTGTAAAGCACTGTGGAATTTGATGGTGCTATATAAATAACATAATAATAATGATATTTTCTCCCTGGTTTTGTTTGGTAGTCGAGTCATGTTATTTACCTATTTATGCTTTAATTGTTGTACATCCAAGTTTCATTATGTCAACAGCCAACCTGCTGACAGTTGTATCCAGTGATTACCTGTTATTGCTTACTTTTACATTCTCATTCCCTGACTGCGATAGTGCCTGCTTGGGTTAGACCCAAACATGTTTCCCACCACTATTTGTATGAACACAGGTCTCTGCGAGGTAACTGAGCTTCCTGTACCCCGATTGGGTACCTCCGCCGATGGATGCTCCTAGTGCTCACTGAGCACTCCAAGCACTCCAACAGACACCATCAGCACTGCAGTCCCCACATCCAGCGATACAGCTTGGCTGGGACTCGCCGTTCTCCACCCACCCTGGATCTACAACAAGGCTCCAGGTTCCAGTGGGTGAACATCTCTTCCTCCAGAGAGTCAAGAGTCTCTTAAAAGAGCTTAGTGATTATGCTTCCTGGGGAGTATAGTGATATAGCAATCCCCAGTGTAAATGCCCGCCTTTCCCTTCATGCATGAGATGAGATTCTATGTTGAGGGTAAAACAGGAACTCTTTTATATAAAGAAAGCACTTACAATTGATACACACATTTAAAAGCCCCAACAGCCTAATTTACATACATTAGGTTACATAGAGCACTGTAGTACAAGGAAGGGTGGGGTCAGACAATAGCAAGGGCTGATGGGAGATTGAGGAGGGACAATGCAGCCAGTTTAAACTGGTCTGGCAGTGTCCCTGGGACAACGTCCTGCTTGGGAAACAATAGGACAGTAAAAAGGGGGAGGGGAAGAGGCATATTTTCCCATGGAAGATACTTTTTAACATGTCTTTTTTACAGGGCCCATAGTCTTTGGGCAAAAGGCTGGCAAACAGACCCCTCCAAAAACCAGTGGCAAGGTCATTTTCGACACAGCAGGCTTTTCTATTCTACTGGGAGAGTCAATGCACTTTATCAAGTCCAACAGAATTATTGACTCAGAAGGCAGATACATCTTCTTGAAAGGGTTTGTGGCAGGATGCTGATATACTTTTGCAACGCTCTATGCTCCAAATCATAACCCACCCCCATTAATTTGCCGGGTTCTCTCTAACCTTGCATCTTTCGCAGAGGGGGCCCTCATACTGGGCAGTGACTTTAATGTTCCTCTGAATCTGATGCTGGACTCCTCATTAGTACACAGTTGCGTACTGGCCATTAACAGCATCCATACCGCACTCCAAAACCTCTGTCTGGTTGACTGCTGGAGAATGTTACACTCATAAGACAAAGACTACTCACAGTATGCAGTAGTACATGGGAGATACTCCCGAATTGACTACATCTTTATACAGCAGGAGAGTCTCACCAGTTGCAGAGAGCCCTTATTGACGCGTCCACCTGGTTGGATCATAGTCCCATCCAAATCGTAAAAGATTCCCCAATTCACAGACCTGCATTGAGGTTGTCAAAACTCAATGACACTTTATGACTTTATTACTGTGTATACACAACCAGGCATTGCAAACACTTAAGGAAAACGATGCAGTTGACCTATCTGTCGTTACCCTATGGGAAACACACAAAAGTGTTATCCTGAGTGAATTAATCCGACTTGCCTCAAAGAAGAAGCGGGAATTACAACAACAGTTGTTTGCATTGGTGGGAACCATCTCCAAACTCAAGACACAACTGTAAAATAACAGTTCTACAATGTTATTGCATAAGAATTTGAACACTTTTATAACGCATTATACAACCTCAACGATGGGGGAGACGCTGGTCTTGAAGCTGATAGACCGCTCCGAATACAACAATACTTGATGGTCTTACCACCCAATGATGTCCAATGCAAAGAAGCGGAGCTGCTGGATGCACCCTACAACGAGGACAAAGTTGGGTTAAGATGGGAAGAGCTTTTGGGCCTGATGGTCTAACCTTAGCCTACTATAAAATGTTCTGAGATATCTTTGATCCGAAGCTGACTAAGGCAATCAAATTCTTGGTGAGAGAGGGAGGCATCTGACCCCTTAATTCAAGTTCCACTAAAGGAAACCATGGTGAACTGCCCCGTACTTACTCCCAGCACCTTACACAACATTATACCATCTGAATGGCATGTGAGGCCCCACATTTGGCTTTCTTGTAGCCTTTGACAATATATGCAATGCTTTCTTTGACTGGCTGAAGCATTGCGAGGATGCCAGCATTAGGGCAGTCACCTGCTAACATAGCGACTGGAACTGGCAAAACTCCAACTCACCATCTGCATGTGCGACTGAATAGGCCCATGAAGGGCTGCCCTGGGTTGCAGTGAAACTTTTCCTATCCCCTCAAGAGACAGAGTGTCAAAAGTGGAAAGCCCCAGGCAAGTTGATTCACTTATTGAAGGCTACAGTACTAGCCTGGTCTTCGATGAGGTCTGGTAAATTTTTTTTTTTCCTCCTCCTCATTAGTGTTTATATTTTTGTAATTATCGGTAGGTTTATTTAGGTAGATATAAGTTTATAGGTCTCCCTATTCTTTTTCTTTTGGGATATGTTCCATATTCCTTATTACTTCTTGGAATTATAATGACTGAGGGAAGGGAGAGGAGAGGGAGATTAGTACCAATATAATGGATAGCAACATAAAACATCAAGCAACGTCAGATTGGTAATATATTGGGTTCTGGCTCTAGGAGCCAGTGTGGTCAAACATTACAAGTAAAATTGATAGCATTGTGGAGTGCTATTGGATCGACTATGGGTTAGACATTTGGAATGCCGTTTAGTTTTTGAAGAGTTTTGAGTTCTTCCTCCTTTCTCCGGGGTCTACTTTCCTGCAATTATAGGCAGGTCCTGTTCAGGGGGCTCCATGCACATGTGTGGGTGCGTATATATGTATGTGTACATATACATGTGTATGTTTCCCCACTGGATTTCCAAGAGGTGGTCTGTTCCCCCTCTTGAATTATTTTTTATGTTTTATGTATCTTACAATGTAAATGTGTTCTTTTTTGTATGTTCTTATTTTTTATTTTTTGCCTTTCTGAGACTCGATTTGGGGTGTAATCACGTCAATAGGTGTTACGATGGCACTTAATGTGATATCATGGAATGTCCAGGGTTTGAATTCACCACAGAAAAGTGGAGCGAACTGCAACCTTTTCACTCAACCATCAGCAAATGCAGGAATTCCATACTTTGACATCTTATTAACACCACAAAATCCCTCATATATGCTCTTAAGAAGCAGGATAAGATCCCTACGATGGAAGAATGGATGGAGAAGGTAGAGGAAATCAGAACAACAGAGTCAGTCCAGACAGATCTCCGTGATACTGGCATCAAACATGTTTAGAGGTGGTAACCATGGATATTGTTCATGGCAGATTGGAAATGGCAAGATGCCGGGCCTTGAGACTGAGGTGCCCCCTTCAGGTCCGTGGCATTATTATTATTATTATTATTATTATTATTGCCATTTATATAGCGCCAACAGATTCCGTAGTGCTTTACAATATTATGAAAGGGGATTTAACAATAAATAGGACAATTACAAATAAACTTACAGGAACAATAGGTTGAGGAGTACCCTGCTCAATCGAGCTTACATTCTATAGGAGGTGGGGTGTAAGACACATTAGGACAGGAGTGTGCAATCAAAAAAAAAAAAAAGTGGGCTGCCCTTTAGGGGAGGGCAAGAGACAGGTAAGTGAGGTAGGGGTTAGTCTTGGAGGCCATAGGCTTTCCTAAAGAGATGGGTTTTAAGGCACTTCTTAAAAGATGCAAGACTAGGGGAGAGTCGGATGGCGGTAGGCAGGCTATTCCATAGGAAGGGAGCTGCCCGCGAGAAGTCCTGCAAGCGCGAGTTGGCCGTACGGGTGCGGACAACGGACAGGAGGCGGTCACGGGCAGAGCGGAGAGACCGAGAAGGGACATACCTGTGGATCAGTGAGGAGATATAGGAGGGGCTAGAGTTGTTCAGTGCTTTATAGGTGTGAGTTAGTGCCTTGCACTCCACTTCTCCTTCACATTTACAGTCTATACTTTTTCCTATCATTTTATGCAATTATTCCTTCTTGACTACACCTATAATATCCTTTCTGGATACCCACAACCAAGGCCATCTTTAGAACACATATAATACTTAAAATAACAGAGGGCTGGCCAACAGTGGGAGGAGGTTAAAGCAGGGCCGGCCTTAGGGGTGTGCAAGCTGTGGGGCCGCACAGGGCGCCATGGAACAGGAGGCGTGCCATGTGGCTGCCACAGCTTGCACACGGGCAGTGTCACGGGAGCGAAAACAGGTACCGGGGTGGAGGTTTTCATTATTCTCCACCATGGTCTATTAAAAAAATAATAATAATTGCAGCTGTGGGGGCAGGGCCTAACGAGCGGTAGGGGCAGGGGCTTATCGTGAGGAGGAGGCGGGGCTAATACCTTGCCAAAGCTGAACAGGAAAAGGTAAGAAGGAAGAGTCCCTGCTTCCCCAATAACCAACTGCATCCACTGGAAAGAGGTAAGTGTGTGTGTGTGTGACTGTTTGTGTGACTGCCTGCTTGTGTGTGACTGTCTGTCTGTGTGACTGTCTGTGTGTGTGTGTGTGTGTGTGTGTGTGTGACTGTTTGCCTGTTTGTGTGACTGTATACCTGTGTGTGTGTGTGACTGTCTGCCTGCCTGTTTGTGTGACTGTCTGTCTGACTGCCTGCCTGTGTGTGTGTCTGCCTGTGTGTGTGTGACTGTCTTCCTGTGTGTGGGTGTGTCTGTGTGTGATTGTCTGTCTCTGTGACTGCCTGCATGTGTGTGTGTGACTTTTTGCCTGTGTGTGTGTGTGACTGTCTGACTGTGTGTGACTCCAATTGTGTGTGTCACTGTAGCTGTGCCGTTGTGTTTGCCTTCGCCAGTATCTGTGACTATCTGCCTTTAACTGTGTGTGTGCCTATCAGCGTCCGTGAGTGTCTGCATGCCTGTAACCAAGTGTGTATCACTGTTTGCTTGTAATGGAGTATGTGTGACTGTCTGCTTGTGACTGTGTGCCTGTAACTGTTCATGATTGTATGCCTGTAACTGTGACTGTCTGCCTTTAACTGTGTGTTTGGCTCTTTGACTGTCTGCCTGTAATTGAACGAGTGTCACTGTCTGTCTGTAACTGAGCATGTCTGACTGTCTGCTAGTAACTGTTTGTGTGACTGTCTGCCTGTGCGTGTGACTCTATACAGGCAACTTGGTGGGGGGGCAGGGGGAGCGCCATGATGGTGGGGGAGGCACAGGGCTTCTAATTGCCTAAGGCCGGTGTAACGGACCACCTGGCAACCCGACTGGGTACCTCCGTTACTGTATGCTCCTAGTGCTTCCAGAGGGCTCCAAGCACTCTGCCAGACACCATAACCACCGTGGACCCCACAAATCGACACAGCTTGGTTGGGGTCTCGCCGTTTTCTACCCACCCTGGACCTACGACAAGGCTCCAGGTTCCAGTGGGTGAACATCTCCTCCAAGAGAGTGAAGCAGGAACAAGCTCTTAAAAGAGCTTAGTAGTGATTATCCAAGTGAGTATTCAGAGCATAGCAATCCCTTGTAGTGATATAGCAATTCCCCCAATAAGAGACAAGACTCTAGATTGAGGGTTAAGCAAGAACTGATTGCACTGAGCCTTTATTGCTTCTTTTATACAAGTTTTTCCACAAAGTTACCACCCACATGGACCTTGCAAACTTTGCAAAAAACTGCAAACTTTGCAATCAATCAAGTACAGGCACATAGATAAACACTCCCACGTGTTACAGTAAAATCCTCCCCTCTGCTTGGGAGATAATTGAGTTAATTAATGTATTAATTGTATAATGTATCTCCAAGCTATAAAATATACTTTTATACACTTTTTATAACTTTGTGATTATACATACAATATTATTAAAACATATATTTTCATAACCAGTATAACTAGGGGACAAACATATCCAAAATGTGCTTGAATCGGTTCAGTGGTTCACAAGATAGGATAAAGTCTGTTTGACCTGGTTGGTCATTCGACAATTTGTTCGGTAAAACGAACAACTTTAGTATTATCCATTAAACAGACTCCATTCACTGAAGCAGTGCAGGGAAAACATAAGAACAACAGTTTTTATCCAGTCCTGAAGCAGAGTTTAACACAGGGCCATAGGCACAAGGCAGGAGGCTGGAAATTAGTCCTCTCCAGGCACAAGTGGCGAAGGGCACTTTGTCACAGCCAGCCCTACGTGAAGACATGTTATGAGCACAGCACCTACCCTACATGAATGGGAAGCAAATACATTATAGGGGGGGGGAGTCAAACACAATGAGATGAAAAATAAACCAAACAAAACACCATGGTACACCTGCTTTGCACTGAATATGAGTGCCCCCGACTGACCGCCAAGTATTATAAGCTGCTTAACTTCTGAAATGGAATTAGTGAAGCTGTAGCTTATCTGTCCCCTTGAATTGCTAATGTAAGGTTATAGAGATGATGCCAGTCAGGCCCTCATGTGCCCTCACTGTTTGTGGTTGCATTTCCCAGACCTCACCTGCACAGCTGTCGAGCTCTGCCTGAGTAACTGTCAAACCTACAACTAATGGTTTGATGCCTATTAACCCACATAATGCCTAATGGCCGAGATACCCTAACACGATATTGCTGTGATGTATCTGGATGATATTTTATCTTAATTTGTATCTGTGCACTTATATCACTATTTGTAATGTATTCATGGAGCACTGGGGATGTGCAGGCTATACCAAGCGACTGCTCTGTGTAATCATGTATGGTCTATACCACAATAAACACTTATATTCATATAAAGTACAAATGTAACTTATCCAAAATAGCAAAGATAATATATATATATATATATATATATATATATATATATATATATATATATATATATATAAAGAGAGAGAGAGAGAGAGAGAGAGAGAGAGAAATGCTAAAATATTCATACTGTTCATTCCTAAAAGAGATAAAGCTATTTCAATATGTTACCAGACAGTTCATTCTTATATATATATATATTCAGTTGAACCTTCTTGTAAAAAGAGTTGGAAAAAGGGATTAGGGAAACTGTTTTCAGAAGAAGAATGGCAATCAATTCTGAATTTCTTAGATATCACATTGTGCAAACCACATAGAGTTAACCTTCAAATGAATAACCCAGTGGTATTTAACTACAAAATGGCTAGCCCATATATACCCAGGAACATCACAAAATTTCTGGAAACTTTATGAAGAAGGAACTGTTATGCATATTTGATCTGGATGCCCTTAAATTATAAAAGTGTGGAAAGAAATCTTTATGATCTAATACAGTGGTTCTCAAACCAGTCCTCGTGGCCCACAAACAGTCCAGGATTTATATATTTCCCTGTTTTATTCCAATGGAGATACTAACAAAACCTGGACTGTTGGTGGGTCTTAAGGACCGGTTTGGGAAATGCTGATCTAATAGAAACAATGCAAAAAAATGACAAATATGCTGAACAACCATGTATTACTGCCTTCCAACTGACCACCAACGACAGTGCCCAGAGCATAGAGACTGCTGGACCCTGGGAGAGGCTGGCTCACCGAGCTCCAGTCCCCGGGACGAGATGTCCTTCTCCGGCAGTGAATGGGGCAGACAGCCGCTGCCCCACTATTCTGCACCACAGTACCCAGCTTGAGGCACAAATCTAGGTGGATCCGTACCCATTACCCCCCACTTGGACCTGGGGGTGGTCCCGGTCCTCACTCTGGGGCCCTATTCAAGACTACACACATGGAGCCGGGGGACCCGAGAGCGGCTTCCAAGATGGCGGGCGCCATGTGCGCGGGAGGTAGGAAGAAAACCTGCACCCATGGCACACAACGGGATTCCGTCACCCCGAACTGGCAACAGGGAGGAGCGGATAAACCACCAGCTACTCCTGCAGCCACAAAGGCCAAAGATAAGCGGCACAAGATACCCTAATGAGCGGACCAAGGCGAAAGCATCAGGGGAACGGAACATCGCACCACGATCACTCCCACCGGGGACATCGGGGCCTGCTGCCAAGCGAGCTACCCTCACACAAGGACCATCCTCGCACTCACCCAGCTTGCACCACCACTACCCAGACAACAGCATAAACAAGACAGCAAATAAAGTCAGGTTTTTTTTTAAATTTTAATGTATTGGACTCAGGTAAATGGGTAAGCAAAAAGATTTGAGTGACTTTGACAAGAGCCAAATAGTAATGGTTGGATGACTAGGTCAGACCATCTCCGATATGGCAAGTCTTGTAGGGAGCTCCTTGTACGCAGTGGTTAGTACCTACCTAACAGTGGCAGGGCAAATGCAGATAGGGTCCCAGTGCAAGAAATTTTATGGCAGGACAGGAGGCTTCATATTTGCTTTACCTTCTTTACTGAAACCTCCAGCAGCAAAGAAACAGTTAACAGAACTTTTCAAAACAACCAATCAGAACAAAGCAACAGTAGTATAAAACCCCTAAGCAGGCTCTTCCACTTCCTCTTTCTTTGCTGCTGCCTCCAGGTGAGCACTCACCAACTCAGAGTTGTCTCTGCTCTTGGTTGTTGTTTTATCCTACATGCTGCTTGTTTATTTAATCAGTCTGTTTGTTAGGTTTGTTTAGGCAGCTTAATTGCTGGTTTTATTTAGGCAGGGTTCTTGCTGGATTTGTTTTAACAGTTTGTCTGCTATGTTTATCTAGGCAGTCTATTGCTGGGTTTATCCAGGCAGTCTATTGCTGGGTTTAGCTAGGCAGTCTATTGCTGGGTTTAGCTAGGCAGTCTATTGCTGGGTTTATCTAGGCCAGTGATGGCGAACCTTTTTGAGCCCGAGTGCCCAAACCGTAATACATGCCAATTTTTTTCCCCTCAAAGTGCCAAAACGGCATTTAAACCTGAATACTGAGGTTTAAGTTTCGAAAAAACAACTCATACAGTTGTCCGAACTAATTAACATCTCTGTGTGTGTACTTAGCAGTCTGTCTGTGTACTTAGCAGTCTGTCTGTATTTAGCAGACTGCTGAATACACACACAGACTGCTGAGTACACAGTCTGCTGAAAACACACACAGACTGCTAAATACACACACACAGACAGACTGCTGAGTGTACACACACAGACAGACTGGTGAGTGTACACACACAGACAGACAGCTGAGTGTACACACACAGACAGCTGAGTGTACACACACAGACAGACTGCTGAGTGTACACACACAGACAGACTGCTGAGTGTACACACACAGACAGACTGCTGAGTGTACACACACAGACAGACAGCTGAGTGTACACACACAGACAGACTGCTGAGTGTACACACACAGACAGACTGCTGAGTGTACACACACACAGACAGACTGCTGAGTGTACACACACACAGACAGACTGCTGAGTGTACACACACACAGAGAGACTGCTGAGTGTACACACACTGCATTGAGGGGTACATTGTATGTGTTTCTGTGTGTGTGTGGGTGGGGTGATGTGATGTGTGGGTAGGGTGATGTGTGGGTGTCTTTGTGTGGGGTGATATGTGTAGGGCAGGGGTGCTGTGTGTATGTCGTCCCCCCTCACCCCCCGTCCCACACTCAGTTTTCTCCCCCTATACCTCCCTCAGTTCCCCCCCATCTCTCCCACTCAGTTCCCCCTCCATATCTCTCCCACTCAGTTTAGCCCCTCATCTCTCTCCCACTCAGTTTAGCCCCCCCATCTCTCTCCCACTCAGTTTCCCCCATCTCTTTCCTCAGTTCCCCCATCTCTCTCCCTCCAGTTTCCCCCATCTCTCTCCTCGGTTCCCCATCTCTCTCCCCTCGAATTTAGCTCTCCTCAGTTCCCCCCATCTTTCTCCTACTCAGGTCCCCCCTCCCACCAGCTCTCCTCAGTTTCCCCCTTGGCTCTCCTCCAGTCCCCCCATAGCTTTCCCTCAGTCCCCCGGCTTTCCCTCAGTCCCCCCCCAGCTCCCTCAGTCCCCAGCTTCCTCAGTCCCCATGGCTTTCCCTCGGTCCCCCCCCCATAGCTTTCCCTCAGTCCCCCCATAGCTTTCCTCAGTCCCCTCCCCCTCCTTGAGCTCCTACCTTGTAGCGTGGCCGCGCGCACCGCGGTACAGGAACTTATGTTTCCTGTACCCGGCGGACAGGAAGTGCTCGCTCTGTGAGCACTTCATTTCCGGCCGCCCGGGTACAGGAAACATAAGTTCCTATACCGCGGTGCGCTCAGCCACGCTACACAGAGTGTCTGGTATGCGCTCACCTCCTGCCGGACACTCCGGCTTTGGGCCCGCCGGGCCGGTGCACCCTAAGGCGGCCACTTGTGCCGCCTTATGGATGCGCCGGCGGAGCGCACCCTCCCTCCCTCCGGCGACCTATGGCCGCGTGCCCGCAGAGTGGGCTCGGCGTGCCACCTGTGGCACGCGTGCCATAGGTTCGCCACCACTGATCTAGGCAGTCTATTGCTGGGTTTATCTAGGCAGTCTATTGCTGGGTTTAGCTAGGCAGTCTATTGCTGGGTTTATCTAGGCAGTCTATTGCTGTGTTTAGCTAGGCAGTCTATTCTGTGTTATTTCCTATACCACTTCATGCTATGTAGCTGCTGTATCACTTGTTAACACCTGTTGCTGTATTTAGGCCATTTATCTGATAGATTCTGGATACTGCTCATTAATTTATTGTTATTCTGGGTTACGTTATTCTGTTTTCACACTCTGCTGTATGGGGAATGGGTGCCCCTGCTATGATGCTTTGGCTCTGCCTGTAATCTGTTTCCCCTCCCCGGGTTCCCCTGCTGGGCTCTGTCGCCCATACCCTTCTCCCTTATTCCCCACCTGCTCCCCGTGGCCCCTGGCCGCTTGCTGAGCAGCTTTTTCTACCGTGGCAGTGCCGCACGATCACCACGCGGTAGGCCACGCTCTGTTTTTGCAGCCACGGCAGCCATTTTGTTGGAGCTGCGGCGGCCATTTTTCAGAGCCACATGGGCTCTGTGCAAACAGCCAGGTCTCACCCACGAACTGGCCTGCTGGCCATGTGGCCGCCCTCCCCTCTCCCTATATCACGGGAGATAGCCCAGTTTTTCAGCTATCCCTCTACTTACTGTGCCTGTCTCACATGCTGCATATGTAACAGATCCTGGATAGCAGGATCTGTCCCAGGCATGCTCACAACTGCAGCTTACTATGTCTGATGCAATGTGACTAGGTTCTCTATCTTAGCAGTAGACTTGTCACACTTTTTTACTATTACATGTGAATCTCAGATTTAAAGGGACACGTTACTGCTCAAATAAAAATCTTTGTTTAACAAGACTATGCCACATGTGTTATATGCTAATCAAGTCTTTCTCTAAGGTTCAGTCTTTTTCTCATAAAAATTAAATGGCCTGTTTTTCAGCACATAGCTCCCCTGCCTAGGATTTGCTGCCCTTCCTGCAAGGGACTTAAATTTTCCACTACACATACACTTCAAAAGTGTATCCTAATATAATACCTGAGTGGTCTGTGAGTCAGCTTCTCGCTATATGGACCCTCCTATTCCTCAGGGGGGCTACTGGCCCCACATTCAGACCTGTTATTACTGGGGCTCTACCCGCTACTGGACCATAATAATGGACGTGGGACACCATTGTGGGCTGGGTGACCTCCTCCCTCTGGCAACATGGCTACCTATGAGTACCCTGCTGGCTCTACGGCATCCTGTGACCCCCTCCTGCTTCCTATACTAATGCTCCGGCAATGTCCTGCTATTATCATACCGAGGGGGTACCCCTCCTGCAGTCTGCACTGCTGGACCTTCAGCGTCCGGGTATTCCCATAAAAGAGGGTACCCCTCCCACTGATTGAGCTTCTGTTCTTACAGTGCCCTGCAATATGCAGATACTGAGGGTGACCCCCTCCTGTGGACTACTCTGCTGGACCTACAGGGTCCAGTTATAACCATAATGAGGGTGACCCCTTCTCGCTGACTACACTGCTTTGATACCACACTGAGGGTGACCCCCTCTTACCTACAGCACTGCTGGATCTGCAATGCCCAGTTCTGGATGAGGGTGACCCCCTCCTGCCGTCTACACTGCTGGACCGGCAATGTCTGGTTACTTTATTATACGGCTAACCACTTCGGCACTACTGTACCTACAGTGTCCGATTATGTTCCGATTATGTTCAGACTGAGAGTGACCCCCTCCCCTGCTGGCCTATACTGCATGGTATGCTTGTGCTTGTTGGGTGACCCCCTCTTGCACGCTGGGTGACCCCCAGCTGGCCGCACCAGGTATCATTCCGACAGTGTTACCTCTATGGCAGTTGTGCAATCACGGCTGAAGGACAAATCTCCCGTACCCAGAAGGTCACTTGGCCTGTCCTCTTGCCGCCCCGCTGACCTCACTGCCAGAAACCATCGGTACCCTACGGGGACACTCCACCGGCCATCCTAGACGCTACACCAAGCACCCCTGGTACTCGTTGGCTAACGGATGGATTCATAAAGAGGATCAGTCTTCATGACGGAGTCCGGAAAGGACACCGCAAACACCTGACACAGGGTTTGCACTCTATCTGGGACTAACCAGTGGATGTCGGTGACACGCGGACACAGATGTTTCCTCGGCACGAATGGCGCGTTACTGCTTGGAAAGCGGAGAAGACTAAATTCCCACTGGGAATGGACCGATATGACTTATAGGTATTGCCTAGTTGGTTTCTACCCCTGAGAACAGCAAAACGGCCCCTGTCCAAGCTGGACATCAAACTGATGGATTTAGCATCCAAGTGCTGGGTCTGCTCTCCGGAGTTACCCTCGTGTACAAATTGGGCTGATACGTCTCTATTCATAGGGTTCCCCCTTAGCTAGCCCCAGAGGTCTCTCGGACTGTGCCCGGACTCCAGATCAAGGTTGCGGAACCTTGGACCATTCCATAAGCAATATACATGACCATCCCCACGCTACATGCTCCCAGTGCATATGTCGTCAGTTGACACATTTTGAGATGGAGGGCACTCATCCCCTCTGAGAGCTGCTCGGCGTTGACGATTGGTTCTCTCCCTCAAATGCACATGAGAGAAACCCGCATGGATTTTGCCATCAGCATGGACATATTGAATCTGACTCACTCCCAGTCTACCCAGTTTCCGGTCTTTCATGGAATATTCAGTCCAGGCGGTGCTCCGCCTCCCGAGGACCAAGATGTCCATCTTCAAGGAAAATACCAGGTATATGCTCCGCAACCCGCGGGTTACACTTAGGGGCCCAACCCGGTTAATTGACTGGTGCCCATTCGCCATGGAAGCCATACCTCCAGGATCCGGTACTATCAGCCGCTCCAACATGACGCTTTCTCTGGTCTTCGGCCTGGTATGACCAAATCATGTGACCTTCGGATGAAGCTCATCTAAAACTTGATGACTCCGCAGGAGTGACTCCTTCACGCCAACTGCATGGAACTACCTGCAGGTTTGTTCAACATTCACAGTATTACTCGCTACCTTCCGACATGGACTTCTCACCAGTTGACCACTACGGACTGCAGTCGGATCTCATATAGGATCGCTATCTATAGCTTCTGGACAAGTATTCATCATTTGTGACAGAATGTATGCGGGACGAGACACTCATGTGGCGGACGGCTTCACCCGACCATGGAGAGACCCCAATGATTGGTTGCCTCACCCTCCGGGTTCTCGAGTACTGGCATGATTACATTCGGTGCGAACCGCCATACGGAGCGGTTCTCCAACTGGCTGCCAGACCCTCAGCTAGGCAAAGGGATGAGTTTTCCAAGCTTGGTCTCCTTTGGGGCGTACACATCCCGTTTACCTACAGGATACTTTGGGTTTTGCTTCAGACCGAATTCCTGGAAGTGTCGTTTCACCTGGACAAACCACTTCGGAGGAGTCCTGCGTGCTTTCCCCTTTTTGCTGGAGTTTGCCATGGGAAGGCAATCTACGACTCCCTGTCTCTTAATGTCCCACGTGAGATCCACAGGGGTAGCCTGCCACGACTGGTGTTTGGGTCCCCATTGTCTGGCTGAGTTGCCCTCTCAGGGTAGGATTGTATGGGGCCATTCACGTCCTATATCAGCTAGTGGACGACTCATGTGCGTTTTCTCAAGATTCTGGCATTGCTAAGGATCTCTTGGTCTGCAGTCTACCAAGAGGAGTATACTGTACGGGAGCCCTATCTCTCGCTATTCCTCAAGTCTAGTGGTATCGTGTGTTGTGCATTTCATTGAGGAATGACATTGAGGAATGACCTGATGACAAGGTGCACCATTTTTTTCCGCTTACGGTTTCCCCCCAGTTCATCTTGTATTTCATCGCGTTCTGACGTCATCGTATCGACGTGTCTTCTTCCTTCTTGCCGTTCAGTACATCGGCTTCTGCTCCACACATATTTCATTTTTATTCGTCCTCTGTGTCGTACCCCTATTCTCTGGATAGGCCACGGCTCTGACAGATTGTACATGACCATGTAGATCCAGGATCTGGTTCTTTCGTCCGTCTACTCATGGACAGCTGTTTATTTCTGCGTACGGCCGTTTTGGACTGTTTCTGCATCTTCGCTCGCCCGTTGGATTTGGTGGATCCTCTCATTGACTGACCTTGAGTTCCTCTGGGACACTTTTGGTTCGGGGTGCTGTCACCTCAACAATTTTGGAAGCCGTTGGGTCCCTTCTGCATTTTCTCTACACCGCTGCTTGGTTTAGGGAATCAGTTTTTCCATTCTCCTTTATTTCAGTCCTCTATCTCATATTGCTTCTGGTTCTACTATTTGGGCGTTAAAATTGCAAATATGAAGCCTCCTGTCCTGCCATAAAATTAGGGATTATTCTAGCCTCGGTGAGGGAATAATCTAAATTTTATTAAAGACAGGAGGCGAATATTTCCCCCCCTTTTTTTTTACGTTCCCTCCCTGGATCTGGGTTTTATTCTATTATAAATAATTGGGGATATTGTTATGTTTTGTGAATGCATGGTTTTACATAATAAAGGTTATTTCTAATATTCAGTGATGGTTCTCCATGTGCGTTTTATTCATCATGTTTATTGTAATTATGTTTCGTCAATGCCTTTTAGCTTAGGTACATACTAGGTCTTCATAAGATCTGTAGACTTTGTTTATTCATCAGGTATTATGATGTAAAAGTGATATTGTATGGATATGACATCTTGCCTTGACAGTTTTCTTTCACAATGTTTTCTGTTTTCTTGCAGTGTAATCTATTTTCTCTCTGGGCTTGACGATTGTTTCTCTGGATGTGTCTGCTACAAGGTGGATTCGCTGGTTTCCTTGCTCTCCTGCTCGACCTCATCAAAGAAAGAGGAAGTGGAAGAGCCTGCTTAGGGGTTTTATACTACTGTTGCTTTGTTCTGATTGGTTGTTTTGAAAAGTTCTGTTAACTGTTTCTTTGCTGCTGGAGGTTTCAGTAAAGAAGGTAAAGCAAATATTCGCCTCCTGTCTTTAATAAAATTAAGATTATTCCCTCACCGAGGCTAGAATAATCCCTAATTATTTGGGACCCCACTCCCCCCTAGCACCACCATATTCGCAGCGATGTAAGCATGTTTATTTATGGAGTAAGTGTGTGTAAAATATAGGAGTCTATTTGTGTATAGTTTATACTGTTTTTATGTAGTTTTGATGTTTGAATGTTGGGGTGTATGCACATATACACATATGTGGCTACACATAGTGACACAGGAACACACTAACACACAGATACAAACATATACCTACACAGACATGTACAAACATATACACACAGACACACAATGACACACAGATACACATACCTA
Source organism: Pelobates cultripes (assembly GCA_933207985.1). Taxonomy (NCBI): domain Eukaryota; kingdom Metazoa; phylum Chordata; class Amphibia; order Anura; family Pelobatidae; genus Pelobates; species Pelobates cultripes. The sequence goes on along the minus strand of OW240912.1, from coordinate 414,244,746 downwards.
CATGCACTGGCACACACAGATACACATTAATACAAACATATACCTACATAGGATCATACACACACTGGCACACATACAAACATATACATACAAACACACAGACACTAACATATGCATGCACACACACACTGGCACACAGACAGATATGCAAATACACATACACACATACATACCTAAACATACAAACTGGCACACACACATATATACACAGAGGCACACACAGAGATAAGCACTGAAATACACAGATACACACATACACACTGTCACACACATTGCAATTTACATATTGTTAATCCCCCTCCTGCTTCCATACCTTTTTCTTTTCTGTGAGGCAACTTCCTGGGGCTGACTGTCGCTGATGGGAGTCTGCAGCTGACTGCTTGCAGAGCTCCCTCCTGTCATATATTCATCCGCACATAAAAATGTGGTTAATGGCATTTACTGTCCTGACAGGAAAAGTTATGCTGAGCAACAATACCGTCCTGACAGGAAAAGTTGTGCCAAGCAGCAATCATGCACCTGGTAATTACTTTTGGGGTCAAAGGCCGGTCATGGCCAATCAAATCCACAGGAGGGTTTGTGTTCAGCAGCAATCATGCACATGGAAACCTGGTAATTGCCTTTGGGGTCAAAGGCCGGTTACAGACAATCAGATCCACAGAAGGGGTATTTAACCCCTTAGGTACCAAACTTCTGGAATAAAAGGGAGTCATGACATGTCACACATGTCATGTGTCCTTATTATTATTATCTTATTATTTATATAGCGCCATCACATTCCATAGCGCTGTACATTGGGTGGACTAACAGACATGTAATTTTAACCAGACAATTGGACATACAGTAACAGAGAGGTGGAGGGCCCTGCTCAATGAGCTTACATTCTTTAAGGGGTTATATCCAATTCTCCTCTTGCTCATTGCCATGTTGTGGTTTCATGCCAATGGTTATCTGAGAGTGCATTCCTGATCTGGATTTTCTGGTATTTGACTTTGGCTTTGTTTTGACTTCCCTGATATCTGGTATACTTGACTTTTGGCTTTCCCTCATCTTTGTGTCTGATTCTGTGTCCCTGACCTCGGCAAGTATTTTGACTATTCTTGGAGACGTTAAGTCCGACCATTCTAAAGTCCGGTTATACGTTATCCTTAATCCTAGGTGTGACACAGTACTGTGTGTTGGATCAACTTGTAATCCTGACACCTCCTCCCTCATTGTGCCTTCTCTATATCCTCCAGATTGTGCGGTATTTAAGCTGAAAGGAAGTGACAGATACTTCCTCCCAACATTATCTGCACATATTATAGAGTCTGCCAAACAGCCGCAGCCCTGCCAATGAGCCGCAGCACCTGACCAGGCCCCCAATGGGACCTGCCTGGGGGGTACCTGCCAGAATTCCTCACAGTATCGCTGACATTGCAGGAGCTGGTCAGGCTCTTAAAGGGCCCCTGTTTAGCCATCAGATGGCCTTTATTGCGGGCCCTGATGCAGCTGGGCTACTCCAGCAGTAGTTCCGTCACTGCTACCTAAAGTGGTGCAAAGAAGGACAATCAGTAAACCTGCATCAGGGTCAAGGGCTCCCAAATCTCTATTGTTGTGCGTGGGGATCAAAGGTTAGGTCAAAACACAGAAGAGCTACTGTAGCTCAGAAAACAGAAAACAACGTATTGCTTGCAGGGTGTGTGTGTGTGTGTGTGTCATTTATCTGTGGAAAAGATGGCCACATGGTAAACTATGGGAAGAAGGCAGGCTGGTGGAAGCAGTGTTATGTTCTGGGCAATGATCTACAGGGAAAAATTGGGTCCTGGCATTTATGTAGATGTAACTTTGACATGTACCACCTACCTAGAGATTATTGCAGACCATATACAACCCTTCATGGCAATGGTGTCCCCTGAATTCAGTGGCCTCTTTCAGCAGGATAATGCAGCCACATTTTTGCAGCTTTGTGCATTGTACATCACTTTAGCTAAGTCTCCTGTTTTCACCAAATAACCTTCTTATTAGATGTACTCAGCCAATGAGAGATCAGTGTGAGTTGAGTTGGTTACCTTCCCCAGACAGTTATTATCCTATTATCCTGTTTTCTGCCTCTTTTACATGGCTATACAGATGAGAGGACAGTGATTGTCTGTGGCTTGGGATTAAGTCAACAGCACAGCTAACACCGAGAGCTCTCATTGGGTGAGCTACACTGTTTACCTTTAAATCAGTAAAATATTTTGTGAAAAGGGGAAGCATGGCTAAAGGGTGGGAGCAATCTTGCATACAGCGAGATTCTAGGCGAAACTAGAAAACCATCAAAGAGATTTGATGAACATAGATAAATTAAAGACAAATCAATCAAACACCTATAAAATTCCACCATCCTTGGAGAATGTCAGTAAAATTGAATGCATTAGTTTCCCAGATTGTGAGTTAATTTCCACAGGACCATCTTCACCTCTTATTTATTGATTTATTTGTAAAATATTTTACCAGGATGGATACATTGAGATTTCTCTCGTTTTCAAGTATGTCCTGGGTCCACAAAACATTGCATTGTTACAACTAGGATACAATATTACAAAACTACAATATACAAACAATATATGTATATAAATTTAATACAGGTAATAAAAAAAAAAAAAATATATATATATATATATATATATATATATATATATATACAGTTGCAAGAAAAAGTATATGAACCCTTTAGAATGATATGGATTTCTGCACAAATTGGTCATAAAATGTGATCTGATCATCATTTAAGTCACAACAATAGACAATCACAGTTTGCTTAAACTAATAACACACAAAGAATGAAATGTTGCCATGTTTTTATTGAACACACCATGTAAACATTCACAGTGCAGGTGGAAAAAGTATGTGAACCCTTGGATTTAATAACTGGTTGAACCTCCTTTGGCAGCAATAACTTCAACCAAACGTTTCCCGTAGTTGCAGATCAGACGTGCACAACGGTCAGGAGTAATTCTTGACCATTCCTCTTTGCAGAAATGTTTCAGTTCAGCATTATTCTTGGGATGTCTGGTGTGAATCGCTTTCTTGAGGTCATGCCACAGCATCTCAATCAGGTTGAGGTCAGGACTGGGCCACTTCAGAAGGCGTATTTTCTTCTGTTGTTCTGTTGTAGATTTACTTCTATGCTTTGGGTCATTGTCCTGTTGCAACATCCATCTTCTGTTGAGCTTCAGCTGGTAGACAGATGGCCTTAAACTTGGGAATTAATTTTTCCTCCGATGATAGCAATCCATCCAGGCCCTGACGCAGCAAAGCAGCCCCAAACCATGATGCCCCACCACCATATTTCACAGTTGGAATGAGGTTTTGATGTTGGTGTACTGTGCCTTTTTTTTCGCCACACATAGTGTTGTGTGTTTCTTCCAAACAACTCAACTTTGGTTTCATCTGTCCACAGAATATTTTGACAGTACTGCTGTGAAACATCCAGGTGCTCTTGTGCAAACTGTAAACGTGCATGGCCTTAAGTTCTCCTGCAAAATGTCTTGATAAACTTGGGAATTCAGTTTTCCTTCAATGATAGCAATCCGTCCAGGCCCTGACGCAGAAAAGCAGGCCAATCCATGATGCCCCCACCACCATACTTCACAGTTGGGATGAGGTTTTGATGTTGGTGTGCTGTGCCTTTTTTTTTTACCACACATAGTGTTGTGTGTTTCTTCCAAACAACTCAACTTTGGTTTCATCTGTCCACAGAATATTTTGCCAGGACTGCTGTGGAACATCCAGGTGCTCTTGTGCAAACGTGCAGCAATGTTTTGTTTGGACAGCAGTGGCTTCCTCTGTGGTATCCTTCCATGAAATCCATTCTTGTTTAGTGTTTTACGTATTGTAAATTCGCTAACAGGGATGTTAGCATTTGCCAGTAAGTCTTTTGTAAGTCTTTAGCTGACACTCTAGGATTCTTCTTCACCTCATTGAGCAGTCTGCGCTGTGCTCTTGCAGTCATCTTTACAGGACAGCCACTCCTAGGGAGAGTAGCAGCAGTGCTGAACTTTCTCCATTTATAGACAATTTGTCTTACCATGGACTGATGAACAGCAATGCTTTTGGAGATACTTTTATAACCTTTTCCAGCTTTATGCAAGTCAACAATTCTTAATCGTAGGTCTTCTGAGAGCTCTTCTGTGTGAGGCATCATTCAAATCAGGCAATGCTTCTTGTGAAAAGAAAACCCAGAACTGGTGTGTGTTTTTTATAGGGCAGAGCAGCTGTAACCAACACCTCCAATCTCATCTCTTTGATTGGACTCCAGTTGGCTGACATCTCACTCCAATTAGCTCTTGGAAATGTCATTAGTCTAGGGGTTCACATACTTTTTCCACCTGCACTGTGAATGTTTACATGGTGTGTTCAATAAAAACATGGCAACATTTCATTCTTTGTGTGTTATTAGTTTAAGCAGACTGTGATTGTCTATTGTTGTGACTTAGATGATGATCAGATCACATTTAATGACCAATTTGTGCAGAAATCCATATCATTCTGTAGTAGATTCTTTTCTGCAAACCAATAAGTTTGAATGACTATCTGTTCCTGTCCAAATTAAAGATAATAAAGTTGCGTGCACGCAGAAGTAAATTCACACTGAGACACAGGGTTCAGGTTAATGAAATAACTTCAGGAAAGTTTAATGGCTTCTGAATAAAAAGCAGGCTCGCAGGCCCTTTTAAAGGCATTATTACATCATTGAAGAAAATCAAGATATAGACAAATAGACATTGTTAATTGGCTTAGGTGCTAAGTAGTTAGTAAAATGCCCTCCTTACGGGGTGTACCATCTTAGGTCACTATCCTCGTCATGATTGTCTCCTCCAGGTTTTAGCACCATTTTGTTAACATGAGGAGCTCACTCGACGGGAGGGGCCTTTTGGCAGCTATCCATTTAGAGTGTAGCCTGGCACTGTTAGTTTCTCAAGGTTAGGTTTCAAGGCTTTTAGTAAATACACATTTTATCAAAGCTATCATTGTAAGTGGGATGCTACAGTGTTTCACACTACAGGTGCATAATATTTCTTGCAGACATGCAAATTCTATATTCTATAGACAAAGCTTTCTTGTAAAACTATGGGGCCTCTTAGAGGTATAGCAAGAGGATTTAAAGGGGCCTTACAGATTTATAGAGGCCTAATAATTCTACAACAGTCCCCCCTAGATGGCACTTTTCTGGCTTCAATGTCAGGCCAGCGGCCCGAATTTTATCCAGCACTACCCCTACATGTACCAGGTGTTCCTCCCAGGACCCACTGTAGATCGCAATGTCGTCCAAGTATGCACAGGCAAATTCTTGGAAGCCATCCAGGAGTCTATCCACCATCCGTTGGAAGGTAGCCGGTGCATTTTTCATCCCAAAAGGCATGACCTTAAATTGGTACAGGCCAAATAGGGTGACAAATGCCGACTTGGGGATAGCATCCTCGGCCAGGGGGATCTGCCAGTAGCCCTTACACAGGTCTATGGTAGTCAGATATCGCCCCCTGGCAATACGATCCAGTAATTCGTCTACCCGGGGCATTGGGTAGGCGTCAGTGGTGGTCCGCTCGTTGAGTCACCTGTAGTCCACACAGAACCGGGTGGTCCCATCTTTCTTGGGCACCAGGACTACAGGCGAGGCCCAAGGGCTGTCGGAGGGTTCGATAACTCCAAGCTGGGTCATCTCCTGTATCTCCTTCCGCATTCCTTCACGGACTGCTTCAGGGATACGATAGGGGGGCTGTCGTAACGGGGTCTGTCCAGGGGTCTCTACCTTATGCACAGCTAGGGTGGTATAACCTGGTTCCTGGGAGAACGTCGCCTGCTTCTCCCATAACAACTGTTGCGCCTGTACCCTTTCTGTGGGGTTCAACCGGTCCCCTAGCTGTACCAAGGTAGTAAGGTCAGTCTGGGCATCCCTTTCTAATAGATCGGGAAGGGGTAAATTCTCAGAATCATCTGCAGCTGGGGCACATACTGCTGCAATATTCTCAGGTCTCTCCTGGTACTCTTTCAGCATGTTCACATGAAAGGACCGCTGGATCCTTTCATCTGCACAGCTGGCTATCAAGTAAGTAGTGTCACAGATCTGCGCCACTACCTTGTACGGGCCCTGCCAAGATGCTTGCATCTTTTTGGCCTTCACGGGTTTGAGCACCAATACCTTTTGCCCAACCTGGAAGACCGGCTGTCGGGCACCCTGATCGTACCATCTTTTCTGTCTCCCCTGGGCCGCCTGGAGATTCTCCCTTACCATCAGGGACAGTTTCTCCATGCGGTCCCGGAGTTCCAGAACATATGGCACAATGGGGGTCCCCTCTTGCTCCGTCTCCCCCTCCCAGTGGCCTCTAATGAGATCTAGGGGTCCGCGGACCCTTCTCCCATACAGCAGCTCAAAGGGGGAGAACCCAGTAGATTCCTGGGGCACCTCTCTATAAGAAAATAATAGATGAGGCAGGAATCTCTCCCAGTCTCTGCAAGTGTCTGTAAAGGTCCTCAGCATCTGTTTGAGGGTACCGTTAAAGCGCTCGCAGAGACCGTTAGTCTGTGGGTGGTAGGGTGAGCTAAGTAACGGCTTAATGCCACACACCTTCCACAGCTGCTGGGTGAGCACAGCGGTGAATTGGGTTCCCTGGTCGGAGAGAATCTCCTTAGGGAACCCGACCCTAGTAAAAATTCTAACCAGGGCATCAGCAACCGTCTCTGCCTCTATGTTAGACAGCGCTACTGCCTCTGGATAGCGAGTGGCATAGTCCACCACGGTAAGAACGTATTTCTTACCTGATGGACTAGCCCTGGCCAGTGGACCCACGATGTCAACGGCTATACGGGCAAAGGGCTCCCCTATAATAGGCATCGATAATAGCCTAGCCTTAGGGTGGTCCCCCCGTTTTCCTACCCGTTGACATGTGTCACACGTGCTGCAGTACATCCGCACAGCCTGGTTGAAGTTTGGCCAAAAGAAATTCTGTGAGATCCTATAGGCTGTGCGGCGGGACCCTAGATGTCCAGCTAATGGAACATCATGCCCTATCCGCAGAATCTCCTGCCGGTACTTGGCAGGTACCACTAACTGGCGATTCGGCGGAGAGGCAACACTCTTCTGGGAAGGCTTAGGGATCCTATATAACCTGTCCCCCACCCACTCATACCGTTCCCCATCTATTCCTTCCTCTCCAGCATCTGCCCTGTCTTTGTACTTTTGGAGGGTCGGATCTGCCCGGGTTTCCCTCCCAAACTCCTCTGGGGAATCCCAGCTTAAGGGGACCTGATCTGGGGTACCAGTCGGGGAAGGAGATCTTACCTGGGTCTCATCAGCAGGTGGGCTGGTTCCGGCAGCGCCGGTCTGGGCACGGGTGGTCACAGTGTTAACATCTGCAGGGCCCATTGGAGCATAGGCTGAAACCAAAGGGGCCAAATCGTTTCCCAGAAGAACATCTGCGGGCAAGTCCTTCATCACCCCCACATCCACATGTCTAGCGCCCACTCCCCAATCCAAATGTACCCGGGCAACAGGTAAGCGAAACACAGCACCCCCTGCTACCCTTACGGCCACAGTGTCCCCAGTGTGTTGATGCTCTGAGACCAAGTTCTTTTGGAGTAGTGTCATCGTGGCTCCTGTGTCTCTCAGCCCATTTACCACTCTGCCATTCAGCTTCACAGTTTGCCGATGTTGCTGGCGATTATCCTGGTGAGCTGCTTGCACTGGGTCTGCCTCGTGTAGGATGCCCCAGAATTCCTCCTGCTCTAGGCAGTGAGCAGCAGGCTGAGGTGGGCGCTGGTTCCCATTGACTGGTCTCCTCCACGACTGAGCTTGGTTGGCACTGTTCAGTGGGCACTCAGGACGCTTGTGCCCCAACTGCTTGCACCCAAAGCACCGGATGGGTTGGGGATATTCACGGGCATTAAATCGTGCGGGCTGTACAAAATTGTTAGCTGGCGGTGCGGCTGGGTTACGGTGTACTGGGGGTTGGTAGACTGAAGGAGCGGGTGTTACTGCTGGTCGATACTCCAGTCTGGCAGGGGCTTTGGCAGCTGTACCATCCAACTTGCGGGCATCCGTATATTCGTCTGCCAGACGAGCAGCCTCGGGTAGGGTAGAGGGTTTTCTATCTCTGACCCACTCCCGGACCCCAGCAGGTAGTCTATCAAAGCAGTGTTCCAGCAGGAACACTTGTAACACCTCCTCCCCAGTTACTGCTTGGCATCCAGCCATCCAGTGGGCTGCGGTATGATGAACTCTGCAGGCCCACTCGACATAAGAGTCCCCAACCAGCTTGTTGGTTTCTCTAAACCTCCGCCTGTACGCCTCTGGGGTCACCGCATACCTGGCTAGGAGCGCTTCTTTCACAGCCCGGTAGCTGGTGATCTCCTCCTCTGGGATGGCCCGAAACGCCTCACTAGCCCGGCCAGATAATTTCCCAGAGAGGATGGTGACCCATTCCTCTGCAGGTACCTGATATAAGGCACACTGCCTCTCGAAATCTGCTAAGAACCCATCAATCTCTCCCTCCGTTTCCACAAAATTTTTAAATGCAGCAAAAGGTACCTTCTTTCTAGCAACCACATTATTATCGTAAGGTACCTCTGCTGTTGCAGCTCCTCTTTCCCGGAGCGCCTGTTGTGCTGCTACTGCTGCCTGCACACGCACCACGATGTCAGCTGAGGGGTCGGGGCCAAAATGTGCCAGCCTTATTTGCACTGCCCGGTTAAACTGTATTTCCTCGGGTGTTAAATCCAAGGTACTGGGCACGTTGACTCTTTCCATTCCCGTTGCTGCATCCATCTCCAGTAGCAAAGCAATAATCTCCCGTTTCTTTAAATTGCTTGCTGACCTTCCTCGGCGTTCCAATATGTCCTTAAGTGTAGCACGCCTTAATTCCTCGTACTGCATGACTTGTAGCTGACCTCCAATGCTGTAGGATTCATCCCGTCGCTTGCCACCAATTGTTAAGACACCTCTAGTGTCTTTAAGCCAAACCGCCGTTTAGTAGACCTTCCCCGGCTGCAGTACAGTCCCTGTTCGCTTACTCTGTAACCCACGAACCAAATGCAGGGGAAGCGGCAATCTCCCGATCGAAATCCGTGAACGGCTCCAAACTCCCGAACGGCAATCCACGAACTGCTGGTAACTGTCGAACAGCAATATTCCCCAAGCGGCTTTCGTTCCATCCAGCAGTCTCTAAACGTGAAGAAGAAATCCCCCCAATAACGAGACAGAAGCTCCGCATTGAGGGTCCAACAGAATCTGGCTTTACTGTGGGCTACCTGCCCATATTTATGCAGGTCTCCCACCTGGTGGACACTCCCCTAGGGGACCAAATGGGAGACTTAAATTACAGACAGATCTGGGGACATCCCAGACACACAGTCACAGATTTTACCCACAGTGCATTAGGATTCCCTCCCCTCTGCCCTGGAGTTAATTACCAAGTAACTCAATTAACTCCAGGACAAAGCCAGTCGCCATCTTAGACATAAAATAATAAAAGACATAAAAATACATAACTACATAGAAACAGAACATTTCCCCTTCGTATTACATGTCCCCAGATAGCCTGGATCTGAGTGCATATTATTAGCGAATAGCGCTCAGATCCTACACACATAGTTCAATCGCCATGGAGTCAAAGTTCTTACAGTCTTTCGGTATACGAATGACTCCATGGGAAGGCTATCTGGGTTAAGTCTTTTCGTATGCTCTCAATCTCCCGAACGGCCGGTGTTCGCATGCTTTCGTGGAGGCAGCCAGGCGTTCCGTTGTTTCAGCGGTGTTCGGCAGAAAAAGTGTCCGTTTTCAGTTCCATAGAAATAGAGCCAAACACCGCTGGGCGTTCGCATGATTTAAAATGGCCGCTGCCTCGTGGTCGACATACGAACGACGACCACCCTGAATTCAGTTTAATTGAGAAGTGTCTGTGGTTAACCACACGTTCTAATTGGGATCACTTCGTTAACCAGCAGCACACTCCTCACTTGGGTGGCCGTTCATTCGGCAGGTTTGTTCGGGAAAAAGAGTCATTCGAATGGCTGGGCTATAGAAACCAGCCATTCATACGAACGGGGGACAAACAGACGAACGTAGTACAAATCCAAGCAGACAGATGGTTCTGTCACACAGGGCTATTGGCAAGCTTTCGGGCCAGGGCATTTTTGTTTCTTGTGACATTTTTAGCATTCTAGTTTTCAGGGTGCCATTCATACGCTCCACCTTACCACTGCTTTGTGGGTGATAAGGTGTGTGGAAGGCAAGGGTCACTCCTAGGGTGGCCCAAATCTCTTTGGTTACTGATGCTGTGAAAGCTGGGCCTTGGTCACTTTCAATGACTTCTGGTAATCCAAATCTACATACAATTTCTGTAAGTAGCCGTCTTGCTGTTGTTTTTGCGGTAGGCTTCTGGCCAGCCTGAGAACATGTCCACTATTACTAGTGCATATTCGAAGTTGCCACCCTTTGGCATCTGGATGTGGTCTATCTGAATTCTTTGAAACGGGTACATGGGCTTGGCCAAGTGTTTTGGAGGGACTTTAGCCATTTTCCCCGGATTGCACTTGGCGCAGATGACACACGTCTTGCAGTAATTGCTGGCTAGCGTGGTAATTCCAGGGGCCTCATAGTACTTCTGTACAAGGGCAATCATCAAATCTTTTGATAAGTGTGCAGGGCCATGTGCCCACTGAACAACTGCTGGGTATAGATTCCTAGGAAGGCAGAATCTGAGATTGTTGTAATTCACTCCATCTCTTAGAACTGCCCCTTTCTGTTTCCACTTCTGTATTTCTTCAGGGGCAACTGTAGCCTGTTGTTCCCGTAGGATTTTCAGGTCAGTTGGAAGAGTCTGCAGAGTAAATATGGGAGTTTCTTCATTTCCGGACACTCTTCTTTCCACTTCCTGTGGTTCTCTTGCAGCTTGTTTTGCAGCCTGATCAGCTAGATGGTTGCCCTTTGCTTCATCTGAGTCCAACTTCCCATGTGCTTTTATCTTCAAAATAGCCACTCCTTCTGGGAGTAGGAGGGCGTCCATCAGCTCCTTGATTGCGGAACCGTGCTTGATTGGTGTACCGGCGGTGGTAAGAAATCCTCTTGTTTTCCAGCTTTTATCTTCAAAATAGCCACGAGGTGTATTTGGGTCGTAGTCATTCACTATGGTTAAATCTTGGAACTCATTTTCCAGGAAATGACGTGGCCATGCTTCTAGGTGGTCAGTTGTTGGATATTTGACAACACCATTTTCCTGTAGCTGTGATTCGTCCATAGTGGCCCATGCTTTTGCCATAGGCCCAAGATCATTCCATGATATTGTTTTCAACTTGGTCACAGGGACATGTGGAATGGCAGTGTCCCAATGACGGTACAAATGCTTGAGTTCCGGAGGTAGATGAATCAAGACCATACTGTTGCCTTCAGAATCACAGTAGAAGTCTTGTGCAGTGAGTTTTACTTCGACCAGATGATAGAGTTCATCTTCATAGCAGGGTTCAGGAGTGATGTTTGGTTTGTACCACATGGTACAGAAGGCATATCCTGCTCCGTCATGAAGGAGTGCTTGTCCATCATGAAAGGATAGGTTGGGATGCATTTCCTTCTTGATGGTGCCAGTGAGAAGAAAAACATAAGTTTCCTCCATGATGAATCCGTAGTATACACCCCCCTCAGGGAGTGGCAGAAGAGTGGACGGATTGAGAACTTGACATCTTTGAAGGGTAATGTTGTCAGGCAACAAAAGATGACATTGAAGGCGAAGATGCCTAGCATGAGTAACATGCTTAATTTGGACCTGGTTGACTATGGCAGAAATGTCATGAGGGGCCAAGACAACCAGGGGGTGGCCAAGGACAAGATCTCCAGTTCTTTCAATGAGCTCTTTGGCTGCAAAGACGGCCCGAAGGCAAGTGGGGAGTCCTCTGGCCACAATATCCAGTTGACAGGAGAAAAATCCAATAGGCCTTTGGCGGCCTCCAGGACCATGGGCCTGAGTGAGTACTCCTGTTGCATGGCCTTGTCTTTCAGAAACAAACAATTTGAAGGGTTTGGTATAGTCTGGTAGGCCAAGAGCAGGAGCAGAAGCAATAGCACGTTTAAGAGTACAGAAGTTGTCAAGGGCTTCTGTGGACAAGCAAAATGGGTCTGACTTGAGAGCATCATAGAGAGGTTGCATAAGGAGTGAGGCCTCTGGGATCCATGCTCGGCCTAGGAAGGCGTGTAGTGACTTTGAGGTCCTTGGAGGTGGAATGTCCAGTACTGCTCTAACTCGGTCACGGGTGAGATGTCTGGTTCCCTGAGACAGACAATGGCCAAGGAAGATAACAGTAGGTTGGCAGAATTGGAGCTTGAGACGTGAAGCTTTACATCCTTGTTCTGCTAGATAGCAAAGAAGATTAATTGAGCATTGTTCTGTTGTGGGTAGATCATCTCCACAAAGCAGCAAATCATCCACATATTGAAGCAGGACGACCTCAGGATGGTCAGATTGCCATGGATCAAGGATAGAGCACATGGCCTTCGCAAATTGACTTGGTGAATTTTGTGCCCCTTGGGGCATGACAGTCCATGTGTACTGTTGTTTTTGATGTGTGAAAGCAAACAGATATTGGCAAGTTGGATCCAGGGGAACACTGAAGAAGGCATTGGCCAGATCAATGACTGTGAAGTACTTGGCAGAGGGTGGAACGCCAGAAAGGAGAGTGTGTGGGTTGGGCACTATTGGAGTGTCCAAAACTGTGGCTTCATTTACCGCTCTGAGGTCTTGGACCAATCTGTACTTTTCTGGTTCGCCTTTTGGAGTCTTTTTCTTTACAGGAAATAATGGAGTATTGCATGGTGACTCACATTTGACAAGAGCACCCTTCTCCAGGAGTGCTTGAATTTGAATTGTAATGGCTGCAGCTTGTGCTGGTTTCAAAGGATACTGTGATTTTCGTGGCAATTTTGCTCCTGGGATGAGCTTTACCACCACAGGTGGGACCTTTAGATGGCCTATGTCCTCTGGGCCTGTGGACCACAGTTTCTTGGGAACATCAGTCTTTAGTGAATCAGGGAAATTAGTCCTTAGGTCTTTTGCATCCCCATGAGGCTCTTCTAGATGTAGCATCAGGGGTAAGGAGCACAAAGCTGAGGTGTCTGAGACAGATAGAGGGGTGGATAGTTCCACTTGTCCATCTGGAGTAAAGGTAATAGATGCCTGCAGGCGTGAAAGAACATCAGCTCCTAACAGGTTAATGGGGCATGTGGAAGATACCACAAAGCGAGCAAGCAAGTTGTGGCAGTTACCAACCCGCAGTGGGGTGGACAGGGGACTTTGCCTTGGAAGGCCGTCCACCCCAACACAGGAGACATCAATATTGGAAAGAAATGAGGTATCGGGCAGGTCTTGTTCTCTCAGGACACTTCGGGCTGCACCTGTGTCAACTAGGAAAGTGGTGGGCTGGCCCTCAATGGATAAAATTACAGAAGCTAGAGGCCCCCCTTGTTCCCCTGAAGACACTGCCATAACAGGGGTTAATGACACAGGCTTGCCGGTGTCCTAGTCTTCTTGGGCTGAATCAGGTGAAGGGGTTTTTGGGGCCTTCGTGGTAGTGGCGGGCTTGGAAGCTTGCTTGCCAGCGTATGGCCTCTGGTGTTTTATGGGTTCAGGGCAGTCACTTCTAAAATGGCCTTTCACCCCACAATTAAAGCAAATTCCATCCTCAGGCCTAGTGCCTCTGGGAATCGGTGGGCGTGATACCATAAGGGGGGTGGGATTGGATCTTCTTGGTACCTGTGCTGCCTCCAAACCTCTGGCAACTAAAAGCAGCTTATCAAGGGAAACCACTCTATACTCAGGGCGGGCAGCAATAATACCTTTCCGTATAGAGTCTTTGATGCCCTGTACAAAGGCACCAGAAAGCATTTGGGCATGTATTTTATTGCTTAGTTCAAACCCTAGGTCAGAGAATACTTGAAAGAGTCTAGCGTGAAACCTCTCTACGGATTCACCTTTTTCCTGGACAATATCATTAAGTCTGGCTGCCTGATCAGCAAGTTTATCTTTGGCCCAAGTTTTTAGCTGATCACAAAACTCAATTCCGGATATATAATCAGTATCACTTGACAACCAATTAGTGCATAGGTGGCGAGCAATGCTAGGCCAGTAGGCATCTCCAGCCTTAATGGCACAGAGGCTCAGCAAATCACGCCATGCAGCGGAATAGGTAAAAGGGCATAGGTTGCTTTTCTGGGTCAGGGAGTGACTTCATCAGGGCACTGGCCTGTGTTGGGTTAAAGGTAACATACATTACCGGGGCTTTGTCCCCTTGAACCTTGCGACAAAAGGGATCGTTAAGAGAACGTCGCGGAGGTTGGGGCGAAACCTCCCTGGAGTCTGGTGGGGACCAGTAACCATGGGAGCTTACCGTGTCAAATTCATCTGCATGTGCTATCCGGACTCCCGGGGAGGGAACTACCTGTGGTGACAGGGCCGGGGGTAGAAGGGGCACTCCACCAGCCGGGGCTGCTGGTGAGCTATGGGTTGGAGGTAGCAGATCATTCGGAAGAACGGGCATAAGAGGGGCTATGTTACTGGGGGACGCCATATTGGAGGCGTGGAAGGAAGTTGCGCTCGGGTTAAGCGAGGAAGTGGCAGCCATATTGGATGTGGGCAAAGTGTGGGCAGGTGTAATCGGGGTCGGCTGTGTGATTATGGGAGGTACGGGATAGGAAGGCTGGGGAGGCGGAAGTGTGGAATAGGCATAGGCTAAGGGCCAAGGCATTTGGGCGGGCGTATAGGCAGAATAGGCGTAGGGCGGTGGCGGTGGGTAGGGATTAGGGAGAGGATGTGACGGGGAGGGGGAGGGACTGGGAACGGGTGGAGTAGGAGGAGCTGGAGGAGTGGGAGGAGGAAAGGGTGGAGTAGGAGGGTCTGAGAGTACGGAAGAAGGAAGTAAGGGAGTAGTAGGAGGAGGAGAAAATGGAGAGGGTGGGTCGGTAGGAGGGGAGGAGGAAGATGAATAGGCAAGTGGGACGGCAGGAAAGGACGGGTGGGAGGAGGGCATGTTGGAGGGGTGCAATGGACTGGAGGAAGATGGGCGCGGTAAAGGAAGGATTTCCAGCGACAAAATTCTTATGATACACAAACATTTTCACACCCTTGTAATCAACCTCTTGTTCAATCCATCCCTCTTGCTGGATGGCTTTGGCTACTCTGTACCAGGCTTCCGCTGTGCGGACTAAATCATGGTCCGTTAACTTGCCTTTCTTCTCTGTCAGTATCCTACGCCAGCTTTCTGGCTGCAATCTACCACACGGGGGTACCGTGATTCCACATACTTTAGCAATCTTATCAACCTTCTTAACCATCTCTTCACCTTCCCTATCTTCTACCAAGTCTCATGCTAGCCAACCCTTATCGGGTTTTCCCAGTTTCTGTCCCATATTCCCTATACAAGGCGTCCCAGATATAGAGAGAGAAAGGAACAGAACGTCTACCGTGCTCGACTGCTACTTTAAGAGCAAGCTCTTTAAGTACGTCTTCCCAAAACGTAGACTAGTCACTGATTCCGCCTACCCGTGGTAGCCGCGGATTGGAGCGTGGCGAGAAGTGTGTGACCAATCACTTCTCTCAACAGAGAAAGAGAAATAGGAGGGGAAAGTGTAAATAGTACAGTGAGTAAGATAAAAGTAAACACAGGAATCTGTGTGACAGACAATTAAGACAATAACATTTCAGTGTAAATACAGTGCATGCATCACAGTTCAAATAAGTTCAACAGTTTTATCCCTTGCCTTTACTCGTGTGGCCGAAGCCACCTCCCCCAACCTCGTAGTGTCCCCACTCGGAGAATGACTTCCACAAGTCTCACTACCAGCAGCCACAGGAAACAGCAACAGCTTCCAACCCGAATCCTGTATAGCCTAAAGAATTGGAATCTTACCTGCCTCAGCACATGAGGCTGGAATTTTATCAAGAAGAAGTGTCCGATGAGGCTAGCTAAGCAGTCAAAGCGACACTATGGGGAACCCCCAGGAAGCAGTGAGTCTACACCACCCTCCACAGATTCCCCCTACTCTTTTTCCTTACAGCCACAGCTACGTGGCTCCTAAAAGAGTTAAACAGGCAATAGAGGACCCCAGGAAAACTTCCACAGGTCCACCCCCCTTTTTCCTTACTACCACAGCCACGTGGTACCTAAAAGGAGTAAACAGGCACTCACACTCCCCGGGTACTAAGTTAAACACAAACCAATACAAACACACCCAGGCAACAGATAGTCAACATGCAGGTAAATTAAGTATCATTAACAATACAAGGAGTCTGGGCAAGTTATTACCTGACTTTGATGTCCTCTCGGCAGCAGTCACAGACACTGGGACAGGTCAATCACAGGGGCAGGAACATACCGGCTAGGTGCTGCAGCAATCTCTACCGTGTATTCAGAGGTGATCAGGCTCTTTTCCTTCCCCCAGGATTCATCCCCCCAGCATCTTCTTGGACAGCTGCCCAGGCAGGACATAACCCAGAGCCCCACGTTTAAGGCGCCAAATTGTAGTAGATTCTTTTCTGCAAACCAATAAGTTTGAATGACTATCTGTTCCTGTCCAAATTAAAGATAATAAAGTTGCGTGCACGCAGAAGTAAATTCACACTGAGACACAGGGTTCAGGTTAATGAAAGAACTTCAGGAAAGTTTAATGGCTTCTGAATAAAAAGCAGGCCCGCAGGCCCTTTTAAAGGCATTATTACATCATTGAAGAAAATCAAGATATAGACAAATAGACATTGTTAATTGGCTTAGGTGCTAAGTAGTTAGTAAAATGCCCTCCCTACGGGGTGTACCATCTTAGGTCACTATCCTCGTCATGATTGTCTCCTCCAGGTTTTAGCGCCATTTTGTTAACATGAGGAGCTCACTCGACGGGAGGGGCCTTTTGGCAGCTATCCATTTAGAGTGTAGCCTGGCACTGTTAGTTTCTCAAGGTTAGGTTTCAAGGCTTTTAGTAAATACACATTTTATCAAAGCTATCATTGTAAGTGGGATGCTACAGTGTTTCACACTACAGGTGCATAATATTTCTTGCTGACATGCAAATTCTATATTCTATAGACAAAGCTTTCTTGTAAAACTATGGGGCCTCTTAGAGGTATAGCAAGAGGATTTAAAGGGGCCTTACAGATTTATAGAGGCCTAATAATTCTACAACAATTCCAAAGGGTTCACATACTTTTTCTTGCAACTGTATTTATTTTTTGTGCCTAGGTATATTGCCATAGATCTCTTAAAAGATTTTAGATTGAATGAAGATTTGACTGTGTCCCTGAGGTTATTCCATAATTGCGGTGCTCTGTAGGAAAATGAGGATTGAGCCACTTTATTTTTGTATTGCGGTATGCAAGATATCATGCTAGTACTGGATCTGAGGTTATAGGAGGTGGGAACAGCTGCGGAGAGCATTTTACTCAGGTAGGGTGGGAGCTTCCCAGAAAAGCTCTTATGCACAAAGCTGGAAAATGAAGAGCGATAGCCAGATTAGCTCTTTTAACATGTCACAATGAAGGGTAAAGTAATTACATTGTAGTACAAAGCAGCAGAATGAATTATATAACGTATTAAGGTGGCTTTGCGACGCAGGTGCATACACCTCATCCCCATAATCAATTACTGGCATTAGCATTTGTTGCACTATCTGTTTCCTTACTGTAAGGTTTAGGCAGGATTTGTTTCTGTACAGGACACCTAGTTTGGGGTAAGGTTTTGAAAATATTTTTTTCAATGTGAAGGCCAAAGGCTATATTGGGGTCTAGCAACATACCAAGATATTTAAAAGGGCAGACTGCTGTCAGTGTTCTACTTGAATTTGTTCTGATACACAGTTGATGATTTTGTAGTTTACATAATTTAGGTACAGTTTTAAAGATCATTGTAACAGATTTGTCATTGTTTAGGAAGAGTTTGTTATCCGCTATCCACTTTTCTACCTCTGTGAATTGGTTTTGGAGCACGGCCTCAAGCTGCGGTAGCTTGGGTTTACTAGCGTAGATTACAATGTCGTCTGCATACATGTGTACTGTTGAGAATTTGCAGAAATTAGGCAGATCATTTATAAATATGTGAATAGCAGGGGGCCTTGGCGTACACCACACGTGACTAGAAGAGGGACGGAAGCGCTATCAGAAATGGCCACATATTGCAATCGGTCTGAAACATACAATCAAAACCAGGTTAGTGGACAATCACCAATGCCTGAGTTTTTAAGTTTTTGCAAAAGAATGCCATGGTCTACTGTGGCAAAGTCAAGGAAAATAGCTCCAGGTAAGTCTCCTTGTTCCATGCCAATTTGGATGTCATTGTAAACATTTAAAAGGGCAGTCGAAGTTGAGTAATTTGGACGAAAGCCTGATTGATCAGGGGTCAGATCATTTGATCGTTGATAATATTCACTTAGTTGTGTGTGAATGCATTTTCCCAATATTTTTGACAATACCGAGAGCAATGATATCGGGCGATAGTTGGATACAAATGTATTGTCACCACCTTTAAGGATAGGTACAACGTTTGCAGTCTTCCAAAGTTTGGATATGTATCCTAACACCAGGGATTCATTGATAAGAGTAATGACAGGTTTAGCAATTGCTGGCACACTAAGCTTCAGCAACATTTCTGGGATTTGATCTGGTCCACACTGGTTTTTAATTTTTTAATTATTAAGATGTTTATTAACGACACTAACAGGCACAGGTCTAAAATTAAATTTCTCTATAAGAGGAGTTTGAAGATTTGACAGGGCCTGATCTTTATTTGTGGTCTGAAAATGAGTGTAATTTGTTATCTTAGCAACCAGGGTGGTAGCACATCCAACAAAATAATTATTAAAGGCATTTGCTACATCTAGGGGGGTGTTGCGGTGTTTGGTTGTCCAATTTGACAGTGGAGGGTTGGGAGTGGATTCTTGGGTTTGATAGGTTGTTGTTTAAATTTTCACTGAAAAATTGGGCCTTTGCCACTTTTGTTTGTTTGTGCATGCATTTTGCCATTGTCTGTAAGTACAGTGATCGTTCATGGAGCCAGTACACTTGAACTTTGACCACGGTGAATCTCTAAACTGGTACATTTGAATAAATTCAGCTGTAACCCAGGGCAGGTGTGCCCCTTTTAGTTGTACTTTACGGTTCATCTGGAAGGAAAGTTTTAAGAGTGGGATATTGTAACAAAATGGGCCAAAATCTTGTTTCATTTTAGTGGATTGGGTTATTTCTGATCCTTTAGGAATTGCCCTCTATGGGCATTTTCTAGCCAGAGTGAAAAATGGCAACTTTCCCTTCCTATAAAGCTGTTTGCATCCACAGTCTTTAAATGATTTTGGTCTTAATAAAGTGTTCTTCAATATAAATATGTAAATCTAAGAAAATAACTTCCTGTGACCTCCAATTACTTCAATACCTGAATTCCCCATGTATTAGTATTTAGATGATTCACAAAATAAGTCAAATCTTCTTCTTTTCCTTCCTATATAAAGAAGATGTCATCTATATATCAGCCATAAGTGACCAGGTTTTCCACCCAGCTATGTTGGCCATAAATGAAGAAACTCTCCCAGTGGGCCATAAATAAATCAGCATAGCTGGGGGCAAACATGGTCCTCATGGCCGTACCCTTGATCTGTACAAAAACTCTTCACTGTCAAAAAAAAAAATCAATCTGAGTAGGTCAGAGAAATTATTTGGAAAATATTTCACTGCTTCGTGACCATATTGATGTGGAATATTACTGTATAATGCAGTCACGTCGCAAGTGACTAAAAAGCAATTAGCATTCCAAGTGCATTTTTCTAAAAGATTTAAAACCCTTATAGTATCTTTAATATATGATTTAGTGTTGTGTTTTTCACTAAGGATTGTAAATGTACATTGACATATAGTGGCTGTCTATTGGAAATGGCGTCAATTCCTGCCACAATACGTCTTCCAGATGAGTTACTGATGTCTTTATGGACCTTAGGAAGAAAAGAAAATACTGGGATTTTAGGGTATAAAATATTTTAAAAATTGAATTATTTTTTGTTTTAAAACATTTAAATCTAAACCTTTATTAAACATTTTTTTTAAAAGATTTGATTAATTTCATTACTTGGATTTTTATCCAATTTTTTTGTATCTTCATCCACTAAAATAATTTTTGCTTCTTTATGATAAAAATCTTTTGACATAAAAAACATAACCCCCCCCCCCTTATAAGTTATAATATTCCTTTTGAAATTAAGCACCTTCTTTAAGATAGTTATATATTATGCTCATTATGTCTATCAAAAAAATTAATCATACACTTGCAGTAGTTATAAAATTTCTTTTACAATTAGGCATCTTTTTTAGATACTTTTAAATGTAGCAAGAAGTTGCAATGTTATGAGACATGTTCTTTCATTCAGGAAAGACCGAATCTTATAATTGCTTCTAGTGAAAATTCTTCTTGTAATTAAATATTATTAGTTATATAAAATAAGACTATTCACAGAACATTTACACTGTATTTCTTTTTATTATATTTTGTGTATCTCCTCCCGCTGCCCGAAAATATGCATGAGACAGAGTAATAATGGCCACTGGAGCGCATTACAGAACGCAAGACCGGAAGTGACGTATTGATGTTTTATCCGGAAGTAACATACCGAATGGGACAATTAAAAAAAAAAAAAGGCTTGACACGCATCGCGTCTCCATTACTATGGAGATTAAACGCGAAATTACAAGCCAGAAACTAATTATTCCCCTATTGGAGGGGTATATATAGCAGGAAGAAGTCAAAGTAGAGCTGACAAAGACTTTATCCAGTTGAAGAAGCCACTGGCGAAAAGCGTCCTAGGAATTGTGAGCCTAAGACTCTTTTATTGGGCTATTGCCGAACGAGGGGGTTTATAGCTTTATATTTTGTTAAATGTTTTTTATATATTAATGTTAAAAAAGTATATATTTTATTACACTTACGGCAATTTTTTTTCTGCTACTACAATGAAGGAATGTGGTCCTTAACCACATATGCAATTTGATTTGAGCCTTTCCTAAGGCCCCGAGTTTGTGAGTACCTATTTCATTTTCTATTGATCATTCATTTAATGAACAACATTATTTCACCATATTTGTTTCCTCTTACAATATTATATGGGACAGAATACACAGAAAACTGACTACAAAGAAGGGAAAGGGTCACCTAAACGGACACTAAAGCACATATACTTGAGCTAAGTGTTTAGCTCAATAAATTGTGAGTGTTTACTTGGCATAGCACCTTATGTAGAAACTTTTTGCACAGTCTGCACTATGATATGTATTTTTATGTTTACTTTTTAAAGGGAAACTATGCATGCACCAGGATTCCAAAGTAGTGAACCTTTTTAAGGTATATATTTTTATACACTGTCCTACGGTACTATTGTGCACAGTTTCCATTTCACCATTAGACTGTTTTTGTAATAGAGATTTATGGCCACCACTGCCAATATGGAAATTATTTTTAAATATAAAAATATATATTTTTCATATCCATTTTTTGTATCCATATCTCCTGGATCCAAATAATATGCAGTTGGGGCCCAACAAGTAAACCCTGTCACATTCTTCAACCTAGCTGCAGGGTGAAAGATAATTATTATAGCGCAGTAGAAGCCCTGTCTCCAATAGAAATTAGGCATGTCCTGGGCCACTAATTAGTACCTTTAATTCCATCACTAACGAGGTGAAGAATAAGGCAGGCATTACTTATTATTTAATTATTTTTTTTTTTTTTATTATGACTATAGTGGGCCAGCTGAGATGCTCAATTATGATATGCTGAAGTATGCTAGAACTTTTTTTTTAGAGCTGCAAGCACAATGTGTTCTTCTTGCAGCTATAACGTCTTGTTTATGGCTGCTTTTTTTCTGTGACTGTGTTTTCCTAGCACCTACAAGAGGGAAATATATATATTTTACTGTGCTCAGTTATGCTCTAGAAAACATCATGGATCTTTAGACTGATGTCTAAGGGCACATGCATTTAGCTGGGGCACGACTATTTATTTTGCTTACTAAAGTAAAGAGAATATTGTTAATTCTAACTGCCTCCTAGTTATGCTTCACATTGTAAACAAAAGTTACACTATACATTTTAATAAAGTAAACTCTGTAGTGGAGTTTAATTTGAAAGAATGGATGTGAAAATGTCACATGGAATATCTGCACGGATCGTTGCATGGAATTATATAAAATAGTCAATTTATGTCAACATGGATTACAGCATTACATTTGTCTTATTTCAAGTTGGCATATCAGCATCTAATGTGAGTGGGCATCCTTTGAGAATTAGCAGTCATGAAATACATATTATAGATCTCAAGGGATTTCACCTGTAAATGAACTATGTATTTAAAAAGTCAGGATAAAGATGCTGATCTTAATTATTGTATACAAAGAGATCAGATGTAATGACATTGTCTTAGAAAAACTTGATGTTACTGTATTATTTCTCATGAATTACCTGTAATGGTTTTCCATTTTTATGTTATGTAATTGCTGACCAGACAAAAAGAAAGGGTATTGAAAATGCATCACCTAATACTAATTTTCTACTTGTTGGACTCATGGAAATGGAGAAATTGAAATACCTATTTTGTTCTATATTTCTGTGCTTGCCTAAGTACCATTTTCCTGAGCTCTATGGTGGTCTGCACCATTTGGACGGAGCCAAGTCTCCACGAACCAATGTATATTTTAATCTACAATATGACGATTAATGGGGTTTTTGGGAGCTCAGCTTTCATACCCAAACTACTGATTGACTTACTGTATAGTTCTGTTACTGTCTCTCTAGAAGAATGTGTCATGCAAGAATTATGTATCCAGATTAGTGTCACTACTGATTTGTAAATGTTTCACTATTTCTACCATGTTCAATTCTTTTTTTTTTTACATTTTATTTTTATTATAAACCATAAATGTTACCTGTCCAAGCCCCAAAATGCCACGGCCAAGGGTATGTTGATCTGCTAACAACAAGGCAAATGTTGATTCTGTTTATAGATTAGGCCATTGATTGAGATATATTGTCAGTAATCAAACTAACATCACCATGGAGTAAAAGTCTAAAAATAAGGCTAACTTTTGTCATTGTGCTCCTGAGATATTTTAGCTATCTTACAGCAACAATGAAGAGGCCTATTTTCTTAGATGGAAGACTTATCAGATTGTGGTTTCTACGTAATAAAGTGGCCTCCCACCGAACACCACTGTTCTTCATCTTAGAGTGGCCTCCTACAGAACAGAATGTTTCCAGCAGCCTAAAATAATATGCAGTACAGGATACTCTTCTAGACAGATTATTGTATCTACTCTTATGTTCAAAAACTATATATTCTTAACCTCCTAAAGATTGATGGTTGCCTACGTAATCATAACAATTTGTGTTTTTTAAACATCCTATCCCACATTGGAATATCCCAATCAATACCTTATTAATCAAATTCAAGGCTGCATAGAGATTCCAAAACTTTTGGGTGCTAAAAAGTACATTAGTGGGGTTCACTTCATATCTGAGAGTCAAATAGAAGCGTCAAATAATGCGCTTACAGCGCAGTTGTAAAAAATCTCATTTTCTAGGTGCTAATCTGCTAAATAGTACATTTTGGGGCCTGCTCTTCATATCTGAGAGTCAAATAGAAGTGTCTAATAGTGCGCTTACAGCGCAGTTGTAAAAATTCTCATTTTCTAGGTGCTAATCTGCTAAATAGTACATTTTGGGGTCTGCTCTTCATATCTGAGAGTCAAATAGAAGCGTCTAATAGTGCGCTTACAGCGCAGTTGTAAACATTCTAATTTTTTTGCTGTTAACCTGCTAAATAGTACATTTGGGCATGCTCTTCATATCTGAGAGTCAAATAGAAGCGTCTAATAGTGCGCTTACAGCGCAGATCTAAACATTCTAATTGTTTTGCTGCTAAACAGTACATTTTGGGCGTGCTTTTCATATCTGACAGTCAAATAGAAGCGTCTAATAATGCGTTTACAGCGCAGTTGTAAAAATTCTTATTTTCTGGGCTCTAATCTGCTAAATAGTACATTTAGAGCGTGCTCTTCATATCTGAGAGTCAAATAGAAGCGTCTAATAGTGCGCTTGCAGCGCAGTTGTAAACATTCTTATTGATTTGGTGCTAAACTGCTAAATAGTACGTTTGCGGCCTTCACTTCCTATCTGAGAGTGAAATAGAAGCGTCAAATAGTGCACTTACAGCGCAGTTGTAAAAATTTGAATTGTTTTGCTGCTAAACTGCTAAATAGTACGTTTTGGGGCCTGCTATTCATATCTGAGAGTCAAGTAGAAGTGTCTAATAGTGTGCTTACAGTGCAGTTGTAAACATTCTTATTTTCTGGGTGCTAATCTGCTAAATAGTACTTTTTGTGGCCTGTTCTTCATATCTGAGAGTCAAATAGAAGCGTCTAATAGTGTGCTTGCAGCGCAGTTGTAAACATTCTTATTGATTTGGTGCTAAAATGCTAAATAGTACGTTTGCGGCCTGCACTTCATATCTGAGAGTCAAATAGAAGCGTCTAATAGTGTGCTTACAGCGCAATTGTAAAAATTATTATTTTCTAGGTGTTAATCTGCTAAATAGTGCATTTCGGGGCCTGCTCTTCATATCTGAGAGTCAAATAGAAGCGTGTAATAGTGCGCTTACAGCGCAGTTGTAAACATTCTTATTGTTTTGGTGCTAAACTGCTAAATAGTACATTTGCTGCCTGCACTTCATATCTGACAGTCAAATAGAACCGTCAAATACCAATATAACAATATTGTAATTCGGGGGCAATACCCTCATAAATCAGTTTATAGGGAAAACTGTTGCCTGGATACAATTTTAAAACAATTTCCACATGTCCTTTGCAGACTTTACGTGCTGGAAAAACACAGGTGCCAACTGCTGTGGCTTTCTGCAGTGTGCATATCGGCAAGGAGGGCAGGGTTGAGGAGTGGGTGGAAGATGATGTGGAGGATGATGAGGTTCTAGACCCCACATGGAATCAAGGTCATGCGAGTGACGTGTGCAGTTTGGAGGAAGAGGTGCTGGTTGCACAGAGGCACCAGCACAGCATAAGAGGGAGCAGGGTGCAAAAGCGGATCAGCCATCCCCTAGCGCTTGTTGGCATGTATTATCTTTAGAATTCCCACAGTTATCCAAGTAACAGATGGAGCGATAAATGGAACCATAACAAGCCATTCGCAGTCTTACAGTCAGGAGGGCAGTCCGATGACCGGGACCCAGACACTGTCTGGGTGGCGGTCGGACGATCGGGACCCAGTGTACCTGATGTTGAAGTTAGGAGTCACAGTGTGGAATCGATTAGCAGGGTCTGGTGCAGAGTAACCGCACGACCCCTGGTGTTGAGCACCAGCGTTTGTGCAGCCACATACCAGGACCCTGATGCAGCTTCAGTAAAAAGAGTACTGGATACCAGAAGCCATCACCAGACTGATCCACAACTTGAAACAGGATGTGACATTCACTGTAGCGCTGTGCGCACTTTCGGCGTTCTCTCCCTGATGCTGCTCGAATGTCTGCGCTGCAGCGTAAGTTTGGCCTTCCCGTTCACTGCCTCATATGCGACGTGCCCACAAGGTGGAACTCCACCTTGCACATGCTGGAGAAACTGTGCGAGCAGCAGCAGGCGATAGTGGAGTTTCAGCTGCAGTACGCATGGGTCAGTCTCTCTGCACCAGACTTGCCCTCCAATTGATCAGAGTTAAAGGATTTCAAGTGGACTCATTACAATTACAGGGCCTCTAAAGAGTCCTGTATTGTTATTTGACGTCACTATCTTCCCGCGTCGGGAGTGGGTCATTTGCGCGCCTGCTGCCTTCCTTGCATGTGGTAGCCGTTTCTCAGATTCCCTCTCCATTATCCAACCCTGATTCCTCGTTATCCGTGGTCACCAGAAACTGGCATCAAAAGTTGATATGGATGACATCCGAATGCAAAGTCTTCGTCACGGGGACGTGCGATTGGCCCGAGGTTCTCTAGAGTCAACAAAGTGCCTGGGCAACTATAATTTCAACAGCTACTCTGCCGAACGGATCTTCACTAATAGGTAGGGGATGGACGGGGGCCCTGTGCTGGTCCCTTCTCTTCCCCACCCTCTGGCAGACATCTGGCAGTAATGCCTCAGATCTTGAGAGATGCCTGGCCAGAAGAAGCTGTGGGTGAGCCGAGACACTGTCTGACTCCTGCCCAAATGCCCTGCCAAGGGGATATCATGATCTAGGTTCAGCAGCTCTTACCAATACTTCTTGGGGCTGGGGCTGGCAGTCTCTCACCAGCCGTGTTGTTGGGGAGCACCACTGAAAAAGTCATGATGAGCTGGGTGATCTCCCCTGGAAACTTGGCTTGATGGGAGTTGAGCCAGTTCTGGGTGGCCCTTGTGATGCAGCATTCCCACTCCACATAGGAGTCCTTCTCCCCTTTCCGGGTCTCCCTAAATGTTCAACAGTATTGCTCGGGGGTGACCGCATACTGGGCCAGGTGGATTTGGGTAATAAAGGGATAGTCTCTGATCTGCTCTTCTCTACTAGTTTGCTGGCCAGGATGGTGACCCAGTCGCTGGGGTCCATGTCTTGGAGAAGGCACTGGTGCTCAAAGTCTTGTAAAAAGTAATTGATGCCTTCTTCTGCTTCCTTGAAGTCTTTGAAGGCATTGTATGGTAGCTTGTGGGCCAGGGTGGTTGTGCTTCCTGGCGCCCTCTGCTCCCTTCCTTCTTCATCTGGGTTCATGGAGGTCGCCCTCTGTCTATTGGCAAGGACATAGGCTTGCACCTCCAAAAAGATCCTGCTGACAATCTGCTCTGAGGGTGTCTCTCGGGTATATGCCAGGCGCCGTTACACCTTCTTGCGCACTTCCTCCTCATCTCCTGCTGCTGCTTGCCTGTCTGTGCTGCAGCGTAACTTCGCTTTCCCGCTCACCGCCTTATGAGACTGTGTGAGCAGCATAGTGGAGTCTCAGCTGCAGCACGCACGGGTCAGTTGCTCTACTGAACAAAGTTGTCTTTTTTTATATGTCCGAATATTTTGGGGGCTACCCCAATTAAAATATATATATAAAAACTGTGTTGGCTACCTCCACCACCGCCACCTCCACCTACACTGCCACGGTCACTGCCTCCTCAACCTATGGGTCACTTAGTGTAAACTATGTACACAATAACAGAGGCTTGTGAAGGCCTTTTCTCCATTCATCAGGAGTTGAGCATTTCTCCATGCATCAGGACTGCAAGAAATGCACCGCAGGCCTCAAATGTATCTTTTTATATGTCCCAATATTTTTGGGGATACCCTAATTAATATATATATATATATATATATATATATATATATATAAAACAGTGTTGGCTACCTCCTCCACCGCCGCTTCCATCTACACCGCCACGGTCACCGCCTCCTCAACCTATGGGTCACTTAGTATAAACTATGTACACAATAGCAGAGGCTTGTGAAGACCCTTTTCTCCATGCACCAGGAGTTATGCTCAGTTTGAACAACCAAAGAGAATACCCTGCACTCCAACCCTCTCTCAAATGGATAATTCTGGTGATCCTTCTGACAGCCATGCTTTAGATTTTGATTTATGTTCTTTCAAAGCTAGTTCTATTTTATGGCTCAGCTGTATTTTTAATTTCTATGTTATTTTAAGTGATTTCCCTATCCACATTTGTTTGCAGGGCACTTGTCCTACTCTTACCCCCATTTTACTTCCTTTTGCAGCCCTCTAGTCCTTTCCAGGACTTTTTTAGGGGCATTTTAGTGCCCAAAAGTTCAGGTCTTCATTGACTTCAATTGGGTTCGGGGTCAAGTTTGGGGTCAAGTTCGAGCATGAACCCGGACTTTTTTCAAAAGTTTGGCCAAACCCGACGGACCCGAACATCCAGGTGTCTGCTCAACTCTAATTATAATGAATTCCTGATGTTTTATTCCTGAAAAGGTTAATATTAGAAAGTAGATTATCCATGAAATAGAAGTTATGTAGGGATTGTAGTATATTTTAACTCCAGGTATATATTTCCATTTAAAATTTAAGAGAGAACATTCCAGTTTTAATCATTTTGTGATGCTGTTTACAACAAATTCCTGTTAAAACCATACACTGAACACCAGGTACTTTATTTTTCCCAAGGATAATGGAAGGAGAAGCTAGTAGAAAACAAGACAGCTTTCCAAAAAGGCCCAGTTTAAGATAAATCCCACTTAAACACATAAACATTTATAGAACATAGAAAATAATAGTTGTAATATAGAACGTAATGATTTACCAATTTGCATGAGCATTAGTGCTTCCCCATACGAAAGTATTGAATCATAGCTTTCCTAAAAGTAGTTTAAATAATCTGGACATCCACATGCAAAGCTTGAGGATGTCTGAGGATGCTCCTTCCCATGTACATTTGCCATGGACTTCTGGAGGAATGTAGAAGCCATCCTCCTACCCACCAACTATGGTCCAAGTCTGGGACACAGTTTGGGAGTTTCTCTGCCCAGCCACCATTAACAGCTTTCTGCCCAGCCGCCATTAACAGCTTTCCTGCGTGCCCCTGGTTTGGTACTTTCCCTTGTGGTGAAGACAATGGAGACAGGCGTCTGTGTATAAAAAGACTGTTTGTATACATTAAAGCAGTTGACTTCCAGGACTATGTTTCATCTAATTACTGGGGGAATGGATGTATGCTTAGTTTACTGGTTCCAGAGTGGCTGAGTGAAGGAATTAGCGGCTGTAACTGGTCTGGTTACCGCGGTCTGCTGCAATGTCCAACATCATTTCACAGAGTTAAATTCCATTAGAAGCCAGGAAGCACCTCTAGTTTCTGTATGGAAAACAACCAGTAGAGTCTAAACCTTACAATTTAAATATAGCAGTTTCTCTGAAAGCGCAGTGTTTTACATTGCTGGGTTAAGAAGACAGGGGCACTTACTGCACCCAGACCACTTAGCTATGCTTACAGTTCAGCTACTCTGAATTTAAATTTAAAATTTATTTTTAAATCACTTTAAATTCTTACTTTACTAAATAACCCTTTGAACATTATTTAATATTATGAAAAACATTTGAATATTTAATAATTTTTTTTGATTAATTTAAATTTTGAATGAGATTTTTTATATTTTAATATTTTGAAAATATAATTTTGAAAGTTTAACCATAAACCTTAAATACTTTTGAAAGCTTCTTAAATTGAGGTCTTAATTAGGTTTAAGGCCATTAGAAAAATGTAATTAATAGTGATTACAAAAGCAGCTGGTCTCAGTGTGCTTGGTCCTTGACATATATCTTTCCCAAATGGAGAAAATTAATCATCTTGCTTCTGAGAGCTACTGTCCGTATTCCATATATGATTGGGTTTATAGTAATAGATATTGTGAGTCCAACTACTCCCAGAACAAGGTGTAAATTGTTGGACAAAGCACCAATGTTAAGTCTGTGACGAAATGAAATAAAAATGACTGCACCCATAAATAAGGAAAATGCAATGAGATGGGTCACCAGTGTGTGGATGGCTTTCTGACATTCATCTTTGGAGATCTTCAGGCAGACAGTAAATGTTTGAATGTAACAATAAATTACTATCATTTCAGATACAATTATAAGAAAAAGAGTAGTAACAGTTCCAAATATATTATTTACAGTTATATCACCACAGGCCAGTTTGAGGAGAGACAGTGTTTCACAATAGACATTGTTGATGTTTGTTCCACATAAAGTGAGTCTTGCAGTCAATATCACAACCACCGCTTCATATGTGAAGGACACAATCCATGTTAAAGCTGCACATTTCAGAGCTTTTCCATTTGTCATTAGAGTTGGATATCTCAAAGGGTAGCAAACAGCTAAATATCTGTCATAAGCCATAACAGTAAACGTAAAGATTTCAGTGCAAGCGTAGCATTGTATGCAAAATGCTTGAACAAGGCAGTTGTGGATAGAAATGGTCTTGGATCCAGAAAGCAAATCAATCATTAACTTGGGGAGAAAAGCTGTGCTCCCAAACATCCCGTTACTGATCAGATTAAAGATAAAAATATACATTGGTTCATGGAGACTCATCTCAGTTCTGATAATACACATAAGGAGAGAGCAAAATAACATATTGGAGATATAAATCCCGAAACTTATCACAAAATATAGATATTTAAATTTCTCCATTTCCTGAATTCCAACAAGAAAAACATTGATACTTATCAAGGAAATATTTTCCATCCTTGTTCTCTAAATCTAAAAAAGTCTGCCCAGTGATAGATATTTTATAAAGAGAAAAAAAAATTCAAATTGCATCCTTTAAATAAAACAGAGCTAACGTAGCAGTTACACACTGTCTGTGACTAGCAATTCTGTGTCTCTAAAATGAAATGATTTGCTGAAGCTGTGCTTTTTATAAATGTATTTCAGTGAAAGATAAGATCCTTAAGGATTTATTCTTCTTCAAAGCATGACAACGGAACCCCAGAGGACCATATACAAAACTAACAATATGAAAATGGCAAATGTATTAACTACCAGTAATAATTTATCTGCATAATTCTATTCTAATTAATGAATATTGCATAATGTTACTGATATTTTATTTCTTTTGGTTTTAAATATAACTAAAAAGTAAAAAAAAAAAACAATTAACCAACTAAACAAAAGCATTCTTAAGTCATAGTGGAGACATACTGACTAGGAAGTAGCAGCTGCAGAGGAATAGCCCACAGTTTCACGGAAAGGGTCATATTAGTAACTTCCAGAGACCTAGACCAGTATTGGGCCAGTATGCAGACCCTCCACTCTATGTGGTCTGATTAGTTAGATATCTCCTCAAACTGGTCTGCATTCATGATCTACACTGATCTGAGACCCTGAAAATCTTGCTAGCTTGTTTTCTCAAAGATTAACAGCTAGCCTGTTGCAGTGATCTCCCACTAGCATCAGGCTAGTCACCTTTCACAGCAAGAAATTGTAGGGTAGCTAAAATAGGGTCGGTAACATTTTGATTGTCTGAGTGTGAGTGTTTATGACTGAGTTTGCTACATCTGGTTTTGTGTGTCTGAGTGTGTGGAAATGTGTATCCAAGAGTTTATGAGTATGTGCAGCAATTTGTGTGTGCATGTTTCCGTGTGGGTCTGTGTGTGGCAATGTGCATCTGAGTGTATGTGTGTTTTTGTTTTATTTTAATGTGTGTCTGTAACAGGATTACATGACTTAATCTGGTTTATTTAATGCAAGGCACACTCGATTTATACACAGATCCCCAGCATGGGGTCTCCATACAAAGAAATATAAACCCCTCCCAGGCGTCCCTGTGTCTGGGAGATAATTGAGTTCAAGACCGGTAACTCAATTATCTCTCAGTTACAGGGAACCACATAGAGAATAGCCAAAAGCCATACTAAATTTTCACAGGAACCCACAAGTCTTATATCCCTGGATAGCCCAGATCTGAGCGTCCAAGTTGTCCAAATAGTGCTCAAATCCATTCGCTGGATGGAATCGCCATCTGGGTAAAGTTTTGACCGGCCGGCCACGAGGTTGTAGCCCAAAACAGTTCCATGGAAAAAGGACCGTGAATTATCGACTTTCAGGAGTTCCTGTGCACATTAAAACCGAATGCTCCCCATGGCTCTAGGGAGCAAATATTCCTCATGTTTGCATGAGTCTTCTTCCCGAAAAGTGCTCTCCTGGTTTAGCGGAGATGGAAGCAAGGGGCAGTACAAATTCAGTGGTGTTCGCAAAGTAGCATGTCCGAACTTAGTTCCATACAGTCAACGTCCAAGTACCGCGTTCTAGAGACAAAATGGCCACGATTCACAAAAGACATGCAGTCATACGAATAGCGGCTACTCAGAGTTAATGAGCACTTAAGTTAATGGGCTCTTAGAAGTTAATGAGCCAGGGGGTGGTCTGGGTTCAGGAGGTAAAGGAGGGTAAAATGGGTCTTCATTCGGTAACAAAAAAACAACCAGGGGTATAATGGGCAGGCAAGGGTTAACCAAGGCAGAATCAGCCAGGCAATATTTTAGTTTTTTTGCAATTTGTATGGTACATAAACAGGACATGCATTTCACAGTAAATACAATATCACAGTGCAGGTGGAGCCAAGTGCATATACCAGCCATTTACAGTCAAAGTGGTTTTACATTTTGTAGTTCAACATTTCACTGGCACTGTGCACATTTAACAGCATTGTTGACCTGTAGCCTAGGCCCCTGTTTCGATGCACCACATTCATAATCTGGTGTCTGTATGTACCTGTTTTTAGTTTAGGTGAGCAAAATGTATCAACTATTAACTGGGAGAGGTTGCGGGGAAGGAGTAATTGATATTGACTTTGTTTAATTCATTTAATCTTCTTTTCTTTAATTTTCCTTTCTTTCCTTGTGTATGCTTTTTCTAGTTTTCAGGGGCGTTCGTATTTTCCTATGGGTTTTCCCTTCCACCAAGTTATGTGCGTTTGGAGTTTGTGTTGCACATGTGAGATCTTATGTTGCTTTATTCTATCTCTGTGATCGTAATTCTCTGTGGGCTTAATTTTCTATCTATGGGCTTAATTTTCTATCTCTTTCATATTACTCTCAACCCTTTTTTCGGCCACATTCTGTGTGATCTGATTCGGGGGATGTCTATAAGGTGTCCCACATTCCCCATGCTTCTACCCAAAAGTTTTGTTGTGCTCGATTCTTTCTGGTTGTACATTCAAATAGTTTGATCATTTCTAGCTGTAAGATACATGTTTCTATTAGTGGTGGGTGTTTTTGTAACCAGGCCTTAGCTATGGCTGTTATTACCACCATAATGATGTGAAAAATTAGATACTTTGGGAGTTTAGGTAGGTGTTGTAAGATAAATATTTCTGGTGTTGGAGGTATATCAATTTTCCCTATTTTCTGTATGAGGGTTCTTGCATCATTCCATATTTGGGTGATGGCATGGCACGTCCACCAAATGTGCAGAGTGTCGCCCGGGTCATGCCCACATCTCCAAAATGTACCTGTTTGCTTTGAATCTATGTGTTTCAACTTGGTGGGTACCATATGCCATCTGTATAGCATTTTTCTAGACATCTCTATCTGTGAGGTGCTTAGTGTTAGTTGTTTATTGGCTACAAAACTCTGTCGCAACTCTTCATCAGGTTATTGTCTGACTATGTCTTTTTCCCACATTTTTATGAAGTTCATATGTCATATCTCTTTGTAGGGATGGTAACTTTTGTATATTTTGGATCTGATACCAGGCGGTTTTGGGGGATTTTAGTCCCTGGACCCAAATATAATCCCTGGACCCAAATTCTGGGATTGTATTATGTTTGAAGTGAGTCTCCTGTAGACACATTATGTCAGTATGTTCTCGCTTCATGGACCCCAGGAGTATCCTCCTTTTATGGGTATTAAGTCCCCTTACGTTATGTGTTTGTATTTTCATACTAAGTTATTAGTTGTATAATATCACTTATGTTAGCCTTGGTCTTTCTATGAGCATTGTCCTTGCACCTTTCGGGTTTCAGCATCTCTAGGTTATCTGCCCAGGTATGTATTTGATTTTGGGTCATTTTGGTTTTTTGGAGTACTTTGGAATTGGATATAGAATCTTTGTCGGGAAATTGGGGGATGAATGAGAACAGTGGGCGACAGGGAAGGGCGTAACTTGGGTATTTACAACTTACCCGTCGCGGGGTCATTGCGCCTAATAATGGAGCCAAGGAGGTAGATATCAAGATATATATGTGGGTGGCTAACGGCCTTAGTGACATATTTATGTTGGTAGGACCTGTACATAATGTAAACTCTTTAGATAGCAACCCTTGCACGTCATGGTGTAAACCCTAAGAAACAACATCTTTATCAATCACATATTAAAGGAACACGATAGTCACCTAAATTACCTTAGCTAAATAAAACAGTTTTAGTGTATAGATCATGCCACTGCAATTTTACTGCTCAATTCATTTAGGAGTTAAATCACTTTGTTTCTGTTTATGCAGCCCTAGCCACACCTCCCCTGGCGATGACTGACAGAGCCTGCATGAAAAAAAAAACTGGTTTCACTTTCGAACAGATGTAATTTACCTTAAATAATTGTATCTCAATCTCTAAATTGAACTTTAATCACATACAGGAGGCTCTTGCAGGGTCTAGCAAGCTATTAACATAGCAGGGGATAAGAAAATCTTAATTAAACAGAACTTGCAATAAAGAAAGCCTAAATAGGGCTCTCTTTACAGGAAGTGTTTATGGAAGGCTGTGCAAGTCACATGCAGGGAGGTGTGACTAGGGTTCATAAACAAAGGGATTTAACTCCTAAATGGCAGAGGATTGAGCAGTGAGGCTGCAGGGGCATGTTCTATACACTAAAACTGCTTTGTTACGCTAAAGTTGTTCAGGTGACTATAGTGTCCCTTTAAGCATATTATATTATAGGACATCTGGTTTCTGTTTTTCCCAACTAATGGTTATGTTATAACAATATATTTGCAACACTTTAGCATTCAAGTAAACATGTGAGTCACCGTATCTTAAGTGATTGTCACATAGCCCTAAAACATTTTAGATATACCTATACATTTAGATTTATTTTTTTACTATATAGAAATATAGAAAAACATAGTCGTATACATACAGATATATTTGTCTCAAACACACATTATCTCTTGCGTATGGTTGGGAGTTGTAATATTTGTTTGCTGGTGAACTGGTTAACTGGTTATCTGGGGCTGTTCACTTGCCTATACTATTATAGATTACAGTTGTTAGTTCTCGATAGCCAATATGATAGCCACTGTATTTTCTGTTGTTTCTAAAATGTTGTGTGTAATGATGATCTCTCTAGTGTTGCCCAGTGAGTGGAATGTGATCCATCAGCCCCTGGCTTCATACTACCGCTATCGTAATTGATGTCTATCACCTCTCTGTGAATCCCTGAACAGCCTCTGCTCCACCTTAATTTTGTTTTCTTTAAGAGGTATGCAATGGTGTTGCTTTATAAGTATGTTGCAAGGAAAGATGATGTATATGTGTTTAAGATACCTGGTCTTTCATTTATCTAGCAGGCAAGATTCTGGAATTTCCAGGTATTCAATCTTCAGTGTGTTGTTTCATTTCCTGTCTTAGTAGTTCTTTCCCTTGGGTATAGAACAGTTATCCATTTATCACTTATCAGAGCGGATCGTGAGTGGTCCTTAGTTTATGTTGCCTTGGGGTCTCTAATCTGGTTGGGGTTTATGTGTATTTCTTTCATGTTCTGGTCTGGGCAGTAGGTGATCGATTATCGGAAGATGGTCTCCAGAAATGTGAGGCAGTTTGTCTGCCTATGTGGGAAGCTGTTTCTGGCGTGCAGAGTTGTCTCCATTCAGGTTTAGTGTTCATCTCGCCTGGCAGGCACTGTATTCCATTATACCTGCAGGCGACATGAAGGTGGTGTCATTTTTTTCTGCTGTGTTGTCTAAAATGCCCCATGCTTTTAGCTTTCATATACCTTCTTCTGGGGAGGAAATTATATGCAATGCTCCTTTACGTGAAAGTATCATTTTGGTGGGGTACCCCCACCAAAATAGTTTTGTTCCCTCTTCTGTGATGTCTTTGAATTATACGCTTGAATGGACATTATAGGCACCCAGACCGTTTGAGGTTATCTGGCTGCAGTATCAAGGTCCCTTACCCTGCAAAGGTAAATAATACAATTCTTAATAAAGTGAAATAATCACCTTTGAGGGTTAAATGAAAACTATAGGGCTTGCAAAACATATAGTGCCAGGAAACTATAGCTCTCTGTACTAACCCTCTCCCTCCACGTGGTGCAGAGGTCTCTTACCTAAGTCCAGCACCAATTGCACCCGTCACTAGCTCAGGCTCCGCCTGCACTCCAGAAGTCACCTAATGACCCAGAAGTCCATCTAATGGCTCTCTGATAGACAGCCACTACAGGTGGAGTTAACCCACAAAGGTAATTATTGCAGTTTAAAGAAAACTTAAATAATTACCTTTGCAGGGCTAAGGGACCTGGGACACTGCACCCAGACCACTTCAATGAGCTAACATGTTCTGGTTAAATACAAAGATAAGGTATAAATGTTATCCCGCACAAGTGGAGTGCATTAGACAATGGAGGGGTTTACTCATCCCCTTTTAGTGCAGTGACAATCTTGAGAAACTTACATAGACATAAAAATAAGGGAGGAGGGGTAGTCCTTATGACATTGGAGAATTACAATAAAGAATCCCAGAGATTATTGGAAGATAACAACACATATAAAAAACTAAAAGTGGATCCCACGAAGGAATTGAAAGAGAAATTTCATGAATTCCTGAAGAAAGGTTACGAAAAAAGGTATTCTAAATCAAAAAGAATTTGATTATTTAAAAGCCCGGTACTGTATCATCTCCCTAAGGTCCACAAAAATCCCACCCAACCCCCGGGAAGACCCATAGTTTCAGGCATCAGGTCCATATCATGTAGACTTTCCGAAAATATAGATCGATGCCTGCAACCTTTAGTACAATGCACCCCCCGTTATCTGAAAGATACAGGTGATATTCTGAGATATATAAATCAATAAGTGTGGAATAAGAACTGTTTTTTAGTGACTGCAGATGTCAGCTCCCTCTACACTATTATTGCACATGATAGAGGTTGCACTGCCACGAGATATTTTTTAGAACAATCCAATGATTTCTCAATCGATCAAATCAATTTTATTATGGAAGGGATCCATTTAATTTTGACAAGCAACTATTTTTGGTACGATGGCAGTTTTTACCTTCAAGCATGTGGAACGGCGATGGGAACGAGGTTCGCGTCCAGCTATGCCAATTTATTCATGGCATATTGGGAGCTCCAGTTTGTCCATTATAGGGCTGGCTACAAGGTACAGAGGAATCTTTAACAAGTTTTATAGACACATTAAATACAAATAATTGGGGTATAATTTTATCCACAGATGTTAGTAAATCCAAAGTTAACTTTTTGGATCTCAATATTTACATAGAAGATAACAAAATTAAAACAAGCACACATTTTAAACGGGGAGATGTTAATAGTTTTATTCACACCACAAGCTGTCACTTTACACCTTGGTTAAAGGGGATCCCCAAATCACAATTTATTAGAATTAAAAGAAATTGCACTGAGGATGCAGAATTTATTAAACAGGCACAAAAATTGGAAAATAATTTCCTTGAAAAAGGCTATAAACAAAAGGATTTAACAAATGCACTTATCAGTAATAAAAAGAGAAACCCTATTGGAGAGCAGGAAAAACAATACGAATAAAACAGAATCTAATGAGACTATACCAATTATCTGCAACTATAGTTATGGTAATAACCAATTTAGAAAAATAATTAATAAACATTGGTCAATTTTAAGGGAAGATCCCGCCCTAACTGTAATTTTGCCAGAAAAAAACAAAATTAATTTTAGAGGAGCCCCCAATATGAAAAAATTACTAGTGAGAAACCATATTCGAAAGGATCACAATATAAAACCAATTGATTCTAGAAAAAAATTTTGGGGGATGTGGCATGTGCCTAGCATGCAAGAACATTGGAAACAAGAAAAGACATATAGGAAACTTTAGTAATGTAAAAAATAATGAGAAATCCCACATAAAAAGTTTAATCACCTGTCATTCTAAAAATGTTATTTATATGTTGGAATGACCATGCAACCTAAAATACATAGGCCGCACTAAACGTAACTTACATATAAGGATAGAGGAACACATCAGAAATATTAAGAAAGGATATGAGTGACATCATGTTTCCAATCACTTCAAGACCTCCCACAACAGTAACCCTAAAGGACTGACCTTTACTGGTATATACAAAGTTTTAGGGAACTGGAGAGGGGGAGACTTCAACCAAATTCTAGGACAACAAGAAATGAGATGGATGTTCAACGTTGGGACCTTACAACCCAAATGGCGTTAGGTGACGTCAACGGAAGTGCTCCCCCCGATCAACGCTCGATATTTTCTTTTAATTATTTCATTGAGTTTTACACAAAATATATTCCTCATTGTGTAGGTTATTTTAATAGCTTTTTCACAAATATTTTTTTAATTTATCCCTGTGAATAATGGAGGATGGAGGTGGTTTGCAAAATTATTCAGTGTTGCCACTTCCGCCAACCATACATATGATTGGTTATGCAAATTGTGTTACTAAACATTATTGATGATTGACAATGTTGTCAGCAAATGAGAATTTTTCCACCACAGATGTTTTTTCTCAACACATTGATTAATTACACACCATGTGACTCCAAGAGGAGGACCCAAAATAACTTTCAAACATTTAAAAGGAAGGATTCCTGAGGCTACTATACAGCTACTGAGGAAGCTCACAGAGTGAAACGTGTTTAGCTGATTATTTTGGACTTTTAATTGGACTCAAACTTGATTTTTTTATTTTTTAGTATGTATTTATTTTGTTTTTACTGTTAATAAATTTATACATTACTATTATTTTACACTTTAGTCCAAAGTCCTTTCTAGCCATCAGGAACTCCATTGGGGAGAGTGCTATTCCCCCCCAAAAATAGCACATTACTTTCTAACCTCAGAGCCGGGATTTCAGGGCTCTGGAAAAGGTGAGCACTTCTATTTATAACTTTTTTATACTAATATAGTATGTGCTTTTCTACACAGTTGCTTCTCTGTTTTCTCTCTCGTTGTATACTCCTTGAGTGATACTGTCTGGGACCAAGGGGT
This sequence comes from Pelobates cultripes, assembly GCA_933207985.1. NCBI lineage: Eukaryota > Metazoa > Chordata > Amphibia > Anura > Pelobatidae > Pelobates > Pelobates cultripes. The sequence continues at coordinate 414,206,027 of OW240912.1, read as the reverse complement.
GTTTGCTGCCCAAAGAGCATAAATGACCTTTTTTACGGAGCCAATACTATATAGGCTCCTGTCCATGTGAGTGGTTTAAGTCATTTATTACCATCAACTGTCTATTTGGATAAACTGTCTGCACTATATTTTCTTGTTTTACTTGTTCCTCTTTTATGTCTATGTAAGTTTCTCAAGATTGTCACTGCACTAAAAGGGGGTGAGTAAACCCCTCCATCGTCTAAAGTGCTCCACTTGTCCAGTATAACATTTATACCTTATCTTTGTTTTTGTTCTTTATTGTGGGTAAGGGGTAGTCCACCTTTAGTGTTGAGCAGCTTTTATCTTTTGGGCACTGTTAAGTAACACTCTCTATCTCTTTGAGATAGCTCGTTTGTTTTACATTAACATGTTCTGGTTACCTATAGTGTCCCTTTAACTCCACCTATGGTGTCTGTCAACCAGACAGTGACTAGAGGGACCTCCGAGTTGTTAGGTGACTCTTGACCGCCTTACTGACTCTGAACGTTCTCACGCTATACATGAGGACATCCAGTGTCACCCGAAACCGCATAGGAAAACATTTTACAACGGTTTACTATGTGGAAGTCCTAATGCGAGGTCTCCCCCACCGATGTCAGCAGATGCTTAGCCTGAAACTGCGCTGGATTCAGGTAAGTGCCAGAAGGTTTTTTTTTATCCTCTTCTGGATCATGCAGGGAGGGGGGCACTATAAGGAGCTTTGTAAGTGATAGCTCTTACAAATATAATTCTAATTGTGATTCTGTTGTATTGGTCAGATTGATCTTTCTGCCTAGGAGATACATTATGTTTTGTATATTGGTTTATTCTTTGCACTTTGTGTTGTACTAGAACTATTTTAGGTTTGGAAGTAATATGATTTATTCATACATTGCACATACGATATGGTGGATGTGTTTATAATGTTTTATTTTATGTCTATGGCCATAATGGTTGATATGTTTATTTTTGCACCCTATACTCTTGATCAAAACACAATTTGCACTTTATATATATATATATAACCAATGTGCTCACATTTGCACTCTTGTGCACATGGTCTATATTAGGGGTCCCCAAAAGGTAGATCCACCAGATGTTATAGAACTACAACTCCCATGATGCCTTGCATGCCTTTAGAAGCTGTAGTTGTAAAACTCTGGGGGTCTACCTATCGGGCACGCCTGGTCTATATGATAACTTCTTGCACTTTACACAAATGGTTTATGTACCCACATCTCGTACTTCATGCTTATGGCCTACATGCTCACAATTAGCACATTATGTTATTGGTCAATGTGTTTGTGCTATTGTCCTGTGCATATGATGGATGTGATTAGTTGAACTCTGGTATATGTTTATTGTCACATGATAAAGGTATATTGTTGTGATTGTGTACTTTATTTGCACTAGATTGTGCTAACCACTATTGTCATCTGATACACTTTATCAGCACTAGGTATAGTTGATTTATATTGGATAAATTATTAAGTTTGTATTGCATACAATTGGTGGCACTATAATGTAATGTCTATATGTATTGTTAGTCTGTATAGTTTTTTTGTATTAATAATTAAATGGTTATATTTCTTAGTTATTATATTATTACGGCATTAGGTAAGGACTGCTAAAGCTTACACTGAGAGTACATTTTTTATTTTATAGCATATTTTAAAAATCTACCATCTCTCTTTCTTTTCTTGTTAGATTTGGAGTTTTATATTCATTCTTTTTTATTTTCCTTATCCAATTCTTTATTTAAATCTGCTAAAACTAATTCAGAAAAAAAAAAAAAAAACTGAGATAAACTCTCCTTGTATGCTGGATTTTTACTTTGGGTTTGTATTTGTGTCTCTTCTTCTTTATTATTTCTTTGGTCTTTAAGCTTTTCAAAATGCCTTTTAAATTTGTCAATTTTCTTGTAATTTTTGGATGTCCATAAATACTTAAAATGGATTAATTTGGACATCTGTTGCAAAGTTGAGACTTGTATTTTAAATCTCTATCTCTTGGTTTGTAAGATGTTTACTTGTTACATTAAAAATACCCCCAACTGCTGGTTATGTGCTATCTATATCTTCCTTTTGTTTGGAGTTTTCACTACTTCCAGGAGGGGATTGGTGGGGGGGGGGGAAACCTTCTTTTTAAATGTTTGAAAGTTCTTTTGGGTCCTCCTCTTGGAGTCACATGGTGTTAAATGTATGCTTTTAATGTTACGTGTCTCACATAGTGCATTTTAATAGTAATTCGTGTGTTAGTATCCCCACATGCATAATGGCGATTTGCCTTTGTCTTGGGAGATAATTGAATTACTTCTCAATTATCTCCAAGGCAGAGGGGAGGAAGCCAGGATGCATTATGGGAATATACTGTGACTGTGTGTCCTATTTGTCTACTTGTCTGTCCTTTGTTACAGTCTCCCATTTGGTCCCCTAGGGGAGTGTCCACCAGGTGGGAGACCTGCATAAATACTGGGCAGGTAGCCCTCATTAAACTGTTCACTGCTTGACCCTCAACACGGAGCTTTGTCTCGTTCTTGGGGGATTTTATTGTATGCTGTTCCAGTTTGACTGCTAGGAGTGTAAACCTATTCGTATGGTTTTTCCTATGCGGCTGTTTACAGCATTCGTATGGTTTCTTGTTCGGCGGATTGGTGTTCTGCAGTAGCTGTGCCTGTGTCTCTGGAAGGGAAGATCTTCTAAATGGCGGTTTTACCCTTTTATGCTGATGGTGCCGTTACAGACTCTATAAAACTGATAAAGCTAATTTAATTATAGTATAAGGTGTTTATGGACCAAGTTGGGTTGACATCAAAGTGTAACATAGTCTTTAAAGGGTTAATTAAAAAAATATAAATATGAAATGTGTTCTATGTTATTTATAAGATATGACTTATTATGTAAATTGGTCAAATTTGAAAACACTGGATATATATACTATATATTTCTATTTTTGCCTGCCTTTTTAAATTGGACATGGACGATTTTTTGGTACAAGCAGGGGCGTACGTGGAGCATGCTGAGATATTACAGTTTACAGCTGATGATGCCACTAGTATTTTGTGGGAGCAAACTGGACAAGAGCTTCCTAATCAAGCTACATCTAAGGATATTTATTTCAAACTTTTACGTTTGCACAAAAAAAGTGTAGACCTAGACTTACATGGTCTGTTTTTGTCGGATTACTATAAAGCACGTATAAAGCACGTATGATTCCCCGTGGGTTTAGACTATTGAATATTCCGACTATAGGAAGGCTTAAAGCGACAGTATGTCGGGATTGGACGCATGTCCTTAATAAAGCTTCTTTGGACCTAATGCTGATCACTATCAAGGATGTCAAAACGGATTTAGCTGAAGTGAAGCAGAAAATTGTTGTATTGGAGACGGAACAAGCAATATTATTATCCTCACCTGAGGGAATTAAATTGCAACAACAATTAAAGATCGAATTGCTGAAGTATAAAAACGAATTAGTGAGGTTCAAGAAACAAAAATATGAGAGAGTACAGCAAGATTACCATGACCATCGGGCAGGGCCGGACTGGCCCACCGGGATACCGGGAAATTTCCCGGTGGGCCGTCGGCACCTGGGGCCGGCCCTTTAAATACTGCAGCCGCCTGAGCGCTCTGTGAAGAGCGGTCAGG
>OW240912.1:414162055-414191968 GCA_933207985.1 Pelobates cultripes | reverse complement strand
TTGTTGTTTTTAATATTACAAGTATAATATATAGTTGGTGTTTAGTATTAGAACATAGGATGTATTAATTTTATATGTTTCCCTTTTTTTAGTATGTGTCATATGCTATTAGTCTTTTTTAAATAACATTGATGTAGTGGGCATACCATGCATTTGAGGTTTCATAGCACTTTATTATATGATAGCATATTATAATGCACTTTACACTGATGTCACTTTAATAGGTTATTTAATACTAACTATGCACTTTCAAGTTTATATATTGTTAATGCCACAATTATACATTGGCAATTTGGGTGTTTATACACCCCTTCTTAATAATGTCCAATTATTCACATGTTCACAACATTGTTCACTCAAGCACTATTCATTATCACGATCTTTTTTAACCAACATTTAGTTGCCACGGTGTTGAGAATTTCGTGTACATGTCTCCATGGTGATTGGACGTATTACGTCAGCACGTGGGGTGGGAGGAGTAAGCGTGCGGGTGCGCGCGCATACCCGGAAGTCCGGCGATCCCGGTGGTGATGGCAGTAGCACACCTGGGTGAGTTTTAATTTTAATTATATAGGTATATATTTAGGATTTGTATTCATGGTATTTGTTATTCTGTTTTCTTGGACCCTGAGGAAAGTCCCGAGCTGGTACTGAAACGTTGGTCATTGCTTTTATTATGATTCAATAAAACTTTTTCTAAAACCGGAGAGCAGCCGTTGCCACTTTGGAGTCTATATATATATATATATATATATATATATATATATATATATATATATATATATATTCAGTTTTTTTGCTTTTTTTCTCAACAAGAAAAAACCCTGGTGGTGGATCCACCTGAATATTCATGAACTTTCAACTTCATGCATGGTGTTCATGGACTGTATATAGCTGTATATAATCTGGGATGTATATATTATGAAATCTTGTTGCATGTATTATAGATGAATAGTTTTACTCAATTTCCCTTTTATATGAAGTGAGAATCTATATGTGGATACCAGCTGACCTCCATGATCTCTTACAACCTTCTAACTATCTATCTAGGGGTCTTATAAAGCCAAGAAGTTACTAATCACTAGAAGTTATACACCACTGAGCTTCCTTGTTGCAAGTGCGATTACAGCGAAACATTGAAACTAATATAGCTATTTGACCCTACATCTATATTGAGGGTACATACACTAGTGTCCACCAGCTATCCAGTTTTTAATACTACACTTTTTCTACACTTTATTCACTTAAGTTTCACGTAGTTTTGTTTGATGTTTTTGAAACCTAATAAAGTAATTATATTTTTAGTTTATTATAATGTTTTTGTTGTTTTTACTTGTGATACTTTTAATATAAATTTTTGCTGTTTGAGCGCTTGTTGAATTACTATTCCTTTGTGGTAAATATTGTTAGTTTTGTGCCCACTTTTTTGAGGTCTGATCCAATCTATTCTGGTCTTCATTATAACATGTTCTCTTATCCATCTATGTTAAACATCCATAACATACTCATTTTTCTATAATGAATTTATATATGAACATAATAAATGCAGTCAATGTAAATATCCAGTGTTTTCAAATTTGACCAATTTACATAATAAGTCATATCTTATAAATAATATAGAACACATTTCATATTTATATTTTTTTAATTAACCCTTTAAAGACTATGTTACACTTTGATGTCAACCCAACTTGGTCCATAAACACCTTATACTATAATTAAATTAGCTTTATCAGTTTTATAGAGTCTGTAACGGCACCATCAGCATAAAAGGGTAAAACCGCCGTTTAGAAGATCTTCCCTTCCAGAGACACAGGCACAGCTACTGCAGAACACCAATCCGCCGAACAGGAAACCATACGAATGCTGTAAACAGCCGCATAGGAAAAACCATACGAATAGGTTTACACTCCTAGCAGTCAAACTGGAACAGCATACAATAAATCCCCCCAAGAACGAGACAAAGCTCCGTGTTGAGGGTCAAGCAGTGAACAGTTTAATGAGGGCTACCTGCCCAGTATTTATGCAGGTCTCCCACCTGGTGGACACTCCCCTAGGGGACCAAATGGGAGACTGTAACAAAGGACAGACAAGTAGACAAATAGGACACACAGTCACAGTATATTCCCATAATGCATCCTGGCTTCCTCCCCTCTGCCTTGGAGATAATTGAGAAGTAATTCAATTATCTCCCAAGACAAAGGCAAATCGCCATTATGCATGTGGGGATACTAACACACGAATTACTATTAAAATGCACTATGTGAGACACGTAACATTAAAAGCATACATTTAACACCATGTGACTCCAAGAGGAGGACCCAAAAGAACTTTCAAACATTTAAAAAGAAGGTTTCCCCCCCCCCCACCAATCCCCTCCTGGAAGTAGTGAAAACTCCAAACAAAAGGAAGATATAGATAGCACATAACCAGCAGTTGGGGGTATTTTTAATGTAACAAGTAAACATCTTACAAACCAAGAGATAGAGATTTAAAATACAAGTCTCAACTTTGCAACAGATGTCCAAATTAATCCATTTTAAGTATTTATGGACATCCAAAAATTACAAGAAAATTGACAAATTTAAAAGGCATTTTGAAAAGCTTAAAGACCAAAGAAATAATAAAGAAGAAGAGACACAAATACAAACCCAAAGTAAAAATCCAGCATACAAGGAGAGTTTATCTCAGTTTTTTTTTTTTTTTTCTGAATTAGTTTTAGCAGATTTAAATAAAGAATTGGATAAGGAAAATAAAAAAGAATGAATATAAAACTCCAAATCTAACAAGAAAAGAAAGAGAGATGGTAGATTTTTAAAATATGCTATAAAATAAAAAATGTACTCTCAGTGTAAGCTTTAGCAGTCCTTACCTAATGCCGTAATAATATAATAACTAAGAAATATAACCATTTAATTATTAATACAAAAAAACTATACAGACTAACAATACATATAGACATTACATTATAGTGCCACCAATTGTATGCAATACAAACTTAATAATTTATCCAATATAAATCAACTATACCTAGTGCTGATAAAGTGTATCAGATGACAATAGTGGTTAGCACAATCTAGTGCAAATAAAGTACACAATCACAACAATATACCTTTATCATGTGACAATAAACATATACCAGAGTTCAACTAATCACATCCATCATATGCACAGGACAATAGCACAAACACATTGACCAATAACATAATGTGCTAATTGTGAGCATGTAGGCCATAAGCATGAAGTACGAGATGTGGGTACATAAACCATTTGTGTAAAGTGCAAGAAGTTATCATATAGACCAGGCGTGCCCGATAGGTAGACCCCCAGAGTTTTACAACTACAGCTTCTAAAGGCATGCAAGGCATCATGGGAGTTGTAGTTCTATAACATCTGGTGGATCTACCTTTTGGGGACCCCTAATATAGACCATGTGCACAAGATGCAAATGTGAGCACATTGGTTATATATATATATATATAAAGTGCAAATTGTGTTTTGATCAAGAGTATAGGGTGCAAAAATAAACATATCAACCATTATGGCCATAGACATAAAATAAAACATTATAAACACATCCACCATATCGTATGTGCAATGTATGAATAAATCATATTACTTCCAAACCTAAAATAGTTCTAGTACAACACAAAGTGCAAAGAATAAACCAATATACAAAACATAATGTATCTCCTAGGCAGAAAGATCAATCTGACCAATACAACAGAATCACAATTAGAATTATATTTGTAAGAGCTATCACTTACAAAGCTCCTTATAGGGCCCCCCTCCCTGCATGATCCAGAAGAGGATAAAAAAAAACCTTCTGGCACTTACCTGAATCCAGCGCAGTTTCAGGCTAAGCATCTGCTGACATCGGTGGGGGAGACCTCGCATTAGGACTTCCACATAGTAAACCGTTGTAAAATGTTTTCCTATGCGGTTTCGGGTGACACTGGATGTCCTCATGTATAGCGTGAGAACGTTCAGAGTCAGTAAGGCGGTCAAGAGTCACCTAACAACTCGGAGGTCCCTCTAGTCACTGTCTGGTTGACAGACACCATAGGTGGAGTTAAAGGGACACTATAGGTAACCAGAACATGTTAATGTAAAACAAACAAGCTATCTCAAAGAGATAGAGAGTGTTACTTAACAGTGCCCAAAAGATAAAAGCTGCTCAACACTAAAGGTGGACTACCCCTTACCCACAATAAAGAACAAAAACAAAGATAAGGTATAAATGTTATACTGGACAAGTGGAGCACTTTAGACGATGGAGGGGTTTACTCACCCCCTTTTAGTGCAGTGACAATCTTGAGAAACTTACATAGACATAAAAGAGGAACAAGTAAAACAAGAAAATATAGTGCAGACAGTTTATCCAAATAGACAGTTGATGGTAATAAATGACTTAAACCACTCACATGGACAGGAGCCTATATAGTATTGGCTCCGTAAAAAAGGTCATTTATGCTCTTTGGGCAGCAAACACCCCTTGGTCCCAGACAGTATCACTCAAGGAGTATACACCGAGAGAGAAAACAGAGAAGCAACTGTGTAGAAAAGCACATACTATATAAGTATAAAAAAGTTATAAATAGAAGTGCTCACCTTTTCCAGAGCCCTGAAATCCCGGCTCTGAGGTTAGAAAGTAATGTGCTATTTTTGGGGGGGAATAGCACTCTCCCCAATGGAGTTCCTGATGGCTAGAAAGGACTTTGGACTAAAGTGTAAAATAATAGTAATGTATAAATTTATTAACAGTAAAAACAAAATAAATACATACTAAAAAATAAAAAAATCAAGTTTGAGTCCAATTAAAAGTCCAAAATAATCAGCTAAACACGTTTCACTCTGTGAGCTTCCTCAGTAGCTGTATAGTAGCCTCAGGAATCCTTCTTTTTAAATGTTTGAAAGTTCTTTTGGGTCCTCCTCTTGGAGTCACATGGTGTGTAATTAATCAATGTGTTGAGAAAAAACATCTGTGGTGGAAAAATTCTCATTTGCTGACAACATTGTCAATCATCAATAATGTTTAGTAACACAATTTGCATAACCAATCATATGTATGGTTGGCGGAAGTGGCAACACTGAATAATTTTGCAAACCACCTCCATCCTCCATTATTCACAGGGATAAATTAAAAAAATATTTGTGAAAAAGCTATTAAAATAACCTACACAATGAGGAATATATTTTGTGTAAAACTCAATGAAATAATTAAAAGAAAATATCGAGCGTTGATCGGGGGGAGCACTTCCGTTGACGTCACCTAACGCCATTTGGGTTGTAAGGTCCCAAGGTTGAACATCCATCTCATTTCTTGTTGTCCTAGAATTTGGTTGAAGTCTCCCCCTCTCCAGTTCCCTAAAACTTTGTATATACCAGTAAAGGTCAGTCCTTTAGGGTTACTGTTGTGGGAGGTCTTGAAGTGATTGGAAACATGATGTCACTCATATCCTTTCTTAATATTTCTGATGTGTTCCTCTATCCTTATATGTAAGTTACGTTTAGTGCGGCCTATGTATTTTAGGTTGCATGGTCATTCCAACATATAAATAACATTTTTAGAATGACAGGTGATTAAACTTTTTATGTGGGATTTCTCATTATTTTTTACATTACTAAAGTTTCCTATATGTCTTTTCTTGTTTCCAATGTTCTTGCATGCTAGGCACATGCCACATCCCCAAAAAATTTTTTCTAGAATCAATTGGTTTTATATTGTGATCCTTTCGAATATGGTTTCTCACTAGTAATTTTTTCATATTGGGGGCTCCTCTAAAATTAATTTTGTTTTTTTCTGGCAAAATTACAGTTAGGGCGGGATCTTCCCTTAAAATTGACCAATGTTTATTAATTATTTTTCTAAATTGGTTATTACCATAACTATAGTTGCAGATAATTGGTATAGTCTCATTAGATTCTGTTTTATTCGTATTGTTTTTCCTGCTCTCCAGTAGGGTTTCTCTTTTTATTACTGATAAGTGCATTTGTTAAATCCTTTTGTTTATAGCCTTTTTCAAGGAAATTATTTTCCAATTTTTGTGCCTGTTTAATAAATTCTGCATCCTCAGTGCAATTTCTTTTAATTCTAATAAATTGTGATTTGGGGATCCCCTTTAACCAAGGTGTAAAGTGACAGCTTGTGGTGTGAATAAAACTATTAACATCTCCCCGTTTAAAATGTGTGCTTGTTTTAATTTTGTTATCTTCTATGTAAATATTGAGATCCAAAAAGTTAACTTTGGATTTACTAACATCTGTGGATAAAATTATACCCCAATTATTTGTATTTAATGTGTCTATAAAACTTGTTAAAGATTCCTCTGTACCTTGTAGCCAGCCCTATAATGGACAAACTGGAGCTCCCAATATGCCATGAATAAATTGGCATAGCTGGACACGAACCTCGTTCCCATCGCCGTTCCACATGCTTGAAGGTAAAAACTGCCATCGTACCAAAAATAGTTGCTTGTCAAAATTAAATGGATCCCTTCCATAATAAAATTGATTTGATCGATTGAGAAATCATTGGATTGTTCTAAAAAATATCTCGTGGCAGTGCAACCTCTATCATGTGCAATAATAGTGTAGAGGGAGCTGACATCTGCAGTCACTAAAAAACAGTTCTTATTCCACACTTATTGATTTATATATCTCAGAATATCACCTGTATCTTTCAGATAATGGGGGGTGCATTGTACTAAAGGTTGCAGGCATCGATCTATATTTTCGGAAAGTCTACATGATATGGACCTGATGCCTGAAACTATGGGTCTTCCCGGGGGTTGGGTGGGATTTTTGTGGACCTTAGGGAGATGATACAGTACCGGGCTTTTAAATAATCAAATTCTTTTTGATTTAGAATACCTTTTTTCGTAACCTTTCTTCAGGAATTCATGAAATTTCTCTTTCAATTCCTTTGTGGGATCCACTTTTAGTTTTTTATATGTGTTGTTATCTTCCAATAATCTCTGGGATTCTTTATTGTAATTCTCCAATGTCATAAGGACTACCCCTCCTCCCTTATTTTTATGTCTATGTAAGTTTCTCAAGATTGTCACTGCACTAAAAGGGGATGAGTAAACCCCTCCATTGTCTAATGCACTCCACTTGTGCGGGATAACATTTATACCTTATCTTTGTATTTAACCAGAACATGTTAGCTCATTGAAGTGGTCTGGGTGCAGTGTACCAGGTCCCTTAGCCCTGCAAAGGTAATTATTTAAGTTTTCTTTAAACTGCAATAATTACCTTTGTGGGTTAACTCCACCTGTAGTGGCTGTCTATCAGAGAGCCATTAGATGGACTTCTGGGTCATTAGGTGACTTCTGGAGTGCAGGCGGAGCCTGAGCTAGTGACGGGTGCAATTGGTGCTGGACTTAGGTAAGAGACCTCTGCACCACGTGGAGGGAGAGGGTTAGTACAGAGAGCTATAGTTTCCTGGCACTATATGTTTTGCAAGCCCTATAGTTTTCATTTAACCCTCAAAGGTGATTATTTCACTTTATTAAGAATTGTATTATTTACCTTTGCAGGGTAAGGGACCTTGATACTGCAGCCAGATAACCTCAAATGGTCTGGGTGCCTATAATGTCCATTCAAGCGTATAATTCAAAGACATCACAGAAGAGGGAACAAAACTATTTTGGTGGGGGTACCCCACCAAAATGATACTTTCACGTAAAGGAGCATTGCATATAATTTCCTCCCCAGAAGAAGGTATATGAAAGCTAAAAGCATGGGGCATTTTAGACAACACAGCAGAAAAAAATGACACCACCTTCATGTCGCCTGCAGGTATAATGGAATACAGTGCCTGCCAGGCGAGATGAACACTAAACCTGAATGGAGACAACTCTGCACGCCAGAAACAGCTTCCCACATAGGCAGACAAACTGCCTCACATTTCTGGAGACCATCTTCCGATAATCGATCACCTACTGCCCAGACCAGAACATGAAAGAAATACACATAAACCCCAACCAGATTAGAGACCCCAAGGCAACATAAACTAAGGACCACTCACGATCCGCTCTGATAAGTGATAAATGGATAACTGTTCTATACCCAAGGGAAAGAACTACTAAGACAGGAAATGAAACAACACACTGAAGATTGAATACCTGGAAATTCCAGAATCTTGCCTGCTAGATAAATGAAAGACCAGGTATCTTAAACACATATACATCATCTTTCCTTGCAACATACTTATAAAGCAACACCATTGCATACCTCTTAAAGAAAACAAAATTAATGTGGAGCAGAGGCTGTTCAGGGATTCACAGAGAGGTGATAGACATCAATTACGATAGTGGTAGTATGAAGCCAGGGGCTGATGGATCACATTCCACTCACTGGGCAACACTAGAGAGATCATCATTACACACAACATTTTAGAAACAACAGAAAATACAGTGGCTATCATATTGGCTATCGAGAACTAACAACTGTAATCTATAATAGTATAGGCAAGTGAACAGCCCCAGATAACCAGTTAACCAGTTCACCAGCAAACAAATATTACAACTCCCAACCATACGCAAGAGATAATGTGTGTTTGAGACAAATATATCTGTATGTATACGACTATGTTTTTCTATATTTCTATATAGTAAAAAAATAAATCTAAATGTATAGGTATATCTAAAATGTTTTAGGGCTATGTGACAATCACTTAAGATACGGTGACTCACATGTTTACTTGAATGCTAAAGTGTTGCAAATATATTGTTATAACATAACCATTAGTTGGGAAAAACAGAAACCAGATGTCCTATAATATAATATGCTTAAAGGGACACTATAGTCACCTGAACAACTTTAGCGTAACAAAGCAGTTTTAGTGTATAGAACATGCCCCTGCAGCCTCACTGCTCAATCCTCTGCCATTTAGGAGTTAAATCCCTTTGTTTATGAACCCCCTGCATGTGGCTTGCACAGCCTTCCATAAACACTTCCTGTAAAGAGAGCCCTATTTAGGCTTTCTTTATGGCAAGTTCTGTTTAATTAAGATTTCCTTATCCCCTGCTATGTTAATAGCTTGCTAGATCCTGCAAGAGCCTCCTGTATGTGATTAAAGTTCAATTTAGAGATTGAGATACAATTATTTAAGGTAAATTACATCTGTTTGAAAGTGAAACCAGTTTTTTTTTTCATGCAGGCTCTGTCAGTCATCGCCAGGGGAGGTGTGGCTAGGGCTGCATAAACAGAAACCCAAGTTACGCCCTTCCCTGTCGCCCACTGTTCTCATTCATCCCCCAATTTCACGACAAAGATTCTATATCCAATTCCAAAGTACTCCAAAAAACCAAAATGACCCAAAATCAAATACATACCTGGGCAGATAACCTAGAGATGCTGAAACCCGAAAGGTGCAAGGACAATGCTCATAGAAAGACCAAGGCTAACATAAGTGATATTATACAACTAATAACTTAGTATGAAAATACAAACACATAACGTAAGGGGACTTAATACCCATAAAAGGAGGATACTCCTGGAGTCCATGAAGCGAGAACATACTGACATAATGTGTCTACAGGAGACTCACTTCAAACATAATACAATCCCAGAATTTGGGTCCAGGGATTATATTTGGGTCCAGGGACTAAAATCCCCCAAAACCGCCTGGTATCAGATCCAAAATATACAAAAGTTACCATCCCTACAAAGAGATGTGACATATGAACTTTATAAAAATGTGGGAAAAAGACATAGGCAGACAATTACCTGATGAAGAGTTGCGACAGAGTTTTGTAGCCAATAAACAACTAACACTAAGCACCTCACAGATAGAGATGTCTAGAAAAATGCTATACAGATGGCATATGGTACCCACCAAGTTGAAACACATAGATTCAAAGCAAACAGGTACATTTTGGAGATGTGGGCATGACCCGGGCGACACTCTGCACATTTGGTGGACGTGCCATGCCATCACCCAAATATGGAATGATGCAAGAACCCTCATACAGAAAATAGGGAAAATTGATATACCTCCAACACCAGAAATATTTATCTTACAACACCTACCTAAACTCCCAAAGTATCTAATTTTTCACATCATTATGGTGGTAATAACAGCCATAGCTAAGGCCTGGTTACAAAAACACCCACCACTAATTGAAACATGTATCTTACAGCTAGAAATGATCAAACTATTTGAATGTACAACCAGAAAGAATCGAGCACAACAAAACTTTTGGGTAGAAGCATGGGGAATGTGGGACACCTTATAGACATCCCCCGAATCAGGTCACACAGAATGTGGCCGAAAAAAGGGTTGAGAGTAATATGAAAGAGATAGAAAATTAAGCCCATAGATAGAAAATTAAGCCCACAGAGAATTACGATCACAGAGATAGAATAAAGCAACATAAGATCTCACATGTGCAACACAAACTCCAAACGCACATAACTTGGTGGAAGGGAAAACCCATAGGAAAATACGAACGCCCCTGAAAACTAGAAAAAGCATACACAAGGAAAGAAAGGAAAATTAAAGAAAAGAAGATTAAATTAATTAAACAAAGTCAATATCAATTACTCCTTCCCCACAACCTCTCCCAGTTAATAGTTGATACATTTTGCTCACCTAAACTAAAAACAGGTACATACAGACACCAGATTATGAATGTGGTGCATCGAAACAGGGGCCTACGCTACAGGTCAACAATGCTGTTAAATGTGCACAGTGCCAGTGAAATGTTGAACTACAAAATGTAAAACCACTTTGACTGTAAATGGCTGGTATATGCACTTGGCTCCACCTGCACTGTGATATTGTATTTACTGTGAAATGCATGTCCTGTATATGTACCATACAAATTGCAAAAAAACTAAAATATTGCCTGGCTGATTCTGCCTTGGTTAACCCTTGCCTGCCCATTATACCCCTGGTTGTTTTTTTGTTACCGAATGAAGACCCATTTTACCCTCCTTTACCTCCTGAACCCAGACCACCCCCTGGCTCATTAACTTCCAAGAGCCCATTAACTTAAGTGCTCATTAACTCTGAGTAGCCGCTATTCGTATGACTGCATGTCTTTTGTGAATCGTGGCCATTTTGTCTCTAGAACGCGGTACTTGGACGTTGACTGTATGGAACTAAGTTCGGACATGCTACTTTGCGAACACCACTGAATTTGTACTGCCCCTTGCTTCCATCTCAGATAAACCAGGAGAGCACTTTTCGGGAAGAAGACTCATGCAAACATGAGGAATATTTGCTCCCTAGAGCCATGGGGAGCATTCGGTTTTAATGTGCACAGGAACTCCTGAAAGTTGATAATTCACTGTCCTTTTTCCATGGAACTGTTTTGGGCTACAACCTCGTGGCCGGCCGGTCAAAACTTTACCCAGATGGCGATTCCATCCAGCGAATGGATTTGAGCACTATTTGGACAACTTGGACGCTCAGATCTGGGCTATCCAGGGATATAAGACTTGTGGGTTCCTGTGAAAATTTAGTATGGCTTTTGGCTATTCTCTATGTGGTTCCCTGTAACTGAGAGATAATTGAGTTACCGGTCTTGAACTCAATTATCTCCCAGACACAGGGACGCCTGGGAGGGGTTTATATTTCTTTGTATGGAGACCCCATGCTGGGGATCTGTGTATAAATCGAGTGTGCCTTGCATTAAATAAACCAGATTAAGTCATGTAATCCTGTTACAGACACACATTAAAATAAAACAAAAACACACATACACTCAGATGCACATTGCCACACACAGACCCACACGGAAACATGCACACACAAATTGCTGCACATACTCATAAACTCTTGGATACACATTTCCACACACTCAGACACACAAAACCAGATGTAGCAAACTCAGTCATAAACACTCACACTCAGACAATCAAAATGTTACCGACCCTATTTTAGCTACCCTACAATTTCTTGCTGTGAAAGGTGACTAGCCTGATGCTAGTGGGAGATCACTGCAACAGGCTAGCTGTTAATCTTTGAGAAAACAAGCTAGCAAGATTTTCAGGGTCTCAGATCAGTGTAGATCATGAATGCAGACCAGTTTGAGGAGATATCTAACTAATCAGACCACATAGAGTGGAGGGTCTGCATACTGGCCCAATACTGGTCTAGGTCTCTGGAAGTTACTAATATGACCCTTTCCGTGAAACTGTGGGCTATTCCTCTGCAGCTGCTACTTCCTAGTTAGTATGTCTCCACTATGACTTAAGAATGCTTTTGTTTAGTTGGTTAATTGTTTTTTTTTTTACTTTTTAGTTATATTCAAAACCAAAAGAAATAAAATATCAGTAATATGATGCAATATTCATTAATTAGAATAGAATTATGCAGATAAATTATTACTGGTAGTTAATACATTTGCCATTTTCATATTGTTAGTTTTGTATATGGTCCTCTGGGGTTCCGTTGTCATGCTTTGAAGAAGAATAAATCCTTAAGGATCTTATCTTTCACTGAAATACATTTATAAAAAGCACAGCTTCAGCAAATCATTTCATTTTAGAGACACAGAATTGCTAGTCACAGACAGTGTGTAACTGCTACGTTAGCTCTGTTTTATTTAAAGGATGCAATTTGAATTTTTTTTTCTCTTTATAAAATATCTATCACTGGGCAGACTTTTTTAGATTTAGAGAACAAGGATGGAAAATATTTCCTTGATAAGTATCAATGTTTTTCTTGTTGGAATTCAGGAAATGGAGAAATTTAAATATCTATATTTTGTGATAAGTTTCGGGATTTATATCTCCAATATGTTATTTTGCTCTCTCCTTATGTGTATTATCAGAACTGAGATGAGTCTCCATGAACCAATGTATATTTTTATCTTTAATCTGATCAGTAACGGGATGTTTGGGAGCACAGCTTTTCTCCCCAAGTTAATGATTGATTTGCTTTCTGGATCCAAGACCATTTCTATCCACAACTGCCTTGTTCAAGCATTTTGCATACAATGCTACGCTTGCACTGAAATCTTTACGTTTACTGTTATGGCTTATGACAGATATTTAGCTGTTTGCTACCCTTTGAGATATCCAACTCTAATGACAAATGGAAAAGCTCTGAAATGTGCAGCTTTAACATGGATTGTGTCCTTCACATATGAAGCGGTGGTTGTGATATTGACTGCAAGACTCACTTTATGTGGAACAAACATCAACAATGTCTATTGTGAAACACTGTCTCTCCTCAAACTGGCCTGTGGTGATATAACTGTAAATAATATATTTGGAACTGTTACTACTCTTTTTCTTATAATTGTATCTGAAATGATAGTAATTTATTGTTACATTCAAACATTTACTGTCTGCCTGAAGATCTCCAAAGATGAATGTCAGAAAGCCATCCACACACTGGTGACCCATCTCATTGCATTTTCCTTATTTATGGGTGCAGTCATTTTTATTTCATTTCGTCACAGACTTAACATTGGTGCTTTGTCCAACAATTTACACCTTGTTCTGGGAGTAGTTGGACTCACAATATCTATTACTATAAACCCAATCATATATGGAATACGGACAGTAGCTCTCAGAAGCAAGATGATTAATTTTCTCCATTTGGGAAAGATATATGTCAAGGACCAAGCACACTGAGACCAGCTGCTTTTGTAATCACTATTAATTACATTTTTCTAATGGCCTTAAACCTAATTAAGACCTCAATTTAAGAAGCTTTCAAAAGTATTTAAGGTTTATGGTTAAACTTTCAAAATTATATTTTCAAAATATTAAAATATAAAAAATCTCATTCAAAATTTCAATTAATCAAAAAAATTTTATTAAATATTCAAATGTTTTTCATAATATTAAATAATGTTCAAAGGGTTATTTAGTAAAGTAAGAATTTAAAGTGATTTAAAAATAAATTTTAAATTTAAATTCAGAGTAGCTGAACTGTAAGCATAGCTAAGTGGTCTGGGTGCAGTAAGTGCCCCTGTCGTCTTAACCCAGCAATGTAAAACACTGCGCTTTCAGAGAAACTGCTATATTTAAATTGTAAGGTTTAGACTCTACTGGTTGTTTTCCATACAAAAACTAGAGGTGCTTCCTGGCTTCTAATGGAATTTAACTCTGTGAAATGATGTTGGACATTGCAGCGGACCGCGGTAACCAGACCAGTTACAGCCGCTAATTCCTTCACTCAGCCACTCTGGAACCAGTAAACTAAGCATACATCCATTCCCCCAGTAATTAGATGAAACATAGTCCTGGAAGTCAACTGCTTTAATGTATACAAACAGTCTTTTTATACACAGACGCCTGTCTCCATTGTCTTCACCACAAGGGAAAGTACCAAACCAGGGGCACGCAGGGAAAGCTGTTAATGGTGGCTGGGCAGAAAGCTGTTAATGGTGGCTGGGCAGAGAAACTCCCAAACTGTGTCCCAGACTTGGACCATAGTTGGTGGGTAGGAGGATGGCTTCTACATTCCTCCAGAAGTCCATGGCAAATGTACATGGGAAGGAGCATCCTCAGACATCCTCAAGCTTTGCATGTGGATGTCCAGATTATTTAAACTACTTTTAGGAAAGCTATGATTCAATACTTTCGTATGGGGAAGCACTAATGCTCATGCAAATTGGTAAATCATTACGTTCTATATTACAACTATTATGTTCTATGTTCTATAAATGTTTATGTGTTTAAGTGGGATTTATCTTAAACTGGGCCTTTTTGGAAAGCTGTCTTGTTTTCTACTAGCTTCTCCTTCCATTATCCTTGGGAAAAATAAAGTACCTGGTGTTCAGTGTATGGTTTTAACAGGAATTTGTTGTAAACAGCATCACAAAATGATTAAAACTGGAATGGTCTCTCTTAAATTTTAAATGGAAATATATACCTGGAGTTAAAATATACTACAATCCCTACATAACTTCTATTTCATGGATAATCTACTTTCTAATATTAACCTTTTCAGGAATAAAACATCAGGAATTCATTATAATTAGAGTTGAGCAGACACCTGGATGTTCGGGTCCGGCGGGTTTGGCCAAACTTTTGAAAAAAGTCCGGGTTCGTGCTCGAACTTGACCCCAAACTTGACCCCGAACCCCATTGAAGTCAATGGAGACCTGAACTTTTGGGCACTAAAATGCCCCTAAAAAAGTCCTGGAAAGGGCTAGAGGGCTGCAAAAGGAAGTAAAATGGGGGTAAGAGTAGGACAAGTGCCCTGCAAACAAATGTGGATAGGGAAATCACTTAAAATAACATAGAAATTAAAAATACAACTGAGCCATAAAATAGAACTAGCTTTGAAAGAACATAAATCAAAATCTAAAGCATGGCTGTCAGAAGGATCACCAGAATTATCCATTTGAGAGAGGGTTGGAGTGCAGGGTATTCTCTTTGGTTGTTCAAACTGAGCATAACTCCTGGTGCATGGAGAAAAGGGTCTTCACAAGCCTCTGCTATTGTGTACATAGTTTATACTAAGTGACCCATAGGTTGAGGAGGCGGTGACCGTGGCGGTGTAGATGGAAGCGGCGGTGGAGGAGGTAGCCAACACTGTTTTATATATATATATATATATATATATATATATATATATTAATTAGGGTATCCCCAAAAATATTGGGACATATAAAAAGATACATTTGAGGCCTGCGGTGCATTTCTTGCAGTCCTGATGCATGGAGAAATGCTCAACTCCTGATGAATGGAGAAAAGGCCTTCACAAGCCTCTGTTATTGTGTACATAGTTTACACTAAGTGACCCATAGGTTGAGGAGGCAGTGACCGTGGCAGTGTAGGTGGAGGCGGCGGTGGTGGAGGTAGCCAACACAGTTTTTATATATATATTTTAATTGGGGTAGCCCCCAAAATATTCGGACATATAAAAAAAGACAACTTTGTTCAGTAGAGCAACTGACCCGTGCGTGCTGCAGCTGAGACTCCACTATGCTGCTCACACAGTCTCATAAGGCGGTGAGCGGGAAAGCGAAGTTACGCTGCAGCGCAGACAGGCAAGCAGCAGCAGGAGATGAGGAGGAAGTGCGCAAGAAGGTGTAACGGCGCCTGGCATATACCCGAGAGACACCCTCAGAGCAGATTGTCAGCAGGATCTTTTTGGAGGTGCAAGCCTATGCCCTTGCCAATAGACAGAGGGCGACCTCCATGAACCCAGATGAAGAAGGAAGGGAGCAGAGGGCGCCAGGAAGCACAACCACCCTGGCCCACAAGCTACCATACAATGCCTTCAAAGACTTCAAGGAAGCAGAAGAAGGCATCAATTACTTTTTACAAGACTTTGAGCACCAGTGCCTTCTCCAAGACATGGACC
Organism: Pelobates cultripes; assembly: GCA_933207985.1. Lineage (NCBI taxonomy): Eukaryota > Metazoa > Chordata > Amphibia > Anura > Pelobatidae > Pelobates > Pelobates cultripes. The sequence goes on along the minus strand of OW240912.1, from coordinate 414,175,686 downwards.
CCAGCGACTGGGTCACCATCCTGGCCAGCAAACTAGTAGAGAAGAGCAGATCAGAGACTATCCCTTTATTACCCAAATCCACCTGGCCCAGTATGCGGTCACCCCCGAGCAATACTGTTGAACATTTAGGGAGACCCGGAAAGGGGAGAAGGACTCCTATGTGGAGTGGGAATGCTGCATCATAAGGGCCACCCAGAACTGGCTCAACTCCCATCAAGCCAAGTTTCCAGGGGAGATCACCCAGCTCATCATGACTTTTTCAGTGGGGCTCCCCAACAACACGGCTGGTGAGAGACTGCCAGCCCCAGCCCCAAGAAGTATTGGTAAGAGCTGCTGAACCTAGATCATGATATCCCCTTGGCAGGGCATTTGGGCAGGAGTCAGACAGTGTCTCGGCTCACCCACAGCTTCTTCTGGCCAGGCATCTCTCAAGATCTGAGGCATTACTGCCAGATGTCTGCCAGAGAGTGGGGAAGAGAAGGGACCAGCACAGGGCCCCCGTCCATCCCCTACCTATTAGTGAAGATCCGTTCGGCAGAGTAGCTGTTGAAATTATAGTTGCCCAGGCACTTTGTTGACTCTAGAGAACCTCGGGCCAATCGCACGTCCCCGTGACGAAGACTTTGCATTCGGATGTCATCCATATCAACTTTTGATGCCAGTTTCTGGTGACCACGGATAACGAGGAATCAGGGTTGGATAATGGAGAGGGAATCTGAGAAACGGCTACCACATGCAAGGAAGGCAGCAGGCGCGCAAATTACCCACTCCCGACGCGGGAAGATAGTGACGTCAAATAACAATACAGGACTCTTTAGAGGCCCTGTAATTGTAATGAGTCCACTTGAAATCCTTTAACTCTGATCAATTGGAGGGCAAGTCTGGTGCAGAGAGACTGACCCATGCGTACTGCAGCTGAAACTCCACTATCGCCTGCTGCTGCTCGCACAGTTTCTCCAGCATGTGCAAGGTGGAGTTCCACCTTGTGGGCACGTCGCATATGAGGCAGTGAACGGGAAGGCCAAACTTACGCTGCAGCGCAGACATTCGAGCAGCATCAGGGAGAGAACGCCGAAAGTGCGCACAGCGCTACAGTGAATGTCACATCCTGTTTCAAGTTGTGGATCAGTCTGGTGATGGCTTCTGGTATCCAGTACTCTTTTTACTGAAGCTGCATCAGGGTCCTGGTATGTGGCTGCACAAACGCTGGTGCTCAACACCAGGGGTCGTGCGGCTACTCTGCACCAGACCCTGCTAATCGATTCCACACTGTGACTCCTAACTTCAACATCAGGTACACTGGGTCCCGATCGTCCGACCGCCACCCAGACTCCTGCCTGGGATACCTGCAAAAAGCGGGGCAATAGGATGTACAAAGCCCAAGAGATCAGCATTCAAATTCTGGGGCTCGAGGCTCTGTACATCCCCGGAATTAGTTCTGGGGAGTTGCTTGATTTACTCCGGCGAATTCAAACTTTGCGCCTAAACCAACAACAGCCAATATCCTGAAAGGCCGCTAACCAAACTGCCCCAATCAGCATTCGGGGGAAAAAGGAGTTTGGCTGCCCAATCCAACGAAAGGGCGCGAAACTCGATTAAGCCAATCAGCGATCAAGGAGAAGAGGGGTTTCGTGGCCAAATCAGAAGAAAGGGTGCAAAATCCGATTGAACCAATCCGCTGAAAGGCACAAAACCAATTAGCGCCAATCAGCGCCTGGGGCCGAGAGGGGTCTCGCCGCCCAGTTAGATGAGAGGGCGCGAAACCCTGATTGACCGGGCGCTCCTGCTCTGATTTGTTGCCGATACCCTGCAATGCCCTGCAATCGGCCAGCGGGAGCTTGCAACCGTGAGACCGACTCACAGCTCCAGAGATTCCCAGCTAGCGTGTGTCCCTCTCTCTGGTAGATACCTCCTTCAGGTATACACTGGAGAGAGCTTTCTCCTGGGCAGCTTTGCGCCTAGCCTCGTAGCGGCCAGGTAGGGGGTTAACAGTGATTATAGCTCTGTTGGGGAGCAGGTTGGATGACCCCCGACATGGGGATCGAAGACAGTGTGCATAGACCTGTTCAGGAGAAGAATGCTCCTCTTGGTGGGCGTTTGGTGATATGAACTGGCAGCCACCCAGGGGAAGCACGTGCCGCTTGTTCCCTTGCAGTCTGCGGTTTTCACACCTCGCTAGCCAAATGTTCTAAATGGAGTATCGGGGTGGTCCAGCGCACGGGGCTCTGTGCGCCAGATTGCCCCCTTCTGGTTTAAAGGTACTTTGCAGGATTTAAGGTAAATGTTTATAGGAAGGGAGAAGATTGCCAAGGGAACACACATTCCAGGAGGGCACATTCACACATAAGAAAAGGGCAATTCACAGTTAGGCAGCGGTCCCGCCACACAGCTCCCCCTTAAGCAACAACCAGCATACACTAGTGAGAAAAATAACACTCAATGTGCAAAAACCAGGTATAGGTGATATTACCCCTGTCACACACAACAGTGTATAATGCAACACTAAAAAAGCTCAAAGGCTTACCCATACTGCATGGGACGTGTTCATATATTTGCCGGAAAAACAAAATATAAAGAAATACACAATAGTACAATATCATTTATCAATTAATATTAAGACAGCAAAAAGTTAAAAGGTGGAATGCTCACAAGTCAAGAGCCTTTTCAACATTATAGCTCTGAACGTACTTGCTTCCTGTACCTTTGAGGTAGCAACAGAGACCTTCTTGCTTGTACCCCTTCACAGACTCCAGTGTAGTATGTGCATACAGGAGACATAAAGTGCAATAAACAATAGCGTAGGATTTTGATAAAGGTTCACAACTTAATAGTTAAAAAGAAGTTGCTCACCTGGTTTTGGAGCCCATAGAATACTGGCTCCAAGTATGTGCACTTGCATGCCAAACTATGGAGTGGCAAGAACCCCCTTTTAATGTGGATGGATGGAAATAAAGTTGTAATCCAAGAGGACTTTATATTTAAATAAGTTTAAACTTTATTATATTACAAAAAAAATATATAAAATACTCCACTATGGAGAGAAAAACAAAGTTGATCAAAAATAAATATGTGTAAACATACAAATATGTAGTCTTCCTGGTGTCCAAGACGCGTTTCACTCGCTGTGCAGGTTTTCTCAATCGGTATGTTGTATCCATCCTCACTTCTTGTTATAAAGGAATGTCCTTCCTTTATTCGTCCAATGAACTGTTTGTTCGGCAAGGGGTGGTGTAGAGCCATTCAGGTGTTCTGAATGATTGTTCGTTTGTTCATTCGTACGAATGACGAAAATGACCTCACGGGCTAAGTCCTCATGTTATGTGTTTGCCCGTTTGTTCGTATGAATAGCGGAAGTGACGTTCCTAAGCAGTCACTTATATCATTTGTTTGTACCGATGGGAAAAAACTACTATACCCATCGGTCTTTGCGCTCATATAGCGCCATACATTGTTCAGAATACGGCTTTAACATAAATGCAAAGTGAAAAAAAGGGAAACAATTATGTATCTTTACACTACAAAACAAACCACAATAATAATTCATGGTTACTGGAATTTTTGGGGATTCAGAAAGTGTGTACTAATTGGAGGGGAGGCGACATAATTAAAGATTTAGGCCAAACCGAGATGAGGTGGATTTTTAATTTGGATGCCATTACCCTTCGTGGTTTAAATGTGGATTTTGAATTATGACACTTTTTATAATTGTTATAATTTTTTAGCAGATATATTTGTATTCATAATTATTCGAGAACAATTTTTCTTATCATTATGAATAGATTACTAGGCAAATATAGTATTGAACAACTCAGAGACCAAAAATCTTTTATTATAATGGAGACCCCATATTAAATATTCAGAAGAAAAAAAATATAAATGTGTTCCCTCCCTGAAAATAAGTTATGCAGCATACCACCATATTTTGCTTTTTCTAAAGTTGGTTTTGTGTTTTTTATTATTGTCTTGATCATATATACGTTTGAGGAATTACTTTGTATAATTTTTCCTTTCCTTCCCCTTTTTTTCGCAGGAAAGGCCTTAGGGGAGGCCATCAACCTACTCCACAGGATGGGCGGGATTAGCAAACTTTTGAGGTGGAGGACCCACTGTGTCATCTCTGAGGAGGTCTTTAGGGTTGAGGCCTCAATTCCATAGGGTTCAAGATCTAGTTGTAGATTTCAATTGGGAGCAAATCCAGTCTCTGCTGAAACTGTGGAACTTCTTAAAGCTGTCGAATGGTGATCCACTCATTAATGTGGAGTGCTGTTAGGCTTAAGGGGAATCCCCACGTTTGTGGAGAGCCTGTAGGCCTAAGTGCTCTGCGTGCCTATTGTGTCAAATCATTGTAGAGTGCCTCATTGGCTCCCCGGAAGCTCCAAAGCTGTTGTGATCGGGCCTTACTCATGATCTTCTCCTTCATATGAAATGCACTGGCACCTCTCTCAGAATGAAGTGGAACAGGGAGGACAGAAAATCTTCAGCTTTTTCAGCCTTTTTAATTGTAATGCCTCGGACGCTAATATTGCACCGGAGACTTCTCTTGTCAAGTTCCTCCAACTGTTGTCTCAAAGGCACCTTGCCTTTTTATGGTATTCACAGTAACTTGTGCCCTGTCAATTAAATACTGCATCTGAGACTCGACAGTAAGGGGATGAGGGAGGTGAAGACATGATCTCTGTGTGAAGTACCATTTGGTGTCTTCGGCCTATTTGTTTAGCTTGCTGTATATTGTGAACGCTAGAAAAAGCTATGTGATTCGGAGCTTTGGTTTCAAGACACACACTTAAAATTATATATTGCACTTTTATCTGTCTTATTTGTGTGTTTTTTGATGATCTTTTAATGATCATTGTACGATTTTACATACAAGTTGAAAAAACAAAAGTATGTATCTATGTATTTATACACCACACTGTAGGGGTATTCAATATCACATTACTAATGCACTAAAAAAAAAAAAAAGGCGTGGTTAATCACCTCCTGTTGTAACACATTAGATTATACATATTTTTGTTCAGCAAAGTCTCACGTTTACCACAGTACACCCCCCACACCCCCCCATATACATGTTGTATGGGGTTTTGGAAAGTTAAAGTGTCAAAAAAACTATGTTTATTTACATATTTCCATATGGCAGACCAGAAATCTAAATTAGCCATGTTACTTAGTCATGACATACCATTTGCAAATGTAGAGAACCCAGAGTATTCAAAATGGGGTATGTCCAGTAATTTTTAGTAGCCACTTAGTCACAAATCTTGGCAAGAATTAGCATTAATATTAGTTGTTTCACATAAAACAGCAATTTCACTGATCGTGTCATCATTATACATTTTACTGCTCAAAAACACTCATTTCTGTGTTCAGCAATGTCTTACAAGCAAAATAGTTTAGAGTACGGAGTCCAGTTTTCTCGATTTGTTTGTTTTTGTTTCTGATTCCCAGAAAGGATAGGACCACTAATTAGGCTTACCAGTCACTGGGCAGTATCTCAATTGGTTCTGTTCTCAAGGACAGTAGTTTCTACATATGTGCACTTGTTATCAGACAGATCAATTTTCATCTTAATTCCCCAAATGTCAGCATTTGGAAGCTTTCAAATTAATTAGCACACAACATTTTTTTGAATGAAGTGAGACAAGTTTTCAAATACATTTGTTCCCATAAGCATAGCAAAGTAATGACTTATCTCTTATCTCGCAAGTGAAAAAATTAAGTAAAGTACTTTTTTGAACAGCCTGACACTTTTCTGCCATATGATGATTACTATAAAGGATGTTGTGAAATGTACAGGGAGTACTTGATTAAAGGACCACTATAGGCACCCAGACCACTTCAGCTCAATGAAGTGGTCTGGGTGCCAGGTCCATCTAGTGTTGGGAAGGAGCCCGCAACTGGAGAAAGGTAAGTGTTTAAACCTTCAGCCCCCTTCTGCCCAGCGGGAGTGGGACCCTGAGGGTGGACGGGACCTAAAGACCCTATAGCGCCAGGAAAACAAGTTTGTTTTCCTGTCACTATAGTAGTCCTTTAATTAATTATCATCCTTTTGTATTGGTGCATAGCTGTGCATTAAAATTGTACAGGAGGGCTATCCATGGTTAGTGATGTATCGAACTGTTCGCTGGAGAATAGTTCCCGGCGAACATAGCGTGTTCGCGTTCGCCACCGCGGGCGAACACATGCGCGGTTCGATCCGCCCCCTATTCGTCATCATTGAGCAAACTTTGACCTTGTGCCTCACGGTCAGCAGACACATTCCAGCAAATTAGCAACAGACCCTCCCTTCCAGACCCTCCCACCTCCCTCCCAGCATCCATTTTAGATTCATTCTGAAGCTACATGCTTAGTGAGATGAGGGAAAGTGTAGCTGCTGCTCATTAGATAGGGAAATTGATAGCTAGGCTAGGGTATTCAGTGTCCACTACAGTCCTGAAGGACTCATCTGATCTCTGCTGTAAGGACAGCACCCCAAAAAGCCCTTTTTAGGGCTAGAACATAAGTCTGCTTTTTTTTTTTTCTGTGTAATGTAATTGCAGTTGCCTGCCTGCCAGCTTCTGTGTCAGGCTCACAGTGGATACTGTGCCCATTTGCCCAGTCAGTGCCACCACTCATTTCTGGTGTCACAATAGCTTATGCTTGACATTTAAAAGGAAAACATTTTTTTTCACTGTAATAGATTGAATAGCAGTTAGTTGCCTGCCAGCTTCTGTGTCAGGCTCACAGTGGATACTGTGCCCATTTGCCCAGTCAGTGCCACCACTCATATCTGGTGTCACAATAGCTTAAGCTTGACATTTAAAAAGAAAAAACTTTTTTCACTGTTATAGATTGAATAGCAGTTAGTTTTCTCAAAGCGTGTGTGTCAGGCTCACAGTGGATACTGTGCCCAGTGCCACCACTCACTCACTGGTGTCACAATAGCTTGCATTTAAAACCCAAAAACTTTTTCACTGTTATAGATTGAATAGCAGTTAGTTGTCTCAAAGCGGGTGTGTCAGGCTCACAGTGGATACTGTGCCCAGTGCCACCACTCACTCACTGGTGTCACAATAGCTTGCATTTAAAACCAAAAAACTTTTTTCACTGTTATAGATTGAATAGCAGTTAGTTGTCTGCCAGCGTCTTTGTCAGGCTCACAGTGGATACTGTGCCCAGTGCCACCACTCACTCATTGGTGTCACAATAGCGTGCATTTAAAAACCAAAAAACTTTTTTCACTGTTATAGATTGAATAGCAGTTAGTTGTCTCAAAGCGGGTGTGTCAGGCTCACAGTGATACTGTGCCCAGTGCCACCACTCACTCACTGGTGTCACAATAGCTTGCATTTAAAACCCAAAAACTTTTTTCACTGTTATAGATTGAATAGCAGTTAGCTGTCTGCCAGCGTCTGTGTCAGGCTCACAGTGGATACTGTGCCCAGTGCCACCACTCACTCACTGGTGTCACAATAGCGTGCATTTAAAAACCCAAAACCTTTTTTCACTGTTATAGATTGAATAGCAGTTAGTTGTCTCAAAGCGGGTGTGTCAGGCTCACAGTGGATACTGTGCCCAGTGCCACTACTCACTCACTGGTGTCACAATAGCGTGCATTTAAAAACCAAAAAACTTTTTTCACTGTTATAGATTGAATAGCAGTTAGTTGTCTCAAAGCGGGTGTGTCAGGCTCACAGTGGATACTGTGCCCAGTGCCACCACTCACTAACTGGTGTCACAATAGCTTGTATTTAAAACCCACAAACTTTTTTCACTGTTATAGATTGAATAGCAGTTAGTTGTCTGCAAGCGTCTGTGTCAGGCTCACAGTGGATACTGTGCCCAGTGCCACCACTCACTCACTGGTACCCGGATGAAATTTCTTTTCACAAAAGGCAATCCCCAACCTGTACTCGATTGTGCAAAAGGAAATAATGGCATGTCTGGCACACAGTGTTGGGGCAAGGGTCCATCTGTCCACTGATACGGCTGCCAACTATGGAAAGCGTGGCTCTGCAGAGGAGTTGGTGACACCGCCACGACTTGCAGGCAGGCCTGCTGCCACCTCCTCTACTCCTCCTACTCCATTCTCTTCCATAACCTCCTCGGCTGAGTCCTCTTCTGCTGCTGCGTCTTGCTCCACATCAATGGATAGGGGACATAACAGGGATTAAACTGATAAGAATAGTACTACTTAACACACCACTCCTATCTGGTGGCACATTAGATTGCACGCGCAGTGCCCCAAATTTGAAGAAGGAGGACCCACCAAGCATCTTTTTCCATCTCCCGGTTCCTAAAATCGATGCCCTATACACGTCCCCTGATAGGGGACGTAACAGGGATTAAACTGATAAGAATAGTACTACTTAACACACCACTCCTATCTGGTGGCACATTAGATTGCACGCGTAGTGCCCCAAATTTGTTGTGATCTGTGAGTAAGGTAAACGGTTGTCCATACAAGTAAGGTTGCAGCTTTTTGAGGGCCCACACCACCACCAGGCACTCCTTTTCAATGGCAGTGTATCTACTTCCCTGGGCAAAAGTTTCCGGCTTAGATAAGCCCCGGGTTGCTCGCCGCCATCTGCTCCGACTTGGCTCAGTACTGCTCCCAATCCAAACATAGAAGCGCCTGTATGGACGAGAAAGCGTTTAGTTGGATCAGGAGCAGAAAGTACAGGTGATTTAATGAGCGCCGTCTTGAGCTGTTGGAAGGCCTGTTCACACTCTGGGGCCCATACTACTATCTTGGGGAGGTTTTTACGCGTTCCTATATGGCACTTACTGGCAGGGACGTATTAGCCGCGAGGCAAACAAGGCATTTGCCTTGGGCGGCATTTTTCAGGGGGCGGCAAAAAACGCCGCCCCCCAAATGCCCAGGGCAGATGCCTTGTTAGCCTCGCGGCTAACTGACATCCCGCGGCCGGCGAGGGAGCACTTCCCATGAGCTGACTGCTCAGCTCCCTCGCGCACCGCAAAGTGAGGCTGGGAGCCGGAAGATGACGTCATCTTCCGGTTCCCAGCCTCACTCTGCAGCCGACGCACGAGGGAGCTGAGCAGTCAGCTCATGGGAAGTGCTCCCTCGCCGGCCGCCCGCCCGCCCGCCTGCCAGCGCCGCCCGCCCTGCAGCCACTGGACCACCAGGGAGAGAGACCCCCCCCAGCACTCCCAAAGGTAAGGAGGTTGGGGGGGGATTTAAATTAAAAAAAATGTTAATGTGTGTGTGTGTGTGTCTGACTGTGTGTGTGTGTGTTTGTGTCTGACTGTGTGTATGTGACTGTGTGTGTCTGTGTGTGTTTGTGTCTGACTGTGTGTGTCTGACTGTGTGTGTGTTTGTGTCTGACTGTGTATGTGTGTGTGTGTGTGTGTGTGTCTGACTGTGTGTGTGTGTGTTTGTGTCTGACTGTGTCTGTGTATGTGTCTGACTGTGTCTGTGTGTGTGTCTGACTGTGTGTGTGTGTGTGTGTGTGTTTGTGTGTCTGACTGTGTGTGTGTGTGTTTGTGTATGTGTCTGACTGTGTGTGTGTGTGTATTTAGAAGGTGGGGTGGCGCAGGGGGGAGGGGGGCGCCTGAGTTTTGTCCTGCCTAGGGCAGCACAAAACCAGGATACACCACTGCTTACTGGGCTTTAGGTTCAGTCCAGCCTCCCTAATCCGGTCTAGTACAGCTCCTATGTGGGTCAGGTGTTCGGGCAAGGAGCAGCTAAAAATGGTTATATCATCCAAGTAGGCGCAGGCATACTCCTGAAACCCATCCAGTAGCCGATCTACCATCCTCTGAAAGTTAGCCAGGGCATTCTTCATCCCGAATGGCATGACCTTAAACTGATACAGGCCAAACAAGGTGACAAATGCCAACTTGTTGATCGCGTCCTCGGCTAATGGAATCTGCCAGTACCCCTTGCACAGATCTATTGTGGTGAGGTACTGGCCTCTGGCGATTTTGTCTAGGAGCTCGTCTATCCGGGGCATAGGGTAGGAGTCTGAGGTTGTTTTATCGTTTAGCCTCCGGTAGTCTACACAGAAACGGGTCGTGCCGTCCCGTTTCGGTACTAGTACTACCGGGAAGGCGCAGGGGCTGTCAGAGTGTTCTATCACCCCTAACTGCATCATTTCCTCAATTTCTTTCCAAATATTTTCTTTAACTGCTTCGGGTATGCGATAGGCGTTTTGGTGAGGGGGGTCTGGTCTAGGGTTTCAACTTTGTGAGTGGTTAACGGACTGTACCCAGGTAGGTTGGAAAATGTGGCCCCCTTGTCCTGGATTAGTCTTTGGACCTGGGTTTGCTCCTGGGGGTCTAACCGTTCTCCTAACTGTACTTCTCCCAGGTCTCCGCTCTGGCCCTCTAGGTCTAGGAGATCTGGGAGTGGCAAATTATCATAATCTTCAGTGGCAGGTGCACAGATCGCGGTTACCCCTTCCGTGCGCTCGTGGTATGGCTTGAGCATGTTCACATGGAGCATGCACTTGCCTCCCGTGCCTGTGACCGCACCGATCACAAAGGTGGTATCACAAACCTGCTCTACCACCTTGTATGGGCCCTGCCAGGAAGCCTGCAGCTTGTCCTTGTGGACAGTGTCAATCCATATCTGCCAAGTGACCCTATGTAGGGGAAACAGTTTCTATTCTGCTCTGTGTCAGTGTGTATCATGGTCTCTGAGGACAGGTGTCAATCCACATCTGCCAAGTGACCCTATGTTGGGGTAACATTCCCTATTCTGATCTGTGTCAGTGTGTATCAGGGGCTCTGAGGACAGGTGTCAATCCATATCTGCCAAGTGACCCTATGTAGGAGGAACAGTCTCTATTCTGCTCTGTGTCAGTGTGTGTCAGGGGCTCTGAGGACAGGTGTCAATCCATATCTGCCAAGTGACCCTATGTAGGGGAACAGTCTCTATTCTGCTCTGTGTCAGTGTGTATCATGATCTCTGAGGACAGGTGTCAATCCATATCTGCCAAGTGACCCTATGTAGAGGAACAGTCTCTATTCTGCTCTGTGTCAGTGTGTATCAGGGGCTCTGAGGACAGGTGTCAATCCATATCTGCCAAGTGACCCTATGTAGGGGGAACAGCCCCTATTCTGCTCTGTGTCAGTGTGTATCAGGGATCCTTAGGACAGGTGTCAATCCATATCTGCCAAGTGACCCTATGTAGGGGGAACAGTCTCTATTCTGCTCTGTGTCAGTGTGTATCATGGTCTCTGAGGACAGGTGTCAATCCATATCTGCCAAGTGACCCTATGTAGGAGGAACAGTCTCTATTCTGCTCTGTGTCAGTGTGTATCATGGTCTCTGAGTACAGGTGTCAATCCATATCTGCCAAGTGACCCTATGTAGGAGGAACAGTCTCTATTCTGCTCTGTGTCAGTGTGTAACAGGGGCTCTGAGGACAGGTGTCAATCCATATCTGCCAAGTGACCCTATGTAGGGGGAACAGTCTCTATTCTGCTCTGTGTTAGTGTGTATCATGGTCTCTGAGGACAGGTGTCAATCCATATCTGCCAAGTGACCCTATGTAGGAGGAACAGTCTCTATTCTGCTCTGTGTCAGTGTGTATCATGGTCTCTGAGGACAGGTGTCAATCCATATCTGCCTAGTGACCCTATGTAGGGGGAACAGTCTCTATTCTGCTCTGTGTCAGTGTGTATCATGATCTCTGAGGACAGGTGTCAATCCATATCTGCCAAGTGACCCTATGTAGGGGGAACAGTCTCTATTCTGCTCTGTGTCAGTGTGTATCTTGGTCTCTGAGGACAGGTGTCAATCCATATCTGCCAAGTGACCCTATGTAGGACTAAGAGTCTCTATTCTGCTCTGTGTCAGTGTGTATCAGGGGCTCTGAGGACAGGTGTCAATCCATATCTGCCAAGTGACCCTATGTAGTAGAACAGTCTCTATTCTGCTCTGTGTCAGTGTGTATCATGGTCTCTGAGGACAGGTGTCAATCCATATCTGCCAAGTGACCCTATGTAGGAGGAACAGTCTCTATTCTGCTCTGTAATGTCAGACAGTCCCCATGCTGGTGGGAAAGTAAAAAAAATAAATGTTTAATGTTTAAAAATAAAATAAATTTATATATATATATATATGTATATGTATATCTATTATATATATAACATATATATACATATTATATATATGTAACGTCATACAAAGTGTATTTTAATATTAATATAAGTATATATATTAGTATTAAAATACACTTAGAATGACGTTACATATATAATACAGGGAGTGCAGAATTATTAGGCAAGTTGTATTTTTGAGGATTAATTTTATTATTGAACAACAACCATGTTCTCAATGAACCCAAAAAACTCATTAATATCAAAGCTGAATATTTTTGGAAGTAGTTTTTAGTTTGTTTTAGTTATAGCTATGTTAGGGGGATATCTGTGTGTGCAGGTGACTATTACTGTGCATAATTATTAGCAACTTAACAAAAAACAAATATATACCCATTTCAATTATTTATTATTACCAGTGAAACCAATATAACATCTCAACATTCACAAATATACATTTCTGACATTCAAAACAAAAACAAATCAGTGACCAATATAGCCACCTTTCTTTGCAAGGACACTCAAAAAGCCTGCCATCCATGGATTCTGTCAGTGTTTTGATCTGTTCACCTTCAACATTGCGTGCAGCAGCAACCACAGCCTCCCAGACACTGTTCAGAGAGGTGTACTGTTTTCCCTCCTTGTAAATCTCACATTTGATGATGGACCAGGTTCTCAATGGGGTTCAGATCAGGTGAACAAGGAGGCCATGTCATTAGATTTTCTTCTTTTATACCCTTTCTTGCCAGCCACGCTGTGGAGTACTTGGACGCGTGTGATGGAGCATTGTCCTGCATGAAAATCATGTTTTTCTGAAGGATGCAGACTTCTTCCTGTACCACTGCTTGAAGAAGGTGTCTTCCAGGAACTGGCAGTAGGACTGGGAGTTGAGCTTGACTCCATCCTCAACCCGAAAAGGCCCCACAAGCTCATCTTTGATGATACCAGCCCAAACCAGTACTCCACCTCCACCTTGCTGGCGCCTGAGTCGGACTGGAGCTCTCTGCCCTTTACCAATCCAGCCACGGGCCCATCCATCTGGCCCATCAAGACTCACTCTCATTTCATCGGTCCATAAAACCTTAGAAAAATCAGTCTTGAGATATTTCTTGGCCCAGTCTTGACGCTTCAGCTTGTGTGTCTTGTTCAGTGGTGGTCGTCTTTCAGCCTTTCTTACCTTGGCCATGTCTCTGAGTATTGCACACCTTGTGCTTTTGGGCACTCCAGTGATGTTGCAGTTTTGAAATATGGCCAAACTGGTGGCAAGTGGCATCGTGGCAGCTGCACGCTTGACTTTTCTCAGTTCATGGGCAGTTATTTTGCGCCTTGGTTTTTCCACACGCTTCTTGCGACCCTGTTGACTATTTTGAATGAAACGCTTGATTGTTCGATGATCACGCTTCAGAAGCTTTGCAATTTTATGAGTGCTGCATCCCTCTGCAAGATATCTCACTATTTTTGACTTTTCTGAGCCTGTCAAGTCCTTCTTTTGACCCACTTTGCCAAAGGAAAGGAAGTTGCCTAATAATTATGCACACCTGATATAGGGTGTTGATGTCATTAGACCACACCCCTTCTCATTACAGAGA
>OW240912.1:414148989-414161955 GCA_933207985.1 Pelobates cultripes | reverse complement strand
TTCCTCAGGTTTACTTTGGTACATTTGTATATTTTTTTGTGTGAAAGTTTAGACACGTTTTGTAATTTAGGTGCTAGGTCTATGTTTTGATTTTGAGCAGTTGAGCAGGAAACCATTTGAAACTTATATACTATAGGGGCTAAAGTTATATTTTACGCAATTCTCTAAGTTAAAGAGAATATTTAATTGGAACAAACAGGGCTGTTTACAAAAGTGAGAATGCAAGTAAACTCAAAGAGAATATAAAATGTACAAATGTCAGAGTAGTTAAACAAAAGGAAAACTAATTTCCAGTTTGACTATTTTGACCTTCAATTCGAAATTCACTCTGAATTCTGAAGTTAGTGTTAATTTTTCAATCTCTGTCCTTTAATCCACATCATACTTCATGTAAATGTGCAATAATTATCAACATACCTTTTGCCACCTTACAACATGCAACATACAATATGGGCAAACAGAATACCATGACAAGAATAAATGCAGCAAGAGTTAGATTACAATGCCCAAATTAAAAACCAAACAAAAAACAAGACATGGATCTATGTATATATTGTCATTAAACTAGCTTTAGGTTACTAGTGAACATTCAGGAAATATGTGCTGCAGGTATTGCACAGCATGCAAGCAATATTCATTTTTATAATCTTATTTGCACCTTTTTATAGAGTGTTGTAGTTGTCATTTGCTTGTTTATTGGTTCAACTGTCATTAAATATCGGCTTTCGAGGTTCTCCAGACTATGGACCTCTGAGACTTACAACTCTTAGATCTTTGTTGTATATGATTTTATCACACACTCTCCAGTACACTGTTATTCATTGTCATTTCATTGTCATATAAAATGGTTTATTCACTAAACAGTGACTTGAATGAATTAAAAAACAAAATAGTTGGCTGTGCAATTCCCAACCCCTGCGTATTTCATTGTTCCAGACAGCGAGGCAACTCTGTGGTTTAGTGACAGACAATAGGAATAAGTAGGGATTTATGTCAACACTTACTTGGTCAAAGACCAAACCACATTTTAATCATATGATCCTGTTCAGCCTCACAATAATACTTTGTAGGACATACTTAGTGAATTGCATCATTTCCATATGAAATATGTCAGTGACAATATGCTTTAACAACATACACCTGTCAGCATGTGGTCACATCAAAGTACATGTCCCTTTCAATGCTAGGTCACATCAAGGAATGTTTCCCTTTTAAGGCTTGGTCACATACATGTCTGCACAGAGGTTGTCATAGACGTTGTAACTAAAATAATAGATCAGGGTGGTGCAGCAGACATTGCTTACCTTAGGCTTTTGACACTGTTGCACATAGAAGGCTTATCAATAAATTGCAATCTTTAAGTTTGGATTCCAATATTGTTGAATGGGTAAGGCAGTGGCTGAGTGACAGTCAATGGAGTATATTCGAAGTTTGGGCTTGTCACCAGTTGGGTACCTCAGGGATCTGTGCTTGGACCGATTGTCTTTAATATTTTTATTAGTGATATTGCAGAAGGTCTTGATGGTAAGGTATGTCTTTTTGCTGATGATACTAAGATATGTAACAGGGTTGATGTTCCAGGAGGGATAAGCCAAATGGCAAATGATTTAGGTAAACTAGAAAAATGGCCAGAGTTGTGGCAACTGACATTTAATGTGGATAAGTGCAAGATAATGCATCTTGGACGTAAAAACCCAAGGGCAGAGTACAGAATATTTGATAGAGTCCTAACCTCAACATCTGAGGAAAGGGATTTAGGGGTGATTATTTCTGATGACTTAAAGGTAGGCAGACAATGTAATAGAGCAGCAGGAAATGCTAGCAGAATGCTTGGTTGAATAGGGAGAGGTATTAGCAGTAGAAAGAGGGAAGTGCTCATGCCATTGTTCAGAACACTGGTGAGACCTCACTTGGAGTATTGTACGCAGTACTGGAGACTGTATCTTGAGAAGGATATTGATACTTTAGAGAGAGTTCAGAGAAGGGCTACTAAACTGGTTCATGGATTGCGGGATAAAACCTACCAGGAACGGTTAAAAGAGAGGGGCTAGGGAGTTATATTGATACAAACTACATTAGTAAATAATAGCTCACACAAACTAATGCACACAATTATCACTCCAGTCTACATATTACGAGAAATAACTATAACTAGTATGAGTTAATGGATTTTCCACTAACTTGCAGAGAGATAGAGGTAGAATATTTGAAGAGGGAAAGTGAGAAGTGCAGTTTTAGAAAGACTACGTTTTAGAAGACATACAGTTAAAGGTAGAAAAGATGCATATAGTGACATTTCTGGAGGGCAGGAGAGAGATCAGGAGAGGAGCGGTAAATATTAGTGCCATCAGCATGTAGATGGTATCTGTTATTAATTATCTCCAAACACAAAAAAAAACACCTATTTTCACAAAACCCTGAAAGTGCCTTAAACCCCATGGGAACCCCACAAAAGTCATATCCCCTAATAGCTCCGATCTGGGGGACCAAATATCCCAAAATCACCCAGATCGGTTCAGGGGTTTGGAAGTCATCCATGGAAGTCCTAATTTGACCGACCACACACGAGGCTCCTGCCCAGAAAGAGTTCCATGAAATCAGGCTGTGCGGTCGGTCTCTTTCGGGAAGACCAAAAACTGAACAAACCTACAAACTGTTCCCCTGGCTCACAGGTAGCGTTTGTTCTACTAGTTTGTGGGAACAAACCCAGTGCTCTCCTGGCTGGTCGGTGAACAGAAGCAGGCGTTTGCGAAGTTTGACCGGCGTTCAGGAAGTCGGGTGTCCGATTTAGTTCCAGACACTTGACGACCAAGTCCCGCTGCCTCTGTTCATGCAACAAGATGGCCGCCGTTTTCTCCAACATGTGGTGTTCGGTTATGGCCACACAGTGAGAGCACTTAATTCACCATTTCTTTTGAAGTTAATGAGCCAGTGGGGTAGTCGGTGTTCGAATGGAGAAAAGTCAAAATACCAAACAAACAAGGCAGTTTCTTCACAGTATCAAAATCTGAAGGGGTTAATAATGTTACCAAGGGAGGTAGAGTGATTAGAACATAAGGGGATAAAAACTGACCTTCAGGGGATTCGAACTGAAATGACAAGTAGGAAGAAGGTGGTGCCAGAGAACAAGACACTGAACTGAATAGGCATTGAAATGCTAGAATAAGAACCAGAAAAGTCATAGAGGCTAAGGTTGAGCTTTTGTGGAAAGAAGGAAAAGAGTTGAGAAGGATATGGCAGCTGCGTTTTGAATTTGTTGGAAGCGTGTGATTGAGGAAACCAAGCAGGAGAAGTAGCAGCAATGTAGCAAGGTGAGGGTGTGAGAATGGATAAACAGTTTAGCAGTAGAGAATGTGAGGAGAGAATGGATCTTCTAGAGATATGTTTATAATAGGTCACAGAAGACTAGGCATCTCCTGGGCCCTTATCAAGGGAAGTGCTAGTTATGAGGCTAATCTCTAATGGGATAACCTCTTGTGGTCCACTCCCTAATGGGTTAGCCTCTTGTGGTTTTGTTCATCTAGATCTACCTAATGCAAACATTAGGGCCCTTATGAGAATCCATATATTTAGGATAGTACCTAGGTGACTGGATATCTTCCGGGCACTTACTCAATTATTCACCACCTTAGAGCCAATGTGGTGGAGAAAGAGGTCGCTTGCTGGGCCCCTTTAATATAATTTTGTGTGTGGGGCCCCAAAATCATTTTCTTTTTTTATATTAATGAAACCTTATTGGTTCTCTAAGTATTCGATATCCAAACATCCATCTTCTAGGAAAGTAGCTGCGTACAAGATGCTTTCACAGACCTTAGAATGTCTTTTTTTATTGACTATTTATAGTTGCATTAATGTTTGCAGCTATAATTGACAGGCTTAACCCTGCCATTTTACTAGGTAATTTCCTTAACGTTAACACAAGAGAAATAGATGCACTGCCTCAGCTAGGATACACTCATAAGCCAGCATGCAATGTATTGTAATGAATATTATGGATCTTTAAACTGACTTCTGAGGGTAAATGAATTAATTCATTAATAAATTAAAGCAGTGCAGTTATTATGCCACCTAACACATTGAGCAGATAGCATTTCATCTTAAAAAACATATAATTTTTAGGTATTCAGGCAATTGTAGAATCCACACGGAAAAAAATATTTAACCATTTGAAAACCAGATGGCATTAGCTTCTTGCTCACTCCTCTGGCCTTCAAGGGGTTAACATTTTGTTTTATGATGCCTAGTGAAACTAACAGTGCTGTGATATCCAATGTGCACTCTTTCCATGGCCATGCATAATTGAAATATCTGCTAGCGCTGCATGTCCAGCGACCCAGAGCTAACTCAAGTGTTTTTCACCTTCTTTCAGCTGTTTTATGCCTGGGGGAGAAGCGTATTTCAATAAAGTGTTACTGCATTTTTGATGACAGCATATTCAGATTTGTGAAGCTATAAAATCCATCTAATATGAGGTTCATACCTACAGAATACATTTACAGCATAGCACATCCATTATAATATCCATTAGCATGTAGGGCATATGTGAAAGGTCTATTCAGCAAGAATCATAAACATGACTAACTTCCCATTCACATTTTATAGCATTGATGGCCAAAAGGTACATTTCCACAATGACTTTAATAAGCTGTGATCAAATAATCAACCACTCGTATGTGGATGGTTGTGTTACCTTGTGGTGTAGTGAGGGAACTAGACAGCTGTGTCTTGAACAGTTTAGTGATCACTAACTCAATCACTCTTAGCAAGGATTACTGTACAACAATGGCAACTTTATAGTTTGCTAGTGCTGTCTGTGCGAAGTGCAAGATGTGGCAAAAGAAAGTAGAGTAGAAATATTTATACAATCTACGATTCAACAGGTCAGGTCATCAACCAGATGACCTGAAATGTTTTGGACTAGGTCTCCCATAACTTTTAGAACTCTGCAGATGTTTTGGACCAGGTCTCCCATACATTTACAGTTAGAATGTTCGTACAGTTAAAATGCTATAAAGTATCAGGGGATATGTAGTTCACAACATCTGTAGTACTGAAGGTAGTCTAACCCTGAACTGGACAATAAGGGGCTAAAAGTTTTTTTTGTTTTTTTTTGTGGTTAGCTTCCAGACCCATGGGAACCAATTTTCGAGTGCCAGCTGCTCCTGACCCTATTTGTTAAATAAATGGATTGAAGATTGAATATTCCATGCTAATGAACATTTACCTTGTCCTCTGCTACTTTGCTAATATGTATTAGGTCAGCACAATCATCTACAGTCAATTATGGATAAAAGTGAGAGGTAGAAAAAATATGTAAATATAAATTGTCTTAATGAGTACAAAACTGTCTCTGGTCCCTGAGTGATAGTTGAAACTAAAGAGTGAATTACAAAACTGTAGAGTCTGTGCCAAACACTCTAATTTAGGTCAACAAATAATTCTAGCTGAAGAGTTGTTAAAGGACCACTATAGTGCCAGGAAAACATCCTTGTTTTCCTGGCACTATAGGGTCTCTAGGTCCCCCCCCACCCTTAGGGCCCCCCTCCCACCGGGCTCTAGGGGGTGGAAGGGGTTAAATCTTACCTGTTTTCCCCCGCGCGCGCTTTCAGCCAGTCCATAGGAAAGCATTCTCAATGCTTTCCTATGGACGCTGGCGTCTTCTCGCTGTGAAAATCACTAGTCTCTAGCGGCTGTCAATGAGACAGGCTGGATTAACCCTAAAGTAAACATAACAGTTTCTCTGAAACTGCTATGTTCACAGTAGAAAGGGTTAAACCTAGATGGACCTGGCACCCAGACCACTTCATTAAGCTGAAGTGGTCTGGGTGCCTATAGTGGTCCTTTAAGTAAGTTGTGAATAAGGGAGCCTGTTTTGATTAAGTGGGTATGAACTTTAGCTATCTGTATATGCATGTTGAAAATTCCCTTATGTCACTTCTGTGAAGACTGGTGATAAGCACAAAGCACTTAAGGCAAGTTCCAGTAACTAATTCTCGTTGTTCCTTTGTCATCTGACTCATCACATAACTGTGACAGACAAAGCTGGCCTACAATGGCCTCCTTTTCCTGGAATAGAAAGGCATAATGCAAATTTTTTTAAAACATAGAAGGGAATCCTCGTCAACTAAGATCTACAGGTATGTCACACTATGGACAGCTTGAAAATGCCACTATCCCATCTATAGATAGATATATAGATAGACGGATCATAAATGCAATATTCTCCATAATGATTTGACTAACATGGTGCACTGTAGGGATCTCTATTATGCTCTCAGGCTGCAGTTATTTGCAGCTGCCGTCATTTTAATTCAGCCTTCTTCCATTAATTAGCAACAAAATGTTACTAATAAAACTGTAATCAGTTGGATAGAACATTGGATTAAAGATTGAGTGCAGTTGTAAATGGAAATGTTTCAAATTGTACAAAAGTGCAAATTGCAGTTTAGTGCCTTGGGGGTATGTCCTGGGTCTCTTTCATCTGTTTAAAAATGATATTAAAGTGGGCATTGAAAGCCATGTGCTGGTTTTTGCAGATGGCACAGAACTAGGTATGTCAATACAGTCTCAAATGATATAACTTCTCTACAGAGGGATTTGGATAAATTGGGGCACTGGATAGGCAAGTGACAGATGAAATTCAATACAAATTCAAAGTCGTGCACATCTATTAAATGGGGTTGAGTTAGTGATAACATTTAATGAAAAGGATTTGGGAATAATTATTGAAACAAACTAGGCAACAGTATGCCATTTTGCGTGCCTTTGCAAAATCTAAGTAACTGTCATGTATATAAAAAAGATAATGTTGCCTCTTTATAAACCAGAGGTAAGACCCCACTTTGAATCTACAGAGCAATTTTGGGCACCCTTTTTTAAAGGATCACTATAATGTCAGGAAAACAAAGCGGTTTTCATGACTCTATAGTGCCCTTAGGGTGCCCCCCTCAGGGTTCCCCTCCTGTGGCGCTGAAGGGGTTAAAACACCTTGAGCAGCTTGCCTTAATCCAGCGCCAGGCTTCCTCGGCGCTGGTGACCTCTCCTCCCCATCTGACGTCAGCTCCCTAGTGGAGCAGAATGCTGCTATGTTTGCATCTGAAGGGTTAAAACCTGTGGGACCTGGCACCCAGACCACTTCATTGAGCTGAAGTGGTCTGGGTGACTATAGTGTTCCTTTAAAGAAGGATATTTTAGAAATAGCTACAGATAATAGCTGCAGAGTCGAGCTACAGAATTAACAGGGGGGATGGAAAATGTTAGTTATGAAAAAAAGCTAAAATTGCATTTGTATTCTTAAAGGATCACTATAGGGTCAGGAACACAAATATGTATTCCTAACCCTATCAGTGGCGGATCCAGAGCCTGATCTCGGGAGGGGCACTTGTAGATTATTTAAAGAAATAATCCAGACACAATAACTACTACAGCTCAGTGTAGTGGTTATGGTGTCAATAGTGCCGGGACCCCCTCCTAGAGTAAGTAGTCAAACCGTTTAAGAACAGTTTGACAACTTACCTGAGATCTGCTGGGAAATGGGGCGGTAGTAGGGCATAGGAGCAGTGGTGTGTGTGAGTGGTGCAATGTGTAAGGGGTGCAGTGTGTGTGTGTGTGTGAGGGGGACAGTGTGTGAGCAGTGTGTGTGTGTGAAGGTTGTAGTGTGTGAGTAGGGGGGGCAGTGTATGTCAGGGATGCAGTGTATGTGTGGGACAGTATGTGTGTGTAACAGTTGCAGTGTGTGTGTGAATGTGGGCAATGTGTGTGTATGGGGCGGGTGTATGGGGGGCAGTGTGTGTGTATGAGGGGCAGTATGTGTGTATGAGGGCAGTATGTGTGTATGGGGGGCAGTATGTGGCAGTATGTGTGTATGGGGGGCAGTATGGGGGCTATGTGTGTGTGTGTGTTAAGGGTAGGGGGGGGCTTTTTTTAATAATATATATCTTTAATTTAAAAAAAAAAAAATATTCTATGTCCCCCCTCCCTTCTTACCTTTATTGAGGAGGAGGGGGGACATATTTTCATCCCTGGTGGTCCCAGTGGTTACAGTGAACTCTAGCCCGCGCTCCCGGGCTAGAGTTCACTCTCGCGAGATTTGGAGCGTTGGCAACGCTCCAAATCTCGCGAGAGGAGGGCCCGGAGGAGCTGCAGACTGAGCTCCCGGGTCCTCCCTCTCCCTCCCCTGCCGGCTGTCAGCACAGTGTCTGCGGACCGGGGAGGGAGATCTCAGATCTCCCTCTCCGGTCCGCAGGCACATTGCACGGCTGGCAGGGGAGGGAGACCGGCGGATTTCTCGGGGGGGGCAATTGCCCCGTTGCCCCCCCCCCTGGATCCGCCACTGGTGAGGGCACAGTGTGGTGTAGCCATATTTGGGCGAGAGGGTACAATACACTCTAAACAATTAAATCTACTATGAACACAAACTGGAATAAAATTGGGTTGAAAAGGTGGTCCTCAGGAGTTTGCACCCTGCAGTCACTGTGTTTCTGGCCGTGGGTTCCTCTCTCTCGGGGTGAATGGTGTGATGGAAGCGGGGTCCCATGAGGTCACCTGGTGATCGGAGGTTGAAGGTGCGGTTGGGTGCTCAAGACCCAGGGTACTCAAAAAAGTATGCGCAGCTCCCAAATTCATCCTGCGTTTCTCAGCTGGGTTGTGACAGGCCTATATCTTTTACGGATCTGGAGGATGACCCTTGTAAGGTCCTGGAAGAATGTGAGGCTTGAGTTCTCGAATGTGAGTGGTGCCTTATCTTTTATTGCCGCCATGATTTGGAGCTTATCTGGTAGCGTGACGCATCTGAGAATGACGTCTCATGCCAATGTTGTTGTGCGGTGAGTAGGGCTTGGAAGACGGTATACACTGTCTATGTTTGTTCGTTTGGCCACAGTGTGAGACATGACTGTTGTCAGCAGTCTTCTAACATAGTGTGGCAGTTCTGCCACCGTGACCGCTGAGGGGATGCCCCTGATCTTGATATGTGTACGTCTCTGCCAGTCTTCAAGGGTAGTAAGTCTGAGTGACAGGGTCTGGATTTGGGCTTCATGCTCTTGTATGGAGGTATTCACGGAGGTTAAGTGGGTTTGTACTGTTAATATTTCCTCCTCTGAGGTTCGCACTCTCTCAGTGACTGCCTGTACCTCCGTTTTAAGTAGTGCGGAGTCTGCCGCCAGTAACTTGTGGATTTCTGCCAGAAGAAGTTTTAAATCCCTCTTTGTGGTGGGTGCTGAGTCATCTGGCTGTTCATGCTGCTCAGCTTGAGGGGTGTGCGGAGATTGTGAGCTTCCAGGTCTCTCATGGCCTGCTGCTGTGCCCATGTCCCTAACTTGCATATCTTCCGCGGGAGTGGGTCTGAGTTGGGCAGGCCTCTGTAACATGGCCCCTGTATCCCGACCTTCCGCCTGATTTTGGGGCTTTTGAGAGCGCCTACCTTTGCCTGACATTGGTGCTGGTGAGGCTGGTGGTTTCTGGGGTTGCGGGTTGTTTGCTCCGCTCGCGGTAAGGCTTCCCAGGATTCCTTCCAGGCTGTGGAGTGCTCGGTAGGCCTCAGACCTGTGCTTCCTCCTCGTTGTTTTTGGTGCCTGGAAGAAAGGCATCAGTTGGTGCTATGGCTGGATTGTGCTTAGTATTGCCGATATCGGCAGGATTAGGTATGTAGGCAGAGGAGCTTCTGGAAATGGCTTAGTGGTTAGTGGAAGTGGTTAAGCTCCGCCCCCATTTATCCTTTTTCTTAACTGAGGTTCCTTTCCTTCATTTTCATCTGTAAATACCGAACAAAAATATTAATTGAGGCAGTCAGCTAGACCTTTATCCTCTTCTATATACCTTCCTTCTTTTGTTTTTACTCTAACTAATCCTTGTTTTCTTTTTCTTTTCTCATTTATGCATCTAAAAAAAGTTTTGTCCCCCTTTTTTACTGACTGTACTATTTTCTCTTCTGTGTGTGATTTGAAAGCTCTTATAACTTGCTTAGCCCCCCTTTTTACTGACTGTTCTATTTTCTCTTCTGTGTGTGATTTGGAAGCTCTTATAACTTGCTTAGCCTCTTTCTGCCTAATCTTATAGATCATTTTGTCTTTCTCACTCTGGTTTTTTTTATAATTACTAAATGCTAACTTTTTGTTTTTAACTATTTTGGCCACATCTGCGGAGTACCACAGTGGTTTCTTGAATTTTTTGCTTTTACTGACAATCCTAATGCAATTTTCTGTTGCCTTCAGTAGTGCAACTTTTAAATAATCCAATTTCTCTTGGACTCCATTTAAATTACTCCAGTCTGATAATGACTCCTCTACACATATTCTAATTTTAGAAAAGTCTGCTTTTCTAAAGTTTAAAACTTTTGTTTTTGTGTGGTGTGACTCAGTCACTGTTCTTATATTAAACTACACTTACTGATGATCACTGGATCCTAAACTTTCACCTACAGTAATATCTGATACCAAATCTCCATTTGTTAACACTAACTCTAGTATGGCCTCTTTACGAGTTGTTTTAGAGACAATCCCAGTAGGGAGTTTAGAATATGTGTGCTCCTGGCACAAGCAGCTATTTTTGCTTTCCAATTCACATCAGGAAGATTAAAGTCACCCATGATGATAACTTCCCCCTTCATTGTCATTCAAAAAATAATTGAAAACTCACTTCTTCAAGAAAGCATATCAATTAAACTTGTAGTAGGTTTTTATCCCCCACCCCCCATGACTCCTCTCCTGCAACTGTCAAAAATTACCCACTTAGCCCTCAGTGAATACTTTTCTAACAACCTACTTAGTACCCTTTTTGTCACTATACTCCATTCCCTCTAGAATGTAAACTCGTTGAGCAGGGCCCTCCACCTCTCTGTTGCTGTACGTCCAGTTGTCTGGTTACAATGACATGTCTGTTAGTCCACCCATTGTACAGCGCTACGGAATCTGATGGCGCTATATAAATAATAAAATAAGAATAATATCCTACTTGCCTTTTAACATTGTACAAAAAGTTATCAATTTTCCCCAAAATCTTTCAATATAGATAGTAGTTTTCCTACACATCCACGCTCCTCAAATTATGTGTTCTTCAAGTGCATTAACCCAAAACCATCATGTATTTTATTCTACATTCACTCAGATATTACAAAGAAAAGAAATCTACTGCTATATATGAATGCTAGACCCTTTCAAGATGTGTAGCAGCATTAAAAAAAATAAAAAAATTCTTTCCTTTTTTCTTCCCCTTTTTTCCCTTTCCCATGTTCATTTTCCCCATTGTGTCAAACGTGACCCCCCCTTTTTTTTTGTTTTGTTTTTTACAATTCCTTCCCTTATGTTTGAGTACTCATCTTAATTATTAAAAAAGAAGTGCTTTAGACAGTAGGCATATATACGTGTACTTTATATTATCCCAGTAGGTATGCTAGGGGCTGGTTCTGAGAAATATAATCTTATGTGTATTATTCACATTTATTGGAAAAGAAGTGCAATATTCACAATAAATTGAGAAAAATAAGTGTATTACATTCCTTGAAAACAAGTGAGTTCAACCTAAACATTTTCTTTTCATCCATGTGTTCATACGTCCTCATCTTCTGTATCTCATTCATCATTCCCTCCTCTATTGCATTCATTTATATATTTCTATCCTTTTCCAAGACTATAAGTGTTAAATTTAAAATTTTAGATATTAGTATTACATTGAGTGTGTTTATAAGGAATTCTTTTAACCAACATATCTTCTGGACCATATTTCCGTAAAGCAGAATATTAACTACTTGGGAGTAGAGAAAAAAACAAAACACTTTCTTTACTTTTTCTTGAATTCTTGGAACTTCTTTCTATTTTGCTGAGTGTGCTTTTAGCCATTTGTGGCCTTCTTCTACTGTTTGAATGATATATCAATCTGATTTTCATGCCACAAAAATAATTTGGTAGGGAATCCCCAGCTATATTTAATTTGTCTGGTTCTAAGTATTGTATTTAAATCCTTGAAAGCATATCATTTTTTCCTTGTGCCCTTAGATAAGTCTTGAAAAAAGAGCAGATTTTTTTTTCTCATTGGATTTGAAATCTCTTGAAGCTTGGAGGATTTTTTGTCGGGCAATGATGATGAAAATCAAACAATTATATCTCTTGGAAGGGATTCCGAGATTCCCTTAGGTTTTGCTGTTCTATGTGCTCGTTCTATTATGCCTTCCTTCTGTGCTTCTTGAACTCCCATGGTTTTAAAGAGATCTAATAAGAATTCTGATAATAAATGGAAATCGAAATTCTAATTTATGCCTCTAATTCTTCTCTAATTTCTCTTCCAAATCTTGTAACTTCTTGTTTAATAGCGTACATTCTTCCTGAACATTTTTTATTTCAAATTCCAATAATACATTTTTCTATTCACTTATTCTAATTCTTTCTCCAAGTGCGGCAATGTCTTCTTTCATAGAGCCAAATAGTTTGTTTAGTTCTTCTTTAAATAGATTTAATTGTGTATTCATAATGCTGCAAGTATTCCTGGGTAATTGATTGAGATTTCTGTATTATTTCATGCTGAGGATTTTCTTTAGCTGAGCCAATTGAATGTCTACTTGAAACATCCATATCACTCTCCAGTATACCAAATGAGATGTTTGTTATATCTGGGGGGGCTTTGCCCTGGGCAGAAAATATCATGTTGATTTTTCTTCATTTCTTGTTTTAGCTTCTTTCTCATTTTTGTTTTTGCTTTGATATCACCTTTTTTGAGGTCATGTTCTTTTCAGCTCTCTACAATTCAAATAACCACTTAATAGATTTTCCTTTTCTTTCTCTCTTATTAACTCCTCCACCCTCTGTGCTTTATATTTGTCCACCCCTCCTTTTCCTTAGAGTTGGTTCTTCACCTAAATCTTAGCAGTTTTTTAATTCAGCATGAGATCTAATTAATTTCTGTGGGAGGATTTGATTTAGGCTTTAGGTATGGGGATTTCTTCCCTGCTCACTCTCCCAAAACATGCAATCCCCA
>OW240912.1:414110008-414125794 GCA_933207985.1 Pelobates cultripes | reverse complement strand
GAGTGGAAGCTGGCCTCCTGCCCAACGACTATGGTCCAGGTCTGAGACACCGTCATTAGAAGCTTTCCCTGGGTGCTCCTGGTTCGGCGCTTTCCCTTCATTCGCATGGAACCGAACGCTAGGTCCCTGGCTGCCGTTTGCATGAACAAAACCCATGAATAGTCCTCTGCAGTACTTAGATGCAACTGTTGTGGAAATAATTTTACTTGGAACACTTGGGAGGGGTTTGTGCTCAATACAATAGAGCCCCCTTGCTGGAATCTGTGCATAAAATATTATTATATGCTGTATCTGATTAAAGCTGCTATTTTCAACTTACCATCTGGAGTCCTGTATTTCAGTGGTGACCGTTTAAGGAAGTGGATAACAGCCACCGCCACCATCTGGAGAGGCACCTTATGAATGCCTGAATTTACTTGAATGCCTGAATTTACTCTTTTGAGTGCATCTAATCATAGCGCATATAATTCTGTTATACAGATTTACACTATGTTTTGTGTACTTTTTTAATTTTAGATTATCAGCTGTTTCCATCTTGCATCTTGTATACATATTGGTTGTTATAAAGTCGCTGACTGGGAAATTATGTAAGGGAGGCTGATTACTTTATTTATTGGATTAGTATAATTTTGTTATTACCATTATATTGTAATCTTTGGTGAAGGGTTATAGAGTCTGAGCATAAAAGACAGAGTTCGGCTCATTAAAGTCAGTTGACTCCCCGAACTATATGTCTTCTAGTTGTTGGGGGGAAAGGGCTTTAATCATTGCTCAGCACCTTGTTCAAGCTCATGGAGGGTTTGACAGGGAACGTCCCTGTAAGGACAAAAGCTTCCAGGACTGTGTGTCATCCAGTCCCTGGGAGGGAATAGAGCTAGTCCCCTATCCTGTTCCAGGATAGAGAGGTTCCAGGAGGACCCCAGTCAAGTCACGGCAACTGAGGCAGAAGCGCTGAGGTTTTCCCCTGCTCCAGCTCAGAAGCGGCGGAGGTACCCAGCCCGGGAACAGGGAGCTCTGCTACAACGATAAGTCTGAATTTCTTTCCATAGCAGTTCCAATGGAGATTAGTGACAACATTAAACAAACCTCCTTTAGAGAAGCTTTTAGAGAAGACCTCACTCACCTATTTAGGTATCAGAATGACCCATTCTACCTCTGACCTGTTTCAAACAACCTCCCCTCTCTACTACAGTCAATAAAAGCTGACCTTCTTAAGTGAAACAGGCCCACTATCTCATGGACTGGACTCCTCAATGTCCTGAAAATTAACGTCCTGCCCAGGGTCCTATACCCTATCACAGCACTTTCAATCCACCTACCCAAACCCTTCTTCCACAAACTCGATATGCCTGTGTTTTGTGTGGATGAATAAAAAAATCTGGTCTTAACCTCACCGATATGTCTAAACATTACAACCAGAGGACTTTGGCTTCCCAATGCTTATAAATAGTACACAAGAATGATTCACTGTATGCTCCCAAAACACAAATAGATAGCTTATAAATAGTACCTTGTGAATGTGCTATACAGGGTCCAGGAGTGGGCCTGTAGTGGGGGTGATAAATACTGGAAGCGCCTAGAACTAGCTGTCTGAAAGTAATCATAGACACATTGCCCAGACAGAAGGTGAATCTTGCTGCCATATGCCAAATCCATATGCCAAATCCATCATCCAATCATCATACCAACACTTTCTATTAGCTCAAAACAAATCATATGCCTTCCCCCTACACCCCGCCCCATTTACTCCTTCTCTCTTTGACACAAAACTCCTCCATACCAAAGCAATTAACAACTTGGTTGGCCACTTGCATACCAGGCAAACGAGAGGTACATCTTAAAGGCCTTATCAGTTCATACTCAAACTTATACCTACTACACCTAGACTCATACCTCACCTCAAGACCCAATACTTTTCGAGACAAGTTTAAACACCATCAACTAACTTATTATATCCAATCTTTACCTCACATGACTGATAATATACATCAACTCACTATTTTCAAAACATAATGCTGTACTCCAAGGAAACCTAAAATACTACTCTCCTTCTCATATAAACCTCTGGGGAGACTCACAAGTTGACTCCCTGCCATCATACACTACAATTTGGGAACAGGAGTTACAAATATCCTTGATGACTTGCCAACGGCAAAAAAGTTACCAAATTAGTTATAGAAATGCACACTACAGATGTCTGTATCATGGAACTAAGTGCCTTCATCATGGCTCCCTGTCAATCATTGTTCTAAGCTTTGTCCATTTCTCTGGTTAAACATAGTGAGTGTAGATGGAGAGATATAATGTAATAATAATGCTTCTGTGTCTCTGTTTCCAATGCACTGTGTGGTCCGGCTATATAAGAACTAATAATCAATTTAAAGGTGATATTCAAAGGTGTATTCAGAGGACATGAGCATTGAAACTCCCGGACGCATCAGTGTGAGGTCTAGGGTGATGACGTAGCGGGCGGAAGTAAGGATGTTGCGTGTGTGTGGCTGAGGCACAAGTGGAGTCTGAACAAGATTGGAGTCCTCTGTTCAACTAGCGACGGGTGAGAGCCAATCAGAACATGGAGGAGTCTTACCGCAAGTGGGGAGCCAGCTGAGCGGTCTTGGAGGTTACTTGGCGTCGGACTGGTGACAGAACACCAAAGCTAAGTGCAAATTAAAATCTGAAATAACTAAACACAGTGATAACAGAACTGGAGGTAGTTTAAAGTGCCCCCGGAAATAAAGTGTTTCCCTAGGAGGAGATAAAATAAGGGAGGAGGAAGGAGAGGTTTGTTGAAAGAACAGATAATAGACAGAAAACAATTCAAGAAAAATAAGAAACGAGTAATCGAGGAGGAGCTTAACTAAGATTCAAGGTTCAAATATTGAGGAGAATATGAAATAATATAATAAAAAGGAAAAAAGCGAAGGAGAAAGAAAAGAAGGAAGGAAAAAAATTAAAGGAAAGAGGAGGAGGAAAAAAAGAAGGGAAAAAAAGAAAGGAGATAAAAAAAGGAGAGGAAAAAGAGAAAATGGCTCCTAAGGACAAACACACTGAATCCGATAAACTAGAAAAAGGAAAAATGATAAGCACATTTTATTCACCAAAATCTTCTAATGTACTAGTAAAACACTCAAGAACATCTATCTCTCCAGAAGATTCTATACCTCTAGTCAACACAGAAACATAACAGCACAAAAAACATGCTCGCAAGAAAGCATAATGGTAGCGTTAGATAATTTATACGTGAAAATTAAACAAGATCTTAAAATGACATCAACTAAATTAAAAAATGAAGTGATAGAAATAAAAGAAAAATTAGAAACACAAAGTCAAAGCTTTGTAAAATTACGGGAGGAAATACAAAAAAAAGTAATGAAAAATAAAATAGAAACTCTTGAACAAAAACTGACAGATCTAGAGGATAGATCAAGAAGAAACAATTTGTGCATTAAAGGCATACCAGTGGATATCAGCCACTAAAACATGGAAAATTATCTCAAAGAATACATGGCTCAATTCTTTGAAAAACAACATATAGGGCCATACCCCTTTGAAAGATGGCATAGGTTACGAAAACCAATAGGTATCAACTACCATATTTTCATTTAGGGGCCCCACCCGCTGCTCAGGGGTGGGGGCTGGGTAGAGGACGATAGGTCTCCCCCATTTTAATTTAGGGCCCACTCCTGCTGCTCAGGGGTGAGGGCTGTGGGTGTCAATAGGTCCCCCATTCAGTTTAATGGCCCCCACTCATGCAGCATGGTGGGGGCTTGGGAGGGGGGATACTAGGTTTTTTGTTTTTTTTAAACAGGGAGCAGCAACAGGCTAGACATACCCCTACCCACATATAACATGTATAACCCACTATAATTGGTAATAAACTAAAAAAATATATAAACTTTATTAGTATTTAGAGGGCATATCTACAATAGTGAAAAAGAAAAAAAAAGGCCAAAGTTAGATGCTCACCCAGTGTTCACTCCTTCAAAAAATCATTAAAAACCCACTTCTTCATAAAAAGCGTATCAATTAAACTGTTAATAGCTCCTGACTGATTCCTCTTCTGCAACTGTCATTAGTCTAATACTATCCTTACCTTTTTGTGTCATTTTACCCCACTCCCTCTAGCATGTAAGCTCATTGAGCAGGGCCCTCAATCCCTCTGTTACTGTGTCACTATACCCCACTCCCTCTAACATGTAACCTCACTGAGCAGGCCTCCGATCCCTCTGTTACTGTGTCACTATACCCCACTCCCTCTAACATGTAAACTCACTGAGCAGGGCCTCAATCCCTCTGTTACTGTGTCACTATACCCCACTCCCTCTAGCATGTAACCTCACTGAGCAGGGCCCTCAATCCCTCTGTTACTGTGTCATTTTACCCCACTCCCTCTAGCATGTAACCTCACTGAGCAGGGCCCTCAATCCCTCTGTTACTGTCACTATACCCCACTCCCTCTAACATGTAAACTCACTGAGCAGGGCCCTCAATCCCTCTGTTACTGTGTCATTTTACCCCACTCCCTCTAGCATGTAAGCTCATTGAGCAGGGCCCTCAACCCTTCTATTCCTGTGTGTCCAACTTGTCTGGTTACAACTACATGTCTCTTCGTCCACCCATTGTAAAGCGCTGCGGAATTTGACGGAACTCTATAAATATCATAATAATAATAAAAAACACAAAAGTAACTTGTGAAAGTGTAATATTAAAAAGGAGAAATCTGCTGTTTCATTGTCTACACTTTAGCCTTCTACTTGAAATAACATTTTATTAAAACAGCTTTCTTGGGTTGATCAAGAATTTGTATATTTTCTCATGCTTGCTGTGATTGATATATACAAGCCAGATAGACAGACCCTCTAGGTTTCTCCTTTTTAATATTACACTTTCACAAGTCACTTTTGTGTTTTTCACTTTGTCCTTTTTTTTCTTTTTCACTATTATGTAGATTTGCCCTTTAAATACTAATAAAGGTTATATATTTTTTTTTCTTACCAATTAAAGTGGGTTATACATGTTATATGTGGATAATCTAACCTTTTTTTTTGAGAATCGTTACCCATAGTCTTTTGACTTGGGACCCCCTTTTTTTCAAAGAAAGATTTGTTATTCTTTTTTCAATTATGTCTTTTCTCAGTTAAGACAATATTACCCATTTAGTCATCTCTTGACTCTGGGGTCAGGATTTCCCTGCCCCTCTAGTCGTGTCACTTTTTCTAGACATGCCCCTACTCGCGGTATAGCAAGTTGGGGAAGAATTTACTAATACTAAATAATCTTTGCTTAGTATTAGTAAATTTGGCTGAAAGACCAATTTAGGTCTTTCAGCCTTTTGGTAGATAGCTCCCTGATACTCTGGGAATTCCGGTACAAACAAAGTCCCCAAATGCATCCTATCACGAATGGAGAAACTGTTCTCATTCTGTTAGGACGAAATTCGATAGTTTCACCGGCGTCTAAATGACAGAATGTTTGGGAATACTGACTGGAAGCATTGCGAGATCATAGTAGAAAGGTGAGAGATGGTCAGGCTTGGAAACCTCCATAAGACAAATAGTTTTTAAAGAAAACTAGAGCAAACAGGAAGAAATGAAGAACAGATCCTGACAGAGGGAGAGAAGAGGAATCTATTGGGGAAATGTACGTTCGGTATGACAGTGCCACTTTACGATAAAACAAAAGCTGGCCGAACAAGGCAGAACATCCTGGAGGATGAATGATACCAGTCTAGAATCAGAATATGGTTTAAAATACTTAAAAAAACAAGCAGAAGAATTTCTAAGAATTAATGATAACAACGCAATATCTAATAGTACTCCTTGGTGTACATACAAATGTTTTATGCTTGGTAATCTTATTAAAATTAAAAAAAAGAACAGGGGGGAAATCTAATGGATCTTTATATAGAACTAGCAAGACTAGAAGATCTTAACAAAAAAGATTTTAACATATTAAGACTGAATAGAATTAAAGAAATTCAAACAGAAATTAAAATCAAATTATCAAATAAAGTAAATAACACAATTATAAGATTAAAACAACAATGGTATTTTGGAGAAAATAGAACTAGTAAAATCTTTACTAATACACTTAAATTTAAAAACAGACAACTAAAGGTTAAAATCATTAAACACAATGATAAAGAATACCTATATCCAACAGAATTAGCAAAAGCATTTGGACATTATTATAAAACTTTGTATGACCTCCCAAAGACAGCAATCACTACAAAAGACATAGATACATTTTCCTGTAAACTACCAAAAATAAATGTAGAAAAGAATAGGGAACTGGAATCTCCAATATCCATAATAGAGATTACTCAAGCCATAAAAACACTTCGAAAAGGGAAAGCCCCATGACCAGATGGCCTTACTGATGCATTTTATAAAATATTCCTAGTACCCATAACTTCTCTGCTATTCAAACTCTTCAAGGAATTAAGAGATCAGATATTTTTCCCTAGGGAAATGTTACAGACATTGATCATACCAATTCTTAAACCAGAGAAAGACCCCTATTTTGTATCAAATTACAGACCCAAATAATTAGTAAACATCGATGTGAAGATATTCTCCAGGATATTGGCCGATATATTAAAAAAAATGATCCCGTGTCTAATCCATCCAGACCAAGCTGGGTTTATAATGGGTAAGGAAGGAGCCCACAATGTACGTAGACTTTTAAATCTGATTCAATTAATAAAGAATAATAATGTTCCTTCAGTATTTATGGTTCTGGATGCAGAGAAGGCCTTTGACAGAGTAAACTGTCTGTTTCTTGTCGAGGGCCATGAAGGCATTTGGAATTCAAGGATATATATGATCTAATTTGGTGTTTGTACACAACCCCATTGGCCAAGGTTATGGGCAGTGGTATTTCATCTGAATGGTTTGAAATAAATAACGAGACACGTCATGGGTGCCCATTAGCACCACTATTAAATGCATTAAGTAAAGAGCCGCTAGCCTCAACTAGCTTCCTGATAACAATGGAATGGGAACTGGAGCAGGACTACCAACACCTGCTCCGCTCAATTCAGCCCCAATCTACCCTGCAGGCAGAGCCAGAGAGCTGGGTGGCAGATCCAGACCTGCAGCCCTTCAGCTGGAGAGACATCATAGACTAGTACTGGGAAGACCCACAGATGGCAGATGGAGATGGGACTGAGGTCTCTCTACCGGCCCTACAGGGAGCCAGTTTTTTGGCGGCTACTCATTAGCCAGCTAGCTAGGGATTTAGTCTGCACTATGATTCAATATCGTTAGCATACTTCAGTAATTGAGTGCGTGCATTATTTTTTCTCTATACTGCACGTGCTGTTCGCCTAATTGACACAGTGTTTATGGTATTCTGAGCAGTAACATCATTACTATACAGCACTCATCTAGGTGCCATATTATGTTGATTCCTCCTGCTCAGCAACTCCAAGGGCCGATTAAAGATTACATATAGACTGAGTTACTAGAACTATAGCAAATATCTGTGCTGTTTCATCCCCTTTTTTGATTTATTATTTCTTATTATTTTATTGAGCTACAAACTTTTGTACAGGTGTTGCCCATGAGATACCTGGGAGATTACTCATCAGCCATTAGGGCACTTCCTACGTATAGGTCTGGCCCCATGCGCCTTTTCAGCCTGTCATAGTACTTCATCTATTAGCCTTTTGTTTTTTCTTTTTGGATATATTATGTTATTGATTAGTTTCACATTTATTTTTTTGGATTTTAATAAAGTAATAAAAGTTACATTTTAATATATTCACCAGTCAGTTTGAGGGACACCCTAATTGTTGACCTTAGGGGCCTAAGGTATGTGGGTGTGTCATTCATTGTCACATTATTTTTATTGGCTTGTACACTTTGTGTCCCTGTGCCCAACAAGGTCCACCTGGGCATCACCCTTTTTGGGAAAAGGCCAGTGTGCCTCCATTAAACTCTTAGATCTACTTCACCCTCAATCTAGAGTCTTGTCTCTTATTGGGGGGTTGCTATAATCACTATACTCCCTTGGATTCTAAGAGCTATTCCTGCTTGACTCTCTAGAGGAAGAAAGGTTCATCCTCTGGAACCTGGAGCTTTGTCGTCGGTCCAGGGTGGGTAGGAGACAGCGAGACCCCAACCAAGCTGTGGTGGTTTGTGGGGTCTGCAGTGCTGATGGTGTCTGGTGGACTGCTTGGAGACCTCGAGAAGCACTAGGAGTATCCGTCGGCGCAGGTACTCAACCGGGGTACAGGAAGCTCTGTTACAATATGCAAGAATATGGGAATCCTGGGCAATAGATGTAGCTGCTAACCAAGAAGGAAATATTTAGCAATACTGGTCCCTTATAGATGGAATAAAAAGAAAAAATAGAAATTAAGGAAAAAGATGAAGAAAGTGAAAAGAGAAAAGAGAAAAAGTATGGCGATCCATGACCCACTGACACCCTGCTGGGCCTCGATGTACTTATGTATGAGTAGTTCGTCATTGTTTTATAAGCACGTCTTCAGGGGTAGAACATATACTTAGACATTAATAATATAATTTTTTTTGCTAATGATATTGACAATATAGTATTGTGGAAATATTATATTGATTCTTCCTGGAGACGTTTCTTTTGTTTAAAATTAATTAAAACGAATATTTTTTAGAGAATATAATAGAGAATATAACAAATGATGAATTGTTATTTACTTCGATACCTGGAGTTAATAGAGAAAATTTATTGCATAAATAACTTTCTGGTAAAAAAAAAGGTATATTCAAAGATTTAATTTTCAGAAAGTAATAACTCTTCCTTAAACTCATCCCATTTTGGCACATGTATAATGTAACATAGAAACATAGAAACAAAGAATGTTATGGCAGATAAGAACTATTCGGCCCATCTAGTCTGCTCAATATTCTAAATACTTTCATTAGTCCCTGGCCTTATCTTATAGTTAGGATAGCCTTATGCCTATCCCTATTATGCCTATGTATTGCACAAATCATACAGGGGACAATGCTAGGTTTCAGAAACACCTGGGGCTTGACCCAAAACTTAAGCCTACCCTAAAAGAAACTAGGGGATATGTCATGACATATCAATGCCTCTCTATTTTATGTTCCCTTCTCTATACCCATGAGCAACCTGTTACTGATGCTCTCCCACATATCAAAGAAAGCATGGGTGGGATAAAGCTAATGCTGCATAACCAGGTATTGTGTGTGATATTGATGTTACATAACTAATAAAGGGGTGTGCAGCAAAGTTCTTGTGTACTGCATAAACTCACGATGTAGGATTACCTGGGGACACCACCTCCTTCCTCTTGGCAGCATTGTGGATTATTATACAAGTGATCCTTCTATTTATATCATCTTGAGTGGCCCTTGAGTGCCTGGACCCCATTGTTCTTTCTATTTATGTATGGTGGGCCCTGAGAAGAACAAAGCTTTACCGCACATCCAGTATGTAGCGCCAGTGATTGTCCTTCAAATTAAAAAAAACAACAACACAGTCCCTTAACAGTAGTATGAGTAATTTAGTTTTAAAAAAGGGGATTTAAAAAAAAATATATACAAATGAAAGGGTGGAATGGGTGAAGAGGTCAATTATTTTCAAATTACATTTCTCATGCTGCTGCTCCCCCTTTTTTAATGTAGTTGTTTCACCTGCCTTGATTAGTCTTGTGACCCATGCTACCTTCACAGATGCAGTGGGTAGAAGCAGATGACAAGGCACTGTTTTTTTTCAGAGACAATACAGACTGGATGTGTGGGAAAGCGTTGTTCTACACAGGGTTAGAAGGGTGAGTGAGATGTAATTTTTCCGATGCCTACTAACTTCTTCCTGAGGAAAATAAGTGATCATATTTCATTGTGGAAAAAACAGTTCCCTGTCAGCTTTTCCCAAATGCGTCTGTGGAAGTAGCAGACCAGGTGCCATAAGAGAGCCAGGCAACCTGTTTTCAGTTTGCTTTCATCATAAGTATTTGTCATGTCTTGATTCTGTAAGATGCATTATATGGACATGTGTTCTACGAGTCCATTATTTACTCTTATTTAGGTGCACTATACAAGTTGATCAAACAATGTAATTAATATTCTGCAAAGCTGCAAAAGCTACAGAGATAAAAAA
Source organism: Pelobates cultripes (assembly GCA_933207985.1). Lineage (NCBI taxonomy): Eukaryota > Metazoa > Chordata > Amphibia > Anura > Pelobatidae > Pelobates > Pelobates cultripes. The sequence goes on along the minus strand of OW240912.1, from coordinate 414,115,687 downwards.
GGCTAGACACTTGCAATTTTGCATGGATATCATTAACCTAATTTGTTAAATAATTAGCTTAATAAAACTTGTAGACACAGGTAGTGAAACAAAATTGCACTTGGTCTTTGGATTTGCCAAAATTAAAATTGATTTGATATAGATTATTTTTTTATCAATGTCTTTTTTTCTCACCACTAATCCACTAAGTCCATATTGACCAATGTTCTCTTTACATAACCACTAGAATGTTTTGTAAGCAATTTTGCTATATTCTATGAATTTTGTTTAATTTTTTTTTAAATATTGTAGATCCATGGGGAATTTTTTGTACCAAACCCTAAATATTGGGTTTTTGGTGCTACATCTATCTTCTGTCCGTACTCCCACCTCTGATGCTTGCCTTCAAGATTTCTTGAGGGCTGCACTGTTCCTGTGGAACTCAATTCCCACCTCCGTTAGATGCTCACCCAGTCACCACTCCTTCAAAAAAAATTGTTAAAAACCCACTTCTTCATAAAAGCGTATCAATAAAACTGTTAATAGCTCCCGACTGATTCCTCTCTTGCAACTGTCACTAATCAAATACTATCCTTACCTTTTGTGTCACTTTACCCCACTCCCTCTAGCATGTAAACTCGCTGAGTTGGGCCCTCAACCCCTCTGTTCCTGTGTGTACAACTTGTCTGGTTATAACTACATGTTTGTTCGTCCACCCATTGTAAAGCGCTGTGGAATTTGTTGGCGCTATATAAATAATATCATAATAATAATAATAGTAAAATGTTTAAAAGCCTCTCTAAGAAACTAAAAGCCTCCCATAATTATGTTCATGTAACATCAAACTAATAAAATAAATTACTTATTTTATTACTTCTAAGGCAGCTTTTTACTACCAGAACCTCTCTTAATATGTCACAGCAATTATACATATTCATTGAATCATGATTTTATTTTTTTTAATAGAATTAGCAGATTTCTTGCACATGAACATTACAAGCTATTTTCTGGTGGTTAGTAGAGAAAAGAAGCTCAATTTAGGCCTCTAGTGAAAGTTTTTGGATACGCTTTTCAAATGAATTTATAATTTTGTATAAACTTTAAAAAAAAAAATTCAAAACATTAAAATATAAAAAATATGATTTATTTTAATATTGAATTAAAGTTAAAAAATGTGTAAATATATAAAAAAATCTACATATTCAAATATTTGTAAAGAAAAAGGTTGACACAATTTTAAAAATGTATTCAAAAATATTTACTTGAGGCCAAAATTCATCATAGATTACATTATGTAACATAAAAATGTAAACATATCTAAGGGTTGAAACTTTGTATACAGCATTGTAAATGTAGAAACATTTGTTATAATTGGAAGTTAAATGTAGTTCATATTTCTGCTTACTATGCAATTTTTCTTGGCATATTAATTTCCTATTTATATGCATATGTTTAGGCATGGCTATACATATGTGAATCCTTTGTGAATATATTTTACAGAATTCTCTAGGGTGGCAACCCTATCACTAACATTTCTGTGCAGAACATTTATATTGGTCTTCCCCTTCATGAAGCATGAGAGTCACCTGTAAGCTGGGCATGACAGTGTTAGTGTTACCAGATAGCTCTAGCCCAAACATCGTCCGTTATCCAAGTTTATTAGTTATGAGATTAATGAATGTCCTCCCAATGCCTTAGGATACAAGTTTAGATATCTCTTTCTTGAACAGCAGATGTACATCCTAAATTTGAATAATACTTATTATAATAAATTAACGTTCTGTCTAAGAAGCAAGAAAGAGAAATGGAAAATTCATCCACAGTTGTTACCAGCTTTGAGCTTCTTTGGATCAAGGAGATGGAAATATTTCAATATCTTTACTGCTCATTATTTCTTGTGGTGTATTTATCTATCCTACTGATGAGTTCACTGGTTGTTTTTGTGATTTGTACTGAAGAAAGCCTCCAGGAGCCCATGTATATTCTTGTATGTACCCTCGCTCTCAATGGAATGTTTGGGAGCTGTTCTTTTTTCCCAAAACTCATTTTTGATTTATTGACTTCATCTAACACAATCTCATATCTGAGATGCCTCTCTCAGACTTACTGTATCTTGAGTTTTACTTATTTTGAAATTTGTACATTTACACTCATGGCTGTTGATAGATACTTGGCTGTGTGCTATCCCCTCCAATATGTCATAATTATGACTAATGAGAAAACGTTAAAAATAATCACTGGACTTCTGGTTGCCACTTTTATAGGAGTATTGGTAGCTGTACTTTTGTCTGCAAGACTCCGTCTTTGTGGAAGACAAATCCAAAATGTATTTTGTGATAATCCATCAATTGTCCTCCTTTCCTGTACTGATTCAACAGCAAATAATCTCTATGGGACAACTGCTATTGTTGTTTTCTTAACAATCACTTCCATAATTATTGGTTATACATACCTAAGAATATTTATTGTCTGCATTAAGCTCTCCAAGATTGTTCGTAACAAAGCAATGCACACTTTGATGACTCATTTGCTAAATTTCAGTATTTTTCTGATAGGATTAATTTTTTCTTTTATTCGGTATAAACTAAATACTATTGACTTACCCCTTTCTGTACACTTTCTACTCACGATAAGTAGATTTGTCTTTCCTCCCTTTCTCAATCCACTAATCTACGGTTTAAGAACCAAAGCACTAAAAATAAAAATAGCTCATCACTTTTCAAAGACAAACTTAGGAAACTCATAAATAATTCTTACAGAATCCATAATGTTATGTAGCGAAATTATGCATCGATTTAATAAAAGCTGATATCAAATTTGACCTTATACATATGTTTTCTGTCCATTGTATTTTAGGTCTGTAGCATGACTTTGTGTACGCAGGTGTGGTGTATGTTTTAAAATGTCTGATTTTAAAATAGTCTAGATTATATGTTGTAGAACAGGCATAGGCAACCTTCGGCAGTACATATGTTTTGGACTACACCTCCCATGATGCTTTGTCAGCATTATGGGTGTAAGAGCATTATGGAGGATGTAGTTCACAACTTCTGGGTTGCCTATCCCTGTTGTAGAATAATATTTTTCTTTTTTAAGAAAATCTTTACAGGGACATTAAGTTTTATATCTAGAAAAAAAAAAATTTCCCCTTATAAATCAAAGCTGCAAGGGAAGCAATCTTTGGCACTCCGGATGTTGTGGACTACATGTCCCTTGATGCAAGCATTATGGGAGATGTAGTCACAACATCTGGAGTGCTGAAGGGTGCCTATCCATGATCTATTTACTTTACAGAAATCTCAAGCATTTGTGTTGTGTTTTCTCCATGAATAGATATGGTATTCAGTCCTCCTCTTTCCGAGTTCCTCACAGTAGGGGGTGGTGGAGGGTGGATGCTGAGCTTTTTAGAGATTAGAGAATGCAAATACAGGACTCTCTTCACTATAATCTTCTAGATTTGAAACTGTTTAGCAATGTATGGATTGTTATTAAAACCAACATAACCAAATTCTACAATTTAATGGCCATATTTCATGCATGCTTAAAATGTTCTGTTTTCTTAAACATATATACCGTATATTGTTATGGATGAATAAAATGTTCCCTTTTTTATTTTGTACGTTTTTCCCTGGTTGATTTTCCCAAGTATTGTCAAAATTTTATAAAAAAAATAAAATTTAAATAAATGTATATGCATATTAATTTAGTAAATTAAATCATTAAGCGAGATTTACCAAGCTCACAACAATGCAGATTTGCGTTTAGAATTTTAAGAACTACAGATACTTATCTTTTTAAGTCTAATATATAGCCGGAATTAATTTTGAATGGTATTAATTTATTAATTAATTTTAATATTATTCACTAATGTGAGAAAATAAGGGATTTCAAAGTTTATCGTTTAGACAGACATAGGTGAACTGAAAACTGACTTGGATTTGGCAATTAGGCTATTGTAGCCAAAAATGTACTTTTAATTCCTTTTTTACTGAATAATCTTGTTTTTCCCTCTCTTGAGTGTTTCCTGTCTTTATTTGTGGGGTTTTCTCTCTTGACAGTAAGTTGTAGTAAATACAAATCTGATTTGCAAAATTATTAAACTCGGATACATTCACATGTTTTGTTTTTTTGCCTGAATTGTGCAGTTAGGTTTAAATTTTCCCTTAATTCACTCTTTTGTTATTAAACGCCGGTACGAGGCTGAGAGCACTACATGCTGATATGCTTACAGAGTTATTTACTAAAGTGAAAATTTCACTTTAATCAAATTTCAAATTTAAGGTCAATATAGCCAGAATGGACACATTCTCTTAGTCAGCTATGCTGTCAGTTCACCTACTCTGGCCGTACATTTGAAATTCACTTTGAATTCTCACTTTAATATGTAAGCCCTTTGGTCTGTCTCTGGCCACTCTCTGAGAGTAAGTTATCCAGCTTTCTTGGAAACAAAAAATACATTCAAAGTTGCATTAGATATAATAACAGGACACAATTTCACTAAATGTCACCTAACATCCCAGGGAGTGACATAACAGAAAAAAAGAATAAAAAACATTTGGAAGGGGACTATTTCCTAAATCACAAAAAAACTGCATGTACTATATACTCTTTCTTACTGTACGTGTGTGTAGTTTTTCTGAGTGTGTGTATGTAGCAGTGTGTGTCATATAAAAGTGCCTCCCAGCCACTGACTAATGGGGACTTTGGGAAGGATACTAGTTCCATCAATATAGCGTCAACAAATTCCACAGCGCTTTACAATGGGTGGACTAACAAACATGTAAATGTAACCAGACAAGTTGGGAGTGGGCTAAAGTGACAAAAGGTAAGAATATTATTATAGAAGTAGATAGGTAGAGCAGTATTCACTGAAGACTTTGTGGGTTTTTTTTTAAGACAGTTGCAGGAGAGGAATCATTTGGGAGCTATTAACAGGTTAATTAACACACTTTTAGAACAAAGTGGTGTTTTAATGATTTCTGATTTGCCCTAGGCAAAAAATTTTTTTGCCGCCCTACCCCATATGTCCTGCCCACCATGTGACATCACAATGCCCCTCCCATATGCTCTGCCATATGGGCCAACGCCAGTCTTCACAAAGTGTCTTTTATCTGAAAAGACAGTGTGTTTACATTAAAAAGCCTCCAGGCACATGCTATAGACGCCAGAACCACTACATTATGCTGTACTGCTTCTGGTGACTATAGTATCCATTTAATGTGAGGTAAATTAGAGATTAGTGCCACTAATTATATATTGGATTGCCTACTTACCACCAGATGAGGACAAGAGGCTGATTATGGGCTCTGTCTGGCTCCACAGGTCTGGTGTAGAAGAGGCTCTCAGGAGACTGTTTTTAACAGTGCTCACAACAATTAACAAACAGGAAGCAGCTCCATTTTTTAGGGCCCCTTACACAGCTCAAGGTCTGGGCCCCGAGGGCTTGACCGTGAGTATGCCTACAATGCCCACCCATAAATCCAGCTACATGGCCCACCCATGAGTTCTCTCACAGGAAGTGGAGTGTATGTGTGTAGGCAGGGGCGGACTGACCTGTCGGGCACTTCGGACACGGTCCGAGGGCCCGGCCGGGAGGGGGGCCCGCCGCCAGGGCCGCCTTCAGGGGGCCCGGCGGCAGGGCTGGATTGGGGGGGGACTGCAGGTGCCACCGGGTGGCCAGTCCGGTGGCACACTGTGAGG
>OW240912.1:414099801-414109908 GCA_933207985.1 Pelobates cultripes | reverse complement strand
AACTCTTTTTTCTATTGGTATTGTTGAGGAGACAGAATGTTGTGTGTGTGTGTGTGTGTGTGTGTGTGTGTGTGAGAGAGTGCAGTGGCCGAGTGTTGTGTGTGTGAGAGTGTGTAGTGACTGAGTGTTGTGTGTGTGTGTGTGTGTCCGTAGGAGGCTGAGAGCTGTAAGGGGGGAAGGCTGAGGATGCCTGTGATGATTGAGTTTTGTGTGTGGTGACTGAATTTTTGTGTGTGAAGTGTTGTGTTCAAGGTAGTTTGAGTGTGGCTGAGAGTTGTATGTGTGGGGGAGACTGTGCTGTGTGGTACTTGAGTTCTGGGCGATAGGTTGGAGGAGTTTTTTCATTTGCACCCCTCCTGTTTACCTTTACATAGGAGGGGATTATTCCTGGTGGTCTAGGGAAAGCTATTCTTTGCTGGACCCCAAGTGGTCCGGTGGGGGAGCATTGTGGTCAGCATCTCTATTAAGTGAAGATCACTTTAATAGCTAGGAGATAACTGTATCATTAATTCAGGAAACACCTGGATCAGTGAGGAGCAAGGTCAGTGTGGGTGGTACCAGATCCTGGTTGGATCTGGTACCACTCACTTTAATATCTCCCTCACAGTCTCTGTGCTCAGTCAATAACTCAGAGTATTGGTTGCAATGCTCCGAGTAACTGAGATGTGCGAGGGGAACGTAAGGGGGCTCTTATAAGAACACTTCAAGTGTGCTGTAGTGGTTATGGTGTCAGGAGAGCCCTAACATTCCCTATTGTAAGAGTCAAACAGTTGTAGAATGGTTCCACCGGGCGCCACTCCCCATCACCACAACTTCAGACAGAGAGCCAGGAGCTTTCTGTCTGAGCTAGGCTTAGCAGTGCAGGGCTTAGCTCATTGGCTGACATTGATCAGCTGAGGCTCGTAGCTAATGAGCCAAGTCCCTAAGCAGGTGAAATGGAGGCCAATGAGCTAAGCCCCGAAGCAGGTGAAATGGAGGCATGGAAAGGGTGCCCAGTGGGCCCCAGGTAAGAAGTCAAACCATTGTAAAACAATTTGACTACTTACAATGGGGAATACAAGGGTACTGCTTGCACCATAACCACTACAGCTTACTGAAGTGGTTAGGGTGCTTGGAGTGTATCTTGACAGATGGTAATCGGTGGCAAACCTAAAGTGACTATATATATATATATATATATATATATATATATTGTTAGGACATGAAACCATTGTATAAAACCTTTGACTCAAGCTTGTCATGATCTGGCAAAATGATTTATCAGATATGTCACGAAAATGGGTTTTGATCACACATAAGAGTTAGCGGTGAAAAGGAACATTTTGGGAAAATTAATAATATTCTAGATGTGGGATATATAGTAATGTTAGAAATGTGTAAAGTCATTTTCTATCCCTCAATTGTTACCACTGGAATCCCATCAAACAATCTTTTACTCCAAAAACCTGCCCCCCTTCACCAACAATATGAGTTGCTGGAAACCAAACAGATTAGAGAAAACACGTTTTACTTTTTCTAAATGGCTCCCGCAGGGCTCATGTTGCGTATTGTACGTATATAAGTAGACTTTTCTATTTCTTTCTACTTTGTGACTCGTACAAGTCCCCCTTGCACAAAATCAACAAGTACAAAAGAAATGTACCAGAATTATTCATGGAAATTCTGCTATCCAGCCAGATTTATAAATAACTCCCCCCCCCCACCCCCCGATCTTATCAAGCACGGATGCCAACGGCACAGTGTCTGCTAATGCACTCAATAATTCTACTTTATTGGAAAATTGGAATTTTCCAATTCAGTTCAACTTTAAAAGCTTTTCAAATATCTGAAAAGAGAAATCAATGGAAACCATTAAGGGGGAAAGTGACATTCCGTGGTAAATTAAGGTCATGCGGTTCATTCTTATTAAAAGCAGCAAAGTATTTAAGTGACCAATTATGTCTCGGAAATATTAATTTGCAGAGAAAGTAATGCCGGTGGAAAAACCCCTCTGCTACTAATGACGTCGTAATGAATGTCGCTACTATGCTTTTTTTTCCATATACCGGGCCTTGTCCCACCTCTGCCCTTCGTCAATCTCTGCTTTTGCCTCTTGTATCTTGCAGGATAAGATGTAAAAATTTATAAAGCTCTTAATAACTGTGTAACATTGTCACTAATTAGCAAGTAATCCCACCCTGCACTGCCACTGGTGACTTTCGCCTGTCCTCTGTTCAAACCTACACCACCAGGGCTTGTGTAGGTTTGGGCGTAAAAACCCAAGGGGTTTATCTAGTGAATATCTAATATAGTCCTAACCTCAACATTTGAGCTTAGGTATTTAGGGGTAATTATTTCAGATGATTTCAAAGACAATGTAATAGAGCAGCAGGAAATGCTAGCAGAATGCTTGGTTGTATAGGGAGAGGTATTAGCAGTAGAAAGAGGGAAGTGCTCATGCCATTGTACACAGGGCCGGTGCAAGGATTTTTGCCGCCCTAGGCAAAAAAAATTTTTGCCGCCCCCCCCCATATGCCCTGCCATATGGGCCAACGCCAGTCTTCACAAAGTGTCTTTTATCTGAAAAGACAGTGTGTTTACAAAAGCCTACAGGCACAGGCTATAGACGCCAGAACCACTACATTAAGCTGTAGTGCTTCTAGTGACTATAGTATCCATTTAATGTGAGGTAAATTAGAGATTAGTGCCACTAATAATATATTGGATTGCCTACTTACCACCAGATGAGGACAAGAGGCTGATGATGGGCTCTGTCTGGCTCCACAGGTCTGGTGTAGAAGAGGCTCTCAGGAGACTGTTCACAACAATTAACGAAAAGGAAGCAGCTCCATGTTTTAGGGCCCCTTACACAGCTCAAGGTCTGGGCCCCCGGGGCTTGACCGTGAGTATGCCTACAATGCCCACCCATAAATCCAGCTACATGGCCCACCCATGAGTTCTCTCACAGGAAGTGGAGTGTATGTAAGTAGGGGATGTTTTATATGTTATTGTAGAGGATGCAATGTGTGTGTTCTTATAGAATGTAGTGTATAGGGATACCAATTTCTGTAAGGGATGTAGTGTGTTTATAGGGGATGCAGTGTGTGTTTGCGTGTAGGGAATGCATTGTATGTTTCTGGGTGTGTGTGTAAGGGGTGCAAGGTGTGTTTCTGTGTATTTAATTAAATGCAGTGTGTGTCTGTAAGGGGTGCATTGATTGTGTAAGAGATGCATTTTGTTTCTGTGTGTAAGAGAATGAGTGTTTGTGTGAACGTAAGGGATGCATTGTCTGTTTCGGGTGTGTCTGAGTAGGAATGCATTATATGTTTCTGTGTGTGGGGGGGGATGCATTGTGTATGTGTGTAGTGTAAAAGAGAGGGTTTGTGGGGTAGGATAGAGACTGAGAGGGGAGCTGCTCTTATTTTTTTATTTTTTTTTCTCTCCCCCCCCTGTCAATTATTGATTTCCCCTTCCCTCCTGTCCCTCCGTGTTCTCCCCTTCTGTCCCTTAGTGCTCTCCCTTGGCCCCCTGTAGTCCCCCCTTGGTGGTCTTCTCAGTCTCCCCTTCCCCCTTAGTGGCCCTCCCTCTCCCAAACCCCTTAGTAGACATTCCCCTCCTCCCCCCACCCCCTTAGTGGTAATCCCCCCCCAGTGGTCATTATCCTCTTTCCCCTCACCCCCCCTTAGTAGTCCTTTCCCCCCTTAGTGGTCCTCCCTCTCCCAAACCCCTTAGTGGACCCCCCCTCCTCCCTCAGTGGTCCTTACTCCCCACCCCCCGTCCCCCTGTGTTCCTTCACCCCCCCTTCCCCAGTGGTTCTTACTCCCCCTCTCCTCCCCCAGTGGTTCTTACTCCCCCCATTCTTCCCCCAGTGGTCCTTACTCCCCCCCTCCTCCCCTAGTGGTCCTTACTACCCCCATCCCTCTCCTCCCCCAGTGGTCCTTACTACCCCCATCCCTCTCCTCCCCCAGTGGTCCTTACTCGCCCCATCTCTCTCCTCCACCTGTGGCCCTTACTCCCCCCCTCTACCTTCAGTGGTCCTTACTCACCCCCTCCTTCTCCTCCCCCAGTGGTCCTTACTCCCCCTCCCCTCCACCTCTGGTCCTTACTCCCCTCCTCACCTCTGGTCCTTACTCCCTCCCCCCCTGGTCCTTACTCACCCCTCCCCTCCCCCCCTGGTCCTTACTCACCCCTCCCCCCCTCCCTCCTGGTCCTTACTCCCCTCCCCTCATGTCCTTACTCCCTGCTTGGTCCTTGCTCCCCTCCCCCCATCCTGGTCCTTGCTCACCCCTCCCCTCCTGGTGTTCCTTACCCTCCTCCTCCCCTGTGGTTTCGCCTTACTCCCCTGTGTTCGCCTCCCCCCTCCCCCTCCCCTGGTGTTCCTTGCTCCCCCCCCATCCTTACTCACACCCCCCCTCCTGCCCTATGTAGCGTGGCCGGGTGGCGCGGAACGCGGGACAGGAACGTCTGTTTCCTGTTCCCGGCCGCCGGCGGACTGAAGGGAAGTGCTCATTCAGAGTACTTCCTGTCAGTCCGCCGGCGGCCAGGTACAGGAAACAGAGGTTCCTGTCCCGCGTTCCGCGCCGCCCGGCCACGCTACATTGAGAGACCGGCGGGAGGGAGCACTCTGCACTTCCCTCCTGCCGCTCACTCAGATTCGCGGTGACTCCGGACGCAGGGATCCGGCACCCCCTGTTAGGGTGCGCCCTAGGCGGCTGCCTAGGTCGCCTTACAGGTAGCGCCGGCCCTGAGTGAAGACTGGGTGAGCATCTAACGGAGAGGGGAAGGGAGTTCCACAGGAATGGTGCTGAGAAGTCTTGAAGGTGAGCATCAGAGGTGGGAGTACGAACAGAGGACAGACGTAGGTCATTGGCAGATCGTAGGGGCCTAGATGGGACATACTTTTGTATTAGGAAGGATGGATAGATATTATGCAGAGATTTCAAAGCAAGAACCAGAATTTTAAATTGAGCCCTATATCTTATGGGAAGCCAATGTAGGGAATGACAGAGGGGGGAGGCGGGGAGGTGCCGCGGACAGGAAGATGAAGCTCGCTGCATTTATTATAGTCTGTAACAGGGTAAGTTGGGAACACATGACCACTGAGAATGAATTGCAGTAGTCAAGGTGAGAGAGGACAGTGGCATGGACAAGCACCTTAGCCGCATCTGGCGTTAAGTAGGGGCGGATGCGCACAATGTTTTTCAGATGGAAGCGGCAGGATTTGGGTTTGAATGGACATGAGGAGTGAAGGAGAGGTCAGAGTCAAAGAGAACACTTAGGCAGCGAGCCTGTGTGGTGGAGCTGATGGTAGTGCCATTAACATGGAGAGAGACAGAAAAGGGAGTAGTAGCAACTTAGAGAGGTAAGACCAGAAGTTCTGTTTTGGACAAGTTAAGTTTAAGGAAGTGGGCAGTTAGAAATAGCAAAGAGGCAGTCAGACACACGAGTGAAGAGGGGTGGTAAGAAATCAGCGGTGGACAGATAAATTAGCATGTCATCCGCAAATGTCATCCAAAAAAGATACATACCAAGAACAACAGGAAATATGAGATGATGGTACAGATATCAAATACAAAAAATAGCATGCTACCTTGATAAAGGCAGATTCGCCAAAACGTTGGGGGGCTATTTTTTGCATTTGATGTCTGTACCCTCCTCTCATATTTCCTGTTGTTCTTGGTACGTATCTTTTTGTTTATCAGTATATACAGGTATCGAATATACTGTTGCTCTGAATTAGTGGTTATACCACTTTAATTGGATCCTTTTTTGATCAATACTGTTTTTTTTCCTATTTTGATTTATCTGCAATTATTGTTTGCATTTTAGATGGAGATGTTTTAACATTTCCAATTCTTTAATAGCTATGCTGATACCTGTTATACATGTGTTTTTTGTGTATTAAAGCCTTTTTGTATTTTACTAAGTTGCGCTCCACCTTCTAGTATTATATGATTATATGTATAGCCTCTTGGAAATGGGGCTTTTGGAGTGAGCACCTTGACTTTCATTAATTTTCCTTATCTAATGGTGACGACTATTTAAACGGGTGTGCCCACCTGCGATTTGTTAATATTTAAGTGTAGAAGGTAGCCATGATGTCTAGTAGAGAGAAGAAGCTGGAGTTGTATAGCGAGGTTGCAGTGTTAGGGTAGGTGAAGTTTGAGATGGGTGAAAGAAGACTTTGGAGGTTGGTGGAGAATTGCTGTAGGTCAAGACAGTGGAGGTTTCTGCGAGACTGATGTGGTGATGGTGGTGTAATTGGGGTACGGGATATACCAATGTCAAAGGTCAGCAGGTGGTGATCAGGTAAAGGAAATGGAACACTGGAGAGATTAAAGGCGGAACAGAGATTGGTGAAGACTAGGTCAAGAGTGTTTCCTGCTGTATGAATTGCTGAATTAGACCACTGTGTAGGTCCAACGGAGGAGGTTACAGAGAGCAGACAAGAGGCATTAGGGCAGTTGGGGTTGTTGATTGAGATATTAAAGTACCTAAGAATGAGGGAAGGAGTGCTAGAAGAGAGGAAATGGGATATCCAGGAAGAAATGTGTTGAATGAATCCCTCTATGGGACAAAAGTAATAAAGTAATTAACTGTGAGCTTGAGGAACAGAAATATGATGTAGAATGTTGTTACATTGAAGAGGTACTATTACAATAACTGGTCCCAACTCTCCACTAGAGCAAACTGTGGGACACTGGGAGGACACTCGGAGGCCAATGCAGTGAACTGGGCTTCCCACCTAGAGTCCATAGACCACTATTCTCCTGCATCTCTCCTGTATCTCCACAGCTTTTGCTGAGCATGTGTCCCTTCATGTTTCTCCCAGTGCTGGCAGCACTTTTGGAAGAGGTGCATAACGCCCCAGTAACTAGTTTACCAGAGGTTCAACAGTTAAGTGATAATCTCAACTGGCTGTGGGGGGAGAGTGACTGGGCCCCCATGCCCCTGCATTACAGACCTTCCAATTTCGTGTTCATTAGCCCTAGCACACAGGGGCACAGTAGCTGTCAGTGTAGCAGTACTGTGAAACAGTAGACTGTTGGGGCCTTGTGCGCAAGTAGGCCCAAAGTGAGCTTCTCCAGTTTCTCTTTACGCCTGATTAAAATTGGGGTTGGTAGGGGGGTTCTCCAGCACAAGCTGACTGGTTTGCTTAGTAATACTTCCCTCTAAATGCCTGAAATGGTCTAATTGTTGGGGCATTACTCTGAAGCAGAATGAGATGGCTGCCTTTCCATTTAATACGTTTATATTTTTTGATATATTTTTTGATCAGATTTTTATTGAGTTTTCAAAAAAATTTAAGACAAAGAATCCCAGTGTACATCAAGCATATCAAATTTGCGGCCCACTGGTCACATGCGGCCCACAATGGATTTAATTGCGGCCCACCTTCCCTGGGTCCACTTTGTGTTGTGGCTGCGATATTTAACTTCCATCCCGCGGCCTCCGTCCTGCTCGCAGTGCCAGAGGAGCGTCTAGCCTGGTTGAACTGGATGACGGGCGGCTCATCTTAAGGTATGGGAAGAGGGGCTTGGGGGACCTTTAGGTGTAGTGTGTTACATTGGGGAGGGGGGACATATGAGGGAGGAAGGGGGCAGTATATACATTAGGGGTAGGAGTGGGCAGTGTATTAATTTTTGCGAGGGGGCCCATGTATTAAATTGGTGAGAGGGGCCAGTGTATTAAATTGGGGGAGTAATGGGGGCAGTGTATTAAATTGGGGAAGGAGGGCGGCAATATATTCAATTGGGGGAGAGAGAGCAGTGTATTAAATTAGAGTGTTGGGAGGAGGGGCAGTCTATTCAATTAGAGTGGAGAGAGGAGGGTCCGTGTATTAGATTAAGGGGCAGTGTATTAGAATGGTTGGAGGGCCAGTGTATTAGAGTGGAGGGGGGTAGTGTATTGGATTTGGGATCCATGTATTGGATTTGTGGGCATGGTATTAGGGGGAGGGGCAGTGTATCGAATTTGTAGGCAATGTATTGGATTTATCGGCAGTGTATTAGAAAGGGGGGAGGGAGCAGTGAATTAGATTGAGTCTGCATGGAGGCGGTGAATGGTCCCCATGGAGATGCTGATTTTCCGATGGGAAAGCATTGGATTGGCCGAGATCATCAAGTTTGATGATCTCAGAAATAGTAAAGAACACACTTATAGGACTTCAAAAATCAACAAGATAACGCCATTTGTTTTTTACAGCTGTGCAACAGCATACATTCACCACTTCAGTCCTATTACCAAACATTTCTTAATATGTCAAGGTAGTTGGACTAAAACATTGGTTATATGCAAATACACATCTCCTTAAAATAAATTTGCTCTTTTGTTTACTTTGAAGCCCTACAAGTGCGTGGACAACCAGTGTCAGTTGGCAACTTTTTTATACTGTATACTTTTTTTACTTTGCAAAATAAACCTATGTTTCTATTTTTTTGTGGCCTACATAAAGTTAAACATTTTTATTAGACCCTTGTTAGCCTTTGAGTTTGACATGCTTGGTGTATATAGAATCAGGAAGGAACACAGTGATATCTAAGCGAACACATGTGGCTCCTTTGTAAGTACATTTAAACATTATAGTAAAGCGTAAGTAGGAACTACTCATTAACAATGTCAAGTAAGAACATTTTTGGATATATTGACATCTTTATATATAATGTATTTTCAAACTCGCGGCCCGCGGTTCACGTGTCCCACAATGTATTTAATTGCGGCCCACCTGGCCTGGCGCCACTTTGTGTTGTGGCTGCGACCAGCTGATATTTATCTTCCATCCCGCGGCCTCCCTCCTGCTCGCAGTGCCAGAGGAGCGTCTAGCCTTGTTGAACTGGAGGCTAGAAAATTTGCATAAAAGTAATTGTATCTGTGTATCTGGTTCCTGTGGTATCTGTCACCAAGACATTAGCAACAAATTCCCCTTAGCTGCTCTGCTCCATAGGCTACATGACATATGCATTGTCGCCTTTTCCGGCATATGCCTAACAAATCCCCCAAAAAACAAAGATACCTTTATTTTGGGAAAATTATCACAGTTTTAATAATATAAATAGTACTTCAAAAGTTTTTAAGGTCATTGTGCACATATTATGCATAACATAACACCCCAACTCCTTTAACAATACTATCCCAGACAATGACCCACATCACAATAAATAAAACATTATAACATATAATTAACATATAAACAAAACCATTGTCACCGATGGCATGATTTCCCAGGTTTTTTCCATGTAGGGGTATAACGAGATACACCCTACACACACCAGGTTCGGAGCTACAGTGAGGGAAAAAAAAACTTTGATTCCTTGCTGGTTTTCAAAAAAGTTATTGATTGATTTGCATGTCAGTGAGTGAAATAAGTATTTGATCTCCTATCAATCAGCAAGATTTTCTGGCTCCCAGGTGTCTTTTATACAGTTAATGACCTGAGATTAGGACACCTGTCCACAGAAGCAATCAATCTATCAGATTCCAAACTCTCCACCATAGCCAACACCAAAGAGCTGTCCAAGAATGTCAGGGACCATAGTCACCAAGAAAACAATTGTAACACACTATGCCATGAAGGACTGAAATCCTGCAGCACCTGCAATGTGCTCCTGCTCAAGAAAGCACATGTACAGGCCCATCTGAAGTTTGCCAATGAACATCTGAATGATTCAGAGGAGAACTGGGTGAAATTGTTGAGACCAAAATCAAGCTCTTTGGCATCAACTCAACTCGCCATGTTTGGAGGAGGAGGAATGCTGGCTATGATGCCAAGAACACCATCCCCACTGTCAAACATGGAGGAGGAAACATTATGCTTTGGGGGTGTTTTTCTGCTAAGGGGACAGGTCAACTGCATCACTCAAAGGGACGATGGACGGGGCCATGTACCATCCAATTTTGGGTGAGAACCTCCTTCCCTCAGCCAGGGCATTGAAATTGGGTCGTGGATGGGTATTCCAGCATGAAAATGACCCAAAACACACAGCCAAGGCAACAAAGGAGTGGCTCAAGAAGAAGCACATTAAGGTCCTGGAGCAACCTTGCCAGTCTCCAGTCCTTAATCACAAAAAAAATCTGTGGAGGGAGCCGAAGGTTCGAGTTGTCATACGTCAGCCTCGAAACCTTAATTAC
>OW240912.1:414077875-414099701 GCA_933207985.1 Pelobates cultripes | reverse complement strand
TTGGAGAGGATCTGCAAAGAGGAGTGGGACAAAATTACTCCTCAGTTGTGTGCAAACCTGTTGGCCAACTATAAAAAACGTCTGACTCCTGTGATTGCCAGCAAGGGTTTTTCCACCAAGTCGAAGGGGTCAAATACTTATTTCACTCATTGACATGCAAATCAATTTATAACTCCCCAAACCTCTGTCACCTCCAGCCAGAGTGCCAGCAACTTATCCTCCTTTAACTGACATGCACCCCGGACCAAATCTATCTCCAAGCCCAGGAAAGACAAGCAAGTAGTTAGCCTGACCATCTTGTTGCCTGCCAGTGGTATTCCGAAGACATTCGCGACCCATTCCAATATTCTCAACCCTACCCAGCACACCATTGAACCCGTCGGTCCGACAGAAAGGAAATCATCAAGGTAATGGACCACGAATCTAGTGCCCACTTTGAATTTGACCACCCATCCCAGAAAGTTACTGAACCTTTAAAAATATGCACATGAAATGGAACAACTTATAGGCAAACAGAGATCGGCGAAATACTGCCCCTCGAAAAAAACAGCCCAGTAAGTGATGACAGTCGGGGTGAATGGGCAATAACCGAAAAGCCCATTCCATGTCAGCCTTGGCCATCAATGCCCCCTTGCCCACACATCGAACCGCTTGGTTGCATGATGCATATGACACAAAGCAAAGAGCCTAGTCACTATCATAATTCACAGAGGATCCTCCTAGATACGATAAATGATAATTAAGCTGGTACTTACAGGGTTCCTTCTTCAGCACAACCCCTAACAGTGAAACCTGGAGGTCGCGCAATGGATTCCTGCCATCCTCCCCAACTGTACTTCCTTAAGAAGCTTCTCACGCACCACCCCAGGGAACTCCCCATCAGACTTCAGATTCCGCAGATGATGCACCGACACTCTCTGCCGAAATGGAATCACGAATCCCTTCATGAACCTGTCCCTCAATAACTTAGCATCCTCTTGGCTACCGTAGCTGCTTAGCCATGGTATAATTGCGCCGACCTTCACCAAAGACAACCCGAAGGGCAGCGGGTGCACCTGATGTTCCCGATGTCCCTCCAGTGGAGGAGGGCTTACCGCGCTTGAAGCAGCGATTGTAGCTATGCTTGGAACGGCATGCCATAACCCACTTACACTGACCTTCATTATAAAGCCAGCAGAACCCTTTTTTGTGGATGGCTGACGAGGTTGCGAAGATTCTGCGCCTGCCCTAGCTGAAAGGGAGACGCTTTCTGCACCATCATGAGCTTCATCCAAAATGGCAGGTCCATCTGATCCCTCCTCATACCCGGATTGACAGAAAGCCGTTGGTGAAGCTGCCGATCATACCGCCACCAAGCCAGGCCCCGTACGTATGCTTTCTAAATTAAATCAGTATCTTTCTCCTCCTCCTCCTTCTTGGCAACTTTTTTTTATCCTCCTCCTTCATGTCCAAGTATTATCAAGAGAAGGAAGAGAAAATATCTCCAGGAATTCCCCCTTGCATATCCACTCCTTCACCTCTGGTTTAAGGTGACAATCCAATGGTCCTGCGAAAGAGTAGTGAACATTCTGCCGAGCCGCATCCGAAATGCCCCCAACTAGCTCTGCCCTTTCATTCCACAAGTAGATTGCTGCCAAAGGAATCACTGTATCACCTGCAGAGCTGCCACTAGCTACTGACACGGCCTCCGCACCTGCCCCAGTACTCTCCTGCTAACGCTCCTACCCGATCCCCCGCTCATGACTTCAGAGTACATTTAAGACCCTCCAAAAGATCCCCAGGAGGCTCAACAGAAGACAACTCACAATTGGAACCTCTTGCCGCTGAAGGCAATAAGGCTGCATCCTGCCCGATGTTGTCCAAACCCAGGTGCAACGGTGCCTCCAGCCATAAATCCATATCATAGGGTCTCACCCAGACCCCGTGAGACCCTCTTGGTGACCTGGAACGAGAAAACACTCTGCGTAGGCTGTCTAAATGAGTCCTGGCCTTCCTACCCTCTCGTTGGGACATGGGAAGTAACCTATCCCTGCTGCGCCTGTCATCCTGACCCCTAAGGCCGTGCCCGCTTTTTGCTGCCACTTCCTTGTAGCCACCACGAGAACTCCTGCGGAGTCTGATCTGCTGTGCCTGCATTCTGTAATCCTAACAGGGGATCCAAAGCTATGCTCCCGAATAGGAACCCCGGGGAACCCCCTGCCGTAGTAGCCCGCATGCATGAGTATGGCTACTCCTGAGTGTGCATCCTAAATGCCCACCCATGATGGGGATCATCCCAGCTGCCCCCTAGGTGTGGATGCTTGCCTACCTGACTCCAAACTCAGGTTCCTAACCATCGGCTCCCTCCTCGGGCTGCTCCAACACACACTTTGCGACCAGGACCTGCACCTGGGAGGCAACCCTGGGAACAAACTCCTCTCCCATGGTCTGCCAAGGGGGAGAGAAGCCTGTTTGGCTCACCAGAAATTAGGGACCCTGACATCACCTATCCACCACCCGCTCACTCCCCCGTGACCTGCAACCTATAAGGATGAGGGACGACTCACCTGGGGTGTCACCAGCATGATCCTCCGCTCCGTCACATCCAACAGCATTCCCAGTGCCTCCAGTGCCTGCTGCACAGCCTGCCATTGCTGTTCCTGGACTTTTCCCTCCAGTAGTTCATCTGGATTTGCGCCAGTTCCCACAAACATGGTTCGAACATACAGCCGTAAAGAAAATATCACAGTCCTGTTTCCAACGTACCTGTTCACGGCCCAAGTGGCCCTCCTGTCTGTGGCCCAAACGTTGGCAGATTCACCTGTTACGTGTTTGTAGCCCGGATGTTCACCAGATCTGGCCCTCGCCTGTTCGTGGCACAAACGTTTGCTTGTTTCCATAAGTGCCTGTTCGCGGTCCAAACGTACGCCACCCTCCGTGTTTGCCTGTTCGCGGCCCGAATGTTCACCACCTCCAGCCTAATCCTGTTCACTGCCTGAACGTGCAGCCTCTCACATGGCGACACCGGCCACGACCTGCAGAACTACCACCGCTCACATCAGCCTCTGGCCTCGGATTCAGGGATGGGCTCACCCTCTTCCTGCCTTTTGGAGCCAGTGCTGGGGTTCAAGCGTTGCGGCGGTCAGGGTCTCCATCTGTGACGACAAGGTAGCACTTCAGCCGTCACTGTGAACCCAGAAGTATAAGGCCAAGATGGGACCAGGGCCTCTCCCAGACTCTCTTGGAGCCAGGAAACACCTCTTTGCTGTACAGTGGCTCAGACAGCAGCCATCCCTCCATTCTTCAAGCAGCAGCATGTGCAAGATACAAGACAGAGACACCACACAGCCTGCACAAAACAGATAAGTGGGGTTTAATTAAGATGGCCCCTAATCTAAAATGGTCAATATATATGTGTGTGTGAATACTATCATGGGGGTAATTTTCATTCCTGGGCTACCATACAGTCTCAAAGGCAACATAATCAGTCTGCAAATTTCAATGTGTATAAACTGAAAAATGTAATGTCCTATATTTGATCCTGTAACTTTCCAAAACACCATAAAACCTGTACATGAGGGGTATTATTTTCCTTGTGCGACTTTGCGCTGAATACAAATATATGTACTTTATTGCAGTAACAGCTAATAGTATCACATTCACAGTTATAATGCCATGGAGAACAAAAAAAATAACAATATTTCTTAATTATTCTAATATTTTTTATATTTTATTCATGTTACATTATGTTTAATATATAAATATTTTATGTGAAATGAAAGTCCCATTTCTCCTGAACAAAATGATATATAATAAGTGTGGGTGCATTTAATATGAAAGAGGTGAATTAAGATTGAACAGATATATAGCTCATATACCAGGTTTTGTTTATGTTTTGTTTTGATTGATTTTTAGTCCGTCCTTAAGGACTTAATATCAGCACAAATACTGTGCATCAGGAGCTTCAATGAATGTGTTTCTCTACTTGTAAGTCTGATCCGCGAGTCTTGGTTTTGCATATACCAGGAGAACATTATCTAACTGACTGCATTTTGCTAACTAAAAGGTTTGGTGAAAAGGGATAATGGTATCAGGCAATTTTTCAGGGTTTGGGCCAGGCCCCACCCTTCAAGTGAAGAGAAGAGAACTTTAATGCTTCAGCTTACCAAGATATTTTGGACAATGCTTTGCTTCCAACTTTTTGGGAACAGTTTGGGAAAGACACCTTTCTATTCCAGGATAACTGTTCCTCAGTGCACAAAGCAAGGTCCATGAAGACATTGGATGGATTAGTGTTATGGAAGAATTTCACTGGCCCAGACTGAGCCATAACCAACTTTTGGATGAACAACTTTAGGATTATCTAGAATGGAGATTGTGAGACAATTCTTCTCATCCAACAACAGTGCCCGACCTTACAAATGCTCTTTTGAATGAATGGGCAAATATTCCCACAGAAACACTCCAAATTCTTGTTTAAAAAGCCTTCTTAGAAGAGTGAACCTTTTATATCTGCAAATGGTGGACCAACTACATATTAATGTCAATGGATTTAGAAAGCGATGTCCTAAAAGTCCCTGTTAGTGTAATGACCCTAAAGCCATTACTAGCAGTACAGCTTACTAAAACAGAAGCAAAATGTAAAAAGAATGTCTACATTTGAGCATAATGCCCACATACAGTAAATACAGTTAAATCATATAGTTCTAAAATAAAAATTAACTCCTCCCTCTCATTTACTGTAGGAATGGTAAGACTCATTGAAGTGTACTTTTTGAAAGCAAGGGGCAAACATACAATTTCAGGACCTTTACAAGCATTATATCAGTATCGAGTGGCTTCTGGCAGAGAAATGTATACCTCTGCAGGCTGGTAATAATAAATAGAGTATAATTGAGGCCTTATGAACTAGATTTTATTCTGCAAAATACATGAAAGAAAAATGCTTATACTCGGTTTTGGTATTGACAGGGCTAATAATATAAAGTAATTGCAAGAGCTGATAATTGATATCTTAAAAAAACAAAAAATAGATATGCAATCAAAATCTTGTTTTACTGACATGTTATGTAAATATATCATCTAATTAAAACCTGTTACACTCCATATCTTGAACTAAGTACAGCTAGCATGGTTTGATTATCTCTGGGTATATTCTAGTGTTGGTGTGTATAAAAGCGCTTATAAAAATGTAAAAGGTTTTTTTCCATTTTTAGTTAAATGCTGACCACTACTTAATGTAAAACCAATAAATACTTAAAAACGTACACAAATAGTGAAATAATAGTGTAGTGCTTAAATTCAAAGAACAAATAAAACAACCAATGTTCAAAATTTTGCTCTTAAAGTGTCTGGTTACCCGTATCAATCCTCATAAAATACTCTTTTTTTGTGCTCGTGCAAAATATGCAGATAATAGCGTACACTTAAAAAACATTAAGACATGCTATAAAATTTTCTAAAGTTCTTAGTGAAGTTGTGAAAAAATACTTTTTTTGTGCAAATTTATAAAAATGTTACAAATGTATCCAGAAAACTGCTGCTAAGTTTACAATTTTGGTTTTGGCACAGAAAGGGAATTGTTTGGCACTTCGGCCACAAAGCATATGTTTGTAACATATTTATAAATTTGCACAAAATAGTATTTTTTCATAAGTACACTAAGCACTTTAGAAAATGTTATAGCACGTCTTAATGTGTTTCAAGGGTACACTGTCATCTGCATATTTTGCATGAGCACAAAAAAGAGTATTTTATGAGGATTGACACGGGTAACCAGACACTTTAAGAGCAATATTTTGCACATTGATTGTTTTATTTGTCCTTTGAATTTTTCAAGCGCTACACTATTATTTCACTATCTCTGGGTATATATTGATTTTATAAATCCTAGAGAACATTTTTACTCTGAGAGCTTCTGTCCTTAATCCGTATATCACTGGGTTTACTATGATTGCTATAATTAGGCCAAGCAATGCTATAAGAATATGCATGCTGTTGGACAAGACTCCCCCATTCACTCTGTACCTAAAAGCAACAATTAATGAACCAGTCATAAAAATAGAAAATGAGATCAGATGGGTCACCAATGTATGGATAGCTTTCTGACGTGCTTCCTTAGAAATCTTCAAACATATTATAAATGTCCGTATGTAGCTATAAATTACTACCGAATGAGTAAGAATTATTACGATAAAGGTCATAGTGATCCCAAAGTCATTACTTACTGACGTACTGCTACAGGCCAGTTTGTTGAGGGACATTGTCTCACAATAGACATTGCTGATATAAATTCTACAAATAGGGAGCTTCCCAGCTAATACAATAACCACAGATTCATATATGAAAATGATTGTCCAAATAATTAAGATGCATTTTACTGCTTTTTCATTTGACATTAACATCGGATATCTTAGTGGATTTCCAACAGCCAAGTACCTGTCAAATGCCATAATAGCAAATGTAAACATTTCTGTAGAGGCAAAGCTCTGGATACAGAAGGCTTGAATCAGACAGCCTTCTAGAGAGATTGTGGTTGTTCCTGAAAGTAAGTCAACCATGAATTTGGGGAGAAAAGCTGTGCTTCCAAACATCTCGTTAATAATCAGATTACAGATGAAGATGTACATCGGCTCATGGAGGCTAGGCTCAATCCAGACAGTGAATATAAGAAGAGAGCAGAACATCATCATAGACAAAAATATCCCAAGACTAATTACAAAATACATATATTTCAACCTCTCCATTTCAACAAGTCCAAGAAGTGTAAAACTAGGGTTAATCAAAGAAACATTTTCCATGTTGACTTGGGTTATTACAATTTCCTATAAAAAAATCAAAACAAACAAAAAAATCATGTTTTCTTAGAAATTCTTATTCTATACTAACAGAGCTATAGCATATGTAAGTCTTTAGTAGCGTATCCTGGATCCTCACTTTGAAATATATTTTTTGGTTCCGTCAAATGAATCAATAAAGATTTACCTGCACTTTATAGAAGTCGATCATACGTGACATCCCCAATGCTTTGTCTTACATAGCAACACAAGCCCCAAAGGATAATATTTGTGCTTTGGAAGCTGTTTTATTAAATGACAATTACTGAATTACAAGCAGCTGTGCTCTTCTAATGGACAATACATCTACTGAGTGTAAATTAATGACTCAAACAGAAGTTAGATATTTTTCTTAATGGCATCTATTGGAAACAGATTAACATTGATGTGAAATGCAGTTCATGTTGTGTATGTATGTTCAAACACTAACTGATTTACTACACAGTTACAAATATAAAAACTCAACGTGATTTACATTTACGGATTTGTTATCATTTATTTATTTTTGCATTACATTTGCTTGACTACAGTCTTCCTCCAACACCAATCACGTTGCTTCCTCTTCTACATTTATTTTTGCAGGATGATGTAGATAGGGATAGAACTGATAGTATCAACATTCACTCTGCATGAAACAAAAGGACTGACCGGGGTACCAGTAGAAAATAGTTACTACTCCTGTCAAGGCCAAACTAAGAAAGAAATGTGGCTGGAGCATTTTTAAAAAAAAAAAAACAGCGGCCCTGTGAGATATAATTAGGCCAAGCAATTCTGTAAGAATATGCATGGTGTTGGACAAGGCTCCCCCATTCGCTCTGTACCTGAAAGCAACAATTAATGAACCAGACATAAAAATAGAAAATGAGATCAGGTGGGTCACTAATGTAAGGATAGCTTTCTGACATGCTTCCTTAGAGATCCTCAAACATATTATGGGATGTTATGGGGTGTTTTGTCATCACTCATGACAAGCACGCCCAAGGGCGGGCCGGGACGGGGCCAGGGAGGCAATTGCTCCCCAGGCCACCCTAAATCATTTTAAAACCGGCCGCTGCAGGGCCAATCCTAATGCTGCAGCCGCCTGAGTGCTCTGTAAAGAGCCTCAGTTAGCTGCAGCGCTGCTTCTTCCCTTCCCTGTAGCGTGGCTAAGCTCCTCTCCGGTCCGTGGAGCCCGGCGGAGTGATAGGAAGGTGCCGTGTGAACCTTCCTATCACTCCAGCCGGGCACCGGACCGGAGACGAGCTCGGCCACTCTACAGGGAAGGGGAGGTGAGGGGGGAGTAACAGAAGGAGGGAGGGGGGAGCAGAAATGAGGGGGGAGTAACAGAATGGGGGTAACAGAAATGAGGCGGAGTAACATCCATAAGATGTGAGAGTGAAGAGCGTGGTGAGGGGTGCAATGTATGTGAGTGGTCCAGTCTGTGTGTGAGTATGCAGTCTGTGTGTGTGAGGGGTGCAGGGTGTGTGTAGTGAAGGAGTGAAATGTGTGTGTGAGGTGTGCAGTGTGTGTTTGTGAGGAAGTAGCAGAAGGGGGAGTAACAGAAGGAAGGGAGAGTAACAGAAGGAGGCGGAGTAACAGAAGGGGGTAACAGAAGGAAGTGGGAGTAACAGAAAGAAGGGGGAGTAACAGAAGGGGGGAAGAGTAACAGAAATGAAGGTAACAGAAGGGGTAACAGAAATGGGGGAGAGTAACAGAAGGAGGGGGAGTAACAGAAGGGGGGGTAACAGAAGGAAGTGAGGAGTAACAGAAGGGGGGAGTAATAAATGAGGGGGGGTAACAGTAAAGGGGAGTAACAGAAGGGGGGAGTAACAGAAGGAGGGGGTAGTAATAAGAAGGAGGGAGTAAATGAAGGAGGGTGGAGTAACAAAAGGGGGGGGAGTAAAGAGAAGGAGGAGTAACAGAAGGGGGAGAAATGAGGGGGAAGTAACAGAAATATGGGGAGTAACAGAAGGAGGGGGAGTAACAGAAGGGGAGGGGTAACAGAAGGAAGAATGAGGAGGGATGAGGAGAACACAGGGATAGGGGAGGAGGAGGACACAGGGAGGAGAGGGGTAAGAAGAACACAGGGAGGAGAGGAGAACACAGGGAGGGGGGAGGTGAGGAGAACACATGGAGGGGGGAGGTGAGAACAACACATTGGGGTGGCGGGGGGGATGAGAAGAGCACAGGGAGGGTGGGTGAGTGTGAGAATAGACCACTAGGGGAGGGTGGGGGAGAGGAGAGACCACTAAGGGGCAGGGGAGAGCTATAAGGGACAGAAGGGACAGCTCTATGGGACAAGGGGCAAGACAGGGAGCTATTTTACACTGCGCGCACACACACACACACAATGCATCCCTATACATACACAGAAACACACAATGCATCCCTACACACACAGAAACACAACATGCTTCCCTTACACTCAGAGAAACACACAATGCAACCCTTACACACAAAGACAATGCATCCTTTGCACACATACACAGAAACACTCAATGCAAACCCTTACACACACATGCAAACACACACTGCTTTTCTTACATACACACAGAAACACAATGCATCTCTTACACACACTTATGCATACACATACAGACACACACCTTGCATCATTTATGTAAAAAGGAATGAAACAGACAGATCCCCATAATCACAAAAAAAATGTGAAGTGAAAGAGTGGCTCAGATAGGGGGTAACCCAGAAATAAATATAGTTGAAGACGGAGACACTTGAAACAAGCCCATCCCAGAAGTGCTGCTGAACTAAACAGAATAAATAGTATAGTTGTAGGTGGAGTAAAGAAAAAGAGGGCGCTGTACTTATAAATGATAAAAGGGTGAAGGGGGATAAATCAAAATACCCATATATACCCTATATAAACACTGCTAGTTGTATTGTACAGCAAAGGACTTTCCCTTTAACAAAAAAAAAAAAAAAAAAAAAAAGGGGAGACTCTAGCATTTATACTAGATAAAATGTCCAAAATAAGGACACCTAAACTGCAAAAATAAATAAGGCAACACAAAATATGTGTAATACATAAATCACCCCACTAATATAAAGGCAAGCAAACAGGAGCCTATACAAACATGCATAGGAGAAAAGAGAGCAAAGGAGGACAGGGGCAGACCCACTAAGGACAAGCCCTAAGTCCAGAGGAGAGCCCCCAGGACCAAAAAATGCCTGCCTAGAAGAACTCTAAATGCCAAATAATAAATAGCTAACTATACTAACTAACTAAATCAAACATACTAACTACCTAAGTGCTACCTAATGTGAGAAAAAAAAGTAAAGTCAAATAAGGCGCTCGACGCGCGTTTCAGCGTGCATACACGCCGTCGTCAGGAGCTATTGCAAATGCAGTTCCTATTGAAACCGGTTAAATACCTAAGCAATCAGAGAAAAGTCCATCCAGCTGATCCAACATGTGGGAGGGGTGGGTGATTGACATGGAGTCACCACTCCTCCTCAACCCTGTCATTGCTTAAGCTAGAGTCTCATTGGAGGATAACAAAGTCAATCACTGAGAGGTGGGGAAGGGACTTATGCATAATCAGAGCACACCTATCCAAACCCTGCTGCTCACATGGGGATAACCATTGGAAGATCTATCAGTCAATCACTACAGGAGGAGGGTGCAAAATCAAGCATCCCTCCTCCATAAACAAAACTGACATAAACCTAACTAGCCAATATATATGATATCAATGAGAAGTATCAAAATGTAGCACAGGGAAGGGGCTCCCTCTAACTGCACCTCTGGCATGAAACTGGCTGACAGATCACACAGTCAGTCATTATGCCAAATATTGATATATAAAATGCCTCCAGATGCATAAAAGCATTAAAGGCATATAATACAGCTCTTGTAACTTGGTGACCCCAAAAAATTATAACAGTCAAAAAAATTAAGTTGTAAAAAGTAATTAATTAATTATCCTCTATATACCTGGACATATACACGTAAATTTGCCAGGACATTAAAATATGGCACCCTGCTGTATAATGCTTCCACTGGGATTCATATTTATTAATAATGGCAATTAAGTATAAGGCTTAAGTTAGGTTTACACTGCAGAGGGTTATATATTCTTTATACTTTACAAATAATGAAACAGCGTTTCAAATCAGGATTGACTGTGACTACTGGTTAATCTCAAAAGAAATTCACCACCATTTAAGGCAGCTATGTAATATAATAAGGTATGAAACCTATTAGGAACCATGTGACTAATGCAAAAGAGAAAGAGAAAAAGAGAATTTTTATTATTGACTTATTTACATATTTACAGACAGCAAATGATTATTATAAGGTAGATCAGATGGTTGTATAGAAACTGTTGGTGGAAATACCTATCAGTCTACAAAAATGATGAGAATGAAAAACCTTCATTCAATCCCTGTGGTGACAATGTTTTCAATTTATATATCCAGTAGGATTCTCTTTGTTTGAGCCTACGATCCCAATCCCCTTTACGTTGTGTTTGGGTTATGAGTTCTATGCCCATAAAGCGTATCCTACTGGATGAATTTGCATGACAAGTCTTGAGGTGCCTTGAGATGGGAGTTTCCAGTTTGCTTCTGACTGAGTTGACGTGTTCTCTAATGCGGAACTTAAAAGGTCGGAATGTTTTTCCGACATACTTCATGCCACAAGAACATGTCAAAAGGTAGATGACTCCCTCTGTACGGCAATTGAAGAAAGACTGTACAGAATGAGAGTCAAGATTCAAACTGTCGAAAAAAATCTTTGTTTCTTTACCTATGTACTGACAGGCACTACAGTGACCGCATCTGTAAGTGCCTTTAGGTAAATAGGATTTAGAAGATTTATTAAATGGACCAAAGTGGCTAGGTACCAAAAGGTCCTTAAAGTTCTTCCCTCTACGTGCCGTAACGGAAGGAAAAGGAGAGATGACTGATTTGATATGGACATCTGATGTCAGGATCGGCCAATATCTGCCGAGAATCTGCAGCATTGTGTGCCAACCTGCATCATGTGTCCCAATACAACGAATCTGATGGCTAGAGGGTAAAATTTTGTCCTCAAGAAGATTCACTCTGTCTGAGTTTAATGCCCTTGAGTATGCCTTTTTAAGAACTCTGTTTGGGTACCCTTTATCCTTGAAAGATTTCCGCAAATTAGCGGCCTTTATCTTAAAATCTTCAAGGGTTGAGCAGTTTCTACGTAAACGCAGATATTGCCCAATCGGGATACCCGCTTTGGAGGGATAGGGATGATAACTATCCCAGTTTAGAAGGCTATTTGTAGCTGTTACTTTACGGTACAATGTTGTGGAGATTCTACCGTCCTCTTGTAATGACAGAGTGATGTCTAGAAAGTTCAAATGTTTACCCCCAATTTCACTGGTGAAACGCAAATTCAAGACGTTCACATTCAGCAGCCGTACAAATTCATTGAAATCATTTATTGTACCCAGCCACACGATGAATACATCGTCGATGTAACGTTTCCAGCAATGTATTTTGGTCAAAAATTGAGACAAGCATTCGTCAGTTTGAAGGTTCTCTTCCCATGTACCCAAGTAAAGGTTCGCGTATGAAGGGGCACAAGATGTGCCCATCGCTGTACCCATTATCTGATGGTAAATTGTACCATTAAAGAGAAAGATGTTTTTAGTGAGCACAAGAGTAAGGACTTTACAGGCAAAATCTATGTATTCCAAGGAGAAATTTGATTGTAGCTGTAGAGTTAGTCTTAAGTTCTCAATCCCCAAAGTATGTGGGATAGAGCTATAAAGAGACTCCACATCAAGGCTACATAATAATGCCTCCCTAGGTACAATGGTATTTTCCATAACTTGTAACATTTGTTTTGTATCCCTTACATACGAGGGAAGTTTTAATACAAATGGACTCATTATCTTATCAAGATATATACTCATATTTTGAGTCAAATTGCCTGTGCCAGAGACTATTGGACGCCCAGTAGGACTAGTTAAAGACTTGTGAATTTTTGGAAGGCTATAGAATGTGGATGTCATAGGATATCTTGTGAACATGAATTTAAATTCATCTTTTGTGATGAGGTAAAAGCGCTCAAATCCCTGCGCACCAACATGAATATAATTATCAAACCCTCCGACAAGGGGGGCAATATAGTTATAATGGATCGCTCTCAATATATATCGATGGTCAATTGTCTTCCAAGTGACACTAAGACATATCAAGTCCTACAAAACGATCCTACTACTGAATATATTATTGAAGCGAAAAGTTTATTGTCACAAGCACTTGACAACAAATTCATCACAAAAGATGAATTTAAATTCATGTTCACAAGATATCCTATGACATCCACATTTTATAGCCTTCCAAAAATTCACAAGTCTTTAACTAGTCCTACTGGGCGTCCAATAGTCTCTGGCACAGGCAATTTGACTCAAAATATGAGTATATATCTTGATAAGATAATGAGTCCATTTGTATTAAAACTTCCCTCGTATGTAAGGGATACAAAACAAATGTTACAACTTATGGAAAATACCATTGTACCTAGGGAGGCATTATTATGTAGCCTTGATGTGGAGTCTCTTTATAGCTCTATCCCACATATTTTGGGGATTGAGAACTTAAGACTAACTCTACAGCTACAATCAAATTTCTCCTTGGAATACATAGATTTTGCCTGTAAAGTCCTTACTCTTGTGCTCACTAAAAACATCTTTCTCTTTAATGGTACAATTTACCATCAGATAATGGGTACAGTGATGGGCACATCTTGTGCCCCTTCATACGCGAACCTTTACTTGGGTACATGGGAAAAGAACCTTCAAACTGACGAATGCTTGTCTCAATTTTTGACCAAAATACATTGCTGGAAACGTTACATCGACGATGTATTCATCGTGTGGCTGGGTACAATAAATGATTTCAATGAATTTGTACGGCTGCTGAATGTGAACGTCTTGAATTTGCGTTTCACCAGTGAAATTGGGGGTAAACATTTGAACTTTCTAGACATCACTCTGTCATTACAAGAGGACGGTAGAATCTCCACAACATTGTACCGTAAAGTAACAGCTACAAATAGCCTTCTAAACTGGGATAGTTATCATCCCTATCCCTCCAAAGCGGGTATCCCGATTGGGCAATATCTGCGGTTACGTAGAAACTGCTCAACCCTTGAAGATTTTAAGATAAAGGCCGCTAATTTGCGGAAATCTTTCAAGGATAAAGGGTACCCAAACAGAGTTCTTAAAAAGGCATACTCAAGGGCATTAAACTCAGACAGAGTGAATCTTCTTGAGGACAAAATTTTACCCTCTAGCCATCAGATTCGTTGTATTGGGACACATGATGCAGGTTGGCACACAATGCTGCAGATTCTCGGCAGATATTGGCCGATCCTGACATCAGATGTCCATATCAAATCAGTCATCTCTCCTTTTCCTTCCGTTACGGCACGTAGAGGGAAGAACTTTAAGGACCTTTTGGTACCTAGCCACTTTGGTCCATTTAATAAATCTTCTAAATCCTATTTACCTAAAGGCACTTACAGATGCGGTCACTGTAGTGCCTGTCAGTACATAGGTAAAGAAACAAAGATTTTTTTCGACAGTTTGAATCTTGACTCTCATTCTGTACAGTCTTTCTTCAATTGCCGTACAGAGGGAGTCATCTACCTTTTGACATGTTCTTGTGGCATGAAGTATGTCGTAAAAACATTCCGACCTTTTAAGTTCCGCATTAGAGAACACGTCAACTCAGTCAGAAGCAAACTGGAAACTCCCATCTCAAGGCACCTCAAGACTTGTCATGCAAATTCATCCAGTAGGATACGCATTATGGGCATAGAACTCATAACCCAAACACAACGTAAAGGGGATTGGGATCGTAGGCTCAAACAAAGAGAATCCTACTGGATATATAAATTGAAAACATTGTCACCACAGGGATTGAATGAAGGTTTTTCATTCTCATCATTTTTGTAGACTGATAGGTATTTCCACCAACAGTTTCTATACAACCATCTGATCTACCTTATAATAATCATTTGCTGTCTGTAAATATGTAAATAAGTCAATAATAAAAATTCTCTTTTTCTCTTTTGCATTAGTCACATGGTTCCTAATAGGTTTCATACCTTATTATATTACATAGCTGCCTTAAATGGTGGTGAATTTCTTTTGAGATTAACCAGTAGTCACAGTCAATCCTGATTTGAAACGCTGTTTCATTATTTGTAAAGTATAAAGAATATATAACCCTCTGCAGTGTAAACCTAACTTAAGCCTTATACTTAATTGCCATTATTAATAAATATGAATCCCAGTGGAAGCATTATACAGCAGGGTGCCATATTTTAATGTCCTGGCAAATTTACATGTATATGTCCAGGTATATAGAGGATAATTAATTAATTACTTTTTACAACTTAATTCTTTTTGACTGTTATTATAATTTTTTGGGGTCACCAAGTTACAAGAGCTGTATTATATGCCTTTAATGCTTTTATGCATCTGGAGGCATTTTATATATCAATATTTGGCATAATGACTGACTGTGTGATCTGTCAGCCAGTTTCATGCCAGAGGTGCAGTTAGAGGGAGCCCCTTCCCTGTGCTACATTTTGATACTTCTCATTGATATCATATATATTGGCTAGTTAGGTTTATGTCAGTTTTATTATCAGGAGGAGGGATGCTTGATTTTGCACCCTCCTCCTGTATTGATTGACTGATAGATCTTCCAATGGTTATCCCCATGTGAGCAGCAGGGTTTGGATAGGTGTGCTCTGATTATGCATAAGTCCCTTCCCCACCTCTCAGTGATTGACTTTGTTATCCTCCAATGAGACTCTAGCTTAAGCAATGACAGGGTTGAGGAGGAGTGGTGACTCCATGTCAATCACCCACCCCTTCCACATGTTGGATCAGCTGGATGGACTTTTCTCTGATTGCTTAGGTATTTAACCGGTTTCAATAGGAACTGCATTTGCAATAGCTCCTGACGACGACGTGTATGCACGCTGAAACGCGCGTCGAGCGCCTTATTTGACTTTACTTTTTTTTCTCACATTAGGTAGCACTTAGGTAGTTAGTATGTTTGATTTAGTTAGTTAGTATAGTTAGCTATTTATTATTTGGCATTTAGAGTTCTTCTAGGCAGGCATTTTTTGGTCCTGGGGGCTCTCCTCTGGACTTAGGGCTTGTCCTTAGTGGGTCTGCCCCTGTCCTCCTTTGCTCTCTTTTCTCCTATGCATGTTTGTATAGGCTCCTGTTTGCTTGCCTTTATCCCCTTCAGGACGGGTGATGGACGAGGTCCGTCACACAGGGGAGACCCTTAACGACGGGTGACGGACCTCGTCCGTCACGCGGTAAAATTAACCCCCGATCGCCGCTATCGCTATCGCGGCGATCGCGGGGTTAATGGTGCTCCCGGTATGCCTCTGCATTGGAGGCATACCGGGAGCACCCGGTCAAGCTGCCCAGCACATGTGCTCGCTCTGACCGCAAGTCTGAGCGAGCACATGTGCTCTCTATACTCACCTACCGGCTCCCTGCACTTCCGGGTTCTGTGTGAAGTGCAGGGAGCCGGATCAGTGCTGATCCTGCCCCCTGCTGTTTAAAAAAATAAAGTTTATTTAAAGTGATCAATTGGCAGGGATTACATTTTACTATGATCTGATTTTTTTTAACCCCTGAGGGTTAATTCTTTTGTTTTAATTTAACCCTCAGGGGTTAAATTAATTAATTAAATTATTTTTTTAATTATATATTTAGCTAGCTGGGGTAGGTGGAAGTTAGTGGGGAATTGGGGGATTTGGCGTTAGGCTAACTAGGGGTTAACGTTAAAAAAAGTTTTAAAAGAAACTTTAAAAAGTTAAAAATTAAGCTTAAAAAATGTTTTAATAACATTTAAGTAAAAAAACAAAAAAACACACTTTACCTAGTCCAAATAAAAATTAACCCCTTCCCTGCCAGTCGATCACTGCCTACAGCGATCAAATAGAGATCACAGTATTATACTGTGATCTAATTTTTTTTAACCCCTGAGGATTAACTTTTATTTATTTTTTAACCCTCAGGGGTTCAATTTATTTAATTAATTAATTTTAAATATTTTATAACTATATATTTCCTATAGTTGGGGTGGTGGAGTTAACGGTAAAAAAAAAAGCTTAGAAAAATGTTAAATCTGTAAAAAAGTTTTAAGAAAGTTTAGGAAAGTTTAAAAAAAATTTATAAGCAAAACAAAAGTTTAAAAACTAGTTTTTAAAAGTAAAAAGTTATAAAAAGTAAAAAAATACATTTTAAAAACGCTCATTACCACTACACCTGGAGCAAACTAGAGAAAAAATTATCCCACGCCAAGGTTCAAAATATGCCTTTTGAATTACCCCAGGGTGTATTCTTTAATAAATAGTATGTGTTTGTGGGAAAGTTTCAATAACCAACCATCTAAACTACTCCAAATTGGAACATGGACACAGCGTAAAACTTCAAAGTTAGAAAAAACTGAATGGCTGCGTCTCAAATGCGCCCCTTCAACATCCACATATACCTGGCAAAGGTACATACGGGGGTATTGCTGTACTCAGCCGACATAGCTGAGCAACATATGAAGTATTATACAGTCATAGCACACATAGGTTTGCAAAATATGCTGCGCAAACTCACTTTGTATGTCAAAAAGGCAGAAAAAATGCTTATTACCACTACACTTGGTACAAGCTAGCGGAAAAATGATCCCACGCTGAGGTTCAAAATATGCCTTTTTGAAATACCCTGGGATGTCTTCTTTAAGAAATTGTATGGCTTTATGGGGAATTTGGATTATATAGCCTGGTAAAATACTCTAAAATGGGACATAGGCACAGCATAAAAATTCAAAGTTTGAAAAAAACTGGAATAGCTGTGTCCCAAATGTGCCCCTCCGATGTCCACACATACCTGGCAAAGGTACATACAGGGGTATTGCTGTACTCAGCCGACATAGCTGAGCAACATATGAAGTATTATACAGTGGTAGCACACATAAGGTTTGCAAAATTTACTGTGCAAACTCACTTTGTATGTCAAAAAGGCAGAAAAAACACTTATTACCACTACACTTGGTACAAGCTAGCGGAAAAATGATCCCACGCTAAGGTTCAAAATATGCCTTTTGAAATACCCTGGGATGTCTTCTTTAAGAAATGGTTTGGCTTTATGGGGAATTTGGATTATATAGCCTGGTAAAATACTCTAAAATGGGACATAGGCACAGCATAAAAATTCAAAGTTTGAAAAAAACTGGAATGGCTCTGTCCCAAATGTGCCCCTCCGATGTCCACACATACCTGGCAAAGGTACATACGGGGGTATTGCTGTACTCAGCCGACATAGCTGAGCAACATATGAAGTATTATACAGTCGTAGCACACATAAGGTTTGCAAAATATACTGTACAAACTCACTTTGTATGTCAAAAAGGCAGAAAAAACGCTTATTACCACTACATCTGGTACAAGCTAGCGGAAAAATGATCCCACGCTAAGGTTCAAACTATACCTTTTGAAACACCCTGGGGTGTCTACTTTTAGAAATGGTAGGCCTTTGTGGGGTAGATTGAATTTAAAACCTGCGAAGATGCTTGGAAATTGCACATAGGCCCAGCGTCAAAATTCAAAGTTTGGTAAAAACGGATATGGCTTGGTCTCCTATATGGCACTGTAGCTTCACGAAATAGTGCCAAAGACATTCATATGGTGTGTCATTTTACTCAGAAGACTTAGCTGAGCATAATTTTGGGGGTTTGAACTTAGTGGCACATATGAAATATACAAAACGCCCAGCAAAAATGCAATCCGTATGTAAAAAATGCACAAAATTATTTTTACCACATACTTTGGCATATATTGGTGAAAAAATGGGGGCATGTTAAGGCACAATATGCACCTTATGAGATACCCTGGAGTGTCTACTTTTACAAATGGTAGGCCTTTGTGGTTTTTTTTTGAACAGTCAAACTGTTATAATACCCCAAATGGAAGCTAAGGCTCATTAAATCCATCTCTCAAAATTCTACTGTGAACACTGTAAAGGACAGGTCTCCTATATGGCACTGTAGCTTCACGAAATAGTGCCAAAGACATTCATATGGGGTGTCATTTTACTCAGAAGACTTAGCTGAGCATAATTTGGGGGGTTTTAACTTAGTGGCACATATGAAATATACAAAACGCCCAGCAAAAATGCAATCCGTATGTAAAAAATGCACAAAATTATTTTTTACCACATACTTTGGCATATATTGGTGAAAAAATGGGGGCATGTTGAGGCACAAAATGCACCTTATAAGATACCCTGGAGTGTCTACTTTTACAAATGGTAGGCCTTTGTGGGGGTTTTTTGAACAGTCAAACTGTTATAATACCCCAAATGGTAGCTAAGGCTCATTAAATCCATCTCTCAAAATTCTACTGTGAATACTGAAAAGGACAGGTCTCCTATATGGCACTGTAGCTTCACAAAATAGTGCCAAAGACATTCATATGGGGTGTCATTTTACTCAGAAGACTTAGCTGAGCATAATTTGGGGGTTTGAACTTAGTGGCACATATGAAATATACAAAACGCCCAGCAAAAATGCAATCCATATGTAAAAAATGCACAAAATTATTTTTTACCACATACTTTGGCATATATTGGTGAAAAAATGGGGGCATGTTAAGGCACAATATGCACCTTATAAGATACCCTGGAGTGTCTACTTTTACAAATGGTAGGCCTTTGTGGGGTTTTTTTGAACAGCTCAAACTGTTATAATACCCCAAAATGGAAGCTAAGGCTCATTAAATCCATCTCTCAAAATTCTACTGTGAATACTGAAAAGGACAGGTATCCTGTATGGCACTGTAACTTCACGAAATAGTGCAAAAGACATACAATGGGGTGTCATTTTACTCAGCAGATGTAACTGAACACAAAATAAAACTTTGTACAGGAATAGCACACACCAACTTTACAAAATATACACGAGAATTTCTCTGTTATAAGTTTGTGTGCCAAAAACCAAAAAGAACACAATTTTACTCCAATATTTAGCAGAGGTTGGCGGTGAAATGGCTACGTAGAAAGTGTCAAAACAACCTTAGGTAAATAGCCCGTGATGTCTACTTTATATAAATATATACTTTTGTGTGGCAATTTTGTTTTCTTTTATGGCTATTAAGCTTACAAGACAAACATACCAAATTCTAAAATCGCTCCACATTAAAGTTTATTTTACTCCTTGTGCTTTGTGACCTGTAACTACCAAAAAAAAACTTAAAATCCCAGACACATTATATATTCTGTAAATCAGAACAAATAAATAAATTTATTTTTAATTACTTTCCTTAACCTGCACTAATTATGCACACATTATTATTGCAAAAACTGTAAAAAAACCCAATATTTTTCATTTTTTTTGCATTTTTCTGTATTTTTTTTATAATAAGTAAGCATTTATATATATATATGTTATATCAAATTAAAGCCCTTTCTGTCCTTTAAAAAACAGTATATAATATGTGTCGGTGCAATAAATGAGAGAGATGCAAATTGCAGTTGAACGCAAACAGCAAGAAAATGCAAAAATTGCTTGTGTCATTAAGCGTAAGTCAAGCTTCTGAAGCTGTGTCCTTAAGGGGTTATATTAGTGGGGTGATTTATGTATTACACATATTTTGTGTTGCCTTATTGTATTTTTGCAGCTTAGGTGTCCTTATTTTGGACATTTTATCTAGTATAAATGCTAGAGTCTCCCTTTTTTTTTTTTTTTTTTGTTAAAGGGACAGTCCTTTGCTGCTATTAAATACAACTAGCAGTGGTTTATATAGGGTATATATGGGTATTTCGATTTATCCCCCTTCACCCTTTTATCCATTTATAAGTACAGCGCCCTCTTTTTCTCTACTTGCCACCTGGTAACTATACTATTTATTCTGTTTAGTTCAGCAGCTACTTCTGGGATCCCCTTGTTTCAAGGGTCTCCGTCATTCAACTTGCATCATTTATGCATACAAACACAGATTCACGCAATGCATCCCTTACACACAACCAGAAACACACAATACATCCCTTATACACAAATACACACTGCTTCCACCACACACAAACACACTGCATCACCTACACAAACTGGTATCCCTATATACTATATACCTACGAAGCACACATATTAGATCCTACACATTCCACTCCCTGTGAGTGAACTCATGGGTGGGTGGAACATATAAGTGGACTTATGAGTGGGCATACTCACCGTCAGGCCCTGGGGCCCAGACCTTGAGCTTTGTAAAGGGCCCACAAAAAATGGAGCTGCTTCCCGTTCTCCCAGATCATTGAATTTTGTGACCACAGTTGAAAACAGCCTCCAGAGATCCTGTTCTACACCAGACCAGTGGAGCCAAACTGCAGCCCATCATCATCCTCATCTGGTTGTAAGTAGGCAATCTAGTATATTATTAGTGACACTAATCTATACTTTACCTCACATTAAAAGGACACTATAGTCCCCAGAACCACTTCAGCTTAATGAAGTGATTCTGGTGTCTATAACTGGCCCCTGCAGGCTTTTTAATGTAAACACACACTGTGTGCAGTACTGTCGTTAGTTCATATGGCAGATCATATGGGTGGGGCGTTGTGATGTCACATGGGGGGCGGAAAATTCAGCTGTTCCCCATGCAGCCACAGGTGGCGCTGTGCTGGGAGAATGTGATTACTCTTCACTTCCTCCCAGCCTACACAGCAGCGCATGGGAGACAGAGAGAAGGAGGCATGATTTAATCTTACAACAAATCCACTAAGTAAATCTTTTTAAATTTGGGGGGGATCAGCTCTGTTTATACAGTTTATTGGTGTTTACTCTGATGTCTGTATTAATATTGAGGGATTTCTAAGTAGTAACGTCAGTGTTTGTCAGCAGGGCCAGCCATTGGGGTGTGCACGCTGTGCGGTCACGCAGGGTGCCATCACAACAGAGGCGCCCGGCGGCCAACACAGCTCACAAATTAGGGTACACCATCATATTCAATT
>OW240912.1:414061729-414077775 GCA_933207985.1 Pelobates cultripes | reverse complement strand
TAAACAATTCGCTGGTGGTCCACTGGTCCGCACCAGCAGTAGGTGCAGTCAGATCATATCCTCTCCCTCGTGGTTCCGGCGCTCAGTTAGTAAGTCAGAGCACAGGCTCAGAGATTCTCAGCCTGTGCTCTGACAACATTGAAAGTCAGAGCCGTGAAGGAGCGTGTATGGCAAAGAGCTACTGATTAGCATAACATCAATATCCGTTATAAAACCAGGAAAAGGTGGGCATGGATGGTGAACTGATTTGGTGGTGCAGTGGGCCACTTGACTGGTTTTGCCCCCCAGGCCTAAGGCGGCCAGCCCTCCCCTGAACACACCACCTCTCAAAGTGAGTATGTTGGTTCAGCGCTCTTCCAGGGCAAACTATGCACATAGCTCTGCTGAAAAGCTCTTGCATGAAGAGCTCTTGTATTTGTTATGCACAGTAAAAGCAAATTTAGCTTGCGCTGTGTCAGTTTGTTACTTGTCTCTCGTGTCTCCATAAGATGTGAGAGGTGAAGAGCGTGTGTGAGGGGTGCAATGTATGTGAGTGGTGCAGTCTGTGTGTGAGTATGCAGTCTGTGTGTGTGAGGGCTGCAGGCTGTGTGTATGTGAAGGGGTGAAATGTGTGTGTGAGGTGTGCAGTGTGTGTTTGTGAGGGTGCAGTCTGTGTGTGTGTGTGAGAGGTGCAGTGTGTGTGTGATGGGTGAGACTTCACTCAACACAAATATTATTGTTTCAAAACAGTAAAATGTATTACAACAATGATATTATCAGTGAAATTGCTGTTTGTTTGTGAAAAAAGCAAAAAACTTCACTGACAATATCATCGCTGTGATATGTTTTACTGTTTTGAAACACTAATTTCTGCTCAGCAAAGTCTACTGAGTAAAACAGTATCCCCCATGTACAGGTTTTATGGTGTATTGGAACGCTACAGGGTTAAATACAGTGCTAGCAAATTAAATTCTCTGGACTTTTCGGCCTGTGTTGTCAGGCAGGTGCCCCAAATTGCAATCATTAAAATTACTTCATTAAAATATTATATATACTATATAACTCAACCCCCCAAAAGGAATAAAAAGACAAAGGATAGGACAAGAAAAAAGGATGCCTAGTTGTAGAAGCAAGATCGCTAGTCAGACCGCGGCTGAATAAGTGCAGCAGCAGAGGAATGTCAAGCTAGGCGACGCGGTCTGACTAGCGATCTTGATTTTACAACTAGGCATTTTGTTTTTATCTTTTCTACTTTTACATTTTTATATATCCGTTAAAAGTAATTTTTTATGCTCATTTCATTGTGACTATATTTACCAAAATGTCGAGACACTTTATGGTAGTTTTTTTTTCTTTTCTTTTCTGTATTTATATGTATTTGTAATTATTCTTTATTTTTTACAATACTAGATGTATACAAAATATATATCATATATATACATGTGTAATTTTACTCAAAGTGTATTTTTATATTAACCCCTTGAGGACAGATGATGGAAAAATTCCATCATGATTGCCTTTTATTCCACATGTTGTGTCCTTAAGGGGTTAATATGTGTATATATTAATACAAAAATACACACATATATATAAAAAAATAAATTTTATATATATATATATATTTATATATATTTATTTATTTTTTTAAGTGACTTTATTTTTTTATTTTAAACTTTTTTATCCAGTCAGTTCAAGCAGTCCCCCTGCTGACCGCACTGTGGACACCTATTGCAGCCATGTGACCGCTCTTTCAGAGCGATCACGTGGCCCCTGAGGGTCTTAATTTGCCAAGGGGGGACCGTCTGGGCTGTCAGACAGTCCCCCCATAGAAGAAGAAGACTGATTGCCGGTGGGGGAAAGGCGGTGATCAGGTAAGTACATATGGAGGGAGAGGATGGGAGTGGGAGGGAGAGGGAAGGAAGGGGTTCATTTAAAAAAATATATATATATTTATTTTTTAATATTTATTTTTAGCTTCACTGAGTGACTGATGGCTTACGATGCTCTGCCTCACTGCCGGTGGGGCAACCCGGGAGCGATCACCCAGTGGTCCGACAGTGAGCATGGGTTTTGCAGGATGCCTTGACATCGAGGCATCACTGCAATACCTTAAGTGCGACTTGACCGGTTTTTGTCGGACGTACCTGATACGTCCAAGGTCAGGAAGGGGTTAAAATACATCTTGAACGTATCCTTTACTAAACAGTAATTCGAAGTCTAGTTTTACAATAGCAGTGATGAGACTGTTTCTATTTTAGCTTCTTGAAGCTATATTGTTTTATTAGAAACACACAGTGGGGAGCAGATCTTGCCTGCCATCTTGATCAGAGGCCATGTCTGCTAGCTCTCCTGAAGCAGAAAAATATCTCTCTCCTCAGAGCCCATACAGCTCTACAATCTACAAATACCTCATTTAGAAGTG
Organism: Pelobates cultripes; assembly: GCA_933207985.1. Taxonomy (NCBI): domain Eukaryota; kingdom Metazoa; phylum Chordata; class Amphibia; order Anura; family Pelobatidae; genus Pelobates; species Pelobates cultripes. Next base: position 414,075,374 of record OW240912.1, on the reverse strand, counting down.
TACAGCATCAATTGTTGCCTTTTTTTTCAGGCACCGAAGCAGCCCAGACTGTGCATCACCCCTTCCAGGCCTCAAAGCTCTTAGTGGAAGACCAGGTGAGGCACGACACACCACATAACACTCCATGCCTACTAATGGCATCGGCACACCAGACATGGATCACCGCGTGCAAAAGTCCACTACCGTAACACCAGGTAGAGACATAGGGGAAATACTGATGAGGACCATGCAATCCTAGCCTGCAAGAGCAGAGCGCTCACCTGACCCCACCCCAGCCTTAGAACCAGATCAATGGGAGTCCAACATCTCAGTGGTTCCTCAGAAAGAACCAGTCCTACCTATTGGGACCCCCCCAACGACTTGACCTGAATCACCAATTGGGGCTTAAAAATCCTCCTTGCTGACATACAAAAGTTCCTTGCAGCTGACGTTGCCCTAGATAAATTGGACATACAAGTGACAGACCATGTCAGAAACGCAGAAGATGACATCATAGATGTCTAGACTACTTTGGCTAATCTCAATGACTCGGTCCAACACATCTAAGCTGTAAAGGAAGTGTTAGCTGCACAGATGATGTCCTATAGGACCGACAGGGCAGAACACACATCAAAATACGTGGTATACTCGCTATGGTCTCAACCGCAGAGCTATCACATTATATCCGATGTTTACTGTCTACCCTCATGTCACATACAGTGGCCAAAAAATTTGTCCTGAATGGAATTTACCATGTAACTGGAATCGCCTGCACTCAGTCCGCTATGGCATGGGATGTTTAACCTAAGCTGTACAGGCAAAACTCTTGTTCTATCAAGTCCTCACCAAAGCTACCTTACTTCGAAACAAGTCTTTCTGACCTGTAACATGCTCAATCAGACAGGCTGGCGTACCCTAGAGATGGGGGTATATTGGTTCTCTTCTGGTCCACCGTGAAGGGACTGCTCATAATCTTACATCCATGTCAGGGGTGAAAGCCTTTTTCAAAGCACTTGGACTGTCTTCCCTGCAACCACCTCCAACTGCGGGAGACTGTATGGAACCCAGGGATCTGAATAGCAACACTCTTCTCGACCCAAATGCAGAAGGTACACAGTCCCCGGTTACCTGATCTTTCCTGGTGACTGTATTACCCACGTAAGGTCACTCACAAAGGCCTGCTCACACAAATGTTTTAGTTTTTGTTATCATTTTCTTTATTTAATCACTTTTGTTCCGATAATATGATTTGGTCCAGTGTTCAGCTCAGCAGGGAAAACACTGACTCTGGAAGTTACACAAAATCCAGGGTCCTCTTTATATAGGAAAGATAGGGAAGGCAAGAAAGGGGGAGGGGTGGCCTTGTATGTGAAGGATAGCATAAAATCTAGCCTAATAAAAGTTAGTGAGGCAAACATAGAGTCCGTTTGGGCTACGTTAGAATTTGGTAATCACACAGTAACTCGTGTAGGTGTGATTTATAGGCCCCCAGGACAAATTGAAGAGTTAGATAATCTACTAGTTGAGGAAATAGCTAAAATGACAATGAAGGGGGAAGTTATCATCATGGGTGACTTTAATCTTCCTGATGTAAATTGGAAAACAAAATTAGCTACTTGTGCCAGGAGCACACATATTCTAAACTCCCTACTGGGATTGTCTCTAAAACAAGTTGTTGAGGAGCCAACTCGTAAAGAGGCCATACTAGATTTAGTGTTAACAAATGGAGATTTGGTATCAGATGTTACTGTAGGTGAAAGTTTAGGATCCAGTGATCATCAGTCAGTGTGGTTTAATATAAGAACAGTGACTGAGTCACACCACACAAAAACAAAAGTTTTAGACTTTAGAAAAACAGACTTTTCTAAAATTAGAATATGGGTAGAGGAGTCATTATCAGACTGGAGCAATTTAAATGGAGTCCAAGAGAAATGGGATTATTTAAAAGTTGCACTATTGAAGGCAACAGAAAATTGCATTAGGCTTGTCAGTAAAAGCAAAAATTCACTGTGGTACTCCGCAGATGTGGCCAAAATAGTTAAAAACAAAAAGTTAGCATTTAGGAATTATAAAAAAACACAGAGTGAGGAAGACAAAATGATCTATAAGATTAGGCAGAAAGAGGCTAAGCAAGTTATAAGAGCTTCCAAATCACACACAGAAGAGAAAATAGCACAGTCAGTAAAAAAGGGGGATAAAACATTTTTTAGATACATAAATGAGAAAAGAAAAGTAAAACAAGGATTAGTTAGATTAAAAACAAAAGAAGGAAGGTATGTAGAAGAGGATAAAGGTCAGGCTGACTGCCTCAATGAATATTTTTGTTCTGTATTTACAGAAGAAAATGAAGGAAAGGGACCTCAGTTGAGAAAAAGGATAAATTAGTCATTTATTACACGTGAGTTTACAGAGGAAGAGGTTCTATTTCAACTGTCAAAAGTAAATACAAATATGTCAATGGGACCTGATGGAATACACCCAAAGCCATTAAAAGAGCTTAGTGGTGTACTAGCAAAACCATTAACAGATTTATTTAACCAATCATTGTTAACAGGAGTAGTCCCAGAAGATTGGAAGTTAGCGAATGTTGTGCCCATTTACAAGAAAGGTAATAGGGAGGAGTCGGGCAACTATAGGCCAGTAAGCCTTACTTCAGTAGTGGGGAAAGTGATGGAAACCATGTTAAAGGATAGGATTGTTGAACATCTAAAAACACATGGATTTCAAGATCAGAGACAACATGGGTTTACTTCAGGGAGATCATGCCAAACTAATCTTATTGATTTTTTTGATTGGGTAACTAAAATTATAGATCAGGGTGGTGCAGTAGACATTGCTTACCTAGATTTCAGTAAGGCTTTTGACACTGTTGCACATAGAAGGCTTATCAATAAACTGCAATCTTTAAGTTTGGATTCCAATATTGTTGAATGGGTAAGGCAGTGGCTGAGTGACAGGCAACAGAGGGTTGTAGTTAATGGAATATATTCGAAGCTTGGACTTGTCACCAGTGGGGTACCTCAGGGATCTGTACTTGGACCCATTCTCTTTAATATTTTTATTAGTGATATTGCAGAAGGTCTTGATGGTAAGGTATGTCTTTTTGCTGATGATACTAAGATATGTAACAGGGTTGATGTTCCAGGAGGGATAAGCCAAATGGCAAATGATTTAGGTAAACTAGAAAAATGGTCAGAATTGTGGCAACTGACATTTAATGTGGATAAGTGCAAGATAATGCATCTTGGATGTAAAAACCCAAGGGCAGAGTACAGAATATTTGATAGAGTCCTAACCTCAACATATGAGGAAAGGGATTTAGGGGTGATTATTTCTGATGACTTAAAGGTAGGCAGACAATGTAATAGAGCAGCAGGAAATGCTAGCAGAATGCTTGGTTGTATAGGGAGAGGTATTAGCAGTAGAAAGAGGGAAGTGCTCATGCCATTGTACAGAACACTGGTGAGACCTCACTTGGAGTATTGTACACAGTACTGGAGACCGTATCTTCAGAAGGATATTGATACCTTAGAGAGGGTTCAGAGAAGGGCTACTAAACTGGTTCATGGATTGCGGGATAAAACTTACCAGGAAAGGTTAAAGGATCTTAACATGTATAGCTTGGAGGAAAGACGAGACAGGGGGGATATGATAGAAACATTTAAATATATAAAGGGAATCAACACAGTAAAGGAGGAGACTATATTTAAAAGAAGAAAAACTACCACAACAAGAGGACATAGTCTTAAATTAGAGGGACAAAGGTTTAAAAATAATATCAGGAAGTATTACTTTACTGAGAGGGTAGTGGATGCATGGAATAGCCTTCCAGCTGAAGTGGTAGAGGTTAACACAGTAAAGGAGTTTAAGCATGCGTGGGATAGGCATAAGGCTATCCTAACTATAAGATAAGGCTAGGGACTAATGAAAGTATTTAGAAAATTGGGCAGACTAGATGGGCCGAATGGTTCTTATCTGCCGTTAGATTCTATGTTTCTATGTTTAAATCCTACATCTAATGAGGAACTGAGCTTCCACGCACTACATTAATATGAGATCACAACTTAAGTTTCTTCAACATCTTGTTATTCTCAGAATGATGATGTCTACTTCCCTTCTTTCCCCTGCCTGGTTAAGGGTGACCAACATGGATGCTAGATTTCTATCCCTGCATAGCTGAGGTGCGCACCTCTGTACTTATCTCACCTGTTCAAACTTGACCGGCAGGTTTCCCAGCTTGTCCAAATTCTACTTGCATCTTACTTGCACACGTATTCCAGCATGTCTCAGCTCTTATTAAGTTGCACGCTTTATTTCCTCCTTACTGGAATAGCCTGATATGTAATTTATACACCCTGTTCCAAATTATTATGCAAATTCTATGTAAGTGCCACAAAGATTAATTATTTTGTTTTTAAGTTTAAGTCATGGATGACATTGTGTCTCAGGGCTCTTTGATCACTAAAAGCAATCTTGGACAACTGTGATAATTAGATTGCCAGATGAGCCCAATTTAAGGAAAAACTACTAAAGGAGGGTGTTCCACATTATTCAGCAGAGCACCGTTTTTCATGCAATATGGGGAAGAAAAAGGATATTTTTGCTGCCGAAAAGAGTGAAATAGTTCAATGCCTTGGACGAGGTATGAAAACATTAGATATTTCATGAAAACTTAAGCGTGATCATCACACTATTAAGAAATTTGTAGCTGATTTTTTTTTTTTCAGAGCACAGATGGGTTTGTGCAGATAAAGGCACATTGAGGAAGATTTCTGCCAGAGAGCAGCTGCTAAAATACCATTACATAGCAGCAAACAGATATTTGAAGCTGCTGGTGCCTCTGGAGTGCCACGGACATCAAGGTGTAGAGTCCTCCAGAGTCTTGCACCTGTACATAAACCTTGTATTCGGCCACCACTAACCAATGCTCACAAGTAGAAACGACTGCATTGGGCATAACAATACATGAAGATTAATTTAATTAACTCACTGATGAGTGCCGTGCAACCCTGGATGGTCCAGATAAATGGAGTAGTGGTTGGTTGTGGACGGCCACCCTGTTTCAACAAGGCTGCGACATCAGCAAGGCAGTGGTGGAGTCATGTTTTGGGCCGGAATCATGGGAAGAGAGCTGGTCGGCCCCTTTAGGGTCCCCGAAGGTGTAAAGATGACCTCTGCAAAGTATGTGGAGTTTCTGACTGACCACTTTCTTCCCTGGTACAGATGGAAGAACTATGCTTTCCGCAATAAAATCATCTTCAACAACAAATTCAAGCAGAAACTGTCCAAAAACTCACAAGTTCAATGGATGCAAGACTTGTGAAGCTGCTATCAAATAAGGGGTCCTACGTTAAAATGTAATGTGACCTGTTAAAATGTTTAAAAAGTGAAAATGTTGTTATAAGTTTGATTGAAATAGCGTTTGATTTGACAATTTTCAACCTATGAAGTGTTTTGAAACTTACTGTGCGTAATTTGGAACAGTGCATTGTAAGTTTTTTATGTTTAAAAAAAATACTGTTATCATTAGGAGGTTTGTTCAATAAAATTTGAATTGTACTCTTAATAGTTGATAACATGAGAATTATGCTGACTGTTATTTACATCAATTATTAAGGTAAATGAGAAAAATATAATTTGCATAATAATTTGGAACAGGATGTAATAACAGCTTGATGTATCCCGGGTGCATGATGCACACGGTTACTACAACTCACACTGCTAAGCCCTAGCTAGCCCCAAGTTTGAATCCTAAGTTGGTTTATATAATTAAGTATTGTACTTAATTTCTCATGCATATGTCAACTATGAATGTTACCTCATTGCTTTCATGTAATATAATGACACATCACTTTTTTTTATATGCCTATTTCAAATGATATATCAATCCAAGCATGAAAAAAAATATTTAAAAAAAAAAACACAATGGAGACTGCACTTAAATAAAATGAATGTATCTCTATGGTGCCTCACAGACTGGGGAGGCATCGCTTGCATGCAACAGGTAATTATAGAAATAACTTAGCATGCACAAGTCATCCAAGGCACAGCCCCCTTACCCCCTGCCCTGTCATAGCCCCATTACCCTGTCACAGATCCCCCACCACTCCCTACCCTGTCACATCCCCCCACCACCTTCTACCCTTTCACAGCTCCCTAACCTGTCACAGCTTCCCCACTACCCCTACCCTTTCACAACCCTCTTACCTCCCTGCCCTGTCACAGCTCCCCACAACCCCTTCCCTGTTAAATCCCCCCCACCACCCCATACCCTGTAACTCCCCCTACCCTTTAACAAACCCTCCATCCCCCCTACCCTGTCACATGTCCCCCCTTTCCCTACCCTGGTACAACTACCCGACCCCTACCCTGTCACAGCCCCCTACCTATCACAGCTCTCCCCATCCCCTACCCTGTCACATCTCCCCCACCCCCCACCCTGTCACAGCCCCCTACCCTATCACAGCTCTCCCCACCCCCTACCCTATCACAGCTCCCCCCCCTACCCTGTCACAGCTCCCCAACCACCCCTACCCTTACACTGTCTACCCACCCTTTCACAGCTCCCCCTATCCTGTCACAGTCCCACTATTCTTTCACAGCCCCCCACCCTGACCCTATACTCTCACTGCCCCCCACCCTATCACAGCCCTTTCATTGTATGGAGGACCCCTGGTGTAGGAATTCACATCCCTGTGTATAACTAGCTGTGTTTTGTGCAATAAAGGTTCATTCTACTACCCTACATTTAGTCTTGATGTGTAGGGAAAAAGTATCTATAATCACTGCATTACAGGAGAAAAGGTTTTCAGAGCTATAACCACAGCAAGGAGATCTAACCACTGCAAAAAGCTATAACCATTACAGGGAGCTATAAGCAGGGCTGCCCTATATATGGCAGCAGTACCCATAGACCCTGTCACACCCACCCCCTACCCTGACACAGCACCCACCCTCCATTTACTTCTCACAGTCCCCCCTTCCCTATGCCATCTCCCCAACCCTGTCACAGCCTCCACCACACCCTGTCACCCCACACCCACCCTGCCTCCCCATACACACACAACCTGTCACAGCCCCCACACACACCTTGTCACAGCCTCCCCACACACAATGTCAGAGCCTTTCTCGACACACCATGTCATCTCCCACCCACACCCTATCATCCCCACACACAGTCACCATTACACAAACACACTGTCACCCCCACCCACACATACTGTCACCCTCTACACATACACTATCACCATTCCCAAACACTTTCAGCCTCCACATACTGTCACCCTCTTTACCCAGCCAAACTCACATTAACCACTCCTAATCCTGTCACTCTCACCCACTCCAACCATATCAAACTTGCCTGCCTTTGCTTTGCCACACTTACCCTATCACATTAACCTCCCAATTCTGTCAGACACACCTTTTTTTGCACTGTCCTACTCACCCCCTTCACCCTGCCACACTCACCCTACCACATAAACCCTTCCAATCCTGTCCTCCAACTGTGCCACACTCACCCCAAGCCGTCTCACACACAGGTAGATGATGCCAAATAAACGTAGCAATACACACAGCGGCACTTATGTATACATGACTGCAAGGCTATGTAACCATACCCCACTGTCTTTATTGCTAATTAAGTTGGTTGATTGCAAATTAATTTATGTCATAACTACAGTCAGAGAGTTCAATTAGGAAAAACAAAAACAAATAAAAACTAAATAAATCTCCACTGTTCTATCTGTGAGAGCACGTGATAGTTAAAACTTAACTTTTATTACTTCCATAAAATAGGTAATTAACACACCTAGAACGCAAATGATTAAAATAAACCTCATATATTGATAAAGTGATTATAAACAAGGTAGTTTCCTCTTATGAGGACAGTTCAATGCTAGTATCCACAAGTAGTACCTGAAGTGGTTGTAGTACTACGTGAGGAAAAAGTAGCACATTGATGTGCAAAGAATAGGTAAAAGCCACTTTCAATATATATGCCTTCAACATGTATTACAAAAGATAGCTAAATAGTAACTATAAGGCAATATAGAGCATATAGGGAAGGGAGAGAGTATGGATAGTCCTAATCTGGATAATTGGAGCAATCTAAAGTGTCTTCGAGGGCACCCCTTACCCCAAATTCTATCCTCTCTCTATTATTCCACCTTGCCCAATCATTGGTGTAAATGAAAGTCGGAGCACATGGAGCCGCGACACTGCAAGCATCTGAACAATGAAAACAGAGACTAGCTTTCTGTATCCAGGGCTGCAAGCTTGTCCTTCAATACAACCACAGAACCTTGTACACACAATACAACCACTATTTTTTTGTTTGTTTTTTTACTTTGGGTGTTAGTCACAAAGACTAGAGCCTGCATGGATGACAGTGAGTGCGGACATTCTGGAGCAATGTGGTGATATATTCAGTGTTTCTGAAATACTGTGAATTGTTTTGCTCTGGAGCTCTTGATTTTTCATATTTACCTTGACCTTGGTATAAAAATGCACAGTAATGGTATTTATTGATTTTTATGTGATTTTGTAATTACCTTTGTGGAATGAAATAATATATTGCTTGTAATTTCCTTTGGAGACTGGTCTTCTATTCGAGATCACTCTCCATTAGTTGTTTTATTTAGATCTTTGCTGGGTTATGCCCTAATTACTCTACAACCAATTTGGGCATCAGGGCAAAACTTTGTGTTTTGCAACTGGTGCTTACTATTGTTAAAGAAAGATCAAAACTTTTGTACTCATAAATCAGGGAAAAAAGGCTATCCCAATCAATGTTTATATATGCTTATTAGATAGCACAAACAGACAGAAAGTCATTATTGGGTAATACTATTCCCTAGTATGAAGGAGTAACACCTTAATTCGGAGTAGTATGTCCAGGAGCTGTTTCACCTGCAGATAGCTCTTTGGTAGAAGTATATGTATAGTTGTACCAGATAAGGAACAAACAGGAAGTTCAAATATTGTGGAAAAGTGATGTAACAATATGTATGGTGTATATGTCTTTAAATCTGCTAGAGGCAGAGTAAGTCTAGTGTACACCAAATAATCTGCTTAGTGAAAGCAACTATGTAATACAGAACAACGGCATGGAGAGCAGTTTTCTGTGATATACTATAGTTGATGTCACAAACCCATATAGTGACACAATTATTTATGATGTATATCTCTTTAAGTCTGCTACCAGCAAACCAACTAAATTGTGCACAATAATGCTTCTTTGACTGGAGTTGTCAATCATGTAGATTGCAACAACGTTACTTGATACTGTATTACAGTGACTTAAAGCATCTGTATAAAAAAAAAATAAAAAAATAAAAGTTCAAAAAACCACTATTAAAAAGGATGAAAATAGAAATAGTTAAAAACTGATGAAAAATGTATTCACAATTATAAGTTTATAAAAATACTACAAAATTTAAAAATATGAGTCAGGAACGGTTTGCAAGTAAATTGCCAGCAGAAAGATAGTCCTTTTAGCAAAATAACCAATGGGACCGGCTAGGATTGATATAGATACTTTGTATCAAAAATAGGTTGCTGTACTTGCCGGCTGCCGGTGAAGTTGGCGTGCGTCCCAGACCTCACTCTGGGTGGTAGGTGTTAACAGCCCGTCGGTCCCCAGATCGTGGATGCTGTACCGTGAAAATGAAAAGTTCCTTCTGCCGGTTCAGAACTGTGTCCGTATCCTGTTTGTCATCAGAGACATAATAGAGCTGTATGCTGATTTATGGTTTAAATACACATCTGGTACATGGCCAATCAATTAAGTTTTGTGTATACATTCATATTAAAACACAGGTGTAATACAAACACCAAAAGCAGAATATAAGCCAAAGATAACAGTGAATATGATGTAATAACATTAGTAATAAAATATACATTGAAAAAATCTGAATAAATGAAGATAAAGAAAAAGGTATAAGCATAAAGAAAAAGTATTTAAAAAATGTACATATGTATATATATATGGAAATAGCGGTTTTGGAATTTCAAATGTTAATGGATTTAGTCTCACTTTATTGTATGATCATTATAAAAATCATTATAAAAATGATAAATTTCTTATATAGACGTTAAAAACATATTTGTGGAGGATATTTGTGATTGATTCAGAATTGATACTCTACTGTATATTTTAGTGGGTACCGCAAGTATATTGGGGTAAATTGAGAAAAAATAGAAAAAGGAAGGTGGAATTGGAACGGAGAGTGGGATTGGATAGCGGACATAAACTTAAGTAGTAAATTTCATTAATCAGCTAAATATTATAGTGACCATAGAGGTTCTGTGAACAAATAAGATTACCGAGAAATAAAATAATAATGATATGTATAGAATGTATAAATAAATAAATAGATGTATAGAGACTGATTTTAGTGCATTCAGATGATGGCAGACAGAAATATACAACGGACAAAAATATATTACATAATATCATCAATCTGATTGTTTTAAGTGGCCATCATAAGGACCGTAAGACTTGAACAGATATAATAAGTGAATAGAGACACCAATAGGTGGAATATGTGTGAATTAAAAAGAGTAATGAGTGGTGAGATGTAAAATCATGAAATAGGTAAAATAAATGTATTTTCATATATGTATCTAAATATACATATATCAAATACATTTATTTTACCTATTTCAGGATTAAATATCCACAAATTTCCTCCACAAATATGTTTTTAACTTCTATATAAGAAATTTATAATTTTTATAATGATTTTTATAATTTTTATATGATCATACAATAAAGTGAGACTAAATCCATTAACATTTGAAATTCCAAGACCACTTTTTCCACTTATATATATGCATATATACATTTTTTTATATACATTTTTTTAAATACTTTTTCTTTATGCTTATACCTTTTTCTTTATCTTCATTTATTCAGATTTTTTCAATGTATATTTTATTACTAATGTTATTACATCATATTCACTGTTATCTTTGGCTTATATTCTGCTTTTGGTGTTTGTATTACACCTGTGTTTTAATATGAATGTATACACAAAACTTAATTGATTGGCCATGTACCAGATGTGTATTTAAACCATAGATCAGCATACAGCTCTATTATGTCTCTGATGACAAACAGGATACGGACACAGTTCTGAACCGGCAGAAGGAACTTTCATTTTCACGGTACAGCATCCACGATCTGGGGACCGACGGGCTGTTAACACCTACCACCCAGAGTGAGATCTGGGACGCACGCCAACTTCACCGGCAGCCGGCAAGTACAGCAACCTATTTTTGATACAAAGTATCTATATCAATCCTAGCCGGTCCCAGTGGTTATTTTGCTAAAAGGACTATCTTTCTGCTGGCAATTTACTTGCAAACCGTTCCTGACTCATATTTTTAAATTTTGTAGTATTTTTATAAACTTATAATTGTGAATAATTTTTTCATCAGTTTTTAACTATTTCTATTTTCATCCTTTTTAATAGTGGTTTTTTGAACTTTTTTTTTTTTTATACAGATGCTTTAAGTCACTGTAATACAGTATCCAGTAATGTGGTTGCAATCTACATGATTGACAACTCCAGTCAAAGAAGCATTATTGTGCACAATTTAGTTGGTTTGCTGGTAGCAGACTTAAAGAGATATACATCATAAATAATTGTGTCACTATATGGGTTTGTGACATCAACTATAGTATATCACAGAAAACTGCTCTCCATGCCGTTGTTCTGTATTACATAGTTGCTTTCGCTAAGCAGATTATTTGGTGTACACTAGACTTACTCTGCCTCTAGCAGATTTAAAGACATATACACCATACATATTGTTACATCACTTTTCCACAATATTTGAACTTCCTGTTTGTTCCTTAGCTGGTACAACTATACATATACTTCTACCAAAGAGCCATCTGCAGGTGAAACAGCTCCTGGACATACTACTCTGAATTAAGGTGTTACTCCTTCATATTTTAATATTTTAGACAGGTATTGGGTGAACTCCTGTCTTTGTCCAGTTTTGAGCAACCCACCTCAAGTCAGACTCCCTCATCCCTGTGTGTTGCATTAGGCAGACCAGACTCTACACATTTAATACTATTCCCTAGACTGTCACAGAACCCCATTCCAACATGGCCTTAAAAGGACGATTATCTCTATGGAAAGTACACAGACTGAATAAGGCTATTATCATTAAGGGAAGGTGGCATGGAGACCCCCTAGATGTCTACTCTGCCTTCCAGCTGTTTTGTTGGACCTCTGGGTATTGCCTGAACCCATCCTGCACATTGAATGCCTGACCGGGAGATACCCTCAAACACTCTGGAGCTGTTTACAGAATTAGTACTGTACTGTGGCCCGGTACAAGTCAGGGCACTATTTGGCCAACATGCTTTTAGAGGAGAGATTTCCACGGACAGATAACTTGTGGGGGTGCCAGCCTCCCTGGAGCCCCAGAAACCTTGTTTTGTATGACCGGAAAAAGCAACCAACGTTTGGAACTCTGAACCGGATCGGAGAATGGCCTCGAACCAGTCAAATTTTAACATGCTATAACTTGGGCACAGATTCTCCAAACAGGGTGCTATTTGGCCAGCATGGGTACTCAATTGAGAGCTATTCAGAGAAATATAATGGATGGGGATACTGTCTAGGAAAAGGGAGTTTTGGGGGATTTAGCACATTTTAGCTGTATGTTTTGGAAGGCACAACAGGGAGTCTGGGAATGTGGACATAGTGGCACAGAGGTGGGACTATTGTAAAGGCCCTTGTATTGTATGGCCAATCCCCTGGTTTTGTTTAATAAAGGTTCATTGTGTAGGGAAAAAAAGTATCTATAATTACTGCATTACAGGAGAAAAAGTCTCCAGAGCTATAACCACAGCAAGGAGATCTAGCCATTGCAGAAAGCTATAACCACTGCAGGGAGCTATAAGTAGGGCTCCCCTACTAGTATCCATAGACCCTAAGTCCAGCTTTGGTTACTGAGTCTGAAGTGCTCCAGCATCCCCGGCTAATAGGGAAGAAGCTATCCTAGCAGAGGTCCATTACAGAGACTTTAACTTTTCATCCATTGCTATGCAAATTTTTAAGTAGGCTGCGATGGGGTCAAGGCAATCATAGGCAATCAAGTTATTGTGTTCTTTATACACCTTTAAAGAGAATTTTGACATCTCACATATATTACAACTAGGGGTGTCCACAACTTAAAGGGCTTTTTAGTTCCAAGTCACAAGACCAAACACCCCATGGTTGCACATCCCAGTGGTAGGCACTCACCAGGGCAGTAAATGTGCAGTTTATCATTTCATTTAGAATAAAAACATTGCTGCCCTCAGCTTCAGGAAAAACAAGTCTCTAATCAGACAGATAGGTTTTAGAGATTTTTTGCTTTTTTTGCTTTACTTTTTAGGAAGTAATGTAAATTGTTAGTCTAGGACCCACCAATAGGTTTGTCTCGACGTGGCAGTTAGGTTTACACATAAAGGCCATTGGAGTAAAACTAAAAACCTCCAGTTATCTAAATATGCATTGGGATTTGGGATAATGCACAAGTAACTTTTTTTTGCGGAGGGGGGTTTTGTACGTATTGGGGCTGGTGTGTGCTATGATCATTGCTGCCGCTCAGCAGTAGTTGGAGTCTGAACACAGGACTTATTTTTGTGTCTTTTTACTTTTTT
>OW240912.1:414048712-414061629 GCA_933207985.1 Pelobates cultripes | reverse complement strand
CTGTGCTCCTGCAACCAGCAAGATCTACTAAGCTGTGCTACTGCAACCAGCAAGATCTACTAAGCTGTGCATCTGTAGTCAGCATATGTATTACAGTTAAACACTGCCACTAAACATAAAAAAAAAACATTACAGGGGGAAGAGTCAGCACTAAATAACAAAATAGGTGGGGGCAGCAAGATGTAAGAATAGAAAAAGAAGGTGAGGGTTGCGCCAAACGTCTCATAGCAATACATATGCAATAGAAAACAGACCAATTGGTCTAGATGATCATACAACAGATAAAATGCTTAGTCTCACTAAAATAACAGTGTAATCCTCAGGAGTTGATCCGTCCGGATGATAAAATATTCATATAACAAGTCTCACTAATATAACAGGATACAATATGGGTATAATCCTCAGGACTTGATCCGTCTGGATGGTTAAAATATCCGTACATGTGGAGAGACAAGGGGAGATACGACAAACAGCCGATAGTGTAATATGCCAAAATCAAAGAGTAAAACGGATAAAAAGAAGGTAGTAAACACACATTTTAAAGAGCTTAAACCAGCTCTGGAGTGAAGGGCGTTAAGCGGTAGAATCCCCGCTATGTGTGTCCGTCAGTCCGGTCTGAATATCCAAAGGTATATAAAAGATAACAATAGTGCTCTCAATTTGTAAAAGATGTGGAATAAAATATATAAAATTATACTCACAAGTGTAGAGCAGAAGATACTGCTCTATTATAGTAGCATTGGTGGAATGATCCCCACCTAGGATTTGTTAAAATACCAGCAATAGTAAAAATAATGCATATAGATTACAATAAAAAGAGAATTGGTAAAGCTTTAAGTAACCAAAAAACTTTTATTGCTAAAAATACACAACTAAAAACCATTAACGCATTTAGCGCCTCAGAGGGCTTCTTCAAAATGTGATAATACATAATCACTGGCAGTATGGGTTTAAATAGGGGTACAGATAATTAAAATTGGTGTCAAAACTGAGGTCGGTCAATCAGAATACATGTGATAAAAAAACGGCTTAAAACAGATTAGAACTTATATTTCTGAAAAGTATGTTGTTTTATAAGCTTTAAACTTATTTTAAATATCAGAAACGAGGTTTAAATAGTGGAATGTGAGTGATTTGGTGTAATCACGTGATAGCCCCTGGGGAATGTAGTCAGGTATATTCGGCTGGTGTATAACATCAGCCGACATACAAATCTGAGGGCTGTGAGGGTGGTGCTTGGGAACTGTAGTGTAAGTGTCGGCGTGCACGAAGCTGCAGCCGACATAAGGATGAGGGGGAGTGGCAGAGGCATGTTAAAAAAAAATTCCCTATCTTGATCAGAGAGGAGATGATACCTGGCAATAGAAAAACCTTTGTAGAATTGTCTCATGTGTAAATACATAGGTGTGCACAAAAAAACAAAAAACAAAACATTAACTCTGTTGAACATTACCATACTCCATTTTGGAAATCAAGTCTCCTTCTCTCCTGGGAGAGGCACTCAGACAGGTTCAGTAACACCTGCAATCCATCTGAGTTGGTATGATGTGTTAATTGCATATCCTGAAACACCTGTGGGAGAGGGAATCTAATACAAAGCCAAAAGCAGTATGTTTCCTTATCCACTTCATTTAAAAAACTGAAAGAGAAAATCCACAGTAGGCAATAGTTACCCAGTACAACAGGGCATTTGGCTATATTACATTTCAAAACACAAACCTTAAATCAGTATTAAATATACTAAGGCTGTTGGGGTTATATAATAATACCAACCTGCATACAGGATAGATGAATCACATTTCTTAAACACGCACCTTATACACAGAGATATCAGTCACATATACAGAGTCTGTTGAAACAGTAAATCATTCATAGCTTACATCTGCTATACAGTGACATTATGCCTGCACATATATTAAGATTATAAGAGTGAGATAAAATGAGGCTGTGTTTTCATAGATAGTCTATAGAGAACACACACTGAGGCAGAGTCTTCAGACCAACTCATACATACACAATAAAGTGCATACATATACTTTGGCTGTGTACTCTTAGTAATTCATACATGGAGCATATAGTGCATACATATACTGAGGAGGTGTCCTCATAGTAACCCATACATAGAACATATAGTTGATAGTTATACTGAAGCTGTGTCCTCATAGAAACTCATACATAGAGCAGTTACTGGACACACACACTGAAACTGAGTCTTCAAACCAATTCATACATATAGCATATAGTGGAAACATACAAACCAGTCCATGTACAGATACTGAGGCCCAGTGGTCTCATGTGTCCAGGCTGGTGACTCAGAGATATGCTGTTGCTGGGTCGTCAGGGATAAGAGGCTGTACCCTGGCATGCAGTGGACCATTTTCACTTGCTGAGGGAGAGGTTGAGTCCGACCCCACTTTTACAATAATGCATTGCTGGGTCTTCAGGCTTAGAGGCTGAACCCCGGCAGGGCTACAAAAATATTGCCTGGTGAGCATAAAATAAAAATTTAGGTCTGCATAAGCAGACTCCTTCAAAACTGCTGTGAAGGGCAGGTAAAAGACTGCCTGATGGGAAGGGGGAGGATCTATTTATACCAGTTTCAAAGTTCTATTTCCTGTCCTTTCTGCTGTAAGGGGAGGAGCTAACCCATGAGTAAATGCTGCCATGAATAATGGTCAGGAAAGATGGTATTACACACCACTTAAATTGAAAAAGATGCTTCCCATGACTTGCACCATGAAAGGGGCCGGACTCCAAGATGTCAAAACATCTATGAAAACATGTTTTTTTCTGATTTTCCCTGGCAGACTACCCAAGGCTTCCAAGCAAATAGGAGCATTGATTATATTAGCTGCTCGTAGCCTGATAGCCCTCCACGTGAAGCAACGAGTGTGTCCCACTAGGGCCCAACTCGTGGAGCACATCCATCTGTTTTACACATATGAGCACGTGGCCATAGAAGTACCAAGAGAAAGGAACTCATTTCACACAGAATGGCAACCTTGGGTGGAGTGGAGATAATATTGCTACTTAGTACTCTCAGGGAGGCCTATGTGATCCCATCTGCCCTAGGCTCTTCGCCTCTAAGATATGTAAAGAAGATGTTGATGATGATTGTAGCAAGTTGACCCCTACCCCCTTCCTTTTTCTTTTCTGTACCCCTCTCACTTCCCTAGACAGTATGGTCTGTTCTATCCAGTCCGATTGCTTAATACTATGATACGCAAAGTCACAGAAAGTGGTCAACTCCAAACTACAGGAAGGTAGAAAGACATATTAGCTAAGAATTAATAGGGAGAATAGATAGGAGTGCACCCAGAAGACAGGGACAGCATTGCCTCATGATGGGCCAAAATAGAAACCTAGATAAAATGCTTTATGTCATTATCTATTGTGTAGCAAGTGCATGTCATATAAAGTATGTCGATCAGGAGTTACTCTGTTAAGACATTGCCATGGATTTGAAAATGTAATGACTAATGCTTTTTTCTAATATCGCTTCTGTACCTCCAATATGCTGTTGGACTGTAAATGCTGGTGTGCCTTTTGATACGAATGTGACTTATGATACTGTCTTCCCCCCATGTTGTTCAAAATCAATAAAATCCTGCAAAAAAAAAATCCTCAATAAAAATATATTTATGAAACGTAAATACAAAACATACGTATTTAAATTTAAAATAATGTGATGGAAAGTTAGAAATCCATTTTTGAAATGTGACATAAAGTTACTGCAAATATAGACAACAGATAATTAATTTCTTTATTCAGTTCAACTGGGACATCTTTTTAATTGCAGCATTAGTCGAAGTCATTATACAGTTTGAATCCTTTGAGGAATCTCTGTCATATTAATGTGAAGGACAGTGCTTATGGGATTTTATTTGTCAGCAAAACATGCATGTTTAAAAGACCAAGATAAAGGTGTTGCGGTTATTCAGCATACCAGGAGACCCTGCGTATGTCTCAGAAAGATTTAATCTTCCAGTATTTTTACCTGTAAATTTCAGTATTACCTTTATTAAAATTTTTATTATAGGTTTAATTGTAGAAAAGACAACGATAAAGGATATGGAAAATGGGTCACTCACCTACACTAATTTTATACTTGTTGGACTTGTAGAGATGGAGAGATTTAAATATCTATATTTTGCCATATATTGTTGTGCCTATCTTAGTGCTATATCCCTGTACATTCTGATTGCATTTATTATCTCGACTAAGCCAAGCCTCCATGAACCTATGTACATTTTTCTCTATAATCTGATGATCAATGGAATTTTCGGGAGCACAGCTTTCATACCCAAACTACTGATTGACTTAATTTCTGGTTCTGTAACTATCTCTAAAGAAGGATGTCTCTTGCAAGCATTCTGTATCCAGAGCAGTGCATGTATAGATACTTTACTGTTCACCATAATGGCATATGACAGGTATTTGGCTGTTGGCTTTCCTTTGAGATACCCAACTTTAATGACCAATGGAAAAACATACAAATATATAATTGCAATATGGATTGTTATCTTGATAACACAGGCTCCTTTTGTAGCAGGTGTTGCAAGTCTCCCCATGTGTGATATTATCATTAACAATGTCTATTGTGATACGATGTCCCTCATGAAATTGTCTTGTGGCACAGCTTCATTATTTAATATCTTTGGAAGTTCTGTGAGCTTTATTCTTTTTGGGTTCTCACTATCTGCTGTAGCCTATTGTTACATACGGACATTTGTGATATGTCTGCGTATCTCTGGTGATGCCAGTCATAAAGCGGTCCATACACTGGTGACTCACATCTTAGCCTTCTCCATATTTATGGTGTCAATATTATTTGTTGTTTTTCGTTATAGACTAAACATTGTGTCTCATTCCAACGTAGTACACCTTGCTCTTGCAGTGACCGGTCTTTCAATCTCTATGACTGCAAATCCGTTTATATATGGACTGCGAGTAGAAGTTCTGAGAATCAAAATAATACAAAAAATAAAATGTGTTTAATCTGAGTATGATTGGTAAAATATATATTTTTTGATATTTAATAGGGGTATTTATTCCTGTGTCAGTAAAAGGTCTTGCAGTAGTATTTTAATGGTCAGACTAATTGTATTGGTGTATGTATTTTCCAGTTAGGACTGACTTAAATCTGCAAACAATGGGGCACATGGCATGGAAGGAGGGGGGACAATTTGATTTGGAGAAAGCGCAAAACTGGAGGAGTGGAGAATATATAAGGGGAAATGAAGATATAAAAGGGTGTTGTGAGTGGTGGAAGTAGGGGTCATATAGTCAGTTTGGATGCAGGTAAATAAAGAAATTGTTTTCAGTCCAGAGTTTAAATGTCAAACATGTATAAATGTTAAAAACTTGTCATTACAGTCTTAACAAGCAATGTAAAATGCTAGTTTCTAAAACATGTAAAGCTGATTTGATCAGCTTGTATCTACATTCCTTCTAACATAATATTACTGTCCCTAAGGTTACCATGTCAATAAACTGACTACGCTGTATTTATGGTCTGAAAGCTAATCACAAACATGTTTTTCCTAAGCTACTATGGTTTATAAGGTAGAACCTCCCACCATGTATAATCTTTTATTTTTTTTACTCTCACTATTTAGCAAATGTGTTTGTGATTGAAAAATATTACATGTAGAAATTCAAACTATTGTATTTCCCACTATCCTGAAACTGGCAACCTCCATCTTGGCACCTGTCAGTCATCATTATAAATGTGACCCTTTTCTGGCATTGAATTTTGATAGTCGTAGAGCAAGCATGTCAAACTCAAAGTCTGGCATGGGCCACATAAACAAGGTTTACGTTTATGTGGGCAGCAAAAAAAAAAGATACCTTAAATTTTCAGGTACATTTATAAGTACAGTATAAAAAAAAAAAAAACAGCATCCCCCTCTACTAAATCCCAGCCCCCCCTCTACTAAACCACAGCCGCCCCCTCTATCACCCTGTGCCAAATCTGATCCTCCCGTTGACACTCACACGTATTCCCTGACAGACACACACAGACACACTGACACACACACATACTCACTGGCAGACACACACACATACTCACAGACAGACACACTCACTGACAAACATACACACACATACAGACACACTGACAGACACACACACACTAACAGACACACACACACTGACAGACACACACTCTGACAGACACACACACACACACACATGTCTAAAGAACGTCCACACAGCAACAGCCAGCCAGGGTATCATCATAAGAACTCTCACATAACCTCAGATCCCAGGCATCGTACCGACATCATCTGGCGAGCAGTGCTGATCCCCCGAAGTGAGGTTCGAGGTGGAACGCACTGCGGAACGCACCTATCCCTGTCTTTTGTCTTCCATATTATCTATGGTCAAGTTGAATTGAGGACAGTACATCCAATCAAGCTGACTTTTTCATCTTTGGATTATAAAAACTTTCTTTGTGAGACTCTTGTACTATTAATGTTTACCTGTGGCGCTGCCCTTCCCTTTTCTTCTGTTCTTCTTGTTCTCTCCAAAGGGTTTTGAGGGATTCCCTTTGCTGGGGGCACTGCCCACCCAATAATCCTGTGTTAATTAGCGCAGACCTTCTGTTTTGCAATTGTAGTTTGTATCAGATTTATTTTAGGGTTTCTTATGTATACATGCATTTCCTTAATCACCGTATTACACCTAATCCACCATAATACCGTTTATAAAGAAGGGATCCCTTTACATAGCGCGCTCTCAACTTAGATACTTGTGTGAAACTTAACTAATTGCAAGATCTGTAACCTGTCAATAAAATTTCTCTCTGAGATGATGCCACATCATCCTAGATCTAATACAAATTGAGCAAATATTTGGACCAGCTTACACAGAACTGGTGTCATCTGCATTTTTCAGAACTCTCAGAGATTCAACGTTTTTATGCTACACTATGTTAAAACAGTTGTTAAAACGGTTAAAACTCCTGAACCGGATTGCAGCAATCCAGCATCTTGCAGTCTGGTTCAAATCTGGATCACATTCAAGCTGATTTACTATCTTCTCTGTAAAAAATCTGAACATTGTTACATGGGGATGTCAGGACTCCTCTGACTCCTCTGATGTTTACTATTTAAAGCTGCAAACAGAGACAAAGTGGTGTGATTTAACACAAGCAAAATAGATCTGATTGCAGATTTTAGTTACATTTAGAAGCCAACCTAAAATATGTGATAGTCACCCTCAAGCATAACTGATTTTAGCATCAGCATGACTATTTATGCCATTTAGTTAATCAATATGTATCTCGAGCGATACAGAATTATCTTAAAGATGACCCAATTGACACATGACATAGTACTTTCTTGCAGTCTTCACCAGTCACCAATACTTTCTGGATCATTCTTCAAACAGCTGGTTTCTGTGGAAAAGCAAGAGTGGTCATCAGGGATTCCAAATTCAACAGGTTCTTTGCAATGTCTGGATCACTAGAAGAGATGAGGTAGCTCTAGAGGACTTATCTAAAGATCCTTCCAATGGTGCATGACCCTCTATCAACTTGTAGAATTGAGGTCAAATAGTATTCTAAGCTTAAAGTATTGTTCTTCCAAGGGACATGTTTTGGATGTCAGTGATAGTTGGTTAACATTGAATGCCACTAAATTATTCTTCCATAACTATAAATGAAACCTTGACCACCTTATGGTTTATTTTTGCGCCATACATTCCCACTTCAGTTGAGTAAGACAAACAATCCTTTTTCATTGCAAAGATAAAAAAAAAAAATGCCACCCAATCACTATTGCCTATGAGCGATACATTAGTGTGCAAGCGACCCTTTTCCAACCAAACCAGTGATATTTTGTGGCAAAAAATTGGAAGTTCACACCTGTACATTTACTATCCCAAAAATTGAGTAAACAACAAACAGCAGCAAATGTGTAGGGTTATTTGAAAGGACTGCTGCACCATTTTTACACCCTCTTCCAGGTCACCAACTAAACTAAACAGTGTCCACACTCCTTACATACTTTTTTTTTGTTCTCAGTAGCTTTACAGCACTTTCCTATATTGATGTTGGTACCAGGCCCGGACTGGCCATCGGGCATACCGGGCAAATGCCCGGTGGGCCGCGATGGCCGTGGGGCCGAGGCCGGCAGGGAGATCACAGGATCTCCCCTGCCAGCCCGTGCAGGGCCAGCGCTATCTGAGCGCCGGCCCTGCTGTGCGCCTCCATGGGCCGGTGGGGAGATCAAAGATCTCCCTCACCGGCCCAAAGGCAGGGAAATGCGGCCGCCGGCTGGGTGAGGGAGGGAGGGAGGAGAGAGGACCCGGCGGAGCTCTAACAAGCAGCTCCGCACGGTCCTCTCGCGGGATTCTGAGCGTTGCCGCGGTTACCGTTGCCGCGGCAACGCTCAATCTCGCGAGAGTGAACTCTAACCTGCAGGTTAGAGTTCACTCTCACCACTGGACCACCAGGGAAGGCAGCATGGTCCCCTCAAGGCTCCCCCTCCCAGGCAGAACGGCTCCCTCCCCCTCCCAGGCAGAACGGCTCCCTCCCCCTCCCAGGCTAAAGGTAAGAAGGGAGGGGGGGGGGGACATAACTTTTTTTTTTAAATTATTAATTATAATAATATTATAATTATTAATAAAATAAAAAATATATATTTCAAATAATTTCCCTAACAGCCCCCCCAGACACACACAGCCCCCCCCCAGACACACACAGCACCCCACCAGACACACACTGCACCCCAGACACACACAGCCCCCCCCAGACACACAGCACACCACAGACACACACAGCACCCACAGACACACACAGCACCCCAGACACACACAGCCCCCCCAGACACACACAGCCCCCAGACACACACACACACAGCACCCCACAGACACACACAGCCCCCCAGACACACACACACACAGCACCCACAGACACACACAGCCCCCAGACACACACAGCCCCCCCAGACACACAGCCCCCAGACACACACAGCCCCCAAGACACACACAGCCCCCCAGACACACACAGCCCCCCCAGACACACAGCACCCCACAGACACACACACACACCCCACAGACATACACACACAGCACCCCACAGACACACACACACAGCACCCCACAGACACACACACAGCACCCCACAGACACACACACACAGCCTACAGACACACACAGCCCCCCAGACACACACACAGCACCCCATAGACACACACAGCCCCCCAGACACACACAGCCCCCAGACACACACAGCCCCCAGACACACACAGCCCCCCAGACACACAGCACCCCAGACACACACAGCACCCCACAGACACACACACACAGCACCCCCACAGACACACACACACAGCACCCCACAGACACACACAGCCCCCCAGACACACACAGCACCCAGACACACACAGTACCCCACACACACACACACAGCCCCCCCGACACACACACACAGCACCCCACAGACACACACACACAGAACCCCACAGACACACACAGAACCCCACAGACACACACAGCACCCCACAGACACACACAGCACCCTCAGACACACACAACACCCTCAGACAGACAGCACCCTCACTCCCACACATATAGAGCACATATATTATATAAAAAAAAAAAAACCCTCAGTGAGTTAACAGACAAATAAAATTAGAAACCCAGAATGTGACGGCAGATAAAAACACCCTCACACACAGCACCCCTCTTACACAAACACGCTGCGCACCTCACACATACAATACGTCCAAATATATTTTTATATATATATATATATATATATATATATATATATATATATATATATATATATATATATATATATATATATATATATATATATACATATACACACAAAAATCTAAACTGAGGATGCACTCACAGGACTTGGTTAAAGTGAAAAAAAGGGACTTTTAATTATTCCATGTGAAATGTACAGAAAAATCAATTTTCCATTCACATGGAATAATTAAAAGTCCCTTTTTTCACTTAAACCTCGGTATTCAGGTTTAATTGCCGTTTTGGCACCAGCACTGCTTTTGCCTTGATTATAATTCATTGCTTATCTACAGGGTATAGTAATACATTACTGTAATGCAAGTACCAAGGGCCACCACCAGAAATTGTGGGGCCCCTAACTCAGCTCAGGGTCTGGGCCCCCTGGGGCACACACTACATTCCTTGTAAGCAAACACATACAACATTCTCTAAACACACCCTCTCTACACACAGTAGTGTGTGTGTATAAGTGACACACACTACGTCACCTATACACATACACTACTGCCCGTATGCACACACTCGCTACATCCCCTATAACACTATGCCCCTATACACGCACTCTCTACAGACCCTAGCCACACATATTACACCACAAAATTGACCTATTTACACAATACCACACCACACTCAACACACAGGCAATCCCACAAGCATGCGCCAAACACATGCACCATACACTTTCCTGGCCCTTTTGTCCTCTGGTATCCCACTTGTAGAGACACCAGAGACAATTTAAAAGCAAACACAGCGCAAGCATGTTATTACATTTGCTTGCGCTGCGCAGAACAAATACAGGGCCTTTTTCTAATGCTAGAGCTCTTCAGCGGGGCTCTGCGCATTGAACCAACATGCTCACTTTCTCTGGCCCCGCCCCCTTTTTGGGGGGCCGCTCTAATTGAAAAATGCCCGGGCCTAATTTTTTCCCCAGTCCGGCCCTGGTTGGTACCTGTTATATTTATGAAGCTTGCTGGTTTCATGAATATTTCATGAAACCGGACCTTGAATAGTTACATAGACTATGTTAGTATCTTTCCTCTTTCCTTTTGTCTCCTTGTTTTCTTTCAAAACCAAAACAAATCCCTGTTCTCACCTACCTTTCCTATATCAACTAATTATAAGCATTTGTAGATCAACATCTAGCAGTCTTGAGGGCCTTGGTTCTAAGCTGGATATAAAGTTCTAAGGCAGCCAATAAAAGCAACATACAATGCAACATTATAGATATCTATACACAGAATTGCTGAATTGGGCTAAGTAAATGTACCAGTTGTGCATCTCGTGTTTTAAATGTGCTTCATAAAAGGCTCATGTGTTCAGATTTAAGTAGAAATTAATGCAATGTGAAAATATAATACAGTTCTGAGAATCATGTGAAAAAAATGAACATATATATAAAAATATAACGTATTTCCTTATTTAGGACAAGCAAAATCTTTTATAATTTTCAAAATAATTTTTTAGCTTTTTTTTCCAAGTCAGCATTTAATTTAAAAAAGGTATCCTTTAAGGCTTTCTAGTTATGTTGTGATGTTGTCAAGTTATTGCAGTGTATATGTCTTATGGGATTTCCCTTGTCACCAAAGGTTTAGTATTTAAATGCCAGGATAAAGACTTGAGCTTGAGTAATTACAATGATGTTCAGTGCAAGAAAGTTTAGTACATCTGCCCATAATGTATGACTATCAATAGAATGTTCCTTTTTCATTTTAAGCAAAAAACCACACAAAGAGAAATGATATGAAAAATATGTCACTCACCTACACTCATTTTATACTTTTTGGACTTGTGGAGATGGAGAAATTTAAATATCTATATTTCGCTATATATTTTTGTACTATGTTTCTATACTTTCTGATTGCATTTATTATATGGACTGAGCCAATTCTCCATGAACCTATGTATATTTTTCTTTGTAATTTGGGGATCAATGGGATTTTCGGGATCACAGCTTTCATACCCAAACTACTCATTGACTTAATTTCTGGTTCTGTAACTATCTCTAAAGATGGATGTCTCTTGCAAGCATTCTGTATCCAGAGCAGTGCATGTATAGACAATCTACTGTTCCCCTTTATGGCATATGACAGGTATTTGGCTGTTGGCTTTCCATTGAGATATCCAACTCTAATGACAAATGGAAAAACATACAAATGTATAGCTACAATATGGATTGTTATCTTACTGATACTGACTTTATTTGTAGCAGGTCTTGCTAATCTCCCCATGTGTGATACGGCCATCAGCAACGTCTATTGTGATATGATGTCCCTCACAAAATTGTCTTGTGGTGCAGCTTCATTAATTAATATCTTTGGAAGTTCTGTGAGCTTTATTCTTTTTGGTTTCTTCCTATCATAGAATGTGACGGCAGATAAGAACCATTCGGCCCATCTAGTCTGCCCAATTTTCTAAATACTTTCATTAGTCCCTGGCCTTATCTTATAGTTAGGATAGCCTTATGCCTATCCCACGCATGCTTAAGCTCCTTTACTGTGTTAACCTCTACCACTTCAGCTGGAAGACTATTCCATGCATCCACTACCCTCTCAGCAAAATAATACTTTCTGATATTATTTTTAAACCTTTGTCCCTCTAATTTAAGACTATGTCCTCTTGTTGTGATAGTTTTTCTTCTTTTAAATATAGTCTCCTCCTTTACTGTGTTGATTCCCTTTATGTATTTAAATGTTTCTATCATATCCCCCCTGTCTCGTCTTTCCTCCAAGCTATACATGTTAAGATCGTTTAACCTTTCCTGGTAAGTTTTATCCTGCAATTTATGAACCAGTTTAGTAGCCCTTCTCTGAACTCTCTCTAAAGTATCAATATCTTTCTGAAGATACGGTCTCCAGTACTGTGTACAATACTCCAAGTGAGGTCTCACCAGTGTTCTGTACAATGGCATGAGCACTTCCCTCTTTCTACTGCTAATGCCTCTCCCTATACAGCCAAGCATTCTGCTAGCATTTCCTGCTGCTCTATTACATTGTCTGCCTACCTTTAAGTCATCAGAAATAATCACCCCTAAATCCCTTTCCTCATATGTTGAGGTTAGAACTCTATCAAATATTCTGTACTCTGCCCTTGGGTTTTTACGTCCAAGATGCATTATCTTGCACTTATCCACATTAAATGTCGGTTGCCACAAT
>OW240912.1:414031366-414046297 GCA_933207985.1 Pelobates cultripes | reverse complement strand
TTCTACTTTCTAGGGTTGCCTCTTATTATGGTCCTCCTCTTCCTATGGCTTTGATACATAGGCTCACTAGACCCATCTTGATTTTCACATTTATCTTGCTGCCACTCAATAGTATATTTAGACATTCATCAGATCTTCTTCATGTTTTACATACTGTTGGCTGCATCCTCGACTTATCACTTGTAGCTTGCTGGCCTTTTCAATTTCTGTTTCTAAAACAGGTCATTTCTCTCATAATGGGTAAAATTAGGTCACCTTATTTTCAGGTTTCCACCTCAAAAAATGTTGACTGTGCAGCCATACCTGTAATGCTACTGGCTTTGCAGGTTTATCATTTCACCTTGAACTAGTAACTATTCTCCTTCCAACTGCTTTCCTGCCTACAATCCAAGACCTCTTAATATATCCATATTGTAATCCCCAGTCCTTCTACAGTCTTCTTCATACTTATGCTTTTTTTTTTTATCTGCCAACACATCCTCTGCACATTACACACACCACTCAGCCATGAGTCTCTCAACTCTGGGTGGAGAGGTTTTCTAACTCATGAAGTGGATATGTACAGTTTTCTAATAAGC
Source organism: Pelobates cultripes (assembly GCA_933207985.1). NCBI lineage: Eukaryota > Metazoa > Chordata > Amphibia > Anura > Pelobatidae > Pelobates > Pelobates cultripes. Next base: position 414,045,719 of record OW240912.1, on the reverse strand, counting down.
TGTGCTACTAAATATGACAGATTTTTTTTATAATTACATCTGTGTTTGTGACAACTAGATAGATAGTTCAATGCGGCACAGTGATAAGGCAGGTGATCATCTAGTAGATGAAATTGCAGGAATTCTGCAGCCTTTGCAAGTGTGCCCCTCTTTCCCCGGCACAAACTTTCAATTTGTGCTGGGGAATCAGAGGCTTCTTACTGAGAAGCCTCTGTGCTGGAGCCATGAGTGCACACCCCTTTGTGACTTCCCTATACTTTTCAATGAGCTGTAGTACAGCTTCTTGAGAATGGGGGAGCCATGTGCAAAGAAACTTTAGTGGCTGTTGCCCGAGATGTTTCAGCCCCCATTTATAAAACTGCTGATTTATATTGAAATCAGCACTATTATAAATTGTCCCAAACATGACCGACTATAGACACAGACTAAGTTGAAAAGCGTTGTGTCTGGAGTGTGCCCTTAAAAGAGAGGTTACAATTACTTCTCTTATTAGCTATCAAACATATAGTTTATCTATACAGTGAAAGAGAGAAAGAAAAAAAAAATAGAGCAAGAAAAATACAACATAAAAAACGTAATAAAGATCGATCACATGGCCCCCTATAGCTGGCTGTGGATCTGCCAGCAGGGGGACTGTCTAAAATATCAGACAGTCCCCCTGCTGGTGGGAAAGTAAAAAAAAAAAAAAAAGAATTAAACATGTGTAAAATTAAAATATACATATTATATATGTAACGATATAAAGTGTATTTTAATATTAATATAAGTACATATATTAGTATTAAAATACACTTAGAATTACATATACATACATATAATTACAATAATAAATAAAATAATTAAATAAATAAAATATTGAAACAAAATTTAATATAAGTTATATATTCATATGTAATTTCATTCTAACTGTATTTTCTTATTAATATATATATATATATATTGGTAACAAAATACACTTACAATGACATTCTATATCTATCTATATATAAAATACAAATAACCACAAATATATATATATATATATATATATATATATATAAATAAATAGATATAATTACATAAAAGATTACATTAGTAAACACGTAGAATTATAGTATGGCCTTTACTAGAGGAAGCCAATGTGTTGGACCCTGCACTATCACCATTGTTCAATGAAGAGAGCTTCCGGCTGTGAGGAAACAGTTAGTAACATATCACATTAAATATTTTATCACATATTTATTTTCACAGTGCATTGATGGCCTCTGTATTTTTTGTTTCTTAGGTAGCAGTAATACATTGGATGCTATTATTTTAAATGTGATTTTCTTTTTCTAGAAAATGTAACTTGAAATTTAACAAGTGTGAATATTTTCTGTAGATGACAAATCATTTTATTTTTTAATGTGTTTGTCCTTATTCCATAAAAAAGAGGATTGAGAAGTGGTGGGAATAGAACAATATTAACAGACAGAATAATGTGGGCAAAAAAGTGGCAGTTTGTACTTAAAGCTTTTCTATATGAACTTTTGCTCAATTTAATGCTGCAAAACAGAAGATCAAAGATCCTAGGATGAGATTTACAGTCGTCCCAGTGGAAAACAATGTCACATACTGGAGGGGATGCGCTACGGCCAAATATTGGTCATAAGTCAGAATTGTAAAAGATGTTGCTTCAAATAATGTAAAAGTAATGAGAAAAAGAACTCGGATGTGGCATTTAGTGTGTGAGAATGTTTTAAATGATGTTAAGAGATCAGCAATAAACTTTGGAATAAAAGGTTGAGCTTCCAAAAACCCTGTTAAGAATCAAGTTGCATATGATAATGTACATTGGCTCATGGAGGCTTTCTTCCATTAGAATCACAAACGCAATCATAACACTCACTAGGATAATAAATAGATATGCGACAGTAAAGAGGACACAGAACATATACTTCAATCCTTCCATCTCCACAATCCCGAGAAGCACAAGTTTTCAGGACTGGAGTAATTTTCCATTCTTCCCAATTCTCCAATGTCCAGAATCCTGCATAATAAAAGTAGCTCAGCATGAAATGTCATCTATTTATGCTGGTTGTGTATACAGAGTTGTCTACACATATTCCAATCATTTATTGAAAATATACACTTTGGTGGCCAAAACATAAAAGTGTTATGCTATGTTATACTAGCACGTAGATATAAGGAACACATTTAGTAAATATAACCCCAAAGAATGCATTTGTGTATTTTTTTATGTTTTTTGGTGGTTATTTGAAAAAATTGCAGGAATTCTGCAGCCTTTGCAAGTGTGCCCCTCTTTCCCCGGCACAAACTTTCAATTTGTGCTGGGGAATCAGAGGCTTCTTACTGAGAAGCCTCTGTGCTGGAGCCATGAGTGCACACCCCTTTGTGACTTCCCTATACTTTTCAATGAGCTGTAGTACAGCTTCTTGAGAATGGGGGAGCCATGTGCAAAGAAACTTTAGTGGCTGTTGCCCGAGATGTTTCAGCCCCCATTTATAAAACTGCTGATTTATATTGAAATCAGCACTATTATAAATTGTCCCAAACATGACCGACTATAGACACAGACTAAGTTGAAAAGCGTTGTGTCTGGAGTGTGCCCTTAAAAGAGAGGTTACAATTACTTCTCTTATTAGCTATCAAACATATAGTTTATCTATACAGTGAAAGAGAGAAAGAAAAAAAAAATAGAGCAAGAAAAATACAACATAAAAAACGTAATAAAGATCGATCACATGGCCCCCTATAGCTGGCTGTGGATCTGCCAGCAGGGGGACTGTCTAAAATATCAGACAGTCCCCCTGCTGGTGGGAAAGTAAAAAAAAAAAAAAAAGAATTAAACATGTGTAAAATTAAAATATACATATTATATATGTAACGATATAAAGTGTATTTTAATATTAATATAAGTACATATATTAGTATTAAAATACACTTAGAATTACATATACATACATATAATTACAATAATAAATAAAATAATTAAATAAATAAAATATTGAAACAAAATTTAATATAAGTTATATATTCATATGTAATTTCATTCTAACTGTATTTTCTTATTAATATATATATATATATATATTGGTAACAAAATACACTTACAATGACATTCTATATCTATCTATATATAAAATACAAATAACCACAAATATATATATATATATATATATATAAATAAATACATATAATTACATAAAAGATTACATTAGTAAACACGTAGAATTTAAATACCTATAAATGCATATATATATATTAAAATTCTATGTGTATATTTAAGTAACCTTTTAACATAATTATGTGATTTGATTGACATGCCTAACAACACAGGGAAAAAGTGCAGAGAATTTAATTCGCAAGCACTATATTTGACCCTGGAACTCTCCAAGACACCATAAAACCTGTACATAGGGGATACTGTCTTACTTGGGTGACTTCGCTGTACTCAAATAGGATTGTCATCTGGCACTTGGGATCCGCAAAAGCTGCATCAGGGCCCCTGTATGTGGCCGCACAAACACTGGTGCTCAACACCAGGGGGCGTGCAGTTACCCTGCACCAGGCCCTGATAATCCATTTCCAAACAGTGACTCCTACTATCAAGATCAGGTATACTGGGTCCCAGTCATCGGACTGCCACCCCTGACACATATTTTCTGTACTCTGTCCTTGGGTTTTTACGTCCAAGATGCATTATCTTGCATTTATCTACATTAAATGTCAGTTGCCACAATTCTGACCATTTTTCTAGTTCACCTAAATCATTTGCCATTTGGCTTATTCCTCCTGGAACATCAACCCTGTTACATATCTTAGTATCATCAGCAAAAAGACATACCTTACCATCAAGACCTTCTGCAATATCACTAATAAAAATATTAAAGAGAATGGGTCCAAGTACAGATCCCTGAGGTACCCCACTGGTGACAAGTCCAAGCTTCGAATATATTCCATTAACTACAACCCTCTGTTGCCTGTCACTCAGCCACTGCCTTACCCATTCAACAATATTGGAATCCAAACTTAAAGATTGCAGTTTATTGATAAGCCTTCTATGTGCAACAGTGTCAAAAACCTTACTGAAATCTAGGTAAGCAATGTCTACTGCACCACCCTGATCTATAATTTTAGTTACCCAATCAAAAAAATCAATAAGATTAGTTTGGCATGATCTTCCTTCCTATTTTATTTTATTTGAAATGGTTAGGGTATCAGAGTACCAGAGTTTTTCTGCCATTTTTGGAGTCAGTACTCTGTCTATTTAATCTTTTACACATTAGCATCATGATCATGTTTTTTATAATAAACCTGTAACAGCAAGGAATTGTTTCCTGTATTTATTTACTGCTCCATTTAGTAAATCTATGATTTGCCAATTCGGTTGTAATTCAGCTATTTTTAGTTTAGTGAGTAACTCTGTATGTGTTTGCATTTAGGACAATTTTTACGATATTTAAACATATTCAAGTTTTATTGTTATGTGTTTGGAATGGGAGAATTGGAGGTACTTTAGAATTCTGTGCCTAAGGGTGTTCATGATGTAGATCCGGCTCTGGACAGGGCACTTGTTTGGTAATTACGGAAGTCCAACTAAAGATACATTGAAACTAATTCTTCTCTATAAGACACACTCACTTCCACATTGAAGTACAGTTCCAAACACTATACAGGAAGTCCTTCCTGTTCTTTGCTTAATAACTGTTATAACTTAGTTACCCTATTTATTAAAAAACAAGAAATCTCGTTATTTCTCTGTCTTTATAAAATAGATGTTGCCAATATTGATAAAATGTCATTTAAATATTTCTAATTTTCATCCATTTGAAATTTGCATTGTAACTTGATTGAAATTTTCACGTAAGAGTTAAAGAAAATTATTGGAATAACAAAGTTTGGAAGGTATACAAATTGAAAATGACATAATTTTCCAATTCATGAAAAATTGCATAATAATGTTTTCTTTAACTAAGTGTATTTAAAAATGTATTTCCATGGGACATGGTCTAATTAATAAGAAATGTCAGGTTTCATTATTGTATGTTCAGTGAACTTGTTTGTAAAAGGAATTTAATGGAGTCATCTCTGCTGGGAATAACTCAGAGGAATAAGGAATCAAGCAAAGACTCAGAGGAATAAGGAATCAATGGAAGAATATTTATACTGAGCTTACAGACAATTCTTCAATCCATTTGTAACAGAGACTGGATCATAGGTACAGTGTTTCCAAGTATCTGAAAAAAAAGTAAGTGATTTTAATATGCTTGTTCTAGTATTTGAACTGATACATAATTCTATAATGTTTATTCTCAAAGCTTTAATTTGTCTCTATTCTTTTCTGAGATTCATTTTACTCACTATCAACACAATTTAAGCTACATTGAGGTGAACGGATCACTGCTATTTTCCAATGGATATCAGGGACAGCAGTTACAATAATCAGAAAATAGCTCAGCTGAATTGCAAATAAATTGTAACGAAATAATTTACCTGTCATTAGAGAAAGAAAGCATTCTAATGTGAGGGTAGGTCTTGAAGAAAATGTATTGTTGTGGTATATTTGCTAGGGGAAGAGGTGCCGCTTGCTGGAGCAGTGAATTGATTTAATAGCCTAACATGCTGTTTCTTTTGATTTTGTCAGTGGAAGTGGGACAAAACAAATAGAAGGGAGTTTTCATGGTTGTTTGTGAGCAGATGGATTAGCAAGCGTATAGAGAGTTTTGGCTGATTTTAGAAGTGGAAATACATCTGAATAACCAAATTTGCCTTTTGTGAGTGGCCAAGTGGGTATCGCATAGAAGATGCAGTTGAAACTGTTAAATTATAACAACCAAATAGCATTTAACTGTTTTGTCATTTAGGGAATGACCCTACTGTCTTTCTCTTTTTCTTTGTTACACTGACCTAAACGACTTAGGACTGATGGCAACTAGACCTTTTAACTAATTCCATTTAATAAACCATTTTATCTTTTTTGTATATCCACTTTAACTTTATGCTACACTCATGCAGTTTAACTCCAAGATCTTCATCCATTAAAACATTGGTCTATAAGTTTGTGCTCTTTTCTGGTTCTCCTCCTGCCTCTCCCATCACTCTTTTATTATCTCCTTTGCTCTACTCTTCTTTATAGCTCCTCTTTGTTGGTGTTCTCTAAGGTTCTGTTCTTGGTCTTTTCTTCATCTACTCTACCTCAATTGGTAAACAAATCAGGTTCTGCGGCTTCAAATATCATTGTATAATGATAACATACAATCTACTTGTCTATTATGAATATTTCTCCATAAATCCTCAATCATGTCTCATCATGATTCAAGTGTGTCCCCTCCTGGCCCCTCCAATGTGCCAAAGCCACATTTGTCTTACGTTCATACTTGCACCTCTAATTATCACCTTTAAGTCTTCTTTAGGGCTGCACCATTCCTAAAAATCTTTGTTATACTCTTGCACAGTCTCCATCCTTCAAATATCACTTTCCTTAAGAAGACATCTCAACTAAACAAATTTCCCTCCCTTTTGCTCACATCCCTCACTAGCTCATTTAGCTTCCTCGCCTCCATCTTTGTCACATAACAATTAAGATTTTACTGCAAACTTGTAATACATCTTACCCTTACTTTTCGTGTTAGTTTACCCTGCCCCCTTAGATGGTATACTTACTTGAGCAGGGTCTTAAGCCCAACCTGTCTTGAAACTACTTGTTTGTTAGTCTACCTATTTCACTGCTCTGCAGAATATGTTAGCACTCTATAAATAATGATAATATATGAATGCACAGTATTAAAGATTCATTAGTGGACTTTTTTGTAATAAGTCATTTAAAGTGTTTTGCTCTCATTAAACAGGATCCTCAAGATCTGGTTTGAACAGACTGCTCTAAGATGGAAAATATATCTAACATTGCATCCAACCTCGAGCTTCTTGGAATCATGGAGATGGAAGGATTACAGTATCTGTACAGTGCACTTTCACTTGTGGTATATTTATTTATAACACTATTAAGTGTCATGATTGTGTATGTGATTTTGAAGGAGGAAAGCCTCCATAAACCCATGTACATTCTCATTTGCAACTTGACTCTCAATGGGATTTTTGGAAGCAGCATATTTTTCCCAAAGCTAATTGCTGATCTATTAACTTCATCGAAAACGGTGTCGCGTGCTGGCTGTCTCGTCCAAGCTCTTTGTCTTCTTACTTTCATTTATTTTGAAATATCAACTTTTACAATCATGGCATATGACCAATACTTTGCAGTGTCCTCTCCCCTTCAATATGTTGCTTTCATGACCATAAAGAATACAGTAAAGCTTATTGTGAGTTCGTCAGCCTTCTCTTTCATGTCCGTATTGATTGGAATAATTCTGTCTGCCAGAGTTCCCCTTTGTGGAACACAAATAAAGAATATATTTTGTGATAACATGTCCATTTTTATACTGTCATGTGTAGATACTTCTGTCAATAATCTCTATGGTATCATTGTTACTACAACATTCTTAATGTTCACTATGGGAATAATCGCCTATTCATATATCAAGATATTTATTACATGCGTTAAAGTGACCAACTATTCATATAAAAAAGCAATATACACATTAGTGACACATTTACTTAATTTCTCAATATTTATGGTGGGTGCTCTTTTCATTTTTGTTAGGTTTAGACTCAATAGCAGCAAACTCCCACTTTTTGCCCACATTCTCCTCTCTGTTAGTGTTGTAATTTTTCCTCCACTTCTCAACCCTCTGATATATGGGTTAAGGACAAAGGCATTAAAGATTAAAATGATTAGTTGTCTACAGAAAATGTGGTCTTTTGTATGAATGTAAAAAGTAAATGTTCTTAATCTTATGTGAAAAAACTTTATATTAATGAATTATGTTAATTTTAATAAGATCTAAAATATATCTATATTTATGTAAATAGATACGTTAATAGTATCTTTCTGTATATACAGTTCTAATTAAAATTCTGCATCCCTTATTGAAAAGCATGCGCATTGTCAAAATTTTATGGACTTTCATCTGTTTGCAAAGAAAAAAATCAAACAAAAGCAATTTGAATAGCTCGGCATAGCGAATGCTTCAAGCGATTTACCCAAATTCAGCTAAACATGAAACTTATTGTGACTTCTCCAGTCTCAAAATTATTCAACCCCATGAAAAGAACTCCTTCACAACAGCACAAATATGCAAAACAGGTGTTGTCTCAAGCACACCTGATGCAACTAATCAAGGTCTTCATTAGTTGCACCAGGAGTGCTTGAGCTGGAATACTTGAAATACCTGAACTGACTAGGGGTTTGTTGAGTGTCATGTTTTACTGTATGTTAGAAATAAGTCAAACATTCCATAAAGTTACGAGAACAGATCATCGCCCTTCACAAACAAGGAACAAGATACAAAAAGACAGCAAAGCACTGAATGTTCCTATAGACACCACTGGAAGCATAGTGTGCAAGTTCAAAGTTAAAGAAACAATGGTTACACTACCTGGATGGGGCAGAAAAAGGAAGCTATCAATGGCTGCAACCAGATTTCTGAGAAAGCAGGTTGTGACCCTTGAGTGACTGCTAAAAACCTTCATCAAGGCTTGATGGCAACAGGCACTGAGGTTTCAGTGAGCATAGTAAGGCATGTACAAAATGCAAAAGGTACATGCCAGAACTTCAAGACGTACACCAATACTGACCCTAGAGCACAAAAAAAGTTGTTTCCAGTATGTTTAAATGCATATAAATAAGTCACACAGGTTTTGGGATGCTGTTCTGTGGTGCTATGAAACAAAATTGGAACTTTTCGGCCCAATGGATCAGTGATATGTCTGGAGGAAGAAGAATGAAGCATATGCTGAAAAGAAAACTGTGTCTACAGTTAAGCATGGTGGTGGCCAAGTGATGCTCTGGGACAGTTTAGCATCTTCTGGCACTGGAACCCTGCAGCATGTGAAAGGAAAGATGGATTCATAGAAGTATCAGTAAATCCTAGAAGAAATTGTCATGCTGTCGGTGAGGAAACTGAAGCTTGGGCATCATTGGACCTTCCAACAAGACAATGATCCAAATCGTACCTCAAATTTCACCAAGGCTTGGTTGCTGAAAAGGTCCAGTAAAATTCTACAGTCTAGCCATCACAGTCACCTGACTTGACCCCATAGAAATCTGTGGTGAAATTTGAAGAAGGCTGTTGCAGCACGCAACCCAATAATATTACTGAACTGGAGGCCATTGCTCATGAGCAATAGGTTAAGATTCCTCAGGAACTGACTATGCATCTCATGTGCAGCAGGTCATAACAGCAAAAGGGTGATCTACTAATACTTAAGATGCTTGACATGAAGGGACTGAATATTTTTGGAACTGGAAGTCATCATAAGTTGCATGTTCAGTTGAACTTTGGGAAACCACTTGCAGAAATTGTTGTATTGAGCTATTTCACTTGCTCTTGTTTGATTTGTTCATTGCAGAGCTGGATGCCTATCAGTTTTGACTATTAGCCTGATATTCAATGGGGGGGTTGAATAATTTTGATTACAACTTTATGTCAATCTCTATCTATCTATTTATCTATCTATCTATCTATCTATCTATCTATCTATCTATCTATCTATCTATCTATCATAGTTGTGTAGTGGAGTGACAGAACTAGGGACTGTCACAGCCCTGCTTTAAGTATAGGATATAAAATTCCAGGCAGCACTGAGTGGTGTCAGTGACTGACTTCTAGACAGTTTTTTTCAGATATATTTTTGCAGTTTGGAGTTCTACAAATAACAGGTACACACACATACCATACACACATACCTACACATAGTGTTAACCAGACACACAAACACAAACACACACTGCTTTCCACACTGTTACACTGTTACAAAGACGCATACAAACACACACGCAGCTACACGTACTGCTACCCAGACTGTATAAACACATGCTGCTCCCACACTGTTACACACATGCACTCACACACACACACATATTTTTATTGCTGTCCACGCATACTGCTTCCCACACTGAATAAAATATGCTTTGTGTTTGATATGGAAGAGGTGACTGCCAGACTTCACAATATTCTATAGTCACATAATAGAGTCTTGTGCGTCTGGTAGGCTTTTATTGTTTCTCAGACCAAGTCTTAGATACTTGTGAGTGGATCATGCTATAATACGTTTTTTGTCCCTTTCTGAGCCATGTTGTTAAGAATTTAGCTCTTTTCATTCTGTTCTGGTTCCTTGGTTTTTCCCTTCTGTTCTGCTTTCTTCCTTTCTTCTTCCTTCTGTAGACTGTATTGATCACCAATCTTTGACCATTATTTTCTTTATAACACTTTAGAAAATATTCAGTTGGAGAGATATTACTGGCTGATAGCTATTTCAGCAGCCAGCTGACATTAAAGATTACAATGATTAGTTATCTATAGAAAACATGGGCTACTGTATTAAAGCCAAAACACATACTATTTGTCTGTTAATCCGTCTGTCTGTAGTGTCTACGTTTCTTTCCATGTAGTATAATGTAATATAAAAATCAAAAAAACTTTAAAAGTGATTTTTGTAAATATCTTTTAATTTTTTTTTTTTAAAGGTTGCAAAACATACATTTTGGGATTCTGTCAGGATTGCTTTAAAAATGATTACTTAATATAAATATAATAATTGATCTTGATTTGATCTTGACTTGAAGAAAAAACAATGACGTTTGAAGGATTTCTTTCTTGGCATTTTATCAACTGTGTTATGTAGTCCTTAGTATAAAGAACATGTTAGAATATGTGTTTGTAGGATTAACTCTTCCACTTTTCCCCATTTTATGATTGTTATTTTCCCCTCCAGCTTTATGTTTCAAATGTTGTTGTTTGTAAAAATGGTGAATGTTTTCCAGTAAAAATTATTTGAAAAGAATATGCATTTGTAATTATTGTTATCTTTAAATGAGTTTATTATATATGTGGGTATAAAAACAACAGAAGTGAGAGAACTTGTTCTTATAATTTTTTTATTGCAATCTTTCTTTTTAATTTTATTTTATTGCTATGTAGTATTGACAGAAATGGGGAGCAGAAATCATTTCCAATCCAAAGGTGATAAATCAATAAATTAAAAGACAAAGTCAGCGGGCAATTGACAACCCGCTAACCCTTCCACCCTGACAAGAATCTTGCACATCCAGTCTGTAGCGTCTGTGACCAGCCTTCCATTTGGAAAAAAAAAACAGCTTCAAACAACTGTGTTGGTTAAAGGACCACTATACTGCCAGGAAAACACTTGTTTTCCTGGCACCATAGAGCCCTGAGGGTGCCCCCACCCACAGGGTCCCCCTCCCGCCCATCTCTGGGGAGAGGAAAGGGGTTAAACTTACCTTTTTTCCAGCGCCAAGAGCTGCGCGCGCATTCAGCCGGTCTCATAGGAAAGCATTCATAATGCTTTCCTATGGAAGCTTGCGTGTTCTCACTGTGATTTTCACAGTGAGAATCACGCAAGCGCCTCTAGCGGCTGTCAATGAGACAGCCACTAGAGGCTTTGGAGGCTGGATTAACTTTCTCTGAAAGTTTCTCTGAAACTGCTATGTTTATAAAAAAAAGGATTAATCCTAGAGGGACCTGGCACCCAGACCACTTCATTAAGCTGAAGTGGTCTGGGTGCCTAGAGTGGTCCTTTAAGGTAGCAGGCAAGTTAGTGAGGCAGTGCAAAACTACTACAATGAAAGCCACTTGTAAAAAATGAGCTACAGCACCAGCAGCTGGAGTAATTCAGATATTTATTTATTTATAAAGAGGTGGGTGAACAAGGCGATGACTAATCCCATACTGGCATTACTGTGGTTCAACATTTCTTTCACTAATTGGAATATGGACTGCCAGTAGCTGCCCTATTGTGGTCCCATCCTTACTCCCCAGTGGAATGTCAATGCCAGCATTGTGTTGAGAAGATATACTATGGATTTCCTCTGCTGTTCCAAAATTCTTTCCAGCATGTGCTGACATCCTGTCATAGGCAGTGGGTTGGAAGCCATGTTTTCTCTCACCATCACACTACATTGGATTTGACTACAAGTCTGGTTAGAAGTAAAGTTGTACCTTCTTTACTACCACTACAGGTAAGGTCTGACCTTCTCTACTGCCACCAGTGTGCTGTGAAGGAAAGGAAGCATCCTGACCAGTAGGAGCACTTCACAGATCCAGGCAACCAGGCGGGTGATTTTGTTAGCCTTCTGTTTTGAAATGGCTTTGAAATGAAATACAACAAACTTTTTAGAGTAGACTGATGTACACTTTCTTGGGTTGATGAGGAGTCCAACCTGTCTGTGTCAATGACTGGCACTATCCTCAAGATCCCCCTAGTTCTGCCTAAAGGTGGTTGGTGGTACTGCTGCTCCTGCCATTTCTTTTTTTTTATGCTTTAATTCTAGTGGTTTCCCCCTTTCTTAAGTTTGTGTTGAAAAATGTGTTGCTACTTAGTGGATCTACTTTATATATATATATATAAATATTTTGTGTTCAAAAACGCTTCACATGGTTCTTTTAATTTACAGTGCCTCAACATTTGCACAGCACCAATTAAAAAAAAAAAAAAAGTTTGCAAACTGATTCTTCATATTCAGTAATACTGTAGCCTGCCCTCATCACTACTACTGTTTGTAATTTGTAAAACACAAACAGTGGCACAGAAGCACAATGCAAATCAAAAATAAAATAAATAAATAAATCACAAATCAGTAAAACAATTATAATTCAGTGTACCAAAGTGGGTATAAATGGCACTGTGTCGGGATCCCACGGGCGGCTGCGAGGGGAGGCTGCACTCCGCTCGCGGTACTCACCCTCCAGCCGTCCGCGGTCCCCTCCTCCTCGTGGGTCCGGCGAGCGGCATCCTTCCAGCCTCAGATGCCGCCCGCCGTTTCCTCCACGTCCCCCAGCGGCAGCATACATGACGCTGCATGCTGGGAGACCGCCCAGGTTTATACACGCCGGGGTCAGTCACCTGACCCGGCATTAAAGGCACAGTGCCTTAATCACAGTGGGAGGTCTAGATATCTCCCACGTGTGATTGTTAATTCTGATTGGAAATTATCCAATCAGAATTAACCCTATGGTTTAAATACTTACCTTTCCTGTTCCTCCCTGCCCTGTTGTGGTCTTTGCTTTCTAGTATTGCTGCTTACCTTGTGCTTCTGGTTACGTACTCTCTGGCTTGTTTATCTGACTCTGTGACTTTCTCCTACCCTTTGACCTCGGCTTGTTTCACGTTATTCTGTCTTCTGGTTCCCCTTACTCGGCTTGTTTCCTGACTATTCTGTGTGTGCTTAGCCCGGCCACTCTAAGGTCCGGTATGGCACCTTTTGTGTGTGTGTGTGTGTGCCAGCGTGTTGGGTTCCCGGAATCGTGACACACTGATAGTAGCAATCAAGCAAGAGGGACATTATTTTAGATTCAGCAGATGATGAGGGGTCCAACTGATTCTAAAGCAGGTAGAGATGAACTTTGACGAGGTAGATAAGATGCAGGAAGCAAGTGCACACTATTTACCAGAGAAAATCCTGGACTGAGGACTGTGTGCCACTCTTCTTTTCTAATTATTCTGGCTCATCATACTCATTAAACTTGGAGATTAATTTTGGACCAAACTACAATTCCTAAGAGATTGATTAGCAGTGATACAGTGTGTTTACCCAGGATGTGCATGCGTGGGAGTGGGAGAATGAGAAAGCCAATGTTATTGATTCTAGTGTGAGACTAGGTTTATGTTCTATTTGGCTAGCAGTTACTGACAGGAGCACTTAAAAACAACAACATTTAGTTGCAGATTTGAGATTAACAGGCATGTTGTCAGTGATCCTAGAGTGAGACTAGTATTCCATTATTTCAGTGCTCCTCAACCCTCTCCTCAAGGCACACCTAACAGTCTAGGACAGGGGTTCTCAACCCAGTACTCAAGGACCTCCTACCAGTCGAGGATTTAGGGACTGCCCGGGTGTGTTTAAGGTTTTTTTTTCCTGAATACCTTAGACACACTCGAGTAATTCCTAAATCCTGGCCTTGAGGAGCACTGCATTTTACAGTTCTTAAAATTATTTTTTGGGTCAGCTGTTTAGAGGAAAAAAGTATTTTAGGAAGTGTGATGTTCAGAAAAAAAAAACATTATTTTGGCTAGCCTGTGTCATTGACCCTAGTGTGAGACTAGTTTTAACAATTTCTACTGTCTCTAGCTAGCAGCTACTAACAGGTACTTGCAACAATTTTGAGTAGAAGATAGAAAATTGGTTATCATTTTGTCATTGATCCAAGTATGAGAATAGCCTAACAATATACAGTTGTTGTTTTTTCTGACTGTGTTCAGTCTAGTGTGTGCTTTACAAGTGTTTGATGTTATAAAA
>OW240912.1:413863344-414031266 GCA_933207985.1 Pelobates cultripes | reverse complement strand
TTGCTGATTGATAGGAGATCAAATACTTATTTCACTCACTGACATGCAAATCAATCAATAACTTTTTTGAAAACCAGCAAGGAATCAAAGTTTTTTTTTCCCTCACTGTAGCTCCGAACCTGGTGTGTGTAGGGTGTATCTCGTTATACCCCTACATGGAAAAAACCTGGGAAATCATGCCATCGGTGACAATGGTTTTGTTTATATGTTAATTATATGTTATAATGTTTTATTTATTGTGATGTGGGTCATTGTCTGGGATAGTATTGTTAAAGGAGTTGGGGTGTTATGTTATGCATAATATGTGCACAATGACCTTAAAAACTTTTGAAGTACTATTTATATTATTAAAACTGTGATAATTTTCCCAAAATAAAGGTATCTTTGTTTTTTGGGGGATTTGTTAGGCATATGCCGGAAAAGGCGACAATGCATATGTCATGTAGCCTATGGAGCAGAGCAGCTAAGGGGAATTTGTTGCTAATGTCTTGGTGACAGATACCACAGGAACCAGATACACAGATACAATTACTTTTATGCAAATTTTCTAGCCTCCAGTTCAACAAGGCTAGACGCTCCTCTGGCACTGCGAGCAGGAGGGAGGCCGCGGGATGGAAGATAAATATCAGCTGGTCGCAGCCACAACACAAAGTGGCGCCAGGCCAGGTGGGCCGCAATTAAATACATTGTGGGACACGTGAACCGCGGGCCGCGAGTTTGAAAATACATTATATATAAAGATGTCAATATATCCAAAAATGTTCTTACTTGACATTGTTAATGAGTAGTTCCTACTTACGCTTTACTATAATGTTTAAATGTACTTACAAAGGAGCCACATGTGTTCGCTTAGATATCACTGTGTTCCTTCCTGATTCTATATACACCAAGCATGTCAAACTCAAAGGCTAACAAGGGTCTAATAAAAATGTTTAACTTTATGTAGGCCACAAAAAAATAGAAACATAGGTTTATTTTGCAAAGTAAAAAAAGTATACAGTATAAAAAAGTTGCCAACTGACACTGGTTGTCCACGCACTTGTAGGGCTTCAAAGTAAACAAAAGAGCAAATTTATTTTAAGGAGATGTGTATTTGCATATAACCAATGTTTTAGTCCAACTACCTTGACATATTAAGAAATGTTTGGTAATAGGACTGAAGTGGTGAATGTATGCTGTTGCACAGCTGTAAAAAACAAATGGCGTTATCTTGTTGATTTTTGAAGTCCTATAAGTGTGTTCTTTACTATTTCTGAGATCATCAAACTTGATGATCTCGGCCAATCCAATGCTTTCCCATCGGAAAATCAGCATCTCCATGGGGACCATTCACCGCCTCCATGCAGACTCAATCTAATTCACTGCTCCCTCCCCCCTTTCTAATACACTGCCGATAAATCCAATACATTGCCTACAAATTCGATACACTGCCCCTCCCCCTAATACCATGCCCACAAATCCAATACATGGATCCCAAATCCAATACACTACCCCCCTCCACTCTAATACACTGGCCCTCCAACCATTCTAATACACTGCCCCTTAATCTAATACACGGACCCTCCTCTCTCCACTCTAATTGAATAGACTGCCCCTCCTCCCAACACTCTAATTTAATACACTGCTCTCTCTCCCCCAATTGAATATATTGCCGCCCTCCTTCCCCAATTTAATGCACTGCCCCCATTACTCCCCCAATTTAATACACTGGCCCCTCTCACCAATTTAATACATGGGCCCCCTCGCAAAAATTAATACACTGCCCACTCCTACCCCTAATGTATATACTGCCCCCTTCCTCCCTCATATGTCCCCCCTCCCCAATGTAACACACTACACCTAAAGGTCCCCCAAGCCCCTCTTCCCATACCTTAAGATGAGCCGCCCGTCATCCAGTTCAACCAGGCTAGACGCTCCTCTGGCACTGCGAGCAGGACGGAGGCCGCGGGATGGAAGTTAAATATCGCAGCCACAACACAAAGTGGACCCAGGGAAGGTGGGCCGCAATTAAATCCATTGTGGGCCGCATGTGACCAGTGGGCCGCAAGTTTGATATGCTTGATGTACACTGGGATTCTTTGTCTTAAATTTTTTTGAAAACTCAATAAAAATCTGATCAAAAAATATATCAAAAAATATAAACGTATTAAATGGAAAGGCAGCCATCTCATTCTGCTTCAGAGTAATGCCCCAACAATTAGACCATTTCAGGCATTTAGAGGGAAGTATTACTAAGCAAACCAGTCAGCTTGTGCTGGAGAACCCCCCTACCAACCCCAATTTTAATCAGGCGTAAAGAGAAACTGGAGAAGCTCACTTTGGGCCTACTTGCGCACAAGGCCCCAACAGTCTACTGTTTCACAGTACTGCTACACTGACAGCTACTGTGCCCCTGTGTGCTAGGGCTAATGAACACGAAATTGGAAGGTCTGTAATGCAGGGGCATGGGGGCCCAGTCACTCTCCCCCCACAGCCAGTTGAGATTATCACTTAACTGTTGAACCTCTGGTAAACTAGTTACTGGGGCGTTATGCACCTCTTCCAAAAGTGCTGCCAGCACTGGGAGAAACATGAAGGGACACATGCTCAGCAAAAGCTGTGGAGATACAGGAGAGATGCAGGAGAATAGTGGTCTATGGACTCTAGGTGGGAAGCCCAGTTCACTGCATTGGCCTCCGAGTGTCCTCCCAGTGTCCCACAGTTTGCTCTAGTGGAGAGTTGGGACCAGTTATTGTAATAGTACCTCTTCAATGTAACAACATTCTACATCATATTTCTGTTCCTCAAGCTCACAGTTAATTACTTTATTACTTTTGTCCCATAGAGGGATTCATTCAACACATTTCTTCCTGGATATCCCATTTCCTCTCTTCTAGCACTCCTTCCCTCATTCTTAGGTACTTTAATATCTCAATCAACAACCCCAACTGCCCTAATGCCTCTTGTCTGCTCTCTGTAACCTCCTCCGTTGGACCTACACAGTGGTCTAATTCAGCAATTCATACAGCAGGAAACACTCTTGACCTAGTCTTCACCAATCTCTGTTCCGCCTTTAATCTCTCCAGTGTTCCATTTCCTTTACCTGATCACCACCTGCTGACCTTTGACATTGGTATATCCCGTACCCCAATTACACCACCATCACCACATCAGTCTCGCAGAAACCTCCACTGTCTTGACCTACAGCAATTCTCCACCAACCTCCAAAGTCTTCTTTCACCCATCTCAAACTTCACCTACCCTAACACTGCAACCTCGCTATACAACTCCAGCTTCTTCTCTCTACTAGACATCATGGCTACCTTCTACACTTAAATATTAACAAATCGCAGGTGGGCACACCCGTTTAAATAGTCGTCACCATTAGATAAGGAAAATTAATGAAAGTCAAGGTGCTCACTCCAAAAGCCCCATTTCCAAGAGGCTATACATATAATCATATAATACTAGAAGGAGGAGCGCAACTTAGTAAAATACAAAAAGGCTTTAATACACAAAAAACACATGTATAACAGGTATCAGCATAGCTATTAAAGAATTGGAAATGTTAAAACATCTCCATCTAAAATGCAAACAATAATTGCAGATAAATCAAAATAGGAAAAAAAACAGTATTGATCAAAAAAGGATCCAATTAAAGTGGTATAACCACTAATTCAGAGCAACAGTATATTCGATACCTGTATATACTGATAAACAAAAAGATACGTACCAAGAACAACAGGAAATATGAGAGGAGGGTACAGACATCAAATGCAAAAAATAGCCCCCCAACGTTTTGGCGAATCTGCCTTTATCAAGGTAGCATGCTATTTTTTGTATTTGATATCTGTACCATCATCTCATATTTCCTGTTGTTCTTGGTATGTATCTTTTTTGGATGACATTTGCGGATGACATGCTAATTTATCTGTCCACCGCTGATTTCTTACCACCCCTCTTCACTCGTGTGTCTGACTGCCTCTTTGCTATTTCTAACTGCCCACTTCCTTAAACATAACTTGTCCAAAACAGAACTTCTGGTCTTACCTCTCTAAGTTGCTATTACTCCCTTTTCTGTCTCTCTCCATGTTAATGGCACTACCATCAGCTCCACCACACAAGCTCGCTGCCTAAGTGTTCTCTTTGACTCTGACCTCTCCTTCACTCCTCATGTCCATTCAAACCCAAATCCTGCCGCTTCCATCTGAAAAACATTGTGCGCATCCGCCCCTACTTAACGCCAGATGCGGCTAAGGTGCTTGTCCATGCCACTGTCCTCTCTCACCTTGACTACTGCAATTCATTCTCAGTGGTCATGTGTTCCCAACTTACCCTGTTACAGACTATAATAAATGCAGCAAGCTTCATCTTCCTGTCCGCGCGCACCTCCCCGCCTCCCCCCTCTGTCATTCCCTACATTGGCTTCCCATAAGATATAGGGCTCAATTTAAAATTCTGGTTCTTGCTTTGAAATCTCTGCATAATATCTATCCATCCTTCCTAATACAAAAGTATGTCCCATCTAGGCCCCTACGATCTGCCAATGACCTACGTCTGTCCTCTGTTCATACTCCCACCTCTGATGCTCACCTTCAAGACTTCTCAGCACCATTCCTGTGGAACTCCCTTCCCCTCTCCGTTAGATGCTCACCCAGTCTTCACTCAGGGCCGGCGCTACCTGTAAGGCGACCTAGGCAGCCGCCTAGGGCGCACCCTAACAGGGGGTGCCGGATCCCTGCGTCCGGAGTCACCGCAGATCTGAGTGAGCGGCAGGAGGGAAGTGCAGAGCGCTCCCTCCCGCCGGTCTCTCAATGTAGCGTGGCCGGGCGGCGCGGAACGCGGGACAGGAACCTCTGTTTCCTGTACCTGGCCGCCGGCTGACTGACAGGAAGTACTCTGAATGAGCACTTCCCTTCAGTCCGCCGGCGGCCGGGAACAGGAAACAGACGTTCCTGTCCCGCGTTCCGTGCCACCCAGCCACACTACATAGGCAGGAGGGGGTGGAGTAAGGATGGGGGGAGTAAGGAACACCAGGGAGGGGGGAGGGGAGTAAGGAACACAGGGGGAGTAAGGAACACAGGGGAGGGGAGAGGGTAAGGAACACCAGGAGGGGAGAGGGTGAGGCGACCAGATGTGGGAGGGTTAGTAAGGACCAAAGGGGAGTAAGGAACACAGGGGGAGGGGGAGGGTAAGGACCACCAGGGGAGGGTGGGAGGGTGAGTAAGGACCACGGGGGGAGGGCAGGAGGGTGAGTAAGGACCAGGGGGGGAGGGGGAGTAAGGACCAGAGGTGGAGGGGAGGGGGAGTAAGGACCAAAGGGGGAGTAAGGACCACTAGGGGAGGGTTAGTAAGGACCAGAGGGGGAGTAAGGAACACAGGGGGAGGAGAGGAGGATAAGGACCACAGGTGGAGGAGAGAGATGGGGCGAGTAAGGACCACTGGGGGAGGAGAGGGATGGGGGTAGTAAGGACCACTAGGGGAGCAGGGGGGGAGTAAGGACCACTGCGGGAGGAATAGGGGGAGTAAGAACCACTGGGGGAAGAGGGGGGGAGTAAGAACCACTGGGGAAGGGGGGTGAAGGATCACAGGGGGTGGGGGGGTGGGGAGTAAGGACCACTGAGGGAGGAGGGGGGAGGTCCACTAAGGGGTTTGGGAGAGGGAGGACCACTAAGGGGGGAAAGGACCACTAAGGGGGGTTGGAGAAAGAGGATAATGACCACTGGGGGGGAGATTACCACTAAGGGGGTGGGGGGAGGGGAATGTCTACTAAGGGGTTTGGGAGAGGGAGGGTCACTAAGGGGGAAGGGGGAGTGAGAAGACCACCAAGGGGAAACTACAGGGGGCCAAGGGAGAGCACTAAGGGACAGAAGGGGAGAACACGGAGGGACAGGAGGGAAGGGGAAATCAATAATTGACATGGGGGAGAGCACTATGAAAAAAATAAAAAAAATAAAGAGCAGCTCCCCTCTCAGTCTCTATCCTGCCCCACAAACCCTCTCTTTTACACTACACACATACACAATGCATCCCCCCCCCACACGCACACACAGAAACATACAATGCATTCCTACTCAGACACACCCAAAACACACAATGCATCCCTTACGTTCACACAAACACTCATTCTCTTACACACAGAAACAAAATGCATCTCTTACACAATCAATGCACCCCTTACAGACACACACTGCATTCAATTAAATACACAGAAACACACCTTGCACCCCTTACACACACACACACACACACCCAGAAACATACAATGCATTCCTTACACGCAAACACACACTGCATCCCCTATAAACACACTACATCCCTTACAGAAATTGGTATCCCTATACACTACATTCTATAAGAACACACACACATTGCATCCTCTACAATAACACATAAAACATCCCCTACACACATACACTCCACTTCCTGTGAGAGAACTCATGGGTGGGCCATGTAGCTGGATTTATGGGTGGGCATTGTAGGCATACTCACGGTCAAGCCCTGGGGGCCCAGACCTTGAGCTGTGTAAGGGGCCCTAAAAAATGGAGCTGCTTCCTGTTTGTTAATTGTTGTGAGCACTGTTAAAAACAGTCTCCTGAGAGCCTCTTCTACACCAGACCTGTGGAGCCAGACAGAGCCCATAATCAGCCTCTTGTCCTCATCTGGTGGTAAGTAGGCAATCCAATATATAATTAGTGGCACTAATCTCTAATTTACCTCACATTAAATGGATACTATAGTCACCAGAAGCAGTACAGCATAATGTAGTGGTTCTGGCGTCTATAGCATGTGCCTGGAGGCTTTTTAATGTAAACACACTGTCTTTTCAGATAAAAGACACTTTGTGAAGACTGGCGTTGGCCCATATGGCAGAGCATATGGGAGGGGCATTGTGATGTCACATGGTGGGCAGGACATATGGGGTAGGGCGGCAAATTTTTTTTTTTGCCTAGGGCGGCAAAAATCCTTGCACCGGCCCTGTCTTCACTTATTCAAAAAAATCATTAAAACACCACTTTGTTCTAAAAGTGTGTTAATTAACCTGTTAATAGCTCCCAAATGATTCCTCTCCTGCAACTGCAAATCAGATTTGTATTTACTACAACTTACTGTCAAGAGAGAAAACCCCACAAATAAAGACAGGAAACACTCAAGAGAGGGAAAAACAAGATTATTCAGTAAAAAAGGAATTAAAAGTACATTTTTGGCTACAATAGCCTAATTGCCAAATCCAAGTCAGTTTTCAGTTCACCTATGTCTGTCTAAACGATAAACTTTGAAATCCCTTATTTTCTCACATTAGTGAATAATATTAAAATTAATTAATAAATTAATACCATTCAAAATTAATTCCGGCTATATATTAGACTTAAAAAGATAAGTATCTGTAGTTCTTAAAATTCTAAACGCAAATCTGTATTGTTGTGAGCTTGGTAAATCTCGCTTAATGATTTAATTTACTAAATTAATATGCATATACATTTATTTTAATTTTATTTTTTTTATAAAATTTTGACAATACTTGGGAAAATCAACCAGGGAAAAACGTACAAAATAAAAAAGGGAACATTTTATTCATCCATAACAATATACGGTATATATGTTTAAGAAAACAGAACATTTTAAGCATGCATGAAATATGGCCATTAAATTGTAGAATTTGGTTATATTGGTTTTAATAACAATCCATACATTGCTAAACAGTTTCAAATCTAGAAGATTATAGTGAAGAGAGTCCTGTATTTGCATTCTCTAATCTCTAAAAAGCTCAGCATCCACCCTCCACCACCCCCTACTGTGAGGAACTCGGAAAGAGGAGGACTGAATACCATATCTATTCATGGAGAAAACACAACACAAATGCTTGAGATTTCTGTAAAGTAAATAGATCATGGATAGGCACCCTTCAGCACTCCAGATGTTGTGACTACATCTCCCATAATGCTTGCATCAAGGGACATGTAGTCCACAACATCCGGAGTGCCAAAGATTGCTTCCCTTGCAGCTTTGATTTATAAGGGGAAATTTTTTTTTTTCTAGATATAAAACTTAATGTCCCTGTAAAGATTTTCTTAAAAAAGAAAAATATTATTCTACAACAGGGATAGGCAACCCAGAAGTTGTGAACTACATCCTCCATAATGCTCTTACACCCATAATGCTGACAAAGCATCATGGGAGGTGTAGTCCAAAACATATGTACTGCCGAAGGTTGCCTATGCCTGTTCTACAACATATAATCTAGACTATTTTAAAATCAGACATTTTAAAACATACACCACACCTGCGTACACAAAGTCATGCTACAGACCTAAAATACAATGGACAGAAAACATATGTATAAGGTCAAATTTGATATCAGCTTTTATTAAATCGATGCATAATTTCGCTACATAACATTATGGATTCTGTAAGAATTATTTATGAGTTTCCTAAGTTTGTCTTTGAAAAGTGATGAGCTATTTTTATTTTTAGTGCTTTGGTTCTTAAACCGTAGATTAGTGGATTGAGAAAGGGAGGAAAGACAAATCTACTTATCGTGAGTAGAAAGTGTACAGAAAGGGGTAAGTCAATAGTATTTAGTTTATACCGAATAAAAGAAAAAATTAATCCTATCAGAAAAATACTGAAATTTAGCAAATGAGTCATCAAAGTGTGCATTGCTTTGTTACGAACAATCTTGGAGAGCTTAATGCAGACAATAAATATTCTCAGGTATGTATAACCAATAATTATGGAAGTGATTGTTAAGAAAACAACAATAGCAGTTGTCCCATAGAGATTATTTGCTGTTGAATCAGTACAGGAAAGGAGGACAATTGATGGATTATCACAAAATACATTTTGGATTTGTCTTCCACAAAGACGGAGTCTTGCAGACAAAAGTACAGCTACCAACACTCCTATAAAAGTGGCAACCAGAAGTCCAGTGATTATTTTTAACGTTTTCTCATTAGTCATAATTATGACATATTGGAGGGGATAGCACACAGCCAAGTATCTATCAACAGCCATGAGTGTAAATGTACAAATTTCAAAATAAGTAAAACTCAAGATACAGTAAGTCTGAGAGAGGCATCTCAGATATGAGATTGTGTTAGATGAAGTCAATAAATCAAAAATGAGTTTTGGGAAAAAAGAACAGCTCCCAAACATTCCATTGAGAGCGAGAGTACATACAAGAATATACATGGGCTCCTGGAGGCTTTCTTCAGTACAAACCACAAAAACAACCAGTGAACTCATCAGTAGGATAGATAAATACACCACAAGAAATAATGCACAGTAAAGATATTGAAATATTTCCATCTCCTTGATCCAAAGAAGCTCAAAGCTGGTAACAACCGTGGATGAATTTTCCATTTCTCTTTCTTGCTTCTTAGACAGAATGTTAATTTATTATAATAAGTATTATTCAAATTTAGGATGTACATCTGCTGTTCAAGAAAGAGATATCTAAACTTGTATCCTAAGGCATTGGGAGGACATTCATTAATCTCATAACTAATAAACTTGGATAACGGACGATGTTTGGGCTAGAGCTATCTGGTAACACTAACACTGTCATGCCCAGCTTACAGGTGACTCTCATGCTTCATGAAGGGGAAGACCAATATAAATGTTCTGCACAGAAATGTTAGTGATAGGGTTGCCACCCTAGAGAATTCTGTAAAATATATTCACAAAGGATTCACATATGTATAGCCATGCCTAAACATATGCATATAAATAGGAAACTAATATGCCAAGAAAAATTGCATAGTAAGCAGAAATATGTACTATATTTATCTTCTAATTATAACAAATGTTTCTACATTTACAATGCTGTGTACAAAGTTTCAACCCTTAGATATTTTTACATTTTTATGTTACATAATGTAATCTATGATGAATTTTGGCCTCAAGTAAATATTTTTGAATACATTTTTAAAATTGTGTCAACCTTTTTCTTTACAAATATTTGAATATGTAGATTTTTTTATATATTTACACATTTTTTAACTTTAATTCAATATTAAAATAAATCATATTTTTTATATTTTAATGTTTTGAATTTTTTTTTTTAAAGTTTATACAAAATTATAAATTCATTTGAAAAGCGTATCCAAAAACTTTCACTAGAGGCCTAAATTGAGCTTCTTTTCTCTACTAACCACCAGAAAATAGCTTGTAATGTTCATGTGCAAGAAATCTGCTAATTCTATTAAAAAAAATAAAATCATGATTCAATGAATATGTATAATTGCTGTGACATATTAAGAGAGGTTCTGGTAGTAAAAAGCTGCCTTAGAAGTAATAAAATAAGTAATTTATTTTATTAGTTTGATGTTACATGAACATAATTATGGGAGGCTTTTAGTTTCTTAGAGAGGCTTTTAAACATTTTACTATTATTATTATTATGATATTATTTATATAGCGCCAACAAATTCCACAGCGCTTTACAATGGGTGGACGAACAAACATGTAGTTATAACCAGACAAGTTGTACACACAGGAACAGAGGGGTTGAGGGCCCTGCTCAGTGAGTTTACATGCTAGAGGGAGTGGGGTAAAGTGACACAAAAGGTAAGGATAGTATTTGATTAGTGACAGTTGCAAGAGAGGAATCAGTCGGGAGCTATTAACAGTTTTATTGATACGCTTTTATGAAGAAGTGGGTTTTTAACAATTTTTTTTGAAGGAGTGGAGACTGGGTGAGCATCTAACGGAGGTGGGAATTGAGTTCCACAGGAACAGTGCAGCCCTCAAGAAATCTTGAAGGCAAGCATCAGAGGTGGGAGTACAGACAGAAGATAGATGTAGCACCAAAAACCCAATATTTAGGGTTTGGTCAAAAAATTCCCCATGGATCTACAATATTAAAAAAATAAATAAACAAAATTCATAGAATATAGCAAAATTGCTTACAAAACATTCTAGTGGTTATGTAAAGAGAACATTGGTCAATATGGACTTAGTGGATTAGTGGTGAGAAAAAAAGACATTGATAAAAAAATAATCTATATCAAATCAATTTTAATTTTGGCAAATCCAAAGACCAAGTGCAATTTTGTTTCACTACCTGTGTCTACAAGTTTTATTAAGCTAATTATTTAACAAATTAGGTTAATGATATCCATGCAAAATTGCAAGTGTCTAGCCTTTTTTATCTCTGTAGCTTTTGCAGCTTTGCAGAATATTAATTACATTGTTTGATCAACTTGTATAGTGCACCTAAATAAGAGTAAATAATGGACTCGTAGAACACATGTCCATATAATGCATCTTACAGAATCAAGACATGACAAATACTTATGATGAAAGCAAACTCAAAACAGGTTGCCTGGCTCTCTTATGGCACCTGGCCTGCTACTTCCACAGACGCATTTGGGAGAAGCTGACAGGGAACTGTTTTTTCCACAATGAAATATGATCACTTATTTTTCTCAGGAAGAAGTTAGTAGGAATTACATCTCACTCACCCTGTGTAGAAAAAACGCTTTCCCACACATCCAGTCTGAATTGTCTCTGAAAAAAAAAACAGTGCCTTGTCATCTGCTTCTACCCACTGCATCTGTGAAGGTAGCATGGGTCGCAAGACTAATCAAGGCAGGGTGAAACAACTACAATAAAAAAGGGGGAGCAGCAGCATGAGAAATGTAATTTGAAAATAATTGACCTCTTCACTCATTCCACCCTTTCATTTGTATATATTTTTTTTAAATCCCCTTTTTTAAAACTAAATTACTCATACTACTGTTAAGGGACTGTGTTGTTGTTTTTTTTAATCTGAAGGACAATCACTGGCGCTACATACTGGATGTGCGGTAAAGCTTTGTTCTTCTCAGGGCCCACCATACATAAATAGAAAGAACAATGGGGTCCAGGCACTCAAGGGCCACTCAAGATGATATAAATAGAAGGATCACTTGTATAATAATCCACAATGCTGCCAAGAGGAAGGAGGTGGTGTCCCCAGGTAATCCTACATCGTGAGTTTATGCAGTACACAAGAACTTTGCTGCACACCCCTTTATTAGTTATGTAACATCAATATCACACACAATACCTGGTTATGCAGCATTAGCTTTATCCCACCCATGCTTTCTTTGATATGTGGGAGAGCATCAGTAACAGGTTGCTCATGGGTATAGAGAAGGGAACATAAAATAGAGAGGCATTGATATGTCATGACATATCCCCTAGTTTCTTTTAGGGTAGGCTTAAGTTTTGGGTCAAGCCCCAGGTGTTTCTGAAACCTAGCATTGTCCCCTGTATGATTTGTGCAATACATAGGCATAATAGGGATAGGCATAAGGCTATCCTAACTATAAGATAAGGCCAGGGACTAATGAAAGTATTTAGAATATTGAGCAGACTAGATGGGCCGAATAGTTCTTATCTGCCATAACATTCTTTGTTTCTATGTTTCTATGTTACATTATACATGTGCCAAAATGGGATGAGTTTAAGGAAGAGTTATTACTTTCTGAAAATTAAATCTTTGAATATACCTTTTTTACCAGAAAGTTATTTATGCAATAAATTTTCTCTATTAACTCCAGGTATCGAAGTAAATAACAATTCATCATTTGTTATATTCTCTATTATATTCTCTAAAAAATATTCGTTTTAATTAATTTTAAACAAAAGAAACGTCTCCAGGAAGAATCAATATAATATTTCCACAATACTATATTGTCAATATCATTAGCAAAAAAAATTATATTATTAATGTCTAAGTATATGTTCTACCCCTGAAGACGTGCTTATAAAACAATGACGAACTACTCATACATAAGTACATCGAGGCCCAGCAGGGTGTCAGTGGGTCATGGATCGCCATACTTTTTCTCTTTTCTCTTTTCACTTTCTTCATCTTTTTCCTTAATTTCTATTTTTTCTTTTTATTCCATCTATAAGGGACCAGTATTGCTAAATATTTCCTTCTTGGTTAGCAGCTACATCTATTGCCCAGGATTCCCATATTCTTGCATATTGTAACAGAGCTTCCTGTACCCCGGTTGAGTACCTGCGCCGACGGATACTCCTAGTGCTTCTCGAGGTCTCCAAGCAGTCCACCAGACACCATCAGCACTGCAGACCCCACAAACCACCACAGCTTGGTTGGGGTCTCGCTGTCTCCTACCCACCCTGGACCGACGACAAAGCTCCAGGTTCCAGAGGATGAACCTTTCTTCCTCTAGAGAGTCAAGCAGGAATAGCTCTTAGAATCCAAGGGAGTATAGTGATTATAGCAACCCCCCAATAAGAGACAAGACTCTAGATTGAGGGTGAAGTAGATCTAAGAGTTTAATGGAGGCACACTGGCCTTTTCCCAAAAAGGGTGATGCCCAGGTGGACCTTGTTGGGCACAGGGACACAAAGTGTACAAGCCAATAAAAATAATGTGACAATGAATGACACACCCACATACCTTAGGCCCCTAAGGTCAACAATTAGGGTGTCCCTCAAACTGACTGGTGAATATATTAAAATGTAACTTTTATTACTTTATTAAAATCCAAAAAAATAAATGTGAAACTAATCAATAACATAATATATCCAAAAAGAAAAAACAAAAGGCTAATAGATGAAGTACTATGACAGGCTGAAAAGGCGCATGGGGCCAGACCTATACGTAGGAAGTGCCCTAATGGCTGATGAGTAATCTCCCAGGTATCTCATGGGCAACACCTGTACAAAAGTTTGTAGCTCAATAAAATAATAAGAAATAATAAATCAAAAAAGGGGATGAAACAGCACAGATATTTGCTATAGTTCTAGTAACTCAGTCTATATGTAATCTTTAATCGGCCCTTGGAGTTGCTGAGCAGGAGGAATCAACATAATATGGCACCTAGATGAGTGCTGTATAGTAATGATGTTACTGCTCAGAATACCATAAACACTGTGTCAATTAGGCGAACAGCACGTGCAGTATAGAGAAAAAATAATGCACGCACTCAATTACTGAAGTATGCTAACGATATTGAATCATAGTGCAGACTAAATCCCTAGCTAGCTGGCTAATGAGTAGCCGCCAAAAAACTGGCTCCCTGTAGGGCCGGTAGAGAGACCTCAGTCCCATCTCCATCTGCCATCTGTGGGTCTTCCCAGTACTAGTCTATGATGTCTCTCCAGCTGAAGGGCTGCAGGTCTGGATCTGCCACCCAGCTCTCTGGCTCTGCCTGCAGGGTAGATTGGGGCTGAATTGAGCGGAGCAGGTGTTGGTAGTCCTGCTCCAGTTCCCATTCCATTGTTATCAGGAAGCTAGTTGAGGCTAGCGGCTCTTTACTTAATGCATTTAATAGTGGTGCTAATGGGCACCCATGACGTGTCTCGTTATTTATTTCAAACCATTCAGATGAAATACCACTGCCCATAACCTTGGCCAATGGGGTTGTGTACAAACACCAAATTAGATCATATATATCCTTGAATTCCAAATGCCTTCATGGCCCTCGACAAGAAACAGACAGTTTACTCTGTCAAAGGCCTTCTCTGCATCCAGAACCATAAATACTGAAGGAACATTATTATTCTTTATTAATTGAATCAGATTTAAAAGTCTACGTACATTGTGGGCTCCTTCCTTACCCATTATAAACCCAGCTTGGTCTGGATGGATTAGACACGGGATCATTTTTTTTAATATATCGGCCAATATCCTGGAGAATATCTTCACATCGATGTTTACTAATTATTTGGGTCTGTAATTTGATACAAAATAGGGGTCTTTCTCTGGTTTAAGAATTGGTATGATCAATGTCTGTAACATTTCCCTAGGGAAAAATATCTGATCTCTTAATTCCTTGAAGAGTTTGAATAGCAGAGAAGTTATGGGTACTAGGAATATTTTATAAAATGCATCAGTAAGGCCATCTGGTCATGGGGCTTTCCCTTTTCGAAGTGTTTTTATGGCTTGAGTAATCTCTATTATGGATATTGGAGATTCCAGTTCCCTATTCTTTTCTACATTTATTTTTGGTAGTTTACAGGAAAATGTATCTATGTCTTTTGTAGTGATTGCTGTCTTTGGGAGGTCATACAAAGTTTTATAATAATGTCCAAATGCTTTTGCTAATTCTGTTGGATATAGGTATTCTTTATCATTGTGTTTAATGATTTTAACCTTTAGTTGTCTGTTTTTAAATTTAAGTGTATTAGTAAAGATTTTACTAGTTCTATTTTCTCCAAAATACCATTGTTGTTTTAATCTTATAATTGTGTTATTTACTTTATTTGATAATTTGATTTTAATTTCTGTTTGAATTTCTTTAATTCTATTCAGTCTTAATATGTTAAAATCTTTTTTGTTAAGATCTTCTAGTCTTGCTAGTTCTATATAAAGATCCATTAGATTTCCCCCCTGTTCTTTTTTTTAATTTTAATAAGATTACCAAGCATAAAACATTTGTATGTACACCAAGGAGTACTATTAGATATTGCGTTGTTATCATTAATTCTTAGAAATTCTTCTGCTTGTTTTTTTAAGTATTTTAAACCATATTCTGATTCTAGACTGGTATCATTCATCCTCCAGGATGTTCTGCCTTGTTCGGCCAGCTTTTGTTTTATCGTAAAGTGGCACTGTCATACCGAACGTACATTTCCCCAATAGATTCCTCTTCTCTCCCTCTGTCAGGATCTGTTCTTCATTTCTTCCTGTTTGCTCTAGTTTTCTTTAAAAACTATTTGTCTTATGGAGGTTTCCAAGCCTGACCATCTCTCACCTTTCTACTATGATCTCGCAATGCTTCCAGTCAGTATTCCCAAACATTCTGTCATTTAGACGCCGGTGAAACTATCGAATTTCGTCCTAACAGAATGAGAACAGTTTCTCCATTCGTGATAGGATGCATTTGGGGACTTTGTTTGTACCGGAATTCCCAGAGTATCAGGGAGCTATCTACCAAAAGGCTGAAAGACCTAAATTGGTCTTTCAGCCAAATTTACTAATACTAAGCAAAGATTATTTAGTATTAGTAAATTCTTCCCCAACTTGCTATACCGCGAGTAGGGGCATGTCTAGAAAAAGTGACACGACTAGAGGGGCAGGGAAATCCTGACCCCAGAGTCAAGAGATGACTAAATGGGTAATATTGTCTTAACTGAGAAAAGACATAATTGAAAAAAGAATAACAAATCTTTCTTTGAAAAAAAGGGGGTCCCAAGTCAAAAGACTATGGGTAACGATTCTCAAAAAAAAAGGTTAGATTATCCACATATAACATGTATAACCCACTTTAATTGGTAAGAAAAAAAAATATATAACCTTTATTAGTATTTAAAGGGCAAATCTACATAATAGTGAAAAAGAAAAAAAAGGACAAAGTGAAAAACACAAAAGTGACTTGTGAAAGTGTAATATTAAAAAGGAGAAACCTAGAGGGTCTGTCTATCTGGCTTGTATATATCAATCACAGCAAGCATGAGAAAATATACAAATTCTTGATCAACCCAAGAAAGCTGTTTTAATAAAATGTTATTTCAAGTAGAAGGCTAAAGTGTAGACAATGAAACAGCAGATTTCTCCTTTTTAATATTACACTTTCACAAGTTACTTTTGTGTTTTTTATTATTATTATGATATTTATAGAGTTCCGTCAAATTCCGCAGCGCTTTACAATGGGTGGACGAAGAGACATGTAGTTGTAACCAGACAAGTTGGACACACAGGAATAGAAGGGTTGAGGGCCCTGCTCAATGAGCTTACATGCTAGAGGGAGTGGGGTAAAATGACACAGTAACAGAGGGATTGAGGGCCCTGCTCAGTGAGTTTACATGTTAGAGGGAGTGGGGTATAGTGACAGTAACAGAGGGATTGAGGGCCCTGCTCAGTGAGGTTACATGCTAGAGGGAGTGGGGTAAAATGACACAGTAACAGAGGGATTGAGGGCCCTGCTCAGTGAGGTTACATGCTAGAGGGAGTGGGGTATAGTGACACAGTAACAGAGGGATTGAGGCCCTGCTCAGTGAGTTTACATGTTAGAGGGAGTGGGGTATAGTGACACAGTAACAGAGGGATCGGAGGCCTGCTCAGTGAGGTTACATGTTAGAGGGAGTGGGGTATAGTGACACAGTAACAGAGGGATTGAGGGCCCTGCTCAATGAGCTTACATGCTAGAGGGAGTGGGGTAAAATGACACAAAAAGGTAAGGATAGTATTAGACTAATGACAGTTGCAGAAGAGGAATCAGTCAGGAGCTATTAACAGTTTAATTGATACGCTTTTTATGAAGAAGTGGGTTTTTAATGATTTTTTGAAGGAGTGAACACTGGGTGAGCATCTAACTTTGGCCTTTTTTTTTCTTTTTCACTATTGTAGATATGCCCTCTAAATACTAATAAAGTTTATATATTTTTTTAGTTTATTACCAATTATAGTGGGTTATACATGTTATATGTGGGTAGGGGTATGTCTAGCCTGTTGCTGCTCCCTGTTTAAAAAAAACAAAAAACCTAGTATCCCCCCTCCCAAGCCCCCACCATGCTGCATGAGTGGGGGCCATTAAACTGAATGGGGGACCTATTGACACCCACAGCCCTCACCCCTGAGCAGCAGGAGTGGGCCCTAAATTAAAATGGGGGAGACCTATCGTCCTCTACCCAGCCCCCACCCCTGAGCAGCGGGTGGGGCCCCTAAATGAAAATATGGTAGTTGATACCTATTGGTTTTCGTAACCTATGCCATCTTTCAAAGGGGTATGGCCCTATATGTTGTTTTTCAAAGAATTGAGCCATGTATTCTTTGAGATAATTTTCCATGTTTTAGTGGCTGATATCCACTGGTATGCCTTTAATGCACAAATTGTTTCTTCTTGATCTATCCTCTAGATCTGTCAGTTTTTGTTCAAGAGTTTCTATTTTATTTTTCATTACTTTTTTTTGTATTTCCTCCCGTAATTTTACAAAGCTTTGACTTTGTGTTTCTAATTTTTCTTTTATTTCTATCACTTCATTTTTTAATTTAGTTGATGTCATTTTAAGATCTTGTTTAATTTTCACGTATAAATTATCTAACGCTACCATTATGCTTTCTTGCGAGCATGTTTTTTGTGCTGTTATGTTTCTGTGTTGACTAGAGGTATAGAATCTTCTGGAGAGATAGATGTTCTTGAGTGTTTTACTAGTACATTAGAAGATTTTGGTGAATAAAATGTGCTTATCATTTTTCCTTTTTCTAGTTTATCGGATTCAGTGTGTTTGTCCTTAGGAGCCATTTTCTCTTTTTCCTCTCCTTTTTTTATCTCCTTTCTTTTTTTCCCTTCTTTTTTTCCTCCTCCTCTTTCCTTTAATTTTTTTCCTTCCTTCTTTTCTTTCTCCTTCGCTTTTTTCCTTTTTATTATATTATTTCATATTCTCCTCAATATTTGAACCTTGAATCTTAGTTAAGCTCCTCCTCGATTACTCGTTTCTTATTTTTCTTGAATTGTTTTCTGTCTATTATCTGTTCTTTCAACAAACCTCTCCTTCCTCCTCCCTTATTTTATCTCCTCCTAGGGAAACACTTTATTTCCGGGGGCACTTTAAACTACCTCCAGTTCTGTTATCACTGTGTTTAGTTATTTCAGATTTTAATTTGCACTTAGCTTTGGTGTTCTGTCACCAGTCCGACGCCAAGTAACCTCCAAGACCGCTCAGCTGGCTCCCCACTTGCGGTAAGACTCCTCCATGTTCTGATTGGCTCTCACCCGTCGCTAGTTGAACAGAGGACTCCAATCTTGTTCAGACTCCACTTGTGCCTCAGCCACACACACGCAACATCCTTACTTCCGCCCGCTACGTCATCACCCTAGACCTCACACTGATGCGTCCGGGAGTTTCAATGCTCATGTCCTCTGAATACACCTTTGAATATCACCTTTAAATTGATTATTAGTTCTTATATAGCCGGACCACACAGTGCATTGGAAACAGAGACACAGAAGCATTATTATTACATTATATCTCTCCATCTACACTCACTATGTTTAACCAGAGAAATGGACAAAGCTTAGAACAATGATTGACAGGGAGCCATGATGAAGGCACTTAGTTCCATGATACAGACATCTGTAGTGTGCATTTCTATAACTAATTTGGTAACTTTTTTGCCGTTGGCAAGTCATCAAGGATATTTGTAACTCCTGTTCCCAAATTGTAGTGTATGATGGCAGGGAGTCAACTTGTGAGTCTCCCCAGAGGTTTATATGAGAAGGAGAGTAGTATTTTAGGTTTCCTTGGAGTACAGCATTATGTTTTGAAAATAGTGAGTTGATGTATATTATCAGTCATGTGAGGTAAAGATTGGATATAATAAGTTAGTTGATGGTGTTTAAACTTGTCTCGAAAAGTATTGGGTCTTGAGGTGAGGTATGAGTCTAGGTGTAGTAGGTATAAGTTTGAGTATGAACTGATAAGGCCTTTAAGATGTACCTCTCGTTTGCCTGGTATGCAAGTGGCCAACCAAGTTGTTAATTGCTTTGGTATGGAGGAGTTTTGTGTCAAAGAGAGAAGGAGTAAATGGGGCGGGGTGTAGGGGGAAGGCATATGATTTGTTTTGAGCTAATAGAAAGTGTTGGTATGATGATTGGATGATGGATTTGGCATATGGATTTGGCATATGGCAGCAAGATTCACCTTCTGTCTGGGCAATGTGTCTATGATTACTTTCAGACAGCTAGTTCTAGGCGCTTCCAGTATTTATCACCCCCACTACAGGCCCACTCCTGGACCCTGTATAGCACATTCACAAGGTACTATTTATAAGCTATCTATTTGTGTTTTGGGAGCATACAGTGAATCATTCTTGTGTACTATTTATAAGCATTGGGAAGCCAAAGTCCTCTGGTTGTAATGTTTAGACATATCGGTGAGGTTAAGACCAGATTTTTTTATTCATCCACACAAAACACAGGCATATCGAGTTTGTGGAAGAAGGGTTTGGGTAGGTGGATTGAAAGTGCTGTGATAGGGTATAGGACCCTGGGCAGGACGTTAATTTTCAGGACATTGAGGAGTCCAGTCCATGAGATAGTGGGCCTGTTTCACTTAAGAAGGTCAGCTTTTATTGACTGTAGTAGAGAGGGGAGGTTGTTTGAAACAGGTCAGAGGTAGAATGGGTCATTCTGATACCTAAATAGGTGAGTGAGGTCTTCTCTAAAAGCTTCTCTAAAGGAGGTTTGTTTAATGTTGTCACTAATCTCCATTGGAACTGCTATGGAAAGAAATTCAGACTTATCGTTGTAGCAGAGCTCCCTGTTCCCGGGCTGGGTACCTCCGCCGCTTCTGAGCTGGAGCAGGGGAAAACCTCAGCGCTTCTGCCTCAGTTGCCGTGACTTGACTGGGGTCCTCCTGGAACCTCTCTATCCTGGAACAGGATAGGGGACTAGCTCTATTCCCTCCCAGGGACTGGATGACACACAGTCCTGGAAGCTTTTGTCCTTACAGGGACGTTCCCTGTCAAACCCTCCATGAGCTTGAACAAGGTGCTGAGCAATGATTAAAGCCCTTTCCCCCCAACAACTAGAAGACATATAGTTCGGGGAGTCAACTGACTTTAATGAGCCGAACTCTGTCTTTTATGCTCAGACTCTATAACCCTTCACCAAAGATTACAATATAATGGTAATAACAAAATTATACTAATCCAATAAATAAAGTAATCAGCCTCCCTTACATAATTTCCCAGTCAGCGACTTTATAACAACCAATATGTATACAAGATGCAAGATGGAAACAGCTGATAATCTAAAATTAAAAAAGTACACAAAACATAGTGTAAATCTGTATAACAGAATTATATGCGCTATGATTAGATGCACTCAAAAGAGTAAATTCAGGCATTCAAGTAAATTCAGGCATTCATAAGGTGCCTCTCCAGATGGTGGCGGTGGCTGTTATCCACTTCCTTAAACGGTCACCACTGAAATACAGGACTCCAGATGGTAAGTTGAAAATAGCAGCTTTAATCAGATACAGCATATAATAATATTTTATGCACAGATTCCAGCAAGGGGGCTCTATTGTATTGAGCACAAACCCCTCCCAAGTGTTCCAAGTAAAATTATTTCCACAACAGTTGCATCTAAGTACTGCAGAGGACTATTCATGGGTTTTGTTCATGCAAACGGCAGCCAGGGACCTAGCGTTCGGTTCCATGCGAATGAAGGGAAAGCGCCGAACCAGGAGCACCCAGGGAAAGCTTCTAATGACGGTGTCTCAGACCTGGACCATAGTCGTTGGGCAGGAGGCCAGCTTCCACTCTCCTCCAGAAATCTGTGGCAAATGTACCTGGTAAGGAGCATCTATCACAATCATAGTTTATCAAGAAAAAAGACAAAACACTGTAGCGTTTTATTTCATGTACTAACTCTGTAAGGGATCTCAAAGGATCAGTCAGAGAAAAAAGTAGGTCATTAGCATATGCAGTTATTTTTTTTATACAGAGGTCCAACCCATGAAATCCAGAAATGTTGGTATTGGTCCTGAATGCATTTAGAAAGGTTTTCAGAGTGAGGGCAAAGAAAGGACAGCCCTGACAGGTGCCATTTTTAATATAAACTGGTTTGGACAGTAGGTCATTAACTTGGATATGAGCATCCCATTTGGAAATTATGGCATTAATCCATGCTCTCCACATCAGTCCAAACCTCAATTGCCGTAAGACCGCTCCCAGGTAGGGCAAGTCCACCCGATCAAAACCCTTTTTGGCATCTATTGATAGGAAGATAGAGAGGAGCCTAGAGTGTTTTGCAGTGAAGAGCAGGTAAACTACTCTTGTAGAGTTCTTCTTGGCTTCCCTGGATGAGATAACTCCCACCTCATCAGGATGGACCAGCCCACCCATGAGAGGGCCCAACCTGTGGACCAGAAGGAAGTGAACATTTTTAAGTCATTATTTAATAATGATATGTGCCTGTAGTTCCTGCATAGTTCAGGGTCTTTATCTGGTTTTGCAAGTAGGGTTATAAACACAGGTGCTATGAGCTGAATAAATTGTTTATAATACCTAGTGGTGAGTCCATCTGGACCAGGACTTTGTTCAGGTGTAATTTCTTAACAGCTTCAGAAAGTGTATCAGTCGTAATGGGATTGTCCCTACAGTCAACCTTAAGTGAGCATTAAAATATCATGCCAGAGGGCTATCAGGGTTCCACTCTGGACCATAATTTGAGGGTATATTGTATAGATTGGCATACAATTTATGAAATTCCCTAGCTTTATCTCCTGATTTGTGCGCTAAGTGTCCATCTGGGTTCCTGATTTTGGAGATGAAGGTTAACTAATGTATCTGCTTCAGTGCCCTAGCCAATTGTCTACCAAATTTATGACTGTGCTGGTAATAGCTCTGTTAAAAGTTAAAATAATGCATTGTTTGTTTTTGGTATCTAGCAAATCATTTAGTTTACGTCTAGTTTCAGTTATTTGGTCCAGGGTCTTTTTGGATAGAAACGGCTTATGTTGGGGATCTGGGTGATGCAGTTTTTGAAGCAATGTTTGGATTTCAGCATTTTTCTTTTATTTAGCTTCAGAGCCAAGTTTGATAAATTCCCCACGGATATACATTTGTGAGCATTCCACAGGGAGAGTGGCGATATGTGCAATGTGTCATTGTCTGTAAAGTAATTAGTGAGTGTGTCAGTGATGCGTGCCTGGGTCTCTAGAAAAGTGATTATGTATTAATTTCGTTTTCAAAAATGGTTAAATGGTCGTGGAGCTTCTGGAATCAATCAAAGAGTAATCATCACATGGCCAGACCACGTGATTGGGTCAATGTAGGTGTGAGTTAGTAGGTGCAAGTGTCTATGTATTAGGAGGTCTATGTGTGAATACGATTGCTTGGCATGGGAAAAGAAGGTGTAATTCTTCACTACGGCTTCTTGGATCAGCCAAGAAACAGAAGCATTTGGGCTGTTAAATGGGTCTCCTGGATAAACACCACCGAGGCTTTGGCCATGTGGAATTCCTGTAATTTAAGCACTCTACTCTCTGGGGCAAGGAGGCCCGTAGCATTAATTGAGATCATTTTTAATTAAGACATATTGGTGAAAGAATAGATAGATCTTTGTGAATCCAAGGTGTAAAAATGCCTGATTTAGGGGAATGCGATATGAATATAAAGGCTGTTAGGGTTATACACAACTATGTACAGAGATAGAAAAATGCCAAGTTTTCTTGAGTTACAAAATCAAAATGCGACAATAGTCGATTTGTGGAAGAAACGGTAACAGTAAGTCTAGAATGCTTGGGGTAGGGGGATAACTGAAATTCTTAAGCTAACATGCAGCATGAGAACATCAGGCAACATGAGGCCCTGCATTAGGAATAAGAGCATCTGAGGCCTAACTAAGCCTCGGCCCACAATAAAGTCTCAGTGCGCTCACTCCCTAAAGCCCTATGGTTAGATTGCGGATTCACACCGGTTAATATAATGAAATACATTTTTAGAAAAGCATGTACTGTAACAGTAAGAACCACTCTGAATTCCAGCCCCGGGTAAGCTGCAGGACATCGAGAACCCAGGGCGGTCCCCCGGCTCAGCAGCGGCAGGCCTCTACCGCCCCAGGACCCCACAATGGACGCAACCATAATGCAAAACCCAATTTAAAGTATCCTCACTAACCCCCACCTTCCCCAGGAACCTGATGGAGCATATTGTAGTCAAAATCACTGTGGTTTCAGATACACATGAAAAATATCATGGTCTGAGTAGGCATAGGGTCCATGACTGTGCATTAGTTTGTCACAGAGTGAGATAGAACAATCCCTTCGATGGAATCCTGAGGAGATACAACACCACAAGGTTGGCCATATGTTTGGGTGGCCATGCCTTTG
Source organism: Pelobates cultripes (assembly GCA_933207985.1). Lineage (NCBI taxonomy): Eukaryota > Metazoa > Chordata > Amphibia > Anura > Pelobatidae > Pelobates > Pelobates cultripes. The sequence goes on along the minus strand of OW240912.1, from coordinate 414,007,482 downwards.
TATATATCCTGAGTGTGACTGGAATATGATCTCAGGTTCAGTCTCATAAGTCCAGGACCATATTATCCACAGGGTGCAAAAAGAGTCCAGCGGTTTTAGGGGCAAGTCCACGCTCAAGAGGCAGGAGGCCGTCGGTAAGTTTATCATGCAGGTTCAACAATGGTCCATAATATAACATGTCATAAATCTCACATAGGCTGGTTCTCCGCATCTTGGTTTACGTCGGGGAGGCACTGTGTTCCACCTGTCACGTTATTTTCTCAGACGCCTAGATTGCAATTGGATGTTACTGTGCTATTATTTCCAGTACCTGTACAGTGAGGGAAAAAGTATTTGATCCCCTGCTGATTTTGAATGTTTGCATACTGACAAAGAAATTATCAGTCTATAATTGGTAGGTGTATTTTAGCAGTTAGAGACAGAATAGCAACAAAAAAGAACAGAAAAACACATGTCAAAAAAGTTATAAAATTATTTATATGTCAATGAGTAAAATAAGTATTTGACCCCTTTGACTTAGTACTTGGTGGCAAAACCCTTGTTGGCAATCAAAGAGGTCAAACATTTCTTGTAGTTGGTGACAAGGTTTGCACACAACTCGGGAGGGATTTTTCCCACTTCTCTTTGTAGATCCTCTCCAAGTCATTGAAGTTTCGAGGCTGACGTTTGGCAACTTGAACCTTCCGCTCCCTCCACAGATTTTCTATGGGATTAAGGTCTGGAGACTGGCTAGGCCACTCCAGGATGTTAATGTGCTTCTCCTTGAGCCACTCTTTTGTTGCCTTGGCTGTGTGTTTTGCATCATTGTCATGCTTGAATTCCCATCCATGACCCATTTTCAATGCCCTGGCTGAGGGAAGGAGGTTCTCCCCTAAGATCTGATGGTACATGACCCCGTCCATCATCCCTTTTCTGCGGTGCAGTTGTCCTGTCCTCTTAGCAGAAAAACATATGATTTCTCAGCAAGGAAGCGCTTCATTTGTGCCGATACCTCGCTAGTTGGGCAGGTCTGACAGGCTTTGACTGTCGTTTGTTGGGCATAGCCCTCACTGATCTCGTCTGTTTAAAAGTGCTTATTGCCTCATGCTGCAGAGCTCAAATGGCCATCTTGGAAGCCAGTCAGATACGCCCCCTATTAAAATGTTGGCTTTTTTAGCCTGTCTTTGTAAAGTAAATAGTGAGCAGAAATGAAATGTTAATAGTGTGCTGGGGCTGAAATGGCAGTACCCAAATAGTAATAACTGTAGGAAATGATAGAAACTGAAGAAAAGAAATGTGCAGCCTGCTGGCCCCTAAAATCCCAATGGGGTCAGGAGAGCACCAGTCTTCTGGCCCCATATCAAACACCCCTTAACCCTAATATACCACCAACCATTATTTATTAGTGTATGGAGGCCCAAATTTTCTAAATAAATTTTTTAAAACATCTGTAGAAAAAAATGATACTTACCTTTCTATGGTCTAGATTTAAGCTTTCCATTTAATGATTCAATACAGGTTAGAAAAACTTACCAAATGGCTTATTTGCAAAGATTCCCATTTACTTTAGTGGTAACTAAAGTAGATAAATCATTTGGAGCGTTTTTTCTAAAAGTGTTTAATCACTTGGAAAGTCTATTAAATCAAGGCCTAAAAGTCTTTATTTAAGATCCTCCTTTTTTGATCTTTCAAAATGTAAAAAATAAACAAAAATTTTTTTTTTAACATAAAACGCCAACACACTGAACAAAAAAACTGCTCAAATATCTTTTTGTGCCCATTTTAGTAGCTGAAGAAAGACTGGGGAAAAAAATAAACTAGTCACGCAAGATAACACGTGCCTGTCAAAAAACTAATAAGAACACTCTGACTGAAATTGCATAGCGTATGAAAGCACTTACGGTAACTTTTCCTATCATGCAGTCTCAGTCTGTATGAGCCTTGCTCTCATTTACTGTGCCACATTTCTTCACCTCTTTTTTTGAAATCCAATTTTTAATTTCTTGTGGCGTGACTTAAAGGAGTGGGGATCCCTAGTCACTCGGGGAAAACTTTAGAAAAATTTTGAGGGTTGATAACGGCATGTCAATCTTTAATTGGACACTAACCATGGGTGGGGGCTGGTGAAACACTAGCTCCACCCATTCATTTTAATTATACCCCTATTTACTGGATATGGGGAGATTATGTTCCGTTGCTTTATTATTATTATTATTTTTATTCAGCGCTCTAGAGAGAGAGCATGGGGGTGGACAGTGATCTGTCAATTTTCATTAGAAAAATAAATATTGTGGTATTGTTTAAAAAATTACTTTTAATAAAAAAATAGTTTAAAAAAACAAATGAGTGAAGTGTTGTGTTTTATACCAATTGTAATATCTATTAAACTCCCGATACTTAAGGGTGAAATGCGTGTTAAGTGCTTGCTAGCACTGAGCACTGGACATGAAACTTGACTTCATTTTCCCTCTTTTCTTCCTTTATACAATTTGATGCAACTTTTGACTAAACTGGCGGACTGGAAAATGCATAGGACAAAGATTGACATCTCTCTGAGATAATTAGACTAGGGAACAGCCCGCTCAGTTTGTCCACCATTTGCACTCTCCTCTATTTTGAGACACCAAGTGTCTGGATACTTTATTTCACTATTTTCACATTGTTTTATATATCTAAATTTTTTATTTATACTGATATTGTTTCCTTAGACACTTTAGATCCAGAAACCATTTGATTAAAAATAGGAGGTGACATCAAATTGAAACTACCTCAATATCCCTCTCATATCTACAGTTTTTTTTATGGCAAATGGTAGTATTACATTAGACATTGTACCTAGTCCAAGAATGAAATCCCTCCCCCTCGTCCCCTCACCAAAACAATGTCCACCAAAACACACCTACATCTATTATGTAATGCAGTGTGTGTAGTGAACACAGTGTTTGTGTTTGTGTAGGTGATCCAGTGTGTATATACTGAATGCAGTGTGTGTAGTGAAAAATGAGTGTGTGTATGCAAAATGTGTAGTGGATTTAGTGTCTGTGTGTAGTGATCTGAAAGTTTGTGTACTGGATGCATTGTGTGTGTATAGTGGATGCAGAGTGTGTGTTTGTGTACTGTAAGCAAATGCATTTGGATGTGTAGTGTATGCAGAGTGTGTGTTTGTGTAGTTGATGCTGTGTGTATAGTGGGTGTAGTGTTTGTGTAGTGGATGGAGTGCGTGCATGTAGTGTTTGATTGTAGTATTGAGTGTGTGTGAGGAGAGAGCAGGGTTTTTTTTTTTTTTTACTTTAATTAAGTTTATTCCCCACTACCTGCCTCCTACGTAGGAGCAAGGAGGTAAGGGACACTGGCTCCCTAGCACAAAACTCTTAATTAACAGAGTCAGGTTTTCTTTTTTGTCAAATTTCTACAGATAGTAAACAGATTGTAGTACTTAGTAGCAGTTATTCTTCTTTGTGTTAATCTGGAGTTTGTATATAATTTTAGAATTTTCATTCAAGGGTGTGTTTGTAAGATTTGCTTGGATTTATGTGCAATTGTGTGTTTAGATGTAGTGTTGGATTTTAAATGTGGCTGTACATTTGTGTGTATTATTGGTGTTCGAGTGAAGAGTTTGATTTCAGGTGTGTCAGTATGTCATGTTTGTGTTTGCATGTCGTGTTGGTGTTTGATTGCTGGGATGTCTGCACATACACACTCACACAGATATACATATATATTAGCAAGCACTTTTTTTAAAAACTAAATTACTCCTGTTACTGCCAGGGCACTGTGTTTTTTTAAACCAATGTGAAGGACAATCACAGACACCATAGACTAAATATGCGGCAAAGCTTTGTTCTAAGGGAGGGAGGTTTGAGTGGGTCATAAATTTCCCACTGACATTTTTCAACGTAAAAGGACTGATGCAGCTGCTTCCATTTTTGATTAAAAGGAAATTGCAACAAAAATAAATAAATAAACCAATCATCCTAATAACATTCCTCCCTTCATTTTTTAATAGAATCCTAATAATATTTTTCTGACCAGTTGACAATTTAGAATTGGCATGGGAAAAATTACTGATAACGCCTATCCATTAGGCTATTAGTTGTTGCCTAGAAGGAGAGAATTCACGCACATCTTACTAAATAATAACAGGTGTAAAACCAGACCTGAGGCTGGTAATCCCCATACATAAATGGAAAGAACAATGTGTATCAGGAACTCAATGTACAAAAGGTAGCAGGTTTACTAAAGAATCAGAACATAAACAGCAACGTCCAGTGTCCTGATTGTAAAGTTTAAATGTAGCATCTACTATTGGTACCTTAAAATGCATGAAACTACATTCAATAAGTCAATAAGTCAAAAAGCCAATCAAACATAAATAATCAAAAATAATGAATGGAAAAAGAACTGTAAAAGGAAACAAAATAAATACAATATATATATGTTTTTAATATAATCGGCTCAGTTTTCTATCAGGTATGTTTCCAAGCATTCCAGGAATTCATAAATAAATGTTTAGTGCCTAAATAGTAAATTAAGAACACAATTTTTTATAATATGAGTATTGCCAATTTTTATAGGTAATAACCTCGCTCAATAATCCCGATGTAGTCAACAGGAACAGTAGCAAATTGTTAATTGAAGTCAAGAAACTAAAGATGCAGAAAAGCTACATTGGCAGCATTTGTTCACAAATTGCAGCAATACGAATCCATTTGGTACATCTCATTTAGTATGGCAAAGTATCTCTAGCTGTGCTTATAAACATCCACCAGGTGTAGCTGTTCTATCAAGCCAACAAAGTCATATGGAAACTGTTTCCAATAACAGTGATTTGTAAAAGAATTTGTGTTAAATAAATCATGACGCAGTGTAATATGTCATATATTGTTGTTTAGTTTAGGATGCATTTTCATAATTTTAAGACCTGCTCAGGAAAAGATGATTGTCATTATATCTTGATATATAAAACCATAGAATTCAAAGAAGGTGTACTTTCTTTTTCCCTTGACTGTATACAGTATATGTATACAAAGTTAGGTCATTTTGAACATACATGCAATATGGTCATTAAACTGTAGAAAAAATAGTTATAATAACAATTCATACATTGCTACAGAGATTCAACTCTAGATTCTCCTGACTAAAATAAAATTGTATGTACATACCCTAATCTCCAAAAATCTTAGCATTGTCCTCCCCCTCCATGAGTCCCTCTGCACTCTCATCATAAAAGAATTGAAATGTAAAATGTAAGCGAGACCTGAATACCATAACTCTTCAGGGATAAATCCACTACCCATGTACATAAAGAAAGGATAAATCAGAGTTTTGTCAAATTTCAGTAAAGCAAAGAGACAATAGTCTTAGATCATGGTTAAGCAACCTTTAACACTCCAGGTGTTGTGAGTACATCTCTCATATTGTAACAAGGGAAATGTTGTTCACAACACCTGGAGTGCCAAAAGTTGCCTACTGCTTCCAAATTTGAAGGAGCAAAACATATTTCAGATGTAACTTTTAATGTCCCAAAAATATATATATTTTTAAATGTTTCTCTACATCATATAGTCTATACTAGGGGTAGTCAACCTTTTAGTAGTACTTTGCCAAAACAAAATTATGAAGTCCCTTGCCGTGACAGTCCTATTTTTTTAGAATAATGTGGTGTGTATGTTTCCATATTTTGCTTGTGTTACATATGGGTGCTGTAGTTGCTTTAGAGCTTTATATTTGTGCGTATGTAGGCTGTTTTATATATTGTATACAGTTTGTGGTATTGTGTAGGATACATATGAATGCAGGCTGTCTGAGGGCTGCTTGCGGAATTGTGTATGTGGATGATATGTTACATAGTGTGTTTGGTGATGTGTGTATGTAGGGGCTGCTTGTGGCATTGCATGTGAGAGACTGCTTGTGGAGTTGTGTGCATGTATGTGGATTGGTGTTGTGTTTATGGGGATTAAGTGTGTGTTTGTGTGTATGTTGTTTGTACTATTGCTATGTGGGGGCATCTTCTGCAGCTCTATGTATATCTAACAGTGTGGGTGGTTTCACTACGGCCCAGTGGGAAACATGTTGACCAGGTGCAGGTCAAGGGCAGGACCCCTACACCAGAGTGGATTCCCATTCATAAGAGCTGGGAGGACGTGATCTGTGAACACTTCCTCTTTTTGCTGCAGTGCGCTTGGATTTGCACTAGCAGATAGGCCAGAGACTGTGTGTCACTAGCAGCCTTAAGTGTAGTGCTAAAGCACCTCAAGTGCCATGCATGGCACACGTGCCATAGGTTGCTGACCCCTGGTCTAGGCTTTTTAAAACCAGACATTTTAATACACACCACACCTACATACACAAAGTCATGTTACTGACCTAAAATGCAATAGACAGAAAACATGTGGAAGATAACATTTGATATCAGCTTTTATTAAATTGAAACATAATTTAGCAACATAACGTAAATTCTGTATGAATTATTTAAATGCCAAAAATTTGTTTTCCACGTTTGTCTTTGAAAAGTGATGAGCTATTTTTATTTTTAGTGCTTTGGTTCTTAAACCGTAGATTAGTGGATTGAGAAAGGGAGGAAAGACAAATCTACTTATCGTGAATAGAAATTGTACTGAAAGTGGTAAATCAATATTATTTAGTTTATACCGAATAAAAGAAAAGATGAAGCCTGTTAGAAAAATACAGAAATTTAGCAAATGAGTCATCAAAGTGTGCATTGCTTTGTTACGAACAATCTTGGAGAGCTTAATGCAGACAATAAATATTCTTAGGTATGTATAACCAATAATTATGGAAGTGATTGTTAAGAAAACAACAATAGCAGTTGTCCCATAGAGATTATTTGCTGTTGAATCAGTACAGGAAAGGAGGACAATTGATGGATTATCACAAAATGCATTTTGGATTTGTCTTCCACAAAGACGGAGTCTTGCAGACAAAAGTACAGCTACCAACACTCCTATAAAAGTGGCAACCAGAAGTCCAGTGATTATTTTTAACGTTTTCTCATTAGTCATAATTATGACATATTGAAGGGGATAGCACACAGCCAAGTATCTATCAACAGCCATGAGTGTAAATGTACAAATTTCAAAATAAGTAAAATTTAACATAAAGTAAATCTGAGAGAGACAGCTCAAATATGAGATTGTGTTAGATGAAGTCAATAAATCAAAAATGAGTTTTGGGAAAAAAGAACAGCTCCCAAACATTCCATTGAGAGCGAGGGTACATACAAGAATATACATGGGCTCCTGGAGGCTTTCTTCAGTACAAACCACAAAAACAATCAGTGAACTCATCAGTAGGATAGATAAATACACCACAAGAAATAATGCGCAGTAAAGATATTGAAATATTTCCATCTCCTTGATCCAAAGAAGCTCAAAGCTGCTAACAACCGTGGATGAATTTTCCATTTCTCTTTCTTGCTTCTTAGACAGAACGTTAATTTATATAATAAGTGTTATTCAAATTTTAGACATGCATCTGCTCTTCACGAAAGAGATATCTAAACTTGTATCCTAAGGCATTGAGAGGACAGTCTTTAAACTTCTAACTAGTAAACTTGGATAACGGACGATGTTTGGGCTAGAGATATCTGGTAACACTAACATGTCATGCCCAGCTTACAGGTGACTCTCACTTGTACGGGAAGATCATTATAAATACTCTTAGCAAAAATGTGTTGCCACCCTAGAGAATTCTGTAAAGTGAAATCACAAAGGATTTACATATATTAATTTCCATGCCCAAACTTATGCATATAAATAGGAAACTAATATGCCAAAAAAACATGCACAGTAAGCAGAAATGTGTGTTATAGTGAACCTCTAATTATAACAAATGTTTTTACATGTACAATGCCGCATTCGAGCTTTCAACCCTTAGATAATTTTATATTTTTTTGTTGCAGATTTCTTCCATTTTATTGTGTATTTAGGCCTCAACTGAATATTTTTCCATAAGCTTTTGAAATTATGTATTTTTTTATAATCTTTATTTTATTGCGCAGAGAAAAGGGTGTTACAAGACAGATAAAATAAAACAGTAGCCACATCGGCTTAACAAATATCGTTGCAAAATTCACAGGCTTTAGTATTTGCGCATTTTTTCCCTTTGTCCCATTTGTAACATTGTGTAACTTGACAGGGTAGTATTCTAGTGAATCCAGGTACAGAGCATACTACTGACATTGGTCGGGGGGTATGAGTTCGGCTCGTAGGGTTGTACCTTTCGATGTGGTAGAGCGAGGACGGAGAGGAGGGGGGGTGGGATGAAGGTCGTGCAAGTACTATATGGGTCGGGTGAGGGTGGCGTTTAGGTATCTCTAACGCTCTAGGTAGGTCAACCATGGCTGCCAGGTTAGAATGTATGTGTTGTAGTGGTTCGAGTATGAGGCGCTTAATTCTTCCATGGTCCGTATGAATTCCACCTTCTGTATCCACTCACGTACTGATGGGACCCCAGTGCTTTTCCACTTAAGTGGTATCAGCATGTTCGCTGCTGTCAGCATATGGTTTATGAGTTTGCGTAGGTGGCTTGGCATGTGGGTGGTGTGCATGAGGAATAAGAAGGTTTCGGGGGAGTGTGATACTTGGTAACCCGTGATAGAGGTTATTAGGCTTCTTAGTCTCTGCCAATAGGTTTGAATAGGCGGGCATAGCCACCAAATGTGAGCCGTGGTTCCTTTGGTTTGCCCGCATCTCCAACATAGATCAGGTACTGTTGGGAAGAGTGCGTGGATCTTGGTAGGTGAGTAATGCCACCTGGATATCCGTTTGTACGTGTTTTTCCTTACTGCTGTGCTGACAGATGATTTATGTGTGTGTGTGAAGATCCTATGCCATGTTTCCTGAGGAATAGTGATATTTAGCTCACCTTCCCATGCTGACGTGAACGCCGGCAATAGGGTGTGACTTGAAGTGCTTAGGAGTCTGTAGAAAATGGACAGGTGTTTGGTTTGAAGGCTGTGTGTGGTGCAGTAGGTCTCAAAGGTGGTGTGTGCCCTTGTTCCTCGAATGAAATGTGGATCCCCCTTCAAGAAGTGAGACAGTTGGGCGTATCGAAAGTGTTGTTTGGTAGTAGGGTGGTCTGTTGTGGCCAGTGTAGACAGTGGAGCCACTCCCGTTGGGGTCATAACTGTGCTAACCATCGGGTATCTCGTCTTTTGGACCAATGGAAATTGGGAGAAGAAGTGTGGGCATGTGCCCGGTAGGAACTTTGGATTGTGTGCCAAGGGATATAGCGGTGAGGGGTGTGGTGAGACGTCTTTCTGGGGCCTAATGCGCGACCATTGGTGCAGTGTGGGTGTGATCGTTGGGTGTTGTGAGTGTTGAGGCAGGAGGAGTGTGTGTCCCTTGTCATGCCATGGGATTGTGCATAGAGGAGATTGGAACATTGAGCTTTCTATATATGCCCATTGTTTCAGCGGGGGCTCTGCGGTCCACTCGTATATTCTGGTTAGTATGCTCGCTTGATAGTAGCGTTCCATATGAGGTAGGCCTAGGCCCCCCCTTCCCCTATGTCTGGTCAGAATCGTGTACGCTATTCTCGGGCGTTTAGTCGCCCATATGAAGGTTGTGAATATTTGTTTGAGCTTGGAGAAAAAGGAGGGGGGGATCGCAATGGGGAGTGTTTGTAGGAGATATAACACCTTTGGCAATGTATTCATCTTCAATATATTGATCCTACATAGCCAGCTAAAGACGGGTCTCTGCCAGTTTGTTAGATCTTTTGATATCTCGGTGAGTAGTGGCATGAAGTTTAGATCGTATGCGTGTTTCAAGTGTCTGGGTAGATGGACCCCAAGGTAGGTGATGGACCTTCTAGCCCATGCAAAAGGGTACGCGGTTTTAAGTGTGTTTTGTGTTTGTCTGTCAGTTGGAGGGGTAGGATTTCACTCTTTGTGTAATTGACCTTAAAGTTGGAGAGCTTGGCATATGTCGTCAGTTCGGCTATCAGTGGAGGCAGGGAGGTGAGCGGGTCGGTGATGGAAAATAGTAGGTCATCTGCAAACGCAGATACCTTGAATTCTTGTTGGTGGACTTTAAAGCCATGGATGGTGTTGTGGTCCCGTATTCCCTGTAGGAAGGGTTCTAGGGTGAGAATAAAGAGTAAGGGGGAGAGAGGGCAACCCTGTCTCGTGCCGTTCTTTATGTGTACCGGACCTGACAGTTGGCCGTTTATTCTCAATTTTGCCGTTGGGTGAGAGTATATGGCTCCCATCCATTGCATCCAGTTTGGACCAAAGCCCATGGCCTGGAGAGTGGTAGTGAGCATTGTCCAGTCTACTCTATCAAATGCTTTTTCAGCATCTATAGATAGTAGTAGGCTTTGCCCTTTTGTGGTTCGGGAGAGATGGATGAGGTTCAGTACTTTAGTTGTGTTATGTTTGGCCTCTCGTTTAGGGACAAAACCGGATTGATCAGGGTGGATTAAGGTGTGTAGTATAGGTTGTAGACGCATGGCTAGGATTTTCGTACAAATCTTCAAGTCTACATTTATGAGCGAGATTGGGCGGTAGCTGCCGCACTCTTTGGGGTCTTTACCGGGTTTTGGCAGCAAAGTGATATGGGCCTCCAACGCTGATGCCGGGAGTGGGGCTGGATGGGTAAGAGCATTAAATGCCCGTAGATATGGTTCAGCCAAGAGTGTAGCGAATTGTTTGTAGTATTTGGCTGTGAGGCCGTCGGGGCCAGGGCTTTTGCCTAGTGGTGTTGATTTTATCGCGCAATTTAATTCTTCAGTGGTAATGGGCATGTCTATGGACTGTGCCACGGCGTCAGGGATTTTATTTTTTAGCCTGGTTGATAGGTATCTTGTTATGTCGTTTATATCCGGAGGTGACTCCCTGAGGTTGTAAAGTTTGGTATAGAAGTGTTGGAAGGCTTTCATGATGTCTGGGAGGGTATGTGATATAGTGCCCGTTTGTGTTTTGATTTTGGAGATGTACGTGTTTTGCCTGGACTGTCGTAGGGCATTGGCTAGTAGTTTGCCACATTTACCTCCCTGTGTATAATAGGAGTGCCTGGTATGGAGGAGCTTTTTCTTGGCCTGGTGGTGCAGTAGTTGTGTCAGTTCTGTGCGCTTGGTTATGAGGGTGTTATAGGTTGATAGGGAACTATCCCGGGTATGAGTATGTTCAAGGACTCTGATTTCTCGTGTGAGTGTGTCTATTTTCTGTGTTCTCCTTTTTTTGAGAGTGGCCGCTATTGCTAGGAATTCTCCCCTTATGACGCATTTGTGCGCTTCCCAAGTGGTCATGGGGGAGATGGTTGGTAGCGTGTTTTCTTGGAAGTAGTTGGTAAGTGCAGTTGTCACACGAGTTGTGATTGTGTGGTCATTGAGGAGGAAATCGTTAAGTTTCCAATGAAAGGACGTCAGTGGGAGCGTGGGGATCTGTATGACTAGGGATAGAGGTGCATGGTCTGACCAGGTAATTGGACCGTAGGAGCAGGAGATGGCCAGATGCAAGTGATCTTGGGGAAGGAACATCATGTCTATCCTGGAGTATGAGCGTGAGGCTGAGGAGTAGTCTCTATCTTGTGGGTGTGTGGTTCTCCAGCAGTCAAATAGTCTAGCTTGGTCAAGGAGGTGTGTTATCTATTTCCTTGCAGCATTTTGGTATTGTGTGGAGTGGGAGGTCGTGTCAAGGGCAGAGTCCAAGGACATATTCAGGTCACCACCCATGATCAACATGCCTTCCATAAAGGATTCGATTATATTAAGATACTTCTTGAGGGCTTTGCCTTGGTGTCGGTTGGGTAGGTATAGGTTAGCAAATGTAAGGACGGTCTGGCCTATCTGTCCCTTTACCAAGAGTAGCCTGCCCCCATCATCAGTTTTGTGAGCCTTGTAGGTGAAAGGAGTGTGTGCTGCAAAGAGTATGGCTACCCCCCTGGCCTTGGCGTGACTATAGTTACTAAAGAATCCTGTTGGGTATGTCCTGCTCTTGAGAGTGGGCGCTCTGTCCTTCTTAAAGTGAGTCTCCTGTAGGAAGACCACGTTAGCTCGTAGTTTGTGCATCTCTGTAAGAGCTATAGATCTTTTCTCGGGCGTATTAAGGCCTTTAACATTGAGTGTGACTAATTGTATGGTAGCCATCAGGTCTGGATACGTTTGTAGGTGTGCCAATGAGAGTGTCTGTGGGTGAGGGGGGGGATGTTTGGATGGGGGGGATTTGGTCACCTGGAGGGAGGAGCAAAAGGGGAAGGAAAGCAAAAGAAAAAGAGAAACAACAAGAGGAGAAAAATATAGAACAATTAACTTATATACAAGCGAAAAATCTATAGATAGATCGGAGTAGAAACTGTCCCCCGAGATTGCTAGGAGGCACCGGTTGAACACCGGGCGTCAGCCAGCAGTCTGAGGGGAGACCTCTGGTGTCGGGCCCAGAGTGGGACGTTGCCACCTGGGACTTTTGTGACACCGTGGTATAGGTCGTGTCGACCTAATACAATGCAAGTCGTCTAGTAATCATACGATAGTATGCAAAGAGAGATGAGGGACGGAGGTGGTCCCGGGCGACTGATGTCAGTCAATGACTCTCGTAGGAGATCAACGGGAGTAAGAGTCATCAACTGTCGTCGCCAGAGCACACACCCGTAAATACATTTCACAACATATCAGTTAGTTAGACATCTTAGATGAGGAGGCTATAAAAACAGTATAAACAGCGTTATTCTAGATAAACTTTTTTTTTTTTTTGTGGGTGATGCGTTAATGATATGTCTAAATTTCTGTTGGTGGGCCACTAAGAAAGATCCCGGTAATGTGCAGCATTTACCTGCCGCCAGCCTAGCCATTGGGTCTGCATAGTGAGAGGGAGAGGTGGAAGCCGTATATCAGGTCTGTATATTTGCCTGTTATGCCGCTGCCGGGGATGGTAAGTGTCGCGGGAAAATAAGCGAGATTACCCTGTTGAGTGTTATTCCTGTTGAGGTCGCGGAAATTGCGACAGCTGGCTGGCGTTATAGGGATTGGCATTTAAGACATTTTCGCTCTGTATCATACCCCAGGGGGGTTCATCCCTTAGCAACATGGGTTTAACATTATATGGATACGGTCACCTGGTTCTTAAGAGAGTCCTGATAGCCCCAAGTGGAGATGGCTCCGAGGAGCGTTAACAAGTCTCTGGCAGCGTGTTAGAGATGGTCATCTCAGCATGTCCCTTGGTTGTTCGAGTTGGGCTTCCCTTAGCAGCTGGTGTCCCGGAGGTGGCAGCTGCTAGTGGATCATATAGCCTTGGCTGGTAGCAGGTCGTAGTGTGTGCGCAGGGTTGGAATCTTTTCAGTGTAGCGACGGGTCTTGGGTATCTGATCTTTTCTTCTTGGGCGTTTGTTGCCATCGGGGTCTCTGCGGTAGCTGAGGTGGAAGTGGTGTTTGCAGCGGTCCGTACCAGTCCATGATGTGTGGGTCTGTGAGGTTGAGGGCTTGTGTAAAGAGTGGTATGTCCGCATGGGAGTGTATCGTGTGCTGAGTGCCCTTATACGTGACACTCAGTGCCAGTGGGAATCCCCACCTGTATCTTAGGTTTCTGGATCTTAATTGGTCTGTAATTGGTCGCAAAATCCGTCTCGCTTGTAGTGTCAGCCATGAGAGGTCGGGGTAGATGGTTATTGGGGCATCATGAAATAGCATAGGTTGTGAGGTCTGTTTCAGCGTGTGCAGTATATCTTCCCTGCATGTGTGATAGTGAAGCCTGCAAATGACATCTCTAGGCTTGTCAGTCGCTATACCTCTGGGCTTCAGTGCCCTGTGTGCTCTATCTAGTAGGATGTGATGGTCTCTTGGCTTACCCAGAATTAAGTTGAATAGTTCATTCAGCGTCTGGTAGATATCTTCTTGTTCGTTTTCTGGGAGACCTCTGATCCTTAGATTGTTGCGGCGCCCCCTGTTGTCTAGATCATCCATGGACCTATGGAGCGTGGACAGGTAGGTGTTCTGGTGTTCCACTGCTGCCTGCAGGGAGTTGAACTGTGTATGCATAGTATCTCTGTCATCTTCCAGGGTGCTCACTCTGTCAGCAACTTGGCGAATTTCAGAGTTAAATGCATCCATTTTGGCTTGGACTGAGGCCTCTAGCTGGGTCAGCATGCCTGCAATGTCCTGTTTGGAGGGCAGATTTCTGAGGATGTCCTTCAGGTCCCCGTCCGTCGGGGGGCCCGAAATTTCCGAGTCTGCTGGGCTGGAGGGGGACATACATAGAGGTGAGGAGTCTGCCGCCATATTGGGGCCTAGTGCGCCCGCATTACTATCCGCCCGGTCGCGGAAATACTTAGTAAAAGCGCTCGATTTACCTGATGGGGTTTTGCTGGAGGCTTGCTGGGAAGATGCCGCTCGTTTTGGGTGACCCATCCTTCGTTTTGTGGCCCGATCTGGTTGGGTGTGTGTCTGGTGCCGCCGGAGCTGATTTAGAACGCGGCCATGCACCAGCTCGGTCGGCTCCGCCCCCCCTATGTATTTTTTTTATGTATTTTTTTATCTTGTTTATGAATACTTTAACATTTTGATTATTTTGATATATTGATATTTTTAAAAAATATAATTAAATATTTAAAAAACAATATTTTTTATATTTTAATATTTAGAAGAAAATAAGTTTAAAAATGTATCCAAATATATTAATTCATTTGAAAAGCTTATTCAAAAATATTAAATTAAGGCCTTAATCAAGCTTTTCTCTACTGATCATCACAAAATACTTAAATGATTAGATATGCAAAAAATTCTGCAAATTATATACACATATATGTATATATATATATATATATATATATAAAATAAATAAAATCATGATTCTATAAATCTATTAAATTAATAAATTGCTGTGACATCACAAAACAGATTATGGTTGTATAAAAGCTGCCACTGTATGTCATATGGTTTGACATAATATCATTTTAGTATGGAAGGTCTTTTAGTTTTTTAAAGAGGATTATTAACATAAAGCACAATAAACCCAATATAAGTTCTGGATGAAGTTTTGGAGAAGAAACAGTTAGGGTTTTGTCAGATTAATCCCCAGAGAACCACATTTGCTTACAAAAGGCCATCCACCATTTTTAGTATAGGTTATGTTTGTATGCTTCTATGTTATAAAGAACATTATCTAAATATGGGCTTAGTGGATGAGCATTGAGACAAAAATACATTACTCAAAACAATTTATATCAAATAAATCTGAAGTTTGGCAAATTCAAAGGTTGTTTGCAATTTGTTTTCACTACCTTTGTCTACAAGTTTTTTTCAGACACTTAATTTGATAAATTAGTTTTATGTTTTCCATGTAAAATTGCAATTGTGTTGACTCGTTTATAACCTGTAGCTTTTGCAGCCTGGCAGTTATTTTGAATGTAACTACACAATAACACATTGTATTTTAAACCAGTGGGTTAAAAAAAAACAACTTTATTTCCATGTGTGTTGTGTAAATTGTACTCCTCCTCCAGCATCAAGAACACGATATCCAACAGATAAAAACAGCATTGCTTTGTCTAAAGAACCAGAATAAATGAAGATATGCATGAATATGGTTTATACTATGGTGCACTTGTGCTCCCGAGGGTTTATTCCAAGAAACAAGTTAAAATTAGACATGTGCAATTCATTTCAGTCCGAATATGAATTCAGACGAATTTCGTGAAATTCGGACATTCGTGTACTTCTGAATGTCCGAATAGCCGAAGTGCCGAAGGTCCCGAAGTTCAGAAATTACAGAATTTCTGGAGTGTCAAAGTGCCTTACTCTGCCACTAGTCACCTCCTCCCTCCCTTACTCTCCCACTAGTCACCTCCTCCCTCACTCTGCCACCTGTCACCCCCTCACTCTGCCACATATTAATCCCTTCATTCCTCATACTGCCACCTGTCACTTCCTCCCTCCTATGCTCTGTCACCCCCTCCCTCCCAAACTCTTTGACTCAACACACATGCGAGAGGAGGAGTTGGATTGGACCAATGGGGAAAAGGGGCAGATCTATTGTGTATTTTGAATGAAGGAACCTGGAAAGTGCAAATACACCAATTGAGAAAGCCCTAAAAAGGTGAAACGCTTCTTGGCAAAGAAAGAGGACTCTAATTAAGCTGTCTAAGTATTGTTTCTAAATCTGTGTAATAAATAAATTTGTTTCTTCAACTTATATCTTCTCCTTGCATTATATTTTCACCATTCTGGTTCAAGAGGGTAGTGTCAACCCACACAATAGTGTTGACACAATAGCTGTAGATTTGGAGACAGTTTCAAAAGGCTCCAAACAAGGTAAACACACACCTAAAGCCAATTTATTGTGTTTCATTACACTTCAGCCAAACAAGCTGCACCCAGATTCTTCCTGCTTGATTTCTTTCTCTCTCAATCAAATCTGTGGCAGAAATCTATAAAGATCAGAGGAATACGGTCTGGCTACCACCTAAAAAGTCCACAAAAGTCTTCATGTTTAGAGGATATACCACAAAAAGGTTCTTGTAAATTTAAGGTTTCAATCACTTGTGTTGCTTTTAAAATGCACATTTTTGTTGCAATATTGCACTATTGCATTTTTTTTCTTTTTTTCTTTACATACATTCCCCTACTTTGTTTGAGAAGTAAGTGTAAATAGCAGTGCTGCAATATCATTTGATATATAAGGTCGTTGGACTTATCAGTGGGTATCCACCGATTGTTTACATCTGCTAATCATCACTATTATTTGCACACCTATTTTGTCCAATTTATGGTTTAAGTAACTATAACCTCCCAAGAAGCAAAGGAGGGAGAACTAAGAAGTGTCTGGTTCATGGGAGTCATCAGTCATAGTGGTGGCAGTGATAATTCCGATGATGACCATTTTTTCTGTACTACTGCATATATAGCATTTTTACCTCAAATGCTCCTCGACAATGAATATTAGACATGTGCAGGGTGAAAACGTTATTTTTTTATTCACACTTCAGCTTTATAGTTTTATAATGATTGATTGTATTAATTTAGCTTCCTTGTATTATAAAAAAAAAAAAGGGAAAATTTTGAGTTCAAAATAGCAGACATCCAGAAATTAAAGGAAAAACAAAAACAGTGGGCAGCTGACCACCCCTTTACCGTCTGTGTCACAATACCCTCTAGCATGTAAGTTTATTGAGCAGAGTCCACAACCCCCCTGTTCCTGTGCGTCCAACTTGTCTGGTTACAATTACGTGTTTGTTAGTCCAACCATTGTACAGCACTATGGAATTTGCTGGCACTATATATAAATAATAAAATAATAATAATCAGATTGCCACTTTCCACTTAATCCTAGAATCCCACAAGTAAGCTACTATAAGGACAATTCATAGTTTTTTTTCATGCAAATGTTCACTACCTGAACACTGCTGCTACATCAGTCTGGAGTGTGCTGCCAGGATCCAATTCCCTTTTTTCCAGGAAGGCATTAATCCTATTTATGAGAGCAAAGGGCTGATCTGTTCCAAACTGGCATTTCTGTAAGTCCCTAAATGGAGTGATAGCTTACACCAGCTGCCCTATTATTATCCAATCCTCATGACCCAGTGGGGAGTAAATGCCAATGGAGTAGTGGGAAGCTAGGCTATGGATTACCATCTGCTGTTCCAAAATTCTTTCCAGCATACTTAGAGTGGAGTTGCTCAATATGCTGACATCTTGTCATAGACGGTGGGAAGTCTTCTTTTCTCTTGCTACTGCCTCAAGAGTTGGTTAGTCCTCACAATACAGTGAAAATGCTCAGTAATGTTCCTACTAAGCTCAAGTATGGTTTATAACTTTGTGTAGCCTGCACTCTAGATGCTGCATGTGTGCTAGTTGGTTGTGCAGCTTCAGATATAGCACCAGTGAACCTGCTGCCTACTACTTTTTTCTCTTTCTGCTTCCTTCTTCAGTAATACAAACTTGTGGTATCTTTGGATATGTTGGTTCAGATGACCCACACTCAGTACCTTGCTGTACAATTAGCACTTTGTAATCTGCTCATTTAGAAGGCTTTCAAAGTAATGCCAAACTTTGGTTTGGGACAATATATTAGCCTCAAACCTTGTCCTTGTGGCTGATAAAGATTAGGTTGGATTTTCATCTTTGAGGTGGTGGTGTTAAAAATAAATCTCACTGAGTAAGCTATTCCTGTCACTAGTATTGAGTGATGCTCCAATCGTTTCCATTAAATACAGATCTGCAAAAGGCAGATAGAGATGACCTCAGACATAGTAGCAAGTGCACAGTAGGTGCAGAAAATAGTGGACTTCTGCCTCTGCTTTCCAAACTCTACTCTTCTAATCCCTCTATATCATGGATATAACATAGATCATTACTCTTTAACATAGTCAATTTCCTTGTGGGACAGACTTAAACAAATGTCTTAAGTGGTGGAGGTAAGGGTGTTATGATTATCACTAGTTGTCCTAACAACCACCATCATTATCAGAAATTGTGTGCACTGCTTGGGTACTCTTCTTCTCCTATTCAATAAAGAGTGGCTGATGAGCTCTCTCTGAGTTTCTTCTTTGGGGGAACCAAGAAATAAGTGGTAATACAGGTAATGGCAAGCTTTCATCATGCCTAGTAGAACACAGAAAGTGTAATTTTTAAACTAGCTGTGCTAGAAGCTGCAGTGGCAGTAGATGCAGCAGCAGAAGATATTGTAGCTTGAAAAGGGTGAGAACATTTAGTTGTCTGCTGGGTGGTGAATCAGACTTAAAGTCTTGCTAATTGCCAACGATCATAGTGATGGTGGTGGCAGTAATGGTGGAGACTGTGATTGAGGCAGTGACAACAGTCTTCATAGCTACTGTGTTCCTACTGTCAGAAGCCATGGCACTATTGCTGGTTTGGAGAACAGGATCCTTTATTCTTCCCTTCCTTAAATCCAGCTTGGAAGTACTATATGACAATGATGATGGTGGGTTTCTAATTAGTTAATGCTTTGTGGATTTACTGCTGTAATATTATTGTGTTTGATCACTGTGCAGTGTTTTATAACATCAAACACTTGTAAAGCACACAGTAGACTGAACACAGTCAGAAAAAACAACAACTGTATATTGTTAGGCTAGTCTCATACTTGGATCAATGACACAATGATAACCAATTTTCTATCTTCTACTCAAAATTGTTGCAAGTACCTGTTAGTAGCTGCTAGCTAGATACAGCAGAAATTGTTAAACCTAGTCTCACACTAGGGTCAATGACACAGGCTAGCCAAAATAATGTGTTTTTTTTCTGAACATCACACTGCCTAAAATACATTTTTTCTCTAAACAGCTGACCAAAAATTATTTTAAGAACTGTAAAATGCAGCACTCCTCAAGGCCAGGATTTAGGAATTACCCGAGTGTGTCTAAGGTGTTCAGAAAAAAAAAAACCTTAAACACACCCGGGCAATCCCTAAATCCTCGACTGGTAGGGGGTCCTTGAGGACTGGGTTGAGAACCCCTGTCCTAGACTGTTAGGTGTGCCTGGAGGAGAGGGTTGAAGAGCACTGAAATAATGGAATACTAGCCTCACTCTAGGATCAATGACAACATGCCTGCTAATCTCAAATCTGCAACTAAAAGTTGTTGTTTTTAAGTGCTCCTGTCAGTAACTGCTAGCCAAATACAACATAAACCTAAACCTAGTCTCACACTAGAATCAATAACATTGGCTTTATCATTCTCCCACTCCCACGCATGCACATCCTGGGTAAACACACTGTATCACTGCTGATCAATCTCTTAGGAATTGTAATTTGGTCCAAAATTAATCTCCAAGTTTAATGAGTATGATGATCCAGAATAATTAGAAATGAAGAATGGCACACAGTCCTCAGTCCAGTATTTTCTCTGGTAAATAGTGTGCACTTGCTTCCTGCATCTTATCTACCTCGTCAAAGTTCATCTCTAACTGCTTTAGAATCAGTTGGACCCCTCATCATCTACTGAATCTAAAATAATGTCCCACTTGCTTGATTTTCTACTATCAGTGCCATTTATTCCCACTTTGGTTCACTGAATTAGAATTGTTTTACTGATTTGTGATTTTTTTTTTTTTTTGATTTGCAGTGTGCTTCTGTGCCACTGTTTTTGTTTTACAAATTACAAACAGTAGTAGTGATGAGGGAAGGGTACAGTATTACTGAATATGAAGAATCAGTTTGCAAACTTTTTTTTTTAATTGGTGCTGTGCAAATGTTGAGGCACTGTAAATTAAAAGCACTGTGTGAAGCGTTTTCAAACACATTATATATATAGTAGTAGATCCACTAAGTAGCAACACATTTTTCAACACAAAATTAAGAAAGGGAGAAACCACTAGAATTAAAGCATAAAAAAAAGAAATGGCAGGAGCAGCAGTACCACCTACCACCTTTAGGCAGAACTAGGGGGATCTTGAGGATAGTGCCAGTCATTGACACGGACAGGTTGGACTCCTCATCAACCCAAGAAAGTGCACATCAGTCTACTCTAAAACAGTTTGTTGTATTTCATTTCATAGCCATTTCAAAACAGAAGGCTAACAAAATCACCAGCCTGGTTGCCTAGATCTGTGAAGTGCTCCTACTGGTCAGGATGCTTCCTTTCCTTGACGGCAGTAGAGAAGGTCAGACCTTACCTGTAGTGGTAGTAAAGAAGGTACAACTTTACTGCTAACCAGACTTGCAGTCAAATCCAATGTAGTGTGATGGTGAGAGAAAACATGGCTTCCAACCCACTGCCTATGACAGGATGTCAGCACATGCTGGAAAGAATTTTGGAACAGCAGAGGAAATCCATAGTATATCTTCTCAACACAATGCTGGCATTGACATTCCACTGGGGAGTAAGGATGGGACCACAATAGGGCAGCTACTGGCAGTCCATATTCCAATTAGTGAAATAAATGTTGAACCACAGTAATGCCAGTATGGGATTAGTCATCGCCTTGTTTACCCACCTCTTTATAAATAAATAAGTAAATATATAAATTACTCCAGCTGCTGGTGCTGTAGCTAATTTTTTACAAATGGCTTTCATTGAAGTGGTTTTGCACTGCCTCACTAACTTGCCTGCTACCTTAACCAACACAGTTGGTTGAAGCTGTTTTTTTTTTCCAAATGGAAGGCTGGTCACAGATGCTACAGACTGGATGTGCAAGATTCTTGTCAGGGTGGAAGGGTGAGCGGGTTGTTAATTGCCCGCTGACTTTGTCTTTTAATTTTTGGATGTATCTCCTTTGGATTGGAAATGATTCCTGCTCCCCATTTCTGTCAATACTACATAGCAATAAAATAAAATTAAAAAAAAGATTGCAATAAAAAATTATAAGAATAAGTTCTCACTCCTGTTGTCTTTTTACCCACATATATAATAAACTAATTTAAAGATAACAATAATTACAAATGCATATTCTTTTCAAATAATTTTTACTGGAAAGCATTCACCATTTTTACAAACAACAACATTTCAAACATAAAGCTGGAGGGGAAAATAACAATCATAAAATGGGGAAAAGTGAAAGAGGTTACATAGTTACATAGTTACATAGCTGAAAAGAGACTTGCGTCCATCAAGTTCAGCCTACCTCACATTTGTTTTTTGCTGTTGATCCAAAAGGTAATGCTACAAACACATACTCTAACATGTTCTTTATACTAAGGACTACATAACACAGTTGATAAAATGCCATGCAATATTTTGCAAGAAAGAAATCCTTCAAACGTCATTGTTTTTTCTTCAAGTCAAGATCAAATCAAGATCAATTATTATATTTATATTAAGTAATCATTTTTAAAGCAATCCTGACAGAATCCCAAAATGTATGTTTTGCAACCTTTAAAAAAAAATTAAAAATTAAAAGATATTTACAAAAATCACTTTTAAAGTTTTTTTGATTTTTATATTACATTATACTACATGGAAAGAAACGTAGACACTACAGACAGACGGATTAACAGACAAATAGTATGCGTTTTGGCTTTAATACAGTAGCCCATGTTTTCTATAGATAACTAATCATTGTAATCTTTAATGTCAGCTGGCTGCTGAAATAGCTATCAGCCAGTAATATCTCTTTCCAACTGAATATTTACTAAAGTGTTATAAAGAAAATAATGGTCAAAGATTGGTGATCAATACAGTCTACAGAAGGAAGAAGAGAGGAAGAAAGCAGAACAGAAGGGAAAAACCAAGGAACCAGAACAGAATGAAAAGAGCTAAATTCTTAACAACATGGCTCAGAAAGGGACAAAAAACGTATTATAGCATGATCCACTCACAAGTATCTAAGACTTGGTCTGAGCAACAATAAAAGCCTACCAGGCGCACAAGACTCTATTATGTAACTATAGAATATTGTGAAGTCTGGCAGTCACCTCTTCCATATCAAACACAAAGCATATTTTATTCAGTGTGGGAAGCAGTATGCATGGACAGCAATAAACATATGTGTGTGTGTGTGAGTGCATGTGTGTAACAGTGTGGGAGCAGCATGTGTTTATACAGTCTGGGTAGTAGTACGTGTAGCTGCGTGTGTGTTTGTATGTGTTTTTGTAACAGTGTAACAGTGTGGAAAGCAGTGTGTGTTTGTGTGTCTGGTTAACACTATGCGTAGGTACTTGTGTGTATGGTATGTGTGTGTACCTGTTATTTGTGGAATTCCAAACTGCAAAAATATATCTGAAAAAAACTGTCTAGAAGTCGGTCACTGACACCACTCAGTGCTGCCTGGAATTTTATATCCTATACTTAAAGCAGGGCTGTGACAGTTCCTAGTTCTGTCACTCCACTACACAACTATGATAGATAGATAGATAGATAGACAGACATAAAGTTGTAATCAAAATTATTCAACCCCCCATTGAATATCAGTCTAATAGTCAAAACTGACAGACTTTCAGCTCTGCAATGAACAAATCAAACAAGAGCAAGTGAAATAGCTCAATACAACAATTTCTGCAAGTGGTTTCCCAAAGTTCAACTGAACATGCAACTTATGATGACTTCCAGTTCCAAAAATATTCAGTCCCTTCATGTCAAGCATCTTAAGTATCCAGTTCAGTAATATTATTGGACTGCGTGCTGCAACAGCCTTCTTCAAATTTCACCACAGATTTCTATGGGGTCAAGTCAGGTGACTGTGATGGCTACTGTAGAATTTTACTGGACATTTTCTTCAACCAAGCCTTGGGGAAATTTGAGGTACAATTTGGATCATTGTCTTGTTGGAAGGTCCAATGATGCCCAAGCTTCAGTTTCCTCACCGACAGCATGACAATTTCTTCTAGGATTTACTGATACTTCTATGAATCCATCTTTCCTTTCACATGCTGCAGGGTTCCAGTACCAGAAGATGCTAAACTGTCCCAGAGCATCACTTAGCCACCACCATGCTTAACTGTAGACACAGTTTTCTTTTCAGCATATGCTTCATTCTTCTTTCTCCAGACAGATCACTGATCCATTGGGCTGAAAAGTTCCAGTTTTGTTTCATAGCACCACAGAACAGCATCCCAAAACCTGTGTGACTTATTTATATGCGTCTGAGCATACTGGAAACAACTTTTTTTGTGCTCTAGGGTCAGTATTGGTGTACGTCTTGAAGTTCTGGCATGTACCTTTTGCATTTTGTACATGCCTTACTATGCTCACTGAAACCTCAGTGCCTGTTGCCATTAAGCCTTGATGAAGGTCTTTAGCAGTCACTCAAGGGTTTTTCACAACCTGCTTTCTCAGAAATCTGGTTGCAGCCATTGATAGCTTCCTTTTTCTGCCCCATCCAGGAAGTGTAACCATTGTTCCTTTAACTTTGAACTTGCACACTATGCTTCCAGTGGTGTCTATAGGAACATTCAGTGCTTTGCTGTCTTTTTGTATCTTGTTCCTTGTTTGTGAAGGGCGATGATCTGTTCTCGTAACTTTATGGAATGTTTGACTTATTTCTAACATGCAGTAAAACATGACACTCAACAAACCCCTAGTCAGTTCAGGTATTTCAATTATTCCAGCTCAAGCACCTTGATTAGGTGCATCACTTGTGCTTGAGACAACACCTGTTTTGCATATTTGTGCTGTTGTGAAGGGGTTCTTTTCATGGGGTTGAATAATTTTGAGACTGGAGAAGTTGAATTTGGGTAAACCGCTTGAAGCATTTGCTTTGTCGAGCTATTCAAATTGCTTTTGTTTGATTTTTTTCTTTACAAACAGATGAAAGTCCATAAAAGTTTGACAATGCACATGCTTTTCAATAAGGGATGCAGAATTTTGATTAGAACTGTATATACAGAAAGATACTATTAACGTATCTATTTACATAAATATAGATATATTTTAGATCTTATTAAAATTAACATAATTCTTTAATATAAAGTTTTTTCACATAAGATTAAGAACATTTACTTTTTACATTCATACAAAAGACCACATTTTCTGTAGACAACTAATCATTTTAATCTTTAATGCCTTTGTCCTTAACCCATATATCAGAGGGTTGAGAAGTGGAGGAAAAATGACAACACTAACAGAGAGTAGAATGTGGGCAAAAAGTGGGAGTTTGCTGCTATTGAGTCTAAACCTAACAAAAATGAAAAGAGCACCCATCATAAATATTGAGAAATTAAGTAAATGTGTCACTAATGTGTATATTGCTTTTTTATATGAATAGTTGGTCACTTTAACGCATGTAATAAATATCTTGATATATGAATAGGTGATTATTCCCATAGTGAACATTAAGAATGTTGTAGTAACAATGATACCATAGAGATTATTGACAGAAGTATCTACACATGACAGTATAAAAATGGACATGTTATCACAAAATATATTCTTTATTTGTGTTCCACAAAGGGGAACTCTGGCAGACAGAATTATGCTAATCAATACAGACATGAAAGAGAAGGCTGACGAACTCACAATAAGCTTTACTGTATTCTCGATGGTCATGAAAGCAACATATTGAAGGGGAGAGGACACTGCAAAGTATTGGTCATATGCCATGATTGTAAAAGTTGATATTTCAAAATAAATGAAAGTAAGAAGACAAAGAGCTTGGACGAGACAGCCAGCACGCGACACCGTTTTCGATGAAGTTAATAGATCAGCAATTAGCTTTGGGAAAAATATGCTGCTTCCAAAAATCCCATTGAGAGACAAGTTGCAAATGAGAATGTACATGGGTTTATGGAGGCTTTCCTCCTTCAAAATCACATACACAATCATGACACTTAATAGTGTTATAAATAAATATACCGCAAGTGAAAGTGCACTGTACAGATACTGTAATCCTTCCATCTCCATGATTCCAAGAAGCTCAAGGTTGGATGCAATATTAGATATATTTTCCATCTTCGAGTAGTCTGTTCAAACCAGATCTTGAGGATCCTGTTTAATGAGAGCAAAACACTTTAAATGACTTATTACAAAAAAATCCACTAATGAATCTTTAATACTGTGCATTCATATATTATCATTATTTATAGAGTGCTAACATATTCTGCAGATCAGTGAAATAGGTAGACTAACAAACAAGTAGTTTCAAGACAGGTTGGGCTTAAGACCCTGCTCAAGTAAGTATACCATCTAAGGGGGCAGGGTAAACTAACACGAATAGTAAGGGTAAGATGTATTACAAGTTTGCAGTAAAATCTTAATTGTTATGTGACAAAGATGGAGGCGAGGAAGCTAAATGAGCTAGTGAGGGATGTAAGCAAAAGAGAGGGAAATTTGTTTAATTGAGATGTCTTCTTAAGGAAAGTGATATTTGAAGGATGGAGACTGTGCAAGAGTATAACAAAGATTTTTAGGAATGGTGCAGCCCTAAAGAAGACTTAAAGGTGAGAATCAGAGGTGCAAGTATGAATGTAAGACAAATGTGGCTTTGGCACATTGGAGGGGCCAGGAGGGGGGACACTTGAATCATGATGAGACATGATTGAGGATTTATGGAGAAATATTCATAATAGACAAGTAGATTGTGTGTTATCATCATACAATGATATTTGAAGCCGCAGAACCTGATTTGTTTACCAATTGAGGTAGAGTAGATGAAGAAAAGACCAAGAACAGAACCTTAGAGAACACCAACAAAGAGGAGCTATAAAGAAGAGTAGAGCAAAGGAGATAATAAAAGAGTGATGGGAGAGGCAGGAGGAGAACCAGAAAAGAGCACAAACTTATAGACCAATGTTTTAATGGATGAAGATCTTGGAGTTAAACTGCATGAGTGTAGCATAAAGTTAAAGTGGATATACAAAAAAGATAAAATGGTTTATTAAATGGAATTAGTTAAAAGGTCTAGTTGCCATCAGTCCTAAGTCGTTTAGGTCAGTGTAACAAAGAAAGAGAGAAAGACAGTAGGGTCATTCCCTAAATGACAAAACAGTTCAATGCTATTTGGTTGTTATAATTTAACTGTTTCAACTGCATCTGCTATGCGATACCCACTTGGCCACTCACAAAAGGCAAATTTGGTTATTCAGATGTATTTCCACTTCTAAAATCAGCCAAAACTCTCTATACGCTTGCTAATCCATCTGCTCACAAACAACCATGAAAACTCCCTTCTATTTGTTTTGTCCCACTTCCACTGACAAAATCAAAAGAAACAGCATGTTAAGCTATTAAATCAATTCACTGCTCCAGCAAGCGTCGCCTCTTCCCCTAGCAAATATACCACAACAATACATTTTCTTCAAGACCTACCCTCATATTAGAATGCTTTCTTTCTCTTATAACAGGTAAATTATTTAGTTACAATTTATTTGCAATTCAGCTAGGCTATTTTCTGATTATTGTAACTGCTGTCCCTGATATCCATTGGAAAATAGCAGTGATCCGTTCACCTCAATGTAGCTTAAATTGTGTTGATAGTGAGTAAAATGAATCTCAGAAAAGAATAGAGACAAATTAAAGCTTTGAGAATAAACATTATAGAATGAATTATGTATCAGTTCAAATACTAGAACAAGCATATTAAAATCACTTACTTTTTTTTCAGATACTTGGAAACACTGTACCTATGATCCAGTCTCTGTTACAAATGGATTGAAGAATTGTCTGTAAGCTCAGTATAAATATTCTTCCATTGATTCCTTATTCCTCTGAGTCTTTGCTTGATTCCTTATTCCTCTGAGTTATTCCCAGCAGAGATGACTCCATTAAATTCCTTTTACAAACAAGTTCACTGAACATACAATAATGAAACCTGACATTTCTTATTAATTAGACCATGTCCCATGAAAATACATTTTTAAATACACTTAGTTAAAGAAAACATTATTATCAATGAATAATTTATGCAATTTTTCATGAATTGGAAAATTATGTCATTTTCAATTTGTATACCTTCCAAACTTTGTTATTCCAATAATTTTCTTTAACTTTTACATGAACATTTCAATCAAGTTACAATGCAAATTTCAAATGGATGAAAATTAGAAATATTTAAATGACATTTTATCAGTATTGGCAACATCTATTTTATAAAGACAGAGAAATAACGAGAATTCTTGTTTTTTTATAAATAGGGTAACTAAGTTAGAACAGTTATTAAGCAAAGAACAGGAAGGACTTCCTGTATAGTGTTTGGAACTGTACCTCAATTGTGGAAGTGAGTGTGTCTTATAGAGAAGAACTAGTTTCAATGTATCTTTAGTTGGACTTCCGTAATTACCAAACAAGTGCCCTGTCCAGAGCCGGATCTACATCATGAACACCCTTAGGCACATAATTCTAAAGTACCCCCAATTCTCCCATTCCAAACACATAACAATAAAGCTTGAATATGTTTAAATATCGTAAAAATTGTCCTAAATGCAAACACAGAGTTACTCACTAAACTAAAAATGGCTGAATTACAACCGAATTGGCAAATCATAGATTTACTAAATGGAGCAGTAAATAAATACAGGAAACAATTCCTTGCTGTTACAGGTTTATTATAAAAAACATGAACATGATGCTAATGTGTAAAAGATTAAATAGATAGAGTACTGACTCCAAAAATGGCAGAAAAACTCTGGTACTCGGATACCCTAACCATTTCAAATAAAATAAAAAAGGAAGGAAGATCATGCCAAACTAATCTTATTGATTTTTTTGATTGGGTAACTAAAATAATAGATCAGGGTGGTAAGGCTTTTGACACTGTTGCGCATAGAAGGCTTATCAACAAACTGCAATCTTTAAGTTTGGATTCCAATATTGTTGAATGGGTAAGGCAGTGGCTGAGTGACAGGTAACAGAGGGTTGTAGTTAATGGAATATATTCGAAGCTTGGACTTGTCACCAGTTGGGTACCTCAGGGATCTTTACTTGGACCCATTCTCTTTAATATTTTTATTAGTGATATTGCAGAAGGTCTTGATGGTAAGGTATGTCTTTTTGCTGATGATACTAACATATCTAAGAGGGTTGATGTTCCAGGAGGGATAAGCCAAATGGCAAATGATTTAGGTGAACTAGAAAAATGGTCAGAGTTGTGGCGACTGACATTTAATGTAGATAAATGCAAGATAATGCATCTTGGACGTAAAAACCCAAGCACAGAGTACAGAATATATGTGTCAGGGGTGGCAGTCCGATGACTGGGACACAGTATACCTGATCTTGATAGTAGGAGTCACTGTTTGGAAATGGATTATCAGGGCCTGGTGCAGGGTAACCGCACACCCCCTGGTGTTGAGCACCAGTGTTTGTGCTTTTGCAGATCCCAAGTGCCAGATGACAATAAGCAAACGTATTTGAATTCAGCGAAGTCACCCGAGTAAAACAGTACCCCCTATGTACAGGTTTTATGCTGTCTTGGAGAGTTCCAGGGTCAAATATAGTACTTGCGAATTAAATTCTCTGCACTTTTTCCCTGTGTTGTTAGGCATGTCAATCACATTTTAATTAATCAAATCACATAATTATGTTAAAAGATTACTTAAATATACACATAGAATTTTAATATATATGCATTTTTAGGTATTTAAATTCTACGTGTATACTAATGTAATCTTTTATGTAATTATATGTATTTATCTATATATATATATATATATATGTGGTTATTTGTATTTTATATATAGATAGATATATATAGAATGTCATTGTAAGTGTATTTTGTTACCAATATATATACATTAATAACAAAATACAGTTAGAATGAAATTACATATGGATATATAATTTATATTACATTTTGTTTCAATATTTTATTTATTTATTTAATTATTTTATTTATTATTGTAATTATAGGTATGTATATGTCATTCTAAGTGTATTTTAATACTAATATATGTACTTATATTAATATTAAAATACACTTTATATCGTTACATATATATAACATGTATATATATTATATATATATATATATATATATATGCATATATATATATATATATATATATATAATAGATATACATATATTATATATATAAATTTATATTTTAATTTTACACATGTTTAATTCTTTTTTTTTTTTTTAACTTTCCCACCAGCAGGGGGACTGTCTGATATTTCAGACAGTCCCCCTGCTGGCAGATCCACAGCCAGCTATAGGGGGCCATGTGATCGATCTTTATTACGTTTTTTATGTTGTATTTTTCTTGCTCTATTTTTTTTTCCTTTCTCTCTTTCACTGTATAGATAAACTATATGTTTGATAGCTAATAAGAGAAGTAATTGTAACCACTCTTTTAAGGGCACACTTCAGACACATAACACTTTTCATCTTCAGTCTGTGTCTATAGTAGGTCATGTTTGTGACGATTTATAATAGTGCTGATTTCAATATAAATCAGCAGTTTTATAAATGGGGGCTGAAACATCTCGGGCAACAGCCACTAAAGTTTCCTTGCACATGGCTCCCCCATTCTCAAGAATGGCTCATTGAAAAGTATAGGGAAGTCACAAAGGGGTGTGCACTCATGGCTCCAGCACAAAGGCTTCTCAGTAAGAAGCCTCTGATTCCCTAGCACAAAGAGGGGCATGCTTGCAAAGGCTGCAGAATATAGGTTTTGCAAGCTATATTTTCAAATAACCACCAAAAAACATAAAAAATACATGAATGCATTTTTTGGGGTTATATTTACTAAATGTGTTCCTTATATATATATATATGCTAGTATAACATAGCATAACACTTTTATGTTTTGGCCACCAAAGTGTATATTTTCAATAAATGATTGGAATATGTGTAGACAACTCTGTATACACAACCAGCATAAATAGATGACATTTCATGCTGAGCTACTTTTATTATGCAGGATTCTGGACATTGGAGAATTGGGAAGAATGGAAAATTACTCCAGTCCTGAAAACTTGTGCTTCTCGGGATTGTGGAGATGGAAGGATTGAAGTATATGTTCTGTGTCCTTTTTACTGTTGCATATCTATTTATTATCCTAGTGAGTGTTATGATTGCGTTTGTGATTCTAATGGAAGAAAGCCTCCATGAGCCAATGTACATTATCATATGCAACTTGATTCTTAACAGGGTTTTTGGAAGCTCAACCTTTTATCCAAAGTTTATTGCTGATCTCTTAACATCATCTAAAACATTCTCACGCACTAAATGCCACATCCAAGTTCTTTTTCTCATTACTTTTACATTATTTGAAGCAACATCTTTTACAATTCTGACTTACGACCAATATTTGGCCGTAGCGCATCCCCTCCAGTATGTGACATTGTTTCCCACTGGGACGACTGTAAATCTAATCCTAGGAACTTTGATCGCCTGTTTTGCAGCAGTGCTGACAGCTGTTCTTCTATTTATGAGACTCCTTCTTTGTGGAAATGTGATCAGAAATAAATGTTGTGATCATACGTCTTTTTTTTTTTGAAATTTGAAGTTTATTGAGTTTCAACATGTCATAATGTTGGGGGAGGGTAGGGTACAGAAAAGAAGGGGTTGGGGGGGCGACACACAGTTACATTATAGATACATATTCCATTCCCAGCAAGAATTATACTAATCGAGTTGTCAGGCAAATATTAGTAGTTCAAGGTCATACATGATGCCAGTCCCCAGTGGGCTGAGGATTATACTACATACACACATCTATTGACTTTGACCGCTCCTAGCATTTTGTCAACCAATCTTTTAGCGTTTCCTGCAATCATCCTGTTGCCCCCTCATGTCTTATCCTGGCTCTGCCAAGTGTCCTTTCCTGCCTCGTTATCCCGCCTTGTGCATACGTCTTTTTTTTAATGTTGTCATGTGTGGATTCTGCTGCAAATAACATCTATAGGATCTCGATCACTGTATTATTCTTAATATTCACCACAGGAAGAATTCTTATCTGCATATTTTTATTACATGCATTAAATTGAGCAAAAGTTCATATAGAAAAGCTTTAAGTACAAACTCCCACTTTTTTGCCCACATTATTCTGTCTGTTAATATTGTCCTATTCCCACCACTTCTCAATCCTCTTTTTTATGGAATACGGACAAACGCATTAAAAAATAAAATGATTGGGCGTGGCCTGGAGCTCGAGCAGCATGGACGCACGTCTGTAAAGCTCCCGCAGCACTGAGGACGGAGCACAACTAAACGGACTACAGAGCACAAAATAAAGGTACCCAAAGACCCACAATGTCCCAGAGGCAGAAACAAAAAGCTGCCAAAGAAGAACGAGCGTCCTTTTTTATGGCCAGATCCGCCGCGAAAAAACAGCGGGAAACCGGCGGCCGAGTACAAGATGGCGGCGGAGATTGCTCCCGCGAGGGATCCATATCACCTACAACTTCTATCACCTCCCTGGCAGAGGAGCAGCCCCTTACCACAACCTCAATGAGGCTCATGCTAGCAGAACTAGCTGACAACTTCCAGGCTGCTATGAAGAAACAACTGCACAACCTAGCAACAGAGTTAAGGAAAGATGTTGCAGACATAGGCCAGCGTACAGCCCAAATAGAGCAGAAACTGGATGATTGCACAGATGCCCATAACTACCTGGCTGAAAAAGTGCAGGACTATGAAACACAACTAAATAACCTTAAAACAAAAGTGGCTGACCTGGAAGACCGCTCCCGGAGGAACAACATCCGGATAAGGGGCATCCCTGAAACGATACTGCCGGCAGGCCTGGGTGACTACCTCCAGGACATGTTCCAAGCGCTAGCTCCAGCCATCCACCCAGACCAGATGGTAGTAGACAGGGTACATCGCCTAAGACGGCCACAACATATGCCGCCCACCACAGAGAGGGATGTCATCGCACGTGTACATTTTTTCCACGTGAAAGAACAGATCATGAGAGAAAGCAGAACGGCAGGCATGCCGGACCCGTATGGACACATCAAAATTTTTGCCGACTTATCAGCAGAAACACTACAGTTTAGGAAAAGTCTGACCCAGATCACAGCGACCCTGCGAGAGAAGAACATCGCCTACAGGTGGGGATACCCAGCCAAACTACTGATCCACCGCGAGGGGAAAATGCACGTGATACTCAACACTGAAATGGGGCTCCTTAAACTCAAGGACTGGGGCATACAGGTCGCAGAGGAAGTGAAACAACACCGCCCTAAAATCCCCAGAGTACCAAGAGACTGGTCAACCGCCTGAACACCGCAGTCACCTCTTGCCTCCACAAGGCGACAAGCGGTCACAGACCCATGAATATACCACTAGAGACTTAAGATGACAAGCATGTGAGTTTAAAGTAACAAATGTATTCATTCTGTTCCCCCCTTGGTTTGGTTTAGTTTTTTGCACCCACATTACCAAGTACAGGTGCCCAAAGTTACAGGTTCAGGGGTTAGTTCACAGGACCTCTGGGGCACGGGCGCTATACCCTAGGGCCAACTCATTGGAAGGCCCCTGGATCGAAATCCTAGAAGGCGCCTCTATACTTTTGTTGCAACGCTGTGATCCCACTGCTGCAACTACGGTTGAGTCCCCGGATTACGACCGGGCTCATGCACCCACCCCCCACCGATTGTGACCGGAATTCTCCCGGCGCATCTTGGCTCCCCAAGACGGAGCCCTTTCAGGCGTATTGCCTGCCTGTTTGTCCCACACCCCCTATGTGTTTCTCACCTTCTACTGTCCCCTACCCCCAGCCCTCACAAAGCATCAAAAGACGCCAACCACCACCCCATAAACATGCCGATTCGAGGACAAGCAAACTAAGTGCCATTACAGATATGCCCACGATTAGATTTAGAGACCACCTAGAACACCATTATGAAATTAGTCACCTACAATGTAAAAGGGCTAAACACCCCGGGTAAAAGGAGGCTACTACTGAATGACCTCAAGAAAAACCAGATCGACATAGCATGTATCCAGGAGACACACTTTAGGGACGACCACACCCCGGCAATATACACAAAGGTGTACCCCACTCAGTTCCACTCCCAGGCCGCCACTAAATCAAAGGGAGTAACAGTCCTTATTCACAAAGACGTAGCAATTACCATACACCAAAAGAGTATAGATCCGAAGGGTAGATATATTATATTAGTGGGCCAGTTCAACAGCATCCAACTTACGCTGATAGCCACATACTTCCCCAACGAGCGACAGGGACAATACCTGCGAATGCTGCTTAACAAAATTGACGGGATTAAACAAGGCAATATAATCCTATGCGGGGATTTTAATAGTATCCAGTCGCCCACATTAGATACGACAGCCACTCTCACAGGTAACAGTAAAAAGAGAATAGCCGCTACAAGCAAACTAACCACTAAGTTGATAGAAGATTATGACTTATACGATGCATGGAGGGCACTAAACCCAGAGGAGAGGGACTACACCTTCCACTCAAGAGCTCATAACACATACACACGCATAGACGCAATCTTCCTAGATAGGACACTCCTGGCACAACTGAAGAAATGTACAATAGGGGAAATAACATGATCAGACCATGGACCGGTGTACCTAGATCTCCTGGACGCCTACCAATTCAAGGGGAGGGGGACGTGGCGACTGAACGACTCACTTTTACTGAACCCAACCTTTGTGCGGGAGAGTAGGGAAGCACTCCAAAACTATTTTACAACAAATGCAGGACAGGGGGTCTCAGATACTACAGTATGGTCAGCACATAAGGCGGTTATGAGAGGGGTATTTATCAGAAGGGCATCCTTCCTGAAACGGCACCACCAAACCACACTCCTAGACTGCCACAAACGAATAGCACTAGTAACCAAACAAAACAAACAACAACCCTCCCCAGCACTGGCAGCACAACTAAAAAAGCTGCACTCGAGGCTAAACGAATTAAACGCAGAAAAAACTAAAACCTTACTCTATAGATTAAAAGCCAATGTCTACCACAACGGAGGCAAAGCCAGTAAATACTTAGCCAATAGACTGAGAGCCAGATATGCCAACACAAAGATTACTAGAATCACGGGAGCAGACGGCAAAATACACCACACGCCAGCGGACATCAGCAAAGAATTTGCTGAATTCTACTCCAAACTATATAATCTACGAACACTAGACACCACACACAGGGCAAGCCCCGAGGACATAGACGAATACTTGAGACAAACCAATCTCCCCCAAATATCTCAAACACAAAAAACAAATCTGACAAAACCCATAGAAATTCAGGAAATCCTGAAAGTAATAGCAGGCCTCCCCAATGGAAAATCCCCAGGGGCAGACGGCCTCACCAATGCCTACTATAAACTCTTTGCCAAGGAACTCGCCCCACACCTACTACGAGTGTATCATGCAGCATCGAACTCAGGAACATTACCACCGGAGATGCTACTGGCCACAATTGTCACACTCCCCAAACCAGGAAAGACACCAGATAAATGCCAAAACTATCGCCCGATCTCACTGCTTAATACTGATGCCAAAATATACGCTAAAATACTAGCCAACAGACTCAAAGACATACTACCCGACCTCATAGGGGATGACCAGACCGGGTTCGTGACTGGTAGACAGGGATTAGATAACACTAGAAAACTGACTTTACTACTAGAGGGCCTACGGAGACATAGGAAAGAAGGACTGTTACTAGCCCTGGACGCAGAAAAAGCGTTTGATCGCCTTAACTGGACCTTCCTAGACAGAACCCTAAGAGCGTACGGACTCCCCCAAACAACGATAAATCAAATATTCGCCCTATACTCCACCCCAGCAGCACAAGTCCTCCAATCAGGATTCAAATCCAACCCCTTTGCCGTCTCTAATGGGACGAGACAAGGTTGCCCAGTCTCCCCTCTCCTATATGTGTTGGCACTGGAACCCCTCCTTCGCACCATCAGGGCCCACCCCGAGATTAAGGGTATTACAGTAAAGAACATCGAATACAAAATCAGTGCCTTTGCAGATGACGTCTTACTCTATGTAACACAACCCCAGGATTCATTACCTCACATAATGCAGGCAATAAGAACATACGGTCACCTATCGTACTACTCCCTAAACTCTTCGAAAACACAAGCCATGGGGATTAACCTTCCCTCAACTTTAACTGAATCGCTACGCATTAAATACGATTTTGAATGGAGGAAAGACTATATAACATACCTAGGGCTCCACATCACCAGACAGCACAAAGATTTGATAACGGGGAATTATATTAGAGTCTGGAAGGAGTGCAAGTCAACCCTCAAAAAATGGGAGCATCTGTTCCTTACGTGGACAGAAAGAGTGACAGCATTGAAAATGTCCATACTCCCCAGGCTACAATATATCTTCAGAACGTTGCCCATAAAAATCCCCCAAACATACTTTAAAACAGTCCAAAGAGATGCCAACGCATTCATATGGGACGGCAAGAAACCACGAGTAGCGAGGAAACTGCTAGCAGCTCCGCAGAGGGCAGGCGGCCTGGCAGTCCCAGACATACGAGCCTATTATCATGCTTCCATATTAGCAGCGACATTACCACACCTGATAGATCAACCACCCCCACAGTGGGTGACATTGGAATGACACCTGACGGAACCATACGAACTATCACATGTAATATGGCTCCCCAAACCACTTAGACCACCAATGGTAGACCCCCCTGAGCAGATCAACTTACTCCTACAGGTTTGGGACACACACAGGAACAAACTTAGCTCGAACTCCCAAGTCTCACAAGCCACACCAATACAGGCACTAACATACTGCATACCTACATTTCATGCAACACCATGGCACGATAGAGGTGTCACGACCTTAGCAAAGGCCCACACAGGGAAAAGGCTCACAGACTTCAATACACTACAACAAACATATAACATACCGAATACCTCGCACTTTTCATACAGACAACTAGCATCATTCCTCCATAACCACAACCCAGATAGCACACAGCAGGACCCAGGCCCACATATACACACCCTTTGGGAAGACATATGCATCAAGCGTAGACTCCCAAAGATATACCGACCACTATCATCCTGTTACAAGCAGATTCTACAATACACTCCACTAGCAGAAGCCTCACCGGCAATACAATGGGGGAGGGAGCTGGGCACAGACCTAACCAACCAACAATGGGAAGATCTAATGACCTCCCCTAGAAAACTGATAAAATCAGCCACACTCATAGAGCAGCACATGGTATATAGGTGGTACTTGGTCCCCGAAAAGCTACACAAACTCTACCCATCCAGCTCACCAGAATGCTGGAGATGCACCAAACATATTGGTACCACGGTACACGTCTGGTGGCACTGCCCACTGATACAGCCTTTCTGGAAAGCCGTCCAGAAGGTACTTAAGGAACTCTCACTCGACGAACCACAATACGAACCAAGCACGTACCTCTTGCTTGTGCTCCCCCCAAGACACCTCCCTATATAAAAAAACTCATATACCATCTCCTACTCACTGCCCAACGCGCAATCGCAAGGGCATGGAAAACTCACGTTACTCCGCCTATAGAATTAGTGCTAGCAGAAATAGACAACCAAAACATTTATGAGAAACGATTCAATACAGTATGCCCCCCAAATGAAATGACACTGGCTACCTGGGAGAGGTGGGAGACGTGGCGACGGGAGCACCCAACATAAAGAATACCTACCACACCCCTCCTGAAACACAAAATAATTGGGAAAGAAAAGAAGGAAGGCTGGGTATATAGATAGATAGAGGATACTGGACCAGACTCAACGAGGTCACAAACATCAAAATCTAACATCTACAATCATAAATCCAAAACCAAGAACATATGTACCGCATAGACTTACTCGCCCAGAATAAGGCATAGTCGGAAATAAGGGTAACTATGTAACGGCTTGATGTAACTCTATATGGAAATGCTTGTGTGATGCTTACCCCTTCCCCCTTTCCCCTCCTTTTCTTCTGTACCCCTCCCCATCACCCGGCCCTCCTTGAACAATATGTGAAAACAATAAAAATTGTCAAATATAAAAATTTAAAAAAATAAAATGATTTGTCATCTACAGAAAATATTCACACTTGTTAAATTTCAAGTTACATTTTCTAAAAAAAGAAAATCACATTTAAAATAATAGCATCCAATGTATTACTGCTGCCTAAGAAACAAAAAATACAGAGGCCATCAATGCACTGTGAAAATAAATATGTGATAAAATATTTAATGTGATAAGTTACTAACTGTTTCCTCACAGCTGGAAGCTCTCTTCATTGAACAATGGTGATAGTGCAGGGTCCAACTCATTGGCTTCCTCTAGTAAGGGCCATACTATAATCCACTAGATGAACACCTGCCTTATCACTGTGCCTCATTGAACTATCTATCTAGTGGGGTGAAAAAATGCAGTCTTCACTGAGTTGATTGTGAAGTGAGGCCTGAGGAATAGAGATAGAACAGTTAATGAAGGTATTTACGACAGGGGAGGGGAAAAGGAGAGTGTAAGAGGGGGTGTGTAATGATGTCTGAGTGGTGTGTGTAATGTGCAGAGGATGTGTTGGCAGATAAATTAAAACGCATTAACATGAAGAAGACTGTAGTAGGACTGGGGATTACAAGATGGATATATTAAGAGGTCTTGGATTGTAGGCAGGAAAGCAGTTGGAAGGAGAATAGTTACTAGTTCAAGGTGAAATAATAAACCTACAAAGTAGCAAGTAGCAAAGTAGCAAGTAGCATTACAGGTATGGCTGCACAGTCAACATTTTTTGAGGTGGAAACCTGAAAATAAGGTGACCTAATTTTACCCATTATAAAGAAATGAGCTGTTGTATTGAAAAATAAAAATGACCTGTTTTAGAAACAGAAATTAAAAAGGCCAGCAAGCTACAAGTGATGAGTCAATTAGGAGGTCGAGGATACAGCCAACAGTATGTAAAACATGAAGAAGATCTGATGAATGTCTAAATATACTATTGAGTGGCAGCGAGATAAATGTTAAAATCAAGATGGGTCTAGTGAGCCTATGTATCAAAGCCATAGGAAGAGGAGGACCATAATAAGAGGCAACACTAGAAAGTAGAAGATTCACAAAATGATAAGCATTAAGATTGTGGAGGAGCCTACTCAAGACCAGTGAATTAACTTGTGCAGGACTCCGTTCTCTTTTGGTTAG
Source organism: Pelobates cultripes (assembly GCA_933207985.1). Taxonomy (NCBI): domain Eukaryota; kingdom Metazoa; phylum Chordata; class Amphibia; order Anura; family Pelobatidae; genus Pelobates; species Pelobates cultripes. Next base: position 413,969,074 of record OW240912.1, on the reverse strand, counting down.
GTATCTTGAAACTAGGGGATTTGGATACCAAGTACTTTTCCAATAAAATATTAATAGATACGATTAACACCTCGGAAATACTAAATAAAAAATTAAATCTGGAGGACAAATTACTATATGGTGTTCCATTAGCAGTCCTACAACACGTAATGGACGACATAAATGTTCAACCCTGGATACACCTAGGCATACTGAAGATTTCTGACTTATTGGATGGGTCTAAACCATCATACAAATGCAAGCAAAATATAACCTTCCCCCCTGAGATCTTTTTCAATATTTAAGGATTAAAATTTTTCTATTATCTAGAATTGTACTCAAGGACCATAATGTCAATCCTCTTATAGTGCTATAAAAAAAGAAGGGAGGGATTTCTAGATTTACTAAATGATTAGAATCAATGGAATGTTACCTCCTTTATTAAATGGGAACGAGATATTGGGGAATCCTTTCCACTTTTGGAATGGACCAAAGCTACACTCCTAGTAAAGCGTTGTCTACATAGTGTCTCCCTTTACGAAACTCATTTAAAGTAATAAATAGATGTTATATGGTACCGGCTTGACTCCACAAAATATCATCTGCTTATTCTAGGATTTGCTGGAGATGAGGAAATGAGGAGGGCACTGTATATCATATATGGTGGGAATGTCAGGGGCTTAATAATGTTAAAACCCAAATGCTTTGTCTAGTGAATGTTTGCATGGTGTGTTCAATAAAAACATGGCAACATTTCATTCTTTGTGTGTTATTAGTTTAAGCAGACTGTGATTGTCTATTGTTGTGACTTAGATGATGATCAGATCACATTTTATGACCAATTTGTGCAGAAATCCATATCATTCCAAAGGGTTCACATACTTTTTCTTGCAACTGTATATTATTTATACATAATTGATGGTTTTCACTGAATACTATATTTCATATGGAAACTCTAGCTATTTAATGTTATATAATATTATTATGTCTTTGTATAAAAAAGATATATTGGCGTTTTCGCTTGATGAATGTTATAACCTGAATAAATAAAATAAATATAGAAATGCAACAATCAGCTTAGAATAATGTCTGAGTTAGGAATATATGTATGGTCTTTTAAATAATGCTATTCAGGATGTCTTTAAATATAATGGCTGCGTTACCAATTATTTGATGTATAATAATGTCACGCATTGTTAAGCATTAGAAAAAAAATAATATATATATTTTTATATATATATATATATATATATATATATATATTATTATTATTATTATTATTATTTTTTTAATAAGGTTAGAGGCAGTACAAGTAAGGCAAATCGGTTGTGGTGTGCCGAAACGGATGGTCAAGTAGGTCAGAATAAAGTGGACCCACCTACTGAAAGAATAATTAAAGGGAGAGGTAGATAGGGTTCCAAGTGTTGGCAGTATGCATCCTGCATGTATCTATAAGCATGGTGTATGTCAATTTCAATAAATACATGTGAAGTTTGGCAAGTCAGAAGTAATGCAAACTAAAGGGCAACTTGCTGAGATGATAGCAAGTAAAGTGAACATACGTTGAGGGAACCTGTTATTGTGTCCTGGTGGAATTGTAAGATACCAATTTGCAAACTGGTAAATATTGGTTGGCATCAATGGAGGTGGATGTGCACACATTAAATGCAAGTTTTGAAAATACCTGATCCCAAACCCACCCAATAAGACACTGACACTCTTATGTATGGGTCAAATTTCCACAGCTTTAATAATAATAAAGATAATAAATTATTATGTACAAATATATAAAGGTCATTACCCGCTACCCCCCCCACCCCATATTATGCCATCTCCCCCATCTTTAAATCAAAGGCAATGACCCCCAACACAACATAACAATATATTACAACCACATAAATATGAATATGTAAAGTGCCAACATTTTTTTGTTTAATCCTGGTAGGGGTATACCCATATATTCCTACACCACCGAGGTTCTGAGCCACTGACGGGTTCGAAACCTAGCAAAACTTGTACAAACAGTGTACCCTTTTAACCAATCAACTAACTGCCCCAACTCATATACTAACTAAGGCTTGTTTTTACTTAAACTTCCTTATCCCACCCCACCACAAGCTCAGACCTTGAACCCTTAAGCCGCATGAGCTCCACCACCTCACAGAAACAACGCCTTGGCCAAAACTTCCTGCAAATGAAAATTAAACAGGTCCCACCCCACGTCCGAGAGTTGGACCCAATCAGGGCAGAAATAGCCTGCTAACACATCCTCCATCTCCGTGTGCCTGACCACCACTCCACCCACTTTTCTGACAAAGCTAGCCATCAATCTATTCACTTTAGTCCAGCAGCGCTCAAGCACTACCAGATCCTGTGTGTGCCGCCAACAGAGCCTGGGAACTATTTCTGACCAAACCAATTGCACTTCCGGAAGCCGTGCTCTAATCCGATTAATATCGTGCTTAATTCATTTCACCAGGAGACGCTAAGGGATAAGCCCAAGGTCATTACCTCCTGCATGCAAGACCAGCAGATCCGGCCTTCTACCGACTTCAGATTACGAAGTAAACCCTATCCTGAAAAGGGATGATGAAATCCTCCTGGAGACTTGCACTCAATAACGCAGCATCTGCCCTATGACTGTAAAGGCTTAGCCTTGCACCCCCCCCCCCTTTCATTTTTAAAACACTGGTGGAGTCCATGCGCAGTCGGAGCACTCGTGCTTGTATTTGCAAGTGGCTCCCCACTTGCATTGGCCCTCATTAAAAGAGCCAGCAGAAACCCTTCCTGCGGGAAGCCAACTTAGGGGACTGCCTGTACACGTCGGCCACATGCTGAAAGAGCGATGCTTTTTGAGACATCATGAGTTTCATCCATCTGATGCCCCTACACACCAGGATTAGCCGATAGTCGCTGACGGAATTGCTGGTCATATTTTCACCATACCATGGTGGCAAAATAAGGAAGCGCAAATTCCCAACGTCTTCTCACCGATAACACTGGCGAGGATACAGAATGCCTGCAGCCAATTCCCAAGGTTCAGTCCTTGGTCGCCTACTGTTCCCCATCTATACTGCCTCCTTTGGTAAACTCATTAGCTCCTTTGGCTTCCAATATAATTTCTATGCAGATGACACGCAAATCTACTTGTCCTGTCCTGATCTCTCCCCGTCCCTCTTGACCAGTGTCTCTGACTGTCTCTCTGCTATTTCTAACTGGATGGCTGCCTACTTCCTTAAACTGAACTTGACCAAAACTGAAATTCTGGTCTTTCCTCTCTCAAGTGTTGTTACTCCCAGAAGATTGGATTGGTCGGGCAACTATAGGCCAGTAAGCCTTACTTCAGTAGTGGGGAAAGTGATGGAAACCATGTTAAAGGATAGGATTGTTGAACATCTAAAAACACATGGATTTCAAGATCAGAAACAACATGGGTTTACTTCAGGGAGATCGTGCCAAACTAATCTTATTGATTTTTTTGATTGGGTAACTAAAATTATAGATCAGGGTGGTGCAGTAGACATTGCTTACCTAGATTTCAGTAAGGCTTTTGACACTGTTGCACATAGAAGGCTTATCAATAAACTGCAATCTTTAAGTTTGGATTCCAATATTGTTGAATGGGTAAGGCAGTGGCTGAGTGACAGGCAACAGAGGGTTGTAGTTAATGGAATATATTCGAAGCTTGGACTTGTCACCAGTGGGGTACCTCAGGGATCTGTACTTGGACCCATTCTCTTTAATATTTTTATTAGTGATATTGCAGAAGGTCTTGATGGTAAGGTATGTCTTTTTGCTGATGATACTAAGATATGTAACAGGGTTGATGTTCCAGGAGGGATAAGCCAAATGGCAAATGATTTAGGTAAACTAGAAAAATGGTCAGAATTGTGGCAACTGACATTTAATGTGAATAAGTGCAAGATAATGCATCTTGGACGTAAAAACCCAAGGGCAGAGTACAGAATATTTGATAGAGTTCTAACCTCAACATATGAGGAAAGGGATTTAAGGGTGAATCTTTCTGAAGACCTAAAGGTAGGCAGACAATGTAATAGAGCAGCAGGAAATGATAGCAGAATGCTTGGTTGTATAGGGAGAGGTATTAGCAGTAGAAAGAGGGAAGTGCTCATGCCATTGTACAGAACACTGGTGAGACCTCACTTGGAGTATTGTACATAGTACGGGAGACCGTATCTTCAGAAGGATATTGATACCTTAGAGAGGGTTCAGAGAAGGGCTACTAAACTGGTTCAGGGATAAAACTTACAAGGAAAGGTTAAAGGATCTTAATATGTATAGTTTGGAGGACAGTCGAGACAGGGGGGATATGATAGAAACATTTAAATATATAAAGGGAATCAACACAGTAAAGGAGGAGACTATATTTAAAGGAGAAAAACTACCACAACAAGAGGACATAGTCTTAAATTAGAGGGACAAAGGTTTAAAAATAATATCAGGAAGTATTACTTTACTGAGAGGGTAGTGGATGCATGGAATAGCCTTCAAGTTGAAGTGGTAGAGGTTAACACAGTAAAGGAGTTTAAGCATGCGTGGGATAGGCATAAGGCTATTCTAACTATAAGATAAGGCAAGGGACTAATGAAAGTATTTAGAAAATTGAGCAGACTAGATGGGCCGAATGGTTCTTATCTGCCATCACATTCTATGTTTCTATGTTTACTCCTGTGTCTGTCTGTCTCCAAGTCAATGGTGCTACCATCAGCTCCACCACACAGGCTCGCTGCCTAGGTGTTCTCTTTGACTCCGACCTCTCCTTCAAGCCTCATGTTCAGTCTATCGTCAAATCCTGTCATTTCCATTTCAAAAACATTGCGCGCATCCGCCCGTACTTAACGCCAGATGCGACTAAGGTGCTGGTCCATTCCACTGTCCTTTCTCACCTTAATTAATGTAATCCACTTCTCAGTGGTCTTACATGCTCCCAACTTGCGCCGTTACAGTCCATAATGAATGTGGGGCGAGGCCCATCTTCCTGTCCACCCGCATCACCCGCACCTCCCATGCCTCACCCTTCTGTCAGTCCCTACATTGGCTTCCTATAAGATATAGAGCTCAATTTAAAATTCTGTTTCTTGCTTTCAAATCTCTACATAATGCTGCTCCCACATATCTATCCTCCCTTATACACAAGTATGTCTCGTCTAGGCCCTTATGATCTGCTGCAGACTTACGTCTATCTTCTGTCCATGCTTGCCTTCAAGATTTCTTGAGGGCTGCACCGTTTCTGTGGAACTCACTTCCCTCCTCTGTTAGATGCTCACCCAGTCTCCACTCCTTCAAAAAATTGTTAAAAACCCACTTCTTCATAAAATCATATCAATTAAACTGTTAATAGCTCCCGACTGATTCCTCTTCTGCAACTGTCACTATTCTAATACTATAGTTAGCTTTTGTGTCATTTTACCCCACTCCCTCTAGCATGTAAGCTCACTGAGCAGGGCCCTCAATCCCTCTGTTACTGTGTCACTTTACCCTTGGTCGCCTACTGTTCCCCATCTATACTGCCTCCTTTGGTAAACTCATTAGCTCCTTTGGCTTCCAATATAATTTCTATGCAGATGACACGCAAATCTACTTGTCCTGTCCTGATCTCTCCCCGTCCCTCTTGACCAGTGTCTCTGACTGTCTCTCTGCTATTTCTAACTGGATGGCTGCCTACTTCCTTAAACTGAACTTGACCAAAACTGAAATTCTGGTCTTTCCTCTCTCAAGTGTTGTTACTCCCAGAAGATTGGATTGGTCGGGCAACTATAGGCCAGTAAGCCTTACTTCAGTAGTGGGGAAAGTGATGGAAACCATGTTAAAGGATAGGATTGTTGAACATCTAAAAACACATGGATTTCAAGATCAGAGACAACATGGGTTTACTTCAGGGAGATCATGCCAAACTAATCTTATTGATTTTTGATTGGGTAACTAAAATTATAGATCAGGGTGGTGCAGTAGACATTGCTTACCTAGATTTCAGTAAGGCTTTTGACACTGTTGCACATAGAAGGCTTATCAATAAACTGCAATCTTTAAGTTTGGATTCCAATATTGTTGAATGGGTAAGGTGGCTGAGTGACAGGCAACAGAGGGTTGTAGTTAATGGAATATATTCGAAGCTTGGACTTGTCACCAGTGGGGTACCTCAGGGATCTGTACTTGGACCCATTCTCTTTAATATTTTTATTAGTGATACTGCAGAAGGTCTTGATGGTAAGGTATGTCTTTTTGCTGATGATACTAAGATATGTAACAGGGTTGATGTTCCAGGAGGGATAAGCCAAATGGCAAATTGTTTAGGTAAACTAGAAAAATGGTCAGAATTGTGGCAACTGACATTTAATGTGAATAAGTGCAAGATAATGCATCTTGGACGTAAAAACCCAAGGGCAGAGTACAGAATATTTGATAGAGTTCTAACCTCAACATATGAGGAAAGGGATTTAAGGGTGAATCTTTCTGAAGACCTAAAGGTAGGCAGACAATGTAATAGAGCAGCAGGAAATGATAGCAGAATGCTTGGTTGTATAGGGAGAGGTATTAGCAGTAGAAAGAGGGAAGTGCTCATGCCATTGTACAGAACACTGGTGAGACCTCACTTGGAGTATTGTACATAGTACGGGAGACCGTATCTTCAGAAGGATATTGATACCTTAGAGAGGGTTCAGAGAAGGGCTACTAAACTGGTTCAGGGATAAAACTTACAAGGAAAGGTTAAAGGATCTTAATATGTATAGTTTGGAGGACAGTCGAGACAGGGGGGATATGATAGAAACATTTAAATATATAAAGGGAATCAACACAGTAAAGGAGGAGACTATATTTAAAGGAGAAAAACTACCACAACAAGAGGACATAGTCTTAAATTAGAGGGACAAAGGTTTAAAAATAATATCAGGAAGTATTACTTTACTGAGAGGGTAGTGGATGCATGGAATAGCCTTCAAGTTGAAGTGGTAGAGGTTAACACAGTAAAGGAGTTTAAGCATGCGTGGGATAGGCATAAGGCTATTCTAACTATAAGATAAGGCAAGGGACTAATGAAAGTATTTAGAAAATTGAGCAGACTAGATGGGCCGAATGGTTCTTATCTGCCATCACATTCTATGTTTCTATGTTTACTCCTGTGTCTGTCTGTCTCCAAGTCAATGGTGCTACCATCAGCTCCACCACACAGGCTCGCTGCCTAGGTGTTCTCTTTGACTCCGACCTCTCCTTCAAGCCTCATGTTCAGTCTATCGTCAAATCCTGTCATTTCCATTTCAAAAACATTGCGCGCATCCGCCCGTACTTAACGCCAGATGCGACTAAGGTGCTGGTCCATTCCACTGTCCTTTCTCACCTTAATTAATGTAATCCACTTCTCAGTGGTCTTACATGCTCCCAACTTGCGCCGTTACAGTCCATAATGAATGTGGGGCGAGGCCCATCTTCCTGTCCACCCGCATCACCCGCACCTCCCATGCCTCACCCTTCTGTCAGTCCCTACATTGGCTTCCTATAAGATATAGAGCTCAATTTAAAATTCTGTTTCTTGCTTTCAAATCTCTACATAATGCTGCTCCCACATATCTATCCTCCCTTATACACAAGTATGTCTCGTCTAGGCCCTTATGATCTGCTGCAGACTTACGTCTATCTTCTGTCCATGCTTGCCTTCAAGATTTCTTGAGGGCTGCACCGTTTCTGTGGAACTCACTTCCCTCCTCTGTTAGATGCTCACCCAGTCTCCACTCCTTCAAAAAATTGTTAAAAACCCACTTCTTCATAAAATCATATCAATTAAACTGTTAATAGCTCCCGACTGATTCCTCTTCTGCAACTGTCACTATTCTAATACTATAGTTAGCTTTTGTGTCATTTTACCCCACTCCCTCTAGCATGTAAGCTCACTGAGCAGGGCCCTCAATCCCTCTGTTACTGTGTCACTTTACCCCACTCCCTCTAACATGTAAGCTCATTGAGCAGGGCCCTCAACCCCTCTGTTCCTGTGTGTCCAACTTGTCTGGTTACAACTACGTCTGTTCGTCCACCCATTGGAAAGCGCTGCGGAATTTGATGGTGCTATATAAATAACATAATAATAATAATAATAATATTACATATAAAGACACCCTGAATAGCATTATGCAAGAGACCATACATATATTCCTAACCCAGACGTTTCTCTAAGCTGATTATTGCATTTTTAAGTATGAAAGCAAATGTAGAGATATAGCAAAAATATATTTATATCTAGCTTAATATACAGCAGAAGTGTTGTGTTCTGAAATTTACCTACTGGTTCCAGTGGCTGTACTGGGATCTTTGGAGTCTTTCGAAACAAGTATACCTTCTACATCTTAATGCGTATCATTCTGTTAATCATCTACTTCCAAGTGTTACCTCTCATTATAGTCCTGCTCTTCCTATGGTTTTTATACATAAGCTCTCTAGTCCCATCCTGATTTTAACATTTCTCTTGCTGACATTGCACAATATCTTAAGACATTCAACAGATCCTATTACTGATCCAAGTATGGTTGACGGCATCCGAGGTTCTGAGCCACTGACGGGTTCGAAACCTGGCTAATCACTTTTAGCTTACTGGACTTATTAATTTATTTTTCTGAAACAGGTCACTTTCATTTTACAAGATGGTTTAAACAGGGTAGTTTTTTTTAATAATGGGTCAAATTAGGCCACCTTATGGTTTCCACCTCAGCAATTGTTGAGTGTGCAGTCCTACCTGTCCTGTTCCTGGCTTTGCAGGTATTTGTCTCACCCACATACTCCATTCATCCTTTTCCCTTATTTAATCTTGGACTCTTAGGGTCAGTAACTGCTCTCCTTACAACTGTTTTCCTGCTTAGAATCCAACAACTCATAACAGATCCATATTCTGGCCCCCAATCCTTCTGCTGTTCCATCATTTCTGTTTTTTCTGCTTTCACTTCCAACACTACATCTCCAAATGCCACTAATCTCTCATGAGTTGGGCCCTGCACCACCATGCTTAACTTAATGAAGAGTGCTTCCGGCTGTGAGAAAACAATTAGTAACAGATCACATCAAATGTTTTATCACATATTTATTTCCACAATGCATGTATGGTCTTTGTATATTTTGTTTCATATGGTAAATTAATACATTGGTTGTGCTTACATTTAAGAAAATGTAACTTGAAATTTAACAGGTGTGAATATTTTCTGTAGGTGACAAGTCATCTTATTTCTTAATGCTTCTGTCCTTATTCCATATATAAGAGGTTTGAGAAGTGGTGGCAACAGGACAATATTAACAGACAGAAGAATGTGCGAAAAAAGTGGGAGTTTGCTGCTATCAAGTCTAAGTCGAACAAAAATAAAAAGTGTGCCAACCATAAATATTGAAAAATTAAGTAGGTGGCTCACCAATGTACTTAAAGCTTTTCTATATGAACTTTCGGTCAATTTAATGCATATATTAAAAATCTGCAGATAAGAATAAATTATTATTCCTGTGGTGACTATTAAGAATAATACAGTGATCGTTATCCCATAGATGTAATTTGCAGACGAATCCACACATGACAACATTAAAAAGGACATATTATCACAAAATATATTTTTGCTTGCATTTCCACAAAGAGGGAGTCTCATAGATAGAAGAACAGCTGTCAGCACTGCTAACAAAGAGAAGATCAAAGACCCAAGGATGACACACACTGGGTTCAAGTGTGTGTCATCCAGCACTAACGGCAAATATTACAAATTTAAAACAAGAAATATTAACTAAGAGATTAACTGAAGTGATTGTTTTATAAAGGTTTTAAGTTACATAACATACACAGTCAAACAGATATTCTCAGACTTTAAGTTTACAGACACTTACACACGCTTATACAAAAGCTAATAAGACAGCACAATAAATGAGTAAAAACTAGAATGAAAATATTAATATAAAATACATGAAAGCTGCTAAAAAAAAACACACTAGAAATATCCTTAAAATTTCACAAAATACAGTACAAAAAGATTAAAACGTGTTAGCACTATATTGGAGAAGCCCTCAATGTTATACTGGGCACTCCACAAATAATATTATGAAAGAAAACAACCACTTTATACTCTTAAATTTCAATTAGTTATAAGAAACCTTAAAAGTATCTACAGCATATATTATTCAGTGTATATTCTTCCAAAAATTTGTGAAAATATTGTAATGTCCCAGAGTTCTTGGGTAGATGCAGAAAGGGTTAATCTTGCCACACAGGTAGTACCCACAGTCTGGGGATACAATGTACACCCCAGCAATAGTTGTACCTTAAAAAGATACAAAATAAATCCTCATAGCGTAACTGTATTTGTTGGCATACAAGTTTAAAAAACCCTCTCCCCCAAAAGGAACCCTTACATAAACAAATGGTGGTACTTGTTTTCAAGAAACCACAAACAAGCATGGGTTTTAGAGAGTGAAATGTAGTTACCGCCTGTTCTTCCGATCTTATGGGTCGTGGCTGAATCTCTTTGCCATGCAGCTAAGTTCTTGTGTTGGAAGGACGCCAAGTTTCCAAGCCGGTAACAGTAATCACTCCTCATTCACCCCTCTAGGACAGAAGCTGTTAGCACTTCAACATGTTTCGCCCAAACACCCGGGCTTTTTCAAGATAGTGCGGCGGTCACAGATTAACAGACTCACACAGACATTTGTAGACTCATGCAGCACTTATCCATATTCTCAAATATTTGCAGACACACCCGAACCAGACATACAGGCACTAATTTACACATTCTGACACACTAAGGTATTATTATACTCTATGACAAGCATTCACATACACATTCAGGCACTCTCATGTAGTATTATACTCTATCACAAGCATTTACACACATTCTGACACTCTAAGAAAGTATTATACTCTAGACATTTGCAGACTCACACAGCACTGATCGATTCTCATAAATATTTGCTGACACAAAAAAACAGACAGACAGACACACACTCAGACACATTAAGGTAGTATTATACCCTATCACAAGCATTCACATGTATATTATGACACTCTATTATAGTTTATAACAAGCACTCACATATACATTCAAACACTCTAAGATAGTATTAAATTCAATAACAAGCGCTCACATACACATTTAGACAAACTCAGACACATACAAATGCTATCACATTGTAATGTAAAGTAATACATAACCTAAGCCCCCATCAACTTGTAATGGCTGGGTCCTAGCTCGGTCAGTAATAATAATAATGCTGTGCCTCTGCACCCTTACTCCATCTCGGCATGAACGATAGTAGAATATGAGTTAGTACCAGGGTTTAGAATATATATTTTTATTTTTTATCATAGAGTTAAGTCAAATAGCTTAAGCTTTGCTACTCAAATTGCAAATGAAAGCAGATATTTTTCTATTTTTTTATTTTATTGTTTCATTGCATATGTATAAAACAATTCAAAAAGCAAAAATTGCCACGTTTTAAGTGCAACAGTTTGCTGTAGGTACAAAAGGAAAACATATATAAAATGAACAGGAATGTATGTCCCAAAAAGTCTAATTACCATAGAGCGCAGTGTCTTCTAAAAGTCATGTACTATCATCAGCACTCTGGGTCAGATAGGTTTAAAGACACAAAACACCCAATATCACGCTCGACATCCCAGTCAGTCAGTTTGCAGGTAGGGAAACCAGAAATGTTATCACTTTTATTCGTATTACACAATGCAATTTACAATTTGTTTTTTCATTCTTTTTTAGGTTATCCCAGTATATTTTTGTTTGTTTTTTATCTATTCGAGAAAATCTAGTTTGTGCATTCATACAGGTGTCCAAATTGTCTTTAAGAAACTTATAATTTTCATTTTTACTGCCTTTGTTCTGATACCATATATGAGAGGGTTGAGAAGTGGAGGAAATACTACAAAACTAACAGAAAGCAGAACGTGAGCAAAAAGTGGGACTATGCTGCTATTGAGTCTAAAACGAACAAACAAAAAAAGAGCGCCCACCAGAAATATCGAAAAGTTGAGTAAGTGGGTCACCAGTGTATGTAAAGCTTTCCTATAGGACGTTTTGGTCAATTTTATGCAAATATTGAAAATCTGCAGATAAGAATAAGTAATTACTGATATTGTAAACATTAAAAAAATTATTGTTGCAATGAATGCATAGAGATTATTCACAGAAGAATCAAGACAAGACAAAATTATTAAAGACAGATTGTCACAAAATATATTTTTGATTTCATTTCCACAAAGAGGTGATCTGGCAGACAGAAGAACAGATATCAGCACGGACGTGAAAGAAAATATAAAAGATCCAACAATGAGTTTCACCGTCTTTCCAGTGGTCATCATCATAATATACTGGAGAGGGTGCGATACGGCTAAATATTGGTCATAAGCCATGATTGTAAAAGTTAATACTTCAAACAAAATGAAAGTCATAAGACAAAGAACTTGGATGTGGCAGTTCGTCCGTGAAACTGTTTTAGATGAAGTTAACAGATCACTAATTAACTTTGGATAAAAAGATGAGCTTCCGAAAATCCCATTAAGAGTCAAGTTGCAAATAAGAATGTACATGGGCTCATGGAGGCTTTCTTCACTCAAAATCACAAGCACAATTAAAATGCTCAGAAAAACAATAAATAGATATGTGACAATAGAGAGCACACAGAACATATATTTTAAACTTTGCAACTCTTCCAGTCCCAGAAGAATAAGTTTGTCATTACTGGAGATATTTACCATCCTTGCTTTTTTATTTTTCCCCAGTGTCCTGTTTAAAGAAAGTATTATGAAAGATATGATCTATTCATGCTATTGTTTACACATATCCCAATAATTTATTGAAAAGAAACACTGAAACATATTTGCTTTGTCTAGACGGTACACAAATATAGAAGAGCTTTTATTAGAGTTAATTAGATGATGTTAGTAATTTATAAATCTTTTAAATATCTGTAGAAACTATGGGATTCTGACGTAAGAGGAGAGAGGGGGAAAGTGAGAGAGAAAATCAAAGTCTAATGCTATTTAAAAGATAAATAAATGTAAAAATAATGAAGAGGTAAAACATGTTTAAAATAGATGCATTTTTTTTCAGAAAATCCCACCCATTAAGAGTCACCTCACCTCCAGCCTTCGTTACAAATGGACTCATTATCAGTCTGCAAACCCACTATTTATAATATTTTAGTAGCATGTTTTTCCCCTGAGTCTTAACAAAATATTTACTTTACTGAAATCCCAGCAGATTAAAGATGAACTGTTGCTTCTCCGGCACAGTCATCATTCACTAAAACATTAACAATCACTCATAATGTTTCTAAAAACCTTTTTTTTCATTTGGTGCTTCATTTAAAAAAAAAAAAAAGAAATGTTACATTTTTAGCAAAAGACAGCACAATCCATTTATGTTCAAAAAGAAAAAGATAAGTAATAGTTTATATTTTTTGGGGGGGAGAGGCTGTCATCTAAGCAATGACATAGTTACAAAATAGGTCGCCACATTTCCGTCACATTGTAATAGGTAAACATAGGTCATATATGACTCGTAGAAGAAAGCAATACTTGTAACAGCACTGGTATACAGAATATTTCCGGGTAACATATTGAAACATTGTGTTCGTACTTTCAAACTGAGTGAACTTGTCTGTCACAAAAGGTGGTATGTCTAGTACTCTGGTGGATGTATATATATTAGTAAGCCATATTGAGACCGATACCGTATTCGACTTGAACTCTGAGGTGTAGGTATGTGCATTTTCCACTTTCTACTGTGGAGCTGACCTGTGTGCCATCTATCGTGGACCTTATTCCTTGCCTTAATGTTTCCCCTTGCCTGTTTGTTACTGTAGTTGGTGGATAGCGGTCAGAAAGAGGAAAATAAAGAGGGTAGGGTGAAACCAGCCATTCCTCGTGTGATAGGAAGGAATACTATATACTAGTAATGGGCCCAAGTGGATTGCTGACCACTCTCAACTTCCCTTGGCCATTAAGTAGGCAAAGTGTTGAGTGTATGTATAGTTGGCTAAGTAGGGTGTTTCAAGGCCCAATTTTCCCATACTTCATGCCTCCATTTGCTCATTGGTGGAATTTGGAGTATGTTTAACTCTTATCGTCCTACTAGTGATATGTGTCTTAAGGTCTTTAGATCTTCATGCATAGAGGCGTTTGTTGGGGAAAGACAATTTTGGCTATGACAAGGCTGCTATGGGAATATGAAAGATCATATACTTGATCAGTTTAAGATATGTGTCTCAAAAATGAACAACAACATAGAGGAAGGGGAGTTGGGTATAGTCACCTTTGTGTGGTTGTGCATGAGGGTTATAAGGTTGTATTTGGGAGCGGCTCCACCAAGTGTGAATAAAAGTGCCTGGTTATTTTTGGAATCTCCAACACTTGTTTGGCTTAGATGGATTCATGTTTGCCATATGGGTCGGGACCATATACCAGTGATTGAATATTTTTCTTGAAAGTTACATGTGGGATGTAAACAAAATCAATCACAGCCATCTAAGGGCTATGCGGTCTCTGCCAACTTGTGACCTTGGTCTTTTTCCCAAGTCTGCATACAGTGCAGGGTTTGTATTTTATTTCTCTGACTGGCTTTAGTAGAGTATAAATGGTAGATATCATTTTTTTTTTTTTACTGGTGATAGGGCCATGTAGAATTTTTCAAAGTTTGTCAGCGTCTTGCATGGAGACAAAGAGGGTATCTCCACATGACCGTGCCACCAAGATTGTAATTGTACATGTGAGAAGCTTGCTGTGTTAGACAGTGTGTATCTATCTTTCAGTTGTTCAAACGTTTGCAGATTCCCATTTAGTTGCAATTCGTAAATGTACTTAACACCACATCTATTCCAATTCCTAAAGTTAAATCCAAGAATTAAAACAGACAAAACCGATAGGGGTGTGGCTAGAGAGGTAGGGTGGCTTCTGCACAAAAGCCTTTGTGATCGGTCCCATACTGCTAATCAGTGGCATACACACAACTCATGGTGCCCCGGTGCAAAAACTGTTCTGTGGGCCCCCCGCGCTTACTCTGTGCGGGCCGGGTCTGCAACACATGACGGCGGGCACAGAGCTGCGACCCCTGCGACCGTGGTATGTACACCAGTGCATGCAGATACACATATACTTAAAGGACCACTACAGACACCCAGATCACATCGGCTCAATGAAGTGGTCTGGGTACCAGGTCCCTCTAGTTTTAACCATGCAGCTGAAAACATAGCAGTTTCAGAGAAAATGCTATGTTTCACTGAAGGTTAATCCAGCCTCTAGTGGCTGTCTCATTGAGCTTCCGCGATTCTCACTGTGAAAATATGTGAGAAGACGTTGAACATCCATAGGAAAGCACTGAGTAATGCTTTCCTATGGGCGGAGTGAATGCGCACGCGGCTCTTGCCGCGCATGCGTATCGGAGCTGAGACGCGAATCGTGTCAGGGTCTTACCTGGGTTGGGAGTCTGTAGCACAGATATGTTGCTCACCCTTGCAGATAGCCACAGGCCAAGGTGGTCAGGTAAGAATTCACCTGGCCTGTGGGTCTGTGCAGGATGAAGTACCAAGCTGACACAAGGATATTTAGGATGGCTGCTTTGTATGGATATTGGTTGAGGCTCATTCCACTTTTATAAACATGTTTATACAGTGTTGAAAGAGCTACTTTAAGTCATTTTCCATTCCAGATGAACAAATGAATTTGTTTTTGGAGAGTTCTAAAAAATGCTGTCGGGACATTGGGACTGTTCGGAGCATATATTGCAGCGTTGGCAAGATTATCATCTTGACAGCAGCTATACATCCCGACTAGGAGATTAATTTGTTATTCCAATTATGTAGGGTGTTAGTTATTTATTTGCTCAACTTTACATAGTTTAAATGATACAACGTGGACAAATTGAAGGGGAGAATGACACCTAGAAAAGTGAGATAGTAATTTCTCCAACCGTTGGGGTGTCCATCCCCTTCACACGCGGGATCTAAAATGGTGCCGACAGCGAGGTCGTGTCAATTTGTAGCCACGCTTCCAAAAGTTACGCGACCATGCGTGTGATGTCACAACGTCAACACACATGCACTTTCTAGGGTCAGAGGTGAAGCTCTGACCAATCATAGCCCAAGGACAGGTATTTAAACCCCAGAATACCTTAGCTCATTGCTCTGTTGTGGTTTCCGTTCCTGGTATCCAAGAGTGCGTTTTCCTGATCTTGTTATTGATATTACTCATATTTGACTTCGGCTGTTCCTGACTATTCTAATTTCTGGTTTCCCTGACTTGTCTTTCTTATGGATCTTGTGTATTTCCGGCTCCCTTGACCTCAGCTTTCCCTTGAATATTCTCTATTTTTCAATGTATTAGCCCGGCCATTCTAAGGACCGGTTTACATTCTGTTGGTTTTTCTGTTCTGTAGATGTTACATGGTTCTGCATGTTGGATCATATAGTTGTCATGACACCAGGAGAGATTTGTTGGAGGGGCCAGGAGATTTATTGGAGGGCAGATCCCCTATTACTTTCTCTACCTCTTCTAGAGTTATTGGCTCAGCCATTTTCTTACTCTGGACTGAGGATAAGGACGGTAGGTGTTTTGTGGATAGAAATTTTGAGATTTCGTAGTTTGTAGGTTAGTGGGCATGGGGGTCCTCTTTTAGGTTATACAGCTTGCAGCGGTGTATTTACCATGAGGCTGGCAAGGCATTTGCCTTGGGTGGCACTTTTAGGGGGGAGGCAAAAAAGCCACCCCCAAATACCCCAGCAGATGCCATGTTAGCCTCTTGCCCTGGAGGGCCCAGGAGCTGGGCGACTGGCCACCTCAGGGCTCCCCAGAGGCTGTCATGCACTAATGTGGGCTGTGGGCAGCGAGGGCTCCTGCTCAGCTCCCTCGCTTGCACTGCAGTGATGCCAGAGCCGGAATATGACATCACTCTAAGAGGCGCGCGAGGAAGTGAGCACTAGGATGAGCTCTCCCTTGACATCTGCCTGAACGTCTGCCTGTCCGACCACCCACCAGACCACCTGCATTGCCCTGCCAGCCCCACTGGACTCCAGGGAGGAATCCACCTAAATGTAAGCAACAAAATAAAAAAAATTGTTAGTGTGTGTGAATCTGATAGTGAGAGTGTGTCTGTTAGTGAGAGTGTGTTCATGTGTCTGTCAAAGAGTGTGTGACAGTGATAGTGTGTATGTCTGTTAGTGAGTGGGTTAGTGTGTCTGTATGTTAATGAGAGTGTGTTAGTGTGTGTGTCTGTTGGTGAATGTGCTAGTGTGTCTGTGTCTGTTGGTGAGAGTGTGTGTCTGTTAGTGAGTGTGTTAGTGTGTGTGTCTGTTGGTGAGTGTGTTTGTGTCTGTTAGTGAGTGTGTGTGTGTGTGTGTGTCTGTCAAAGAGTGTATATCAGTGAGAGTGTGTATGTCTGCTAGTGAATGTATGTGTATACATACATGAGAGTGTGTGTCAGTCAATGTGTATGTCTGTTAGCGAAAGTGTGTGTCTGACACTGAGTGTTTGTCAATGGGTATGTGTGTGTGTCTGACACTGAGTGTGCATCTGTCAGTGAGTCTGTCGGTGGGTGTCTGTCGGTGAATGTAAGTATGAGTGTCTGTCTGTCAGTGAGTGTGTATGTTTAAGTGAAAGTGTGTGTTGGTTAAACAGTGTGTGTGACAATGACTGTGTATGCATCCGTGAAGGTGTGTGTCTGTCAGGCAAACAGCGTGTTGTTTTTTTAACAGGAGGAGAAATTTAGAAGGGGTGGGTGTCTGAGTTTTGTCATGCCTAGGGCATGACTGACAGCTTGCTATATAACTCAGCAAATTTGTTGCAAATAGCTTGGGGCTTTATTATTTTCTTACCATCTTCTGATACTAAGTAGGCTATTTTAGATTGGGCGTGCATGTCCCAAAGTCTACTAGTTAGCATTGAGCCTGCTTTGCTCCCCAGGTCATATTCCTTAGCCTTTAATTTGTGTAAAGTGTATGAGCTATGTTTATGTTGTTAATGTCTCTTTGGACTTTTGCTATTTGTTCTGCAACTGTGTCACGGGAGTGTAAATAATGGGCTGTAGTGAGATCCCTTAGTGTCCATAATAGGTTGAGTGACCTTGCCTGAGTTTGTTTCTTAAGAAATGAGGAGCTTCAGAAAAACACCCCACGTATGACAGCCTTATGGGCATGCCAAATCGAGGAAACAGGCACTCCCTGTGTATCATTTAATGAGAAGGAGGCAGAGAGGTCTGTCTCTACTTCAGCACAGAATTGGTCATTATGCAATAATGTTGTGTTGAGTTTCCATGGGTTACAATCACAAAATTTAAAATCATCTCTATGATTGGGGGTCTTATGAGTTTGCGAGTAACAGGTGTAACATCTTTTATTAGGGTTCAGTGTTCTCCAGCAGTCGTATAGGTAAAAGTGAAGCAATAATTTTGTCATCGTTTTGCATTGAGTTTTGAGTGATCTGTACCTGGGAGAGTGTTTTGGTGTAGACCTATCAAGGATCTAAAATGTGGATTATATCACCAGATTGTTGTGCACCCATCACCTTGGTAAGAATGCTGTGTAGGTGTGATGTATGGGCAGTTGGGCTGTGTATGAATGTGTGAGTGTATGAGTGTATGTAGTGTGATGTATGGGCAGTTGGGCCGTGTATGAGTGTGTGAGTGTATGAGTGTATGTATTGTGATGTATGGGCAGTTGGGCTGTGTATTAGTGTGTGAGTGTATGTATTGTGATGTATGGGCATTGGGCAGTTGGGCTGTTGTCGGCTGTGAATGATGCACTTCCTTCCTTTTGGTTCTTTACTTCCTGTTCCTGTTGGCAGTTGGTGGAATGTTCGAGGGGTTTGAAATGGCGGCTGCAGAAACCCTGTGTAACAAGGCTGCAATATGAAGATCCTGTTATATATGTATTAATAAAGTGAGTACTTCGTTATACAGGAATTATTGGCTGATTTGTACAAAACATCACAGTGGCGACGAGGCTGTAGAACCATAATTGACATGGCAGCCATTGGCACTATAAAGGACTTTGATCCTGACTCGGATTTATGGGCCTCTTGGGTTGAAAGGCTTGAACAATATTTCCCAGCTAATGACATTCCTGACAATAAACAGGTCGCTGTTTTCCTAACAGTTATAGGAGCCAAAACGTATGATACGCTAAGGAGCCTCTTACACCCAGAGAAACCTGCCAGCAAGCCATTGGCAAGCCTGATTACTCTGTTAACTAGCTATGTCCAACCAAAACCACTAGAGATAGAAGAGAGATTTAAATTCTATAAAAGAAGACAAGAGCCTGGTGAATCAGTTTCAGCATATGCCATTGCGTTACGGAAACTCACCAGCACCTGTTGTTTTGGGGACTACCTTCCCACTGCTCTGTGAGACCAGTTTGTAATGGGCATTGCAAGTGATACAGTGCTAAAAAGACTGCTTACAGAAGAAGATTCAACATTTAAAAAGGCAATGAACATGGCAAGCGTTATAGAACAATAGGATGCTAATCTATTACACAGCAGACTGGACAACACACAGGAGGCAGAGGTTTTTAAAATTAGATGCTAGAGCACAGAGTGTACCACAAGGAAAGAAACTTTCAAAACAGGAACATTCACATTACAAATGTTATCGTTGTGGAGCTGCTACACATGTTGTACTACATGCAGATTCAAGGATGCCAAGTGTCATGCTTGTGGTAAAATGGGCCACCTGCAAAGAATGTGTAAATCCACAGCAGAGAGAGGCAGTAATCGCTTGAGAGACAGAGCCAAGAATGCCTATAGAGTACAAATGCAGGAGTATTCTGAGGATTCGGATGAACAATTTCCTGTCCGAAATTTAAAAATATATAAAATAGGTTCTAATCTGGCTGCATTCACAGTTCAGGTTGTTGTCAATGGAAATAAACTTACTATGGATTTGGACACAGGTGCAGCTGTATCAGTGATTTCTTTGACAGACTGGAAACGCCTTAAAATACACAGGCCAATAATTCAGATAACAGCGAGTCTGCAGACGTATTCTAAAGAGCTGTTAATACCAGTAGGTTGTGTGACAGTCACAGTTACATTCAACAAGTATAAAAATAAACTACCTCTCTATAACTTAGAGAATGGAGGAGCTCCACTTTTTGGTAGGGAGTGGATAAGGGCTCTCGGGATGCCTCAAGTGCATAAGTATCCATGTCATGTGTTGAATGAAAATCAGATCAGACTTGACTGGATTAGGGAATTACAGGAAAAGTATGCACCAGTGTTTGATGGCCAAACGTTTCCTTAGAATTAAAGGAAGAGCAACACCGACATTTTTTAAAGCAAGAAGTGTGCCTTTTGCTCTAAGGGCTGGAGTGGAGGCAAAATTGAGGAGATTAGAGGAGTTGAAAATCATCTCCCGGGTTCACAATAGTAAGTGGGCTCCGCCCATTGTTCCTGTGAGAAAACAAAATAGGGAGATATACGGATTTGTGGGGATTTCCGCATGGCTCTTAACACACAGCTTAAAATAGATAAGTATCCCCTTCCTAGGGTACATGATATGTTTGCATCATTGGCAGGTGGCCAGCAGTTAAGCAAAATTGACTTGAAAAATGCATATCTACAGTTATCTGTACATACAGATTCTCTACCACTACTTACGATTAATACCCATCGGGGGCTATTCAGGTATAACCGTATGGTTTTTGGCATTTCACCTGCACCAGCTGTCTGGCAGCGAACAATGGTGTAGCGGAGAGCTGATTTCTCACAGCTAAACTCCACCAAGTACTTTAAGAGGATGCAGGAACAAGTAATAAATCCAAGAGAATATCCAGCACAATCAGCATTACAATCCAATAATATCCCATCACTTTCCCCAATCACTGGACGACACACAGTATCAGGAGTAGAACTGAACTTTTAATCACACAACCTTCTTTTAAAGCATTATCCCATTCCAGGGAGGGATTTACAGTAATTACACAATACACCAATCATACACGAGTTGCCACCCACACATCCCCTCCCCTTAGTGTGACACATAATCCCATTATGTAGGACACAGTTCCCCTTGTTTTCTGGATGTACCCCATAACTTAGGAGTACCCCTTTAAATATTACATCCCCTGGTAGCCCTGATCTGGGTGAGACACATATCCAAAAATCACCCAGATCAGATCAGGGGTTCAGGAGTTATGGGGGCTTAAAGTTTTGTGGAGGTCCCTTTAGGCCCAAACCAGTTCCAACTAGTCTGGCAGTGTGCCTGGGACAACGCCCTGCTGGAGAACAATGGGACAGGAAACGGGGGAGGGGTACAACTTCCTATACACAATCTATACACAGACTAATAGAAGTCCATGCTTAAAGGGCCAGTAGCCGCATAATAAAAATCCATCATGCCCAAATACTGTCTTTAAAGGACAATACCCCCAGGGCCATAGTCACATGGCAGGAGGCGGGCAAGCAAGCCCCTCTAAAAGCTCATGGCAAACTCTCTTAAAGGGTTGAGTTTGCTACAAATGGACAAGCTGTTAGATGGAATTCCTGGGACACAGTGCCTGTTAGATGACATGCTGGTGACGGGTAAATCAGAGGAGGAACATAAACAGAATGTAGAGGCAGTTTTGCAAAGACTTATGGAATATGGATTAAAGGTAAATTTGGATAAATGCCAATTCATGCAGGATCGTCTTGAATTTTGTGCTCATGTAATTGACAAACATGGGCAGCGTACAGCAGATGAGAAGGTCAAGGCATTACAGGATGCTCCAACTCCACAAAATGTGTCCTATCTTGGTCTGTTAAATGATTACAACCTTTTTTTGCCAAATTTAGCTCATGTCCTGTATCCTTTACATTGTCTTATAGAGAGTAAACGACAATGGCGCTGGACAGTAGAATGTGCTTCAGCTTTCCATAAGTCAAAAGAACTAGTTCATAGTTCACGTCTTTTAGTACACTACGACTTAGAAAAGCCTGTTTCCATTGCTTGTGATGCATCACCTTATGAACTGGCAGCAGTCCTGTCTTATTCCATGGCTGATGGGACAGACAGGCCAGTGGCTTTTGCCTCTAGATTGCTCACAGCTGCAGAAAAAAACTATTCTCAAATAGATAAAGAGGTTCTGGCAATAGTATGGGCAGTAAAGAAATCCCATCTTTATATATATGGTTGACCCTTCACACTGCTTACGGACCATAAACCTTTGTTGACAATTTTTAACCCACAGAAAGGTATTTCAATCATGACAGCAGCAAGACTTCAGAGGTATGCCTTAACTCTGGGGGCTTATCAGTATCAGATACAATATTGTCCAAACACTCTGCATTCTAATGTGGATGCATTCTCTAGACTTCCATTGAAAATGGATTCACAATTACCGTATTTATCGGCGTATAACACGCACCAGGCGTATAACACGCACCTCATTTTAAGAGGGAAATTTCAGGGAAAAAAAACTTAAAGGACCACTATAGTGCCAGGAAAACATACTCGTTTTCCTGGCACTATAGTGCCCTGAGGGTGCCCCCACCCTCAGGGACCCCCTCCCGCCGGGCTCTGGAGAGAGGGAAAGGTTAAACACTTACCTTTCTCCAGCGCCGGGCGGGGAGCTGTACTCCTCCTCTCCTCCTTGCTTGCGACGTCATCGGCAGGAGCCGCGTGCGCATTCAGCCGGTCGCATAGGAAAGCATTTACAATGCTTTCCTATGGACGCTTGCGTGCTCTCACTGTGATTTTCACAGTGAGAAGCACGCAAGCGCCTCTAGCGACTGTCAATGAGACAGCCACTAGAGGCTCTGGAGGCTGGATTAACCCTCAGTATAAACATAGCAGTTTCTCTGAAACTGCTATGTTTATAAAAAAAAGGGTTAATCCTAGAGGGACCTGGCACCCACACCACATAAAGCTGAAGTGGTCTGGGTGCCTAGAGTGGTCCTTTAAATTTCAAATAAAGACTTACTTCTTTTCCCCTTCCCCCTCTTACCCCCTTCTTACTCCCCCTCCCCCTCTTCTTACCCCCCTTTCTTACTCCCCCCTCCCCCTATTCTTACTTCCCCCTCCCCCTCTTACCCCCTACTCCCCTCTTCTTACTCCCCCCCTCCCCCCCCTCTTCTTACCCCCTCCCCTTTCTTACTCCCTCTTCTTGCCGCTCCCCCTTTCTTGCCCCCCTCCCCTTTCTTACTCCCCCCCTCTTCTCTTCTGCCCCCCCTCCCCTCTTCTTACCTCCCTCCCCCCTTTCTTCTCCCCACTCTCTTATTTCCCCCTCCCCTCTCTTATTCCCCACTCCCTCTCCCTCTTCTTGCCCCCTCCTCTATTCACCCCCTTCTTACCCCCTCCCCTGTAGCGTGGCCGAGCCGCTCTGCCGTCCGCAGTGGCCGGCCGGAGTGATAGGAAGGTGCATGCTCAGTGTGCACCTTCCTGTCAGTCCGACCGGGTACAGGAAACAGAAACTCCTGTTCCGCGCGGAACAGGAGTTTCTGTTTCCTGTACCCGGTCAGACTGTGAGTACCAACTGCAGCCGCCTGAGTGCTCTTGACAGAGCGCTCAGGCGGCTGCAGTATTTAAAGGGCCGGCGTATAACACGCACCCACAATTTCTCCCCTATTTTCAGGGAGAAAAAGTGCGTGTTATACGCGGATAAATACGGTAACTACCACAGAAAGATCTACAATATATTTCAGTGAGGTGATAACAGCCAGAGAAATTGCATAGAGACAGCCAAGGACTCTTTGCTGAGGGAAATACTTGTTTTTGTATGCAAGGGTTGGCCACTAAAGACTCCAATACATCTCAAGTCATTCCAAACAAGAGCTCAGGAGTTATCAATTCAAGGTGGCTGCTTAGTCTGGGGAGAAAGGGTGGTTATTCCTTTTGTGTTACAACAACAGATTCTTGAAATTTTGCATGCAGGTCATCCTGGCATAGTCTGCATGAAGCAGAAGACAAGAGGTCATGTATGTGGACAATCATTGATGATGATATTGCCCGTTATGTTTCAGGTTGCACTGGTTGTGCACAAGCACAGCGTGACTTGCCACATGGTGCCATACAACTTTGGACCTGGCCTCTATCACAGTGGCAGAGAATTCACATATACTTTGCTGGACCAGTAGAAAACAAAATGTATCTGATTGTGGTAGATGCTCATTCTAAATGGCCAGAAGTTCTATTCATGCACTGCAGAAGCCACTGTTAAAGCATTACAGAAACTCTGGCTTGCCCAGAGTGCTTGTTTCAGATAATGGACCGCAGTTTGTTTCTGGACAATTTCAGGCATTTCTCAAGAAAAATGGTATTCGGCATCATCATACAGCTCCGTATTATCCTGCTACTAATGGTCAAACAGAACGTTTTGTTGAAACGTTAAAGGGTTTTCTGAGAAGTCTGAAAGCAGAAGGAAAGAGACCTGAACATCATTTGTCTGAGTTCCTTCTACAGTATCGAAATACACCTCATCCAATCACTGGACAACCTCCAGCATGCTTTATGTTAGGCCGTGAACTCAGGACAAAGTTGGAACTGCTAAAACCAGAGATTCAACCAAGGGTCATCCAGCAACAATCTAAGGTGCAAGTCGGAAAAGCAGGCCGTTGTTACCAGACAGGGGATTCTGTTTGGATGCGTGTATATCATCAGGAGAATCGTTGGAAAGAAGCAGTGATAAAGGAAGTTCTGGGGCCTGCGCACTATAAAGTTTTAACCTCTGATGGATGCTACACACGGAGACATAAAAATCAACTTCGACCACGTATAACAGACAACCTATCAAAGTGAGTAGGGCCACTCATGCAACCAGACACTGATATCTGGCATGGAGTTTGGCATGATGACATTCTGAAGTCTGCAATACACCTGGTACAGAGGCTCATGATGTAATAGGGGATGATTTGGAGGAAATACCCCATGAAACTAAGGAACAAGAACTGCCAAGCCACAGTTCAAGTAACCATGAAGGCTGTGGTCATGAAAATACTGGCCATTCAACAAGAGAGAGAAGTGCCACACACCGCTGGCAACCAGAAGATCCATTAAGGGACTATAGTCGGAGAAACTCCACAGTGAGAAGGCGGAAATGGTATCCTAGTAGGAGTAGAATAGGCTGTCCTGAAAAAAAGATTGAAGATCATAAAGATGATGGACAGAATGATGCAGATTAAGGACACATTTTTAAATTGTTCTTTTATTATTGTTGACTTTTTGCTATTTTGTTTTTTTTCTTTTGTTGAGAAAGGAAAGAGATGTGATGTATGGGCAGTTGGGCTGTGTATGAGTGTGTGAGTGTATAAGTGTATGTAGTGTGATGTATGGGCAGTTGGGCTGTGTATGAGTGTGTGAGTGTATGAGTGTATGTAGTGTGATGTATGGGCAGCTGGGCTGTGTATAAGTGTGTGAGTGTTTGTATTGTGATGTATGGGCATTGGGCAGTTGGGCTGTTGTTGGCTGTGAATGATGCACTTTCTTTTGGTTCTTTACTTCCTGTTCCTGTTGGCAGTTGGGTGGAATGTTCCAGGGATTTGAAATGGCGGCTGCAGAAACCCTGTGTAACAAGGCAGCAATATGAAGATCCTGTATATATATATATGTATTAATAAAGTGAGTACTTCGTTAAACAGGAATTATTGGCTGGTTTGTACAAAACATCACAGTAGGAAATTCCTCTGATTCTCATTAGGAGCATAAACATTTACCAAGGTGTACATAACATTGTTCAACAGACATATTAAAATGAAATACCTGCCCTGTGTATCTGAAATTTTCTGAAGTAACTCAAATGTCACTGTTTTATGTACATAAATCGAGATACCTCGGGACTTTGAGACATGAGCATCGTGAATTTGCACTGGGAAATGTTTCATGTCAAATTGTGGGATCGTGGCCTTGGAAAAATAAGTCTTCTGGAGACATAAGGTACCTGCTGCTCATTTCCTTGCTTCATGTAACACCACGTGCCTTTTCTGAGGGCATATTCAGTCTGTTATGGTTGCCTCCAGGCTGGCTGGAAGTTGGACCATAGAAAGGATGCTCCTAGCGCTCACCAAAGTACCATCAGCACTGTAGACACCATAACTACTGCATAGACACGATCTCTTCCGCTGGGATAGCCTGTAGGATGTCAGGCTCTAGACAAGGGACATAGGGAGGGCAGAGGCCAACTGCACTCTGCCCAGCTGCCAGCTTTTCTGCTGGGGGAATTGGGACATACTCTTGCCCCATAGAAAGGAGAACATGGTGATCAGTGGGGGTTAACATGCCCGCTTTTAAACCTTGGCCCAAGTTAGGAGTTAGCTGGGGAGGGGAGAATTGGCTTACCTCCTCTTCCTGATACTCCTGCTGCTGCTGGGGAGGGAGGTCGATGCTCTCCTCTCCCTGTTGCTGGGTCTGCCGCTGGTTATCTGGGCCGCCTGCCCAGCATCCCTGTAGGGCTGATAGAGAGACTGCGGTCCCATCTCCACCTGCCTGCTGGGGATCCTCCCAGGACCAGTCTATGAGGTCTGCTGCCTCGGGTACCTCGGGTTGTGGTTGGGGAAGAAGACCGGTTGTCTCTTCCCTCTGACCGGTGCCTGCCGCTGGGGAGGGAGGTCGCTGCTCTCCTCTCCCTGTAACTCGGGCTGCCGCTGGGGAGGGAGGTCGATGCTCTCCACTCCCTGTAACTCACCCTGGGGTTGGGGATCTGGGCTGACTGCCCAGCATCCCTGTTGGGCCTGTAGAGAGACCTCGGTCCCATCTCTACCTGCCATCAGAGGTTCCTCCCAGTAAATCTCTACGATATCCTTCCAGCTGAAGGGGTCTTGACCTAGCTCTGTTGTTGGGCTCTCATGGGGTACCTCTGGTTGCCGTTGGGGAAGGGGACCGGTTGTCTCTTCCCGGACTCCATTGATGAGGTGCAGGTACTTGTACTCCAGGTCGCATTCGTTGGTGACTAGGTACTGCAGATCTGCCTCGAGGTCAATGGCTCTAGGGAGACCCAGCATGTCTTCCCGGTCGTCATACAAGTCCCAAAGGTGTGAGTCGGTAGTCTTCCTGAAGTCGTCATCATCTATGTTATCCCAGAATAGACCATGGCCCTTGTAATCCCCACTCTCAGGGAACTCATACCCAGCTTCCTCGGGAACCAGCTGGGCCGCGTACCATTGTAGTGCCTGGTATGCATCGTCGAGCCACAGTTCGTTATTTACTAAAGCCTCTAGTTTAGCCACCCACGCTGGAAGGGGTTGTTTTCCCAGGAGGGGTATCCGCTGCCTTCTGCTGAGTGGACGATCACTTCACTGATACTGGACTTCCTCCAGGGCTTCATCCCACAGCTCAGCTCTGGCCTCATTTCTGTACCCACACACCTCCTCTTCTGAGACTGCCAATTCCCTCTGGGCTAGGAAGCCATTCATTCTGTCGAGGAACCTCTTCTCCATTTTGGCTGCTGTGCAAGGATTTGCTAGCTCCATGCTGCTGTAGGTAGGGACACTGCGCAGAGGCTAGCATTGCCCTCAATACTCTCTCATATGATACCAGTGTCGTGTGGGTGCTGCTCCTCACACTAGGACACCATCTCACCGCTGCCACCAAATGTTACGGTTGACTCCAGGCTGGCTGGAAGTTGGACCATAGAAAGGATGCTCCTAGCGCTCACCAAAGGACCATCAGCACCAAAGACACCATAACTACTGCATAGACACCATAAGTACTGCAGACTCCACGAACCACTGCTGCTGGGCTGGTATTTTGCCGTCTGCTGTCCACCCTGGACCTACGACCAGGCTCCAGGGTCCAGTGGGTGATCTCTCTTCCTTTTGCAGGGCGAAGCAGGATCCGGAACACAAGCTCTTACAAGAGCTCAGTAGCTAAGGGAGTATGAAGAGCATAGCAATCCCTGTAGCTGTCCCCTACAAACATGAGTCAAGGCTGCAAGTTAGAGGGACAAGTCTTTTTTTTTTAATTGGCACCAAAGGGCCTTCTTTTATGCATGTTTTCCTTACATAGGACCACCCACAGGGTTTTACAGAACAACCAATAACACACGTACATTACAGAAAACACTTACACAATTACACACAAAAATCCTCCCTCTCTGCCTGTAATATAATTATGGTACACAATGGTTAACATAATTATCACAGGCAGGAAAAATACAGTTTTTATACATGTACTATAACTTTAAAACCATACATCCAATCTTCATAAATTACATTTTCAGAATCAGCACACTTTAAATATAAACATAACCAAAAATCACACAAATCCCTCCAGTGGATAAAAAGTCCTTTATTTCAGGCTGAAAAAATGACTAAGTCCCATCGCCGTATGGGACTTAGTCTCTGCGGCTGAAAGTTCAGTATGGGAGAAGGTAAGGCTCAGCGGTGTTCGCGGAAAAGTGCAGCCGATTTTAGTTCCATGAATTTGGCTGCACACACCACTGACCGTATTTGAATGAGTAAAGATGGCACCGCCACGTGTGTTTTGCGCGAACGGCGGCCACCCAGGGTTCGGCAATTTACCTACAGCACACTCCCAGCCTAGGAGGTAAATTGCCTGCACACTTCCACTTCTGGGTGGTCCGCCTGTGTGGTACTTGGTTCAGTAAGCCCCATTTACTGAACCAAGTGGGAAATAGCCAGGAACAAAGGGTTTTAACCAAGGCTGGGGACACTGGGGACACAGGCTTAAAGGGACAGTGTCCCAAACAAGTCTGGGGATCGTCAGAGTAGGCATGTCGTGTTTCACCAGAGTAGTGAGACCCCTGGGGGTTTCATAGAGTTACAGCCATATCCTAGTAAAATATATAGGGATGTGGCTGGGGTTTATGAAAGGGAAAGGTGGAGAGGTGAGTTTGAACAAAAGCATAAAAGAAAGTATATACATCTGAGCCCGAATTTAGGACATTGTACATGAGTTGTGTATCATCGGAGATGATGTTAAGTCAGATGGCCTGAACTGGCTAATGGTGGTTGGTGCCAAACATTTATTTTTGTTTTATTTATATATATATATATCAAATTAATAGGGGATGAACTCTAAGGTAACACTTCACGTGTACAACTGTGCATATATTAAACATATGTTAAACAGAAACTAGTGCTAGACATTTTCTCAGCTAAATTACCAAATGTGCAGGTAAGCGCACAATTTTTAGGAAAAGCAGTATACAGGGAGTGCAGAATTATTAGGCAAATGAGTATTTTGACCACATCATCCTCTTTATGCATGTTGTCTTACTCCAAGCTGTATAGGCTCGAAAGCCTACTACCAATTAAGCATATTAGGTGATGTGCATCTCTGTAATGAGAAGTGGTGTGGTCTAATGACATCAACACCCTATATCAGGTGTGCATAATTATTAGGCAACTTCCTTTCCTTCGGCAAAATGGGTCAAAAGAAGGACTTGACAGGCTCAGAAAAGTCAAAAATAGTGAGATATCTTGCAGAGGGATGCAGCACTCTTAAAATTGCAAAGCTTCTGAAGCGTGATCATCGAACAATCAAGCGTTTCATTCAAAATAGTCAACAGGGTCGCAAGATGCGTGTGGAAAAACCAAGGCGCAAAATAACTGCCCATGAACTGAGAAAAGTCAAGCGTGCAGCTGCCACGATGCCACTTGCCACCAGTTTGCCCATATTTCAGAGCTGCAACATCACTGGAAGCTGATTTTCCAGTTGTTGGATCTTATCTGCAGGATGATTTTGAGCATCCACTATCTCCTCCATCTTGGATTCCACATGCGTTGTATGAGAACCCAAGTCTTGCAGGTCTCTCTTAATTTATGTCACACTTGATTGCCATATAGGAATGAGCTTGTTAGACTGTTGATCCAGTGCTTTTTGTTGGAAGGAGGCTATGAGGGGCTCTGCTTCCGAGGATACCTCTGTGTCTAAGCGCGAGCTGCTCCCGCCATTATCAACGCCATCTTGTAGGCCCTAGTCTGCGATTCGCAATGCTTTGGACCGTTTTTGTGCAATGAAATTGAGTTTGTCCAACTTGTCTTGGTGCTTGCAGGTTTTGGCATGCAAAAGCTCCTCTTTGTTAGAGTGGTCAGCACTTTGACGTGGTTTTGCCAAGTTAATGGTACAGAGCTAAAGGTGTCTCAAACTATTTTTTTGAATTTATAACCCACTTTTACTCCTTTAGTGTATCATATCACTGTTTTAGCCATTTTGTGTGTCTTACACCTACCTTGTGTGTCTCCTACAAAACTCTTGTGTATCTCTTACTCATCCAGCTCCTGTGTACCTCTTACATCCCATGCTGATTGCGTGTCTTTTTCTTTCCCCAGCCCCCTTCTGTATCACTTTCTCATACCAGCCCCTTTATGTGTACTCCCTCAGTCCCGTTGTGTTTCTTTCATCATAGCTGTTCCTTTATGTGTTTTTTTTTCTTCCACATAGGTTGTCTCTTTCTACTCCCAATCCCTTTGTGTATGTGTGTGTGTGTGTCTTGCCTGCTTAACTCTTGTTGTAGAACAGGATTGCAGACCATGGTAGAGGTCTTCTTTATCCTCTACCTGGTTGGTTCTAATGTTTTTTTATAATTATATAAATAAATATAGAAACATAGAATAAGAACCATTCAGACCATCTAGTCTGCCCAATTTTCTAAATACTTTCATTAGTCCCTGGCCTTATCTTATAGTTAGGATAGCCTTATGCCTATCCCACGCATGCTTAAACTCCTTTACTGTGTTAACCTCTACTACTTCAGCTGGAAGGCTATTCCATGCATCCACTACCCTTTCAGTAAATTAATACTTCCTGATATTATTTTTAAACATTGTCCTTCTAATTTAAGACTATGTCCTCTTGTTGTGGTAGTTTTTCTTCTTTTAAATATAGTCTCATCCTTTACTGTGCTGATTC
Organism: Pelobates cultripes; assembly: GCA_933207985.1. Classification (NCBI taxonomy): domain Eukaryota; kingdom Metazoa; phylum Chordata; class Amphibia; order Anura; family Pelobatidae; genus Pelobates; species Pelobates cultripes. The sequence goes on along the minus strand of OW240912.1, from coordinate 413,938,277 downwards.
CCTTTATATATTTAAATGTTTCTATCATATGCCCCCGTCTCGTCTTTCCTCCAAGCTATACATGTTAAGATCCTTTAACCTTTCCTGGTAAGTTTTATCCCGCAATCCATGAACCAGTTTAGTAGCCCTTCTCTGAACCCTCTCTAAGGTATCAATATCCTTCTGAAGATACGGTCTCCAGTACTGTGTACAATACTCCAAGTGAGGTCTCACCAGTGTTCTGTACAATGGCATGAGCACTTCCCTCTTTCTACTGCTAATACCTCTCCCTATACAACCAAGCATTCTGCTAGCATTTCCTGCTGCTCTATTACATTGTCTACATACAAATGGGTGGAATGATGCAATTCAGGGTAAAAGATGGTATCATGTAGGTAAATGGAGTAACTGTGGAGATAAAATCATATACAAGCACCTAGTGCAATAATGTACAGTACAATATATGCAAACAGTAAATATGTGATTTAGTACTCACAAAGGAGGAGCCAATAAGTAATGGATCAATAAGAGTGCCTGTGGGATGATTGGAAGGGATCCCACTCCCTTTCTGGATATCTTTCTGGATATAAATGATCTTCCAGTGGTGCTAAAAGAAATGTCCACTCCAATAGAATATTGGGGACTAAATTCTTTTAATAGTAAGTAATAAAAAAGTAAAATACAATTATTTAAAAGTAAGTAAGAACTTAACACAGCACTATGATAAGTGCATATAGAGTCCAAACAAATTGCAAAACGCGTTTCGCCCAGATCATGGGCTTCCTCAGTTGCTAGTAATGTCCATAAAACAGTATGGATTTATACCTGTCCAGGAGAATCATTGTTTCTGGGTTCGCGCCGTTTTTTCACTTCCGGTCGCGTCCTGATGATGTATTTCCGGTCCGCAGGTTGTTAGCTGGGTGGTTGTTGGAACGCATATGCGTTCCACAAATTCAACGAACTTTACTCTCTAATCAAATAACAAAAGTCGCGTCCTGATGATGTATTTCCGGTCCGCGGGTCGTTGTTGGAACGCATATGCGTTCCACACATTCAACAAACTTTACTCTTTAATCAAATAACGAAAGTCCATATCTGTACAGGCTCTGTTTTTTCCTTGAGCCATAGACAATATAAATGCTGATAGATACATTTGGTATAGGGTAAAAGAAGTAAAGGAACCTCCATATTTAATAAAAGGGAATCTTATAAGTCTTATAAAAAATCATATCATATAAAAATGGTATATAGAATTATGTATAAAATTAACACATAGATAGATAAAAAATAAAAAATACCATAATACAAACAAGACGAAAATGACACATATAAAAACATATATGTACATTCAGTCATCTATTATAATTAAGTTAAAAAAAAAATAAAATAAAAAATAATGTTTTTTATAAAAAGTGGCAGATTTCAAAATCAGAGTTAAGACCATTGGGTATAAGAGTATTAAAATTAAAAATAAATTTAATTTCTTCTTTACCCAGCTTGTTAATATAGTTTCCTCCTCTCCAATCCCTCTGAACTAATTTTATTGCACAAAAAAATAGACCCGTAGGGTCTTGATGGTGTTGGGTTTTAAAGTGTTGGGAGACAGAATGTGTGTCAAGACCCTTTTTAATATTACGGACATGTTCCGCAATCCTTACATTTAAAGGTCGTATAGTTCTCCCTATGTAGAGGAGATTGCATGGACATTTCAGGACATAAATAATTCCCTTAGAGTGACAGGTAAGGTGATCTCTTATTTTGTATGACCGTCCTATTATGTCACTTATGTCCACGAAATGTCTTTTTTTATTATTCGTACCTCTGCAGGGTAGGCACCCTGTATTGAAAGACATTTTACCTCCCAAGCCAAGAATGATCTATAGAGGCACAAATAACCTTAGAAATATGTTAGTTAAAAGTAACCTAGAAACAACTAAACCTAAGCATTTCATTGAGAATTTGATAGGTTTTTATGGTTGTGGGGAATGCCTACCCTGCAGAGGTACGAATAATAAAAAAAGACATTTCGTGGACATAAGTGACATAATAGGACGGTCATACAAAATAAGAGATCACCTTACCTGTCACTCTAAGGGAATTATTTATGTCCTGAAATGTCCATGCAATCTCCTCTACATAGGGAGAACTATACGACCTTTAAATGTAAGGATTGCGGAACATATCCGTAATATTAAAAAGGGTCTTGACACACATTCTGTCTCCCAACACTTTAAAACCCAACACCATCAAGACCCTACGGGTCTATTTTTTTGTGCAATAAAATTAGTTCAGAGGGATTGGAGAGGAGGAAACTATATTAATAAGCTGGGTAAAGAAGAAATGAAATTTATTTTTAATTTTAATACTCTTATACCCAATGGTCTTAACTCTGATTTTGAAATCTGCCACTTTTTATAAAAAACATTATTTTTTTTTATTTTTTTTTTAACTTAATTATAATAGATGACTGAATGTACATATATGTTTTTATATGTGTCATTTTCGTCTTGTTTGTATTATGGTATTTTTTATTTTTTATCTATCTATGTGTTAATTTTATACATAATTCTATATACCATTTTTATATGATATGATTTTTTATAAGACTTATAAGATTCCCTTTTATTAAATATGGAGGTTCCTTTACTTCTTTTACCCTATACCAAATGTATCTATCAGCATTTATATTGTCTATGGCTCAAGGAAAAAACAGAGCCTGTACAGATATGGACTTTCGTTATTTGATTAAAGAGTAAAGTTTGTTGAATGTGTGGAACGCATATGCGTTCCAACAACGACCCGCGGACCGGAAATACATCATCAGGATGCGACTTTTGTTATTTGATTAGAGAGTAAAGTTCGTTGAATGTGTGGAACGCATATGCGTTCCAACAACGACCCAGCTAACAACCTGCGGACCGGAAATACATCATCAGGACGCGACCGGAAGTGAAAAAACGGCGCGAACCCGGAAACAATGATTCTCCTGGACAGGTATAAATCCATACTGTTCTATGGACATTACTAGCAACTGAGGAAGCCCATGATCTGGGCGAAACGCGTTTTGCAATTTGTTTGGACTCTATATGCACTTATCATAGTGCTGTGTTAAGTTCTTACTTACTTTTAAATAATTGTATTTTACTTTTTTATTACTTACTATTAAAAGAATTTAGTCCCCAATATTCTATTGGAGTGGACATTTCTTTTAGCACCACTGGAAGATCATTTATATCCAGAAAGATATCCAGAAAGGGAGTGGGATCCCTTCCAATCATCCCACAGGCACTCTTATTGATCCATTACTTATTGGCTCCTCCTTTGTGAGTACTAAATCACATATTTACTGTTTGCATATATTGTACTGTACATTATTGCACTAGGTGCTTGTATATGATTTTATCTCCACAGTTACTCCATTTGCCTACATGATACCATCTTTTACCCTGAATTGCATCATTCCACCCATTTGTATGTATATGATTTTATGTTATTTGTTGTGTGGATAGAGAGGTTACCACACGGGTGTTTTTAGAGTGATTTGGCATATATTTGGGTCACACGTTGGAACTCTGTTCTTGTATTTTTGACTATTACATTGTCTGCCTACCTTTAAGTCATCAGAAATAATCACCCCTAGATCCCTTTCCTCAAATATTTGTTTAATATTATTGCTTTGTAAAGGATTTGGATGCAAAAGGCTTGATTTTAAACCAGACACTAGATCCAATTAACTTGACGTGGTCATGGTGCCTGGCTCTATGGCATAACGTCAGTCCATTGAAGAAGATTTGGACTTGTTCTCACAGTCTTGTCACATATTAAAGGATAAGTGCCAATGCTTAGTATACCGATTCCCTATGGTCCCTGGTGATCCGTGACATGCGTAGAACGGAATAGCAATCATGTATTCGTTTTTATTTACAAAATATATAGGCAGGAAGGTGTATGAAGTCCAGTATCAATACTGGCACTGTACGAGTGTTTTATCCAATAATGTGGTTTATAATGTGTGGTTACACACTTTATAATGTTTGGTTACTCTGCCGCATTAACTCTAATAATTTTATTTGAAATATTTGCACCTAAACTTAAATAGTACACAGTCACCCTCATATCAATTGCAGTGCAAGGGAATGTGGAGGCTTTGACCATTTCCTTTTTTAATTAAAGATATGATTTGAAGTGTATTCACACATACTTATTTAGTCACTTGAGTTTTTGGTTTGTTATACCCCTGATCATCCATTAAATATCACCAGGTAGCACACTCTCGTATTTTTCAAGAGAATACTAATTTGTTGCTTAATTTTGGTAATTAGATTGCCACTGCTTTTGGCTTTAAATACTTGGGGAGAAACATGCCTGACAATAATAGCTGTATGCATGGAATTTTCTCTGGACAACCAATAGTACCAAACTGATAAATAAATATATATATTTCAACTGGTTTTCAACATTGCTTGTGACTCTGCTCATTTCTTTATAATTATTAGGTATCCACCATGACAGGCTCCCTCTTGGGTCTCTCCATCAGAAAGATATTCTTAATTGATGGTGGGTATGGAGCAGAATAAACCAGAAATTATAAAACATAAGCAGGAAAAAATGCAAATATAGTGCTGATTATCTGATCTAGTGTATAAAAAAACAGAAAGCAACAAACAAAAATCAGACTAGTATGGAACATAATACATAAAACAAAACTATGATAATTTAGTCCAAAGCTTTTTGTTTACCTGGCATCTTCTATCCTAGAAGATATATGGATGGAGACACAAGGTGCAGATAAGGGGATATAGCAGCCCTGTACTACAGATGACAAGAGGAAAAATATGTCAAATAATTCTAGATAATGTATGACAAAACTTGGGCTTTGTTGAAAGATTTGTAAGTGTCTTTAAAGAAATGATTGTTACAAGAGCATTTGAAAACCGAGAGAGAAATCAAAGAAGAAAAGTGGAAATTCAGCTACCATTGGAAATGAATGATATCAGAAGAATGGCAATTGTACTGACATCTGAAAATGTTTCCTTTTTTGCTATGTTACATCAATCTCATTTATAAACCCAGTGGAACTTATTGAAGCAGGGCCCTCTCTACATAACGTTTTTTGGGCAGTCGCCAAGCGCAGAATGGCCCCATATGTTAGATTGTAAGCTCACGGGCCATCTAGCTAAGCACTTTGTATAAAAGAGCTCCAATGGCTAGATATCAGCTTATGGGCAGGGCTCTCTTACCTCTTGTATTTGTTTGTGTATATTGAACGTTTCTCAACTAATTGTACAGCGCTGTGGAATCTGTGTGCGCTTTATAAATAGCAATAATAAATAAATAAATATGTTGTATAACTCCCACAATGCTATGCCAGCTTGGGTTCTACCATTTGCCCATACTTGCAGTCAATTTCCCTCGGCAACCAGAGGGGGAGACTAGGAGATTTTGTTTGTCTTCGCCGTGTGGAACGCACGGCCATATTGGAGGTGCACAGAGTGGAACCCAAGCGGAGCACGTGACTAATGCAGAAGTGTTAGTTGAAAATATGATCGGAGTGCTCGTTTTGTTTGTGTTTGATTGCAGGGGTGTGTTTGTATGTAATGTTTGTGTTTGATTGCAGGGGTGTGTTTGTATGTAATGTTTGTGTTTGATTGCAGGGATGTGTTTGGATGCAATGTTGGCTTTTAAATGCAAATGTACATGTGTGTGTAGTATTGGTGTTTGAGTGAAGAAGTGTGTTTGTATATAATGTTGGAGTTAAATGCATGGGTGTGTTTGCATGTAAACGTTGTGTTAGTTTTCGGACTTCCAGTGTGCTTGCATGGTGTGTTGGTGTTTGATTTCTTGGATGTATGCATATACACATATACACTGCCACATACATACATAGATACAAACATACTTACACAGATATACATACATATTAACACATCAATTCATCAATTCACACATATAAACACACTGACCCATATACACTGCCACATACATAGATAGATACATACATATTAACACATCAATACACACATATAAACACACTGACCCATATATACTACTTCATAAATATACTGACACATACACACATTGACATGTGCACACCCTGACACAAATATACAAAGACACATGCAAACACCCTGACACACACACTGACATATACAAACACAGATGCACACCCTAACATATAGATACACCCACAGAGACACATAAACTGACACATGCACACACTGACACACATAATTATGTGCACATACTGACAAATGCACACACTGACACATACAGATCCACAGACTGTCAATGTTTCTTTGCTGTTTTAAACCGCAACCCTTCCTTTTTCTGAGTCTGAGTTTTCAGCTGATTTTAACGATCAGCTCCTTCATTAATGTTGCCTCAGTTACTCACCTGATTGTAGCAACCAGCCCTGCTGCTAATCAGTGCAGCATATCTAAGCAGCAGGTCCCAGTACCTCCTTGCCCTTTTGTGGTTTCCTGTTTCCCAGAAGACTCCTTGTTCCTGTGTGTTCCTGGTTCCTGACTCTGGCCTTGTTCCTGACTTCACTGCTCTCCGTTCTCCTGATACTGGCTCGCCTGACTACCTGCTCTGGTACCTGATCCCTGCTTTCCTCCTGGACTTTGCTTTTGGTTATTTCTTTATTTGCTATTTATATAAAGGTGTTTTGCATCTACGTTCTGTCTCTGGCTGGTTCCTGGAACCTAACACAGATACACTCACACCCTGACACATTCACTGACATATGCACATACAGATGAACACTCTAACATACAGATATACACACACAGACACACATACTGACACATGCACACACTTAAACACAGATAAACACACATACACAGATGAACATACTGATAAACTCACACACTGACACACAGATACACAGACACAGGCACACTGACACATAGATACACACGCATGCTGATATATGCACACACTGACACAGACACACACACACACACACACACACAAAGACACATATACTGACACACAGATACACACAGACAAACACACATAGTGACACACACAGATACACACACCCTGAAATATGCCCACACTGACACACACACACACACATGCTGACACATGTATACGCTGACACAGGTAAACACAGACACACATACTGACATGTGTACACACTGACACACAGAAACACACATGCTTATACACTTCCGCTGCCTCTCTCGTCTTGACTACTGTAATCTGCTTCTCAGTGGTCTTGCATGTTCCCAACTTGTCCCATTACAATTTATAATGAATGCGGCGGTGAGTGTCATCTTCCTGTCCACCTGCACCTCCCACGCCTCCCACACCTCCACCCTCTGTCAGTCCCTACATTGGCTTCCAGTAAGATATAGGACTCAATTTAAGATCCTGATACTTGCTTACAAATCTTTACACAAATGAGAGGTAAGTAAAATACACCCCAGAGAGTGCTAGATATACTGGTATTTTAAAGAAATCGAAACATGAAATAAGCAAATGAATAAATAAATTATTTACAGCTAAGTGAATTGTCTCTGCAGCTCTGGTAGACCATAAAAGCTAATTCACACAGTCCGTATCAAATTGAGATGTATCCAATAAATTTAAAAACTTTATTGGGTTAGAAAGAAAGGGGAAACAAATGGATACAAATGAACGAGACTGGGGAACAAAGATAGTTGCTATGTATAAATACACCAGTTCCTAGCCATATATTCAATCTTAGAAAGCAGCTGGGTATATATAAAGGCTGGTGAGGGGAAGGTTCAATAAACAGTGAACTGGTAGTTGTATCATAGAACCACTTCAATAAAAATAGAGGGCAATGATTGTGCTATCAGGGAAAAATTCAAAAATGGAGTGATATATGGGGTAAGGCAGAGCAAGACTTGATGAGATCTATCAACACTTGTGATCACTAGAGGGACATAAATCAACATGTCTCCTTTACAGATGGCCAGCAATCATAGGTTGTATCATAGAGCTAGAGAGATTTATAAAATTGTAGGCTCTTTCTCACATAAGAAAGCTTAAGGAAATGTACTATGTCTCCTAGAGCAACACCTTCGTGGGTGTTCTATGCTAGAGTTGCATCAAAGTTTATAAGCTATTTCCCATAGCTCCTGAGTAAATTAAAGATATTGGCTAAATCTCCTGAAAAACATCTTCATGGGTGTTCTATGCTGAACCCAGCCCAAGCTAAATAGATGCCCTCTATAAAGGTCTACCTAAAGTAACAGAAAAAGAAAAGGCTTCTCCAAATACGTGCATAGTTCTCTGGGTGCTCGGCAAACGTGAAATTAAAGATTGACATTAGAACAGATTACTTGACACGCGTTTCGGTGCAAACAGCTGCACCTTCATCATGGGCTAACCCCCTATCTATTTAGCCTGGGCTGGTTTCAGCATAGAACACCCATGAAGGTGTTTTTCAGGAGCTTTAGCCAATATCTTTAATTTACTCAGGAGCTATGGGAAGAGCTTATAAACATTGTGTAGCGATGTAAATCTCTACACAATGCTGCTACAACCTATTTATCCTCACTAATACACAAATATGTCCTGTCTAAGCCACCACCCTCTGATGCTCACCTTCACACCCTTCTCTTCTCTGTTAGACTTTAACCCAGTCTCAACACCTTCAAAAAATTATTGAAAAGGTACTTCTTTAGGAAAGCATATCAATTGAACTGAGAACAGCTTTCTCTCCCCACACCCTGATTTCTCTCCTGCAACTGTCATCAAAACAACACTAAGCCCTCAATGAATACTATCATAGCAACCTTCTTGTCTACCCTATCCTTACATTTTGTGTCATTTTACCCCACTCCCTCTAGCATGTAAGCTCTTTTAGCAGGGCCCTCAACCCCTCTGTTCCTGTGTGTCCAACTCGTCTGGATACAAAAACATGTCTGTTAGTCCACCCACTGTACAGCGCTACGGAACTTGTTGGCACTTTATAAATATTAATAATAATACATGCACACACTGACACAGATACACAAAACGGGGATACTGACACATGCACACAAGGACACAGATACAGACAAACACAGACACACACATACTGATACATGCACACACTGACACACAAATACACAGACACATATACTGTTACATGCACACACTGACACATAGATACACATATGCCTTGACAGACACATTATAAGTTTTATATGTGCAGCCACCCTGATATTAGCTTACCTTTAGTCCTCAGGAGGGTGTCTTGCTTGTGGCCCTGCTGCTGGATGGGGTTGCTGCTTTCTGGTTGCTTCTCTCTCCACTGCTGACTGTTGTGCCGCCACATCCTCCTTACCGCTCTCCCACTTGGTGCATTCAGTAAGAAGCTGGGAGGAAGTGACAGGTTTTTACTTCCTCCCTGCTTGCCTATATTACAGGGGCCCCGATCACAGTCTGAAAGGGCCGCTGCACCTGGCCAGGCCCCTGTTCAGGAATAAAGAAATGATACCCATCAAGTGGCCCAAAGTGTGTGGGCCCCAGTGCTGATGCTGCAGTAGTCTCATTAACCCCTTAACTCCGGTGCTATGCCACTCTACAAAAGGATAGCTTTATTGCTGTTAGGGTTACCCCCCAGCCCTGATATTTTACATCTGTCATGATAGAGGGACTGCCTGACAATCCAGGCAGTCCCTCTGCAGCAATTCCTGACCATTCATTCCATGTGATCGCATTGACATCACAATCACAGTACTTGGATCAGCAGTTTGCATCACTGTCTGCAGGGGAACTGCCTGGGTTGTCAGGTTGACCTACCAAGTTATATTTACTTTAAAAAAAAACACTATTATGGAAAATATTAAATTTATATATATATATAGAGAGAGAGAGAGAGAGAGAGAGAGAGAGGCAGACAGACAGACTGATAGATAGATAGATAGATAGATAGATAGATAGATAGATAGATATAGATAACACTCCCAGGACTTGTTCAAAATATATGTAAAATGTATCAGGAAGTTGCAAATTGTTGTTTTTTTGTTTTTATTAACATTTTCAATTTTATGAAATTGACACTTTCACCTTTTATACAGGTGTCCATATTTTCTTTAGGAGACAAATCAATTTAATCCTTAATGCCTTTGTCCTTATCCCATAAATCAGGGGGTTGAGAAGGGGGGGAAATATTACAAAATTAACAGACAGCAAAATGTGAACAAAAACTGGAAGATTGCTGCTATGCTGGAGCCGAAGTCGAACAAATATGAAAAGAGCGCCCACCATAAATATGGAAAAGCTGAGTAAATGGGTCACCAGTGTGTGCAAAGCTTTTTTACATGAAGATTTGGTCAATTTTATGCAAACATAAAATATCTGCAGATAAGAATAGATAATTATTGATGTTGTGACTGTTAAGAAAATGACTGTAACAATGACTGCATATAGATTATCTTTGGAAGAATCAACACATGACAAAATTAAAAAAGACATATTGTCACAAAATATATTTTTGATTTCATTTCCACAAAGAGGGAGTCTGGAAGACAGAAGAACAGATATCAGCACGGATGTGAAAGAAAAGATAAAAGCTCCAACAATGAGTTTCACTGTTTTTTCAGTGGTCATCATCATAACATACTGGAGAGGGTGCGATACAGCTAAATATTGGTCGTAAGCCATGATTGTAAACGTTGATATTTCAAAGAAAGTGAAAGTCATGAGACAAAGAACTTGGACGTGGCAGTTAATGCGTGAGACTGTTTTAGAAGAAGCTAAAAGATCAACAATTAATTTTGGGAAAAAAGATGAGCTTCCAAAAAGTCCATTAAAAGTCAAGTTACATATGAGAATGTACATGGGCTCATGGAGGCTTTCCTCAGTCAAAATCACTGAAATAATCATAATACTCAGTAGGACAATAAACATAAATGCAACAATAAAGACGGTACTGTATATATATTTAGATCCTTCCATTTCTTCCATCCCGAGAAGCACAAGTTTCTCATTATTGGAGTTATTTTCCATCCTTGTCTTTTCTATTGAAAACTGATATTAAGATCCTGTTTAATAAAAGTAATTTATTGTGAAATGTGAAATGTGAAATCTATTCATACTGGTCTAGCACACATAATCGTCTACAGATCAATAATTCATTAACAATCATGTCATCAACACTTTTTGTTCATAACATTCCAAGCTTATATAGTGTGCACAAAACAGGCAATGGATTATTCTATTTAGCTTTAGTGAAAATATATAATTAATTTTGATTATTATTCTTTTTATAACAATGGTAATTATACAGGGTTACTCAGAAGCTCAGAATTATATTGAATTAAAATAAACATGTGCAAATTGAGACTAAAATGCCCAAGCTGTGATTAAAGTATAGTTGGAGATTTTTTCAAGATAAGCTATGTTTGCCTCAGTTTTTCTATTCAGGTGTTAATTTGCTATAATTTGGAGTTTAGTAAATAACACAGTGTATCAATTCTTAACACGAGAGAAATGAGAGGTGGAAAGAGACAATAAATATGAGAGAGAGAGAGAGAGAGAGAAAGAGACAATAGGCATAAGTATACAAATAAAGATAGTTTTTCACTCTATTTCAGCCAATGAGACTTTACCTCTGATCAAGGATCTAATTTCAAAAGGCTTCATGAAACACGTTTAAATAGTCTTTCGATGGTGTGTTCCCTTGAGTGTTCCATCTGTTAACATCCCAGTAGATAACACTTAATTAGTTATCTTCGCAAGCAAAGAGAATATTAAGATATAAAAGCTACCATTTCTCATTACCTGCACACTTTCCTACATAAACATACAGGTATTGACAATTAAAGATACATGGTATGTTTTCACAAAACGTAAGAGAAACTCATTAAGTAAATGCTGTGTAAAATTAGTTTAGTTGTTTGACGTGACTCGATCATTTCACTAGCTATTCAACAATCCATCTAAAAAACATTGCGCACATCTGCCCCTACTTAACGCCAGATGCGACTAAGGTGTTGGTCCATTCTACTGTCCTTTCTCGCCTTGACTACTGTAATCCGCTTCTCAGTGGTGTTACGTGCTCCCAACTTGCGCCGTTACAGTCCATAATGAATGCGGCGGCGAGGCTCATCTTCCTGTCCGCCCGCATCTCCCATGCATTGGCTTCCTATAAAATATAGAGCTCAATTTAAAATTCTGGTTCTTGCTTTCAAATCTCTACATAATGCTGCTCCCACCTATCTAACCTCCCTTATACACAAGTATGTCCCATCTAGGCCCTTATGATCTGCTGAAGACTTACGTCTATCTTCTGTCCGTACTCCCACCTCTGATGCTCGCCTTCAAGATTTCTCGAGGGCTGCACCATTACTGTGGAACTCACTTCCCTCCTCCGTTAGATGCTCACCCAGTCTCCTCTCCTTCAAAAAAATCGTTAAAAACCCACTTCTTCATAAAAGCGTATCAATTAAACTGTTAATAGCTCCCGACTGATTCCTCTTCTGCAACTGTAACTAGTCTAATACTATCCTTACCTTTTGTGTCATTTTACCCCACTCCCTCTAGCATGTAAGCTCATTGAGCAGGGCCCTCAACCCCTCTGTTCCTGTGTGTCCTACTTGTCTGGTTACAAATACGTGTCTGTTCGTCCACCCATTGTAAAGCGCTGCAGAATTTGACAGCGCTCTATAAATATCATAATAATAATAATAATAACTATAGAGAGGAAAAAAGGAGGAGCAGTACCAAATCTTGTATACAGACTTCTTAAAATGATCCTAGACTTGACCTGGCCATTCACCCCAACCTTCCAATATGCACCATAAATCACAGCCTACAATAGGGCCTCAGTCAAGCAGTCAGCAGTCAAGAAAGAGGGAAAGGGGACCTATTAGTAGACCCTTGGTTATCAGCGGCCTATGGCCCTTATTCATTTTGTTTATGGAAGATATGTAAGAATCCCCATTCACTTTGTTTTATCACAAGGGCCCAGCACTCATTTGGGCACTTTTAATTGAATACTCTTTATTTTGTATTTTTTTTAGTGCACAGTGTGCAGGCTTCTTCGCTAAACAATGGATGAATGGCCCTGTACTGAATAGGTAAAAAAACACTCAGTCAGATGGCTGAAATCCAGACTGAATGCTTCAAATTCAGGCCTAGAGGATTCACTGCCCAGTTTCTAGTTTCATATATTTAGTAGACATGTCCCACCCACACCTAGGGGTACAGAGAGGTGTGAAACCTCAATGATAGTGATATGGGAGTCTCATTGACCATAGCTTTTCATTTATTAATTTGTTTGTGTTTTGTTTTTACGTTTTTTTTTAATGTTGGTGGTATGAGAAAACTGATGCAGCACACTGCGTGTTGTGCCACTGTCCTTCCGGTATCCATTGTGATATTTTGCTCGGACTCTGTTTTTCTGTTATTTTGACGTGTCTTTCCTGACTACCTTCTGCTCTCCTGCCCTTGTGTACTTGACCTGGACTGTGTGTCAACTGCCTTAATTTGTGTACCAGTTCCTGGTCTGACTTCCCATTCTGTATACCAGTCCCTGGTTTGCTCCTGAAATTTTTTTCTCGTACTCTTGTCCCTTGCCTAAGTCTAATATTGTGTTTATTTTTTGTTCCTCTTCTGGCCTGAAGTCTTTTTCTTAGTTTAGTCCTGTTACTTCGTAGTTCCTGCTCTATGTTAAGCTCTCTAATGTCTGGTGATACTCCTCTTCCTATCCCTCTGTCTTTACCTTCGCTAGGTCACTACCTCTCACCTTGCTGAGGATCCTCTAGCCAAGTCTGACAGGTAGCTGACTAGCAAATGCTTGCCAGCCACCACATAATTAACGCTCATATTGCCAATGGTTTATTTAACTATTTTCCTGCTGGCTGCTTGTGCTGCCAGTGGGCAAAGAGTATTTAAAAGTATTGTTCATTTTCGTGAAAGCAAGTGAACAATTAATAGGCTGGAAGAAAGGAGATTTCATCTAAGGCAAATATTTTTATTTTTTTTACAGTAAGAACTATAGGGATATGGAATTCTCTGCCTGAAGAGGTGGTTTTATCATAGTCCATACAGCAATTGGATAAATACTTGCAAAAACATAACATACAAGGATATAATTTATAATTAGTGGTGTAATAGCTGCTTGATTCAATGAGACATCTGTCATTTTGGGGTCCATAAATAATTTCCTAGTTTGTTGCAAAATTCGAAGCGCTTCAGACTAGGTTTTTTTTTTACCTTCTTTTGGATCAACAGCAAAAACATATGTGAGGAAGGTTGAACTCGATTGGCCGCAAGTCTGTTTTCAGCTCTGTAATTATGTAACTATGTAATAGTGATAGCATTCAGTTCCAAACTTAATTAAAACCAGTGCTCTGTGAATCTTCCACAAATTATTGTTCATTTACATGGAAGCAAGTGAACGATAAATAGCGAATTAATTCACAAAGCACTGGTTTTAATAAAGTTCCGAACCGAATACATTCGCTATTTACTGTTCACTTGTTTTCATTAAAACTAACAATAGGATTTTTTGTATGGGATTTGCAAAAGCACCAATTTTAATCCACACCCTGAATACTTTTAGGGCAATTCACGTAGATTTGCTATGGCTGACCATCTTTGTAATGTATAGGTAAATACGATAGCAAAGCAACCCAGAACATATGTTAGAAAAAGAGTGGGCACAAGCAACTGTACATGGTCCGAAAACTGGTCAGTATCAGATTATTATGACGATAATGGTCTGTTACTGACCAGTGCTTCTCAGCATTATTGACTATGGAGCAAATAGGGGAGCTCAAAGGACAATTTACTCTGAAGATTGCATAAAAACTACTGCCATGGGATTTTTATTTTCTACGTGATAAACTCCTTTTATACAAATCACTGAAATATAATTACTAAAATATTTGGATGTAAATGAAAGAACAGCAAAAAGTTGTAATAATGTCATAAACACTCCATATTACTACTGTTAATTATGTAATGAATAATTTACTTTCTGAAATACAGTAATCAGCAGAAAGATATTTTGTTGTAAAGCTGTAGAGACTCATTAATGAGGATATCATCAGAGGCTTACAAAAGGCTGAGTTAAATAGTCTCTGTAGAATTCTCACTTGGAATAAAAAAAAGAACAGGTATTTTCTCGGGGGTCCAATAAGACAGAACTTGTTAGAGATTGTTCGCGCAAACAGTGACATTAGATCATTAGAACGCTTGGTATTCCCAACATATCAATTTAGCTAATTAAGACATTAAGACATTTTTTTCTTCTCCAGAAAGAAGTCAGTGTTTAATTTGTGTTGCATCATAGTGTAATTAGAACAAAATAGTTTTATGGTTTATGTTTGCTAAGAAAAATTAAAACAGAAAGTGAAGTGAAGTGGGAGCCAATTTGTTAAATTAAAGGTACTCTTTAGCCAATATAACCATTTCATCTCTCCTTTCATTCAGAATTAAACCATTTTAAAACAGTTTAACCTTGAATGAGGGTCATCGGAGGTATGGCCAAGGCATAGAGATTAGTCACTTTCTTCTATCTGAATGGGCCTCGTGATAGGCTGAAAGCATTGTGATAAGCTGAAAGCTGTCCATTGGTGCTCAGGCTAATACTTCCTCATTAGACCAAAAAGCATGGTGGGGATGAGCTTCTGGGTAAAATATTAAAATTGGTTAAATCCTGAATAGGGGGATGGTGCCTGGGTACTTCAGGACTCTTTTTTCCAGCTTGATTATTTTAAACAAAATTTTTAAAGTCATCTGCTACTTCCCATAGCTGTACATAGTAATTGACAATAAAGTGTCTAATAATGACCAAAGAAGCCAGCTAATATAAAAATGCAAACAAATATAACTGGTATGTCTTGAACACAGATGAACTGAAAATTAAGAAATTGTGCAAATATGCCTCAAAACTCTGTGAAGAGCAATTTCACTGTTATAAGGATTATAATTATTATCAGATAAACTAAGCAGATGAGGAAGACACATTGGTACTCATACCATGTCCATACATATATCCGGTCAATACCCCAGACCAAATCACATCTTATTCAGTTTTCTTTTTTTCCCCCTTTTTTTCCTCCAGGGCCTTCCTAGTTTAGAATATTGAGTGTGAGCAGAAACCTTCCATTGCAATGGTACATTTCCTAATATGTATATGTGACAAACGAGCATGCTAATCTTCAGCCTTTTAAAAAGACAGTTACTCATAAAAAGGAAATAAGATCAATTCCAATGGGGTTAAAGGACCACTATGGTGCCAGGAAAACATACTCGTTTTCCTGGCACTATAGTACCCTGAGGGTGCCCCCACCCTCAGGGTCCCCATCCCGCCCGGCTCTGGAAGGGGGAAAGGGGTAAAAACTTACCTTTTTCCAGCGCTGGGCGGAGAGCTCTCCTCCTCCGATCCTCCTCTTCTCCTCCCCGTCGGCTGAATGCGCACGCGCGGCAAGAGCTGCGCGCGCATTCAGCCGGTCACATAGGAAAACATTCATAATGCTTTCCTATGGACGCTGGCGTGCTCTCACTGTGAAAATCACAGTGAGAAGCACGCAAGCGCCTCTAGCGGCTGTCAATGAGACAGCAGCTAGAGGAAATAGGGGAAGGCTTAACCCATTCATAAACATAGCAGTTTCTCTGAAACTGCTATGTTTATGAAAAATTGGGTTAACCCTAGCTGGACCTGGCACCCAGACCACTTCATTAAGCTGAAGTGGTCTGGGTGCCTAGAGTGGTCCTTTAATATGACACATATAAGGTCTGAAGCATCTTTAATGGATGCAAGCACTTGATTCGCCATTATTCCCTCTGAGTTTGTAGAGTCATATTTGTGTCAACATAGGAACACAGATGGATGCAGGATGGGGAGATCAGAACCTTCTCACAACCTTCTGACTTGCCTGTCACAGAGCTGTGATTGGTTGATTTACATGCAACCAATCAGAGCGCTCTGAGTGAAACTGCATAGCATGGGGAAGTTTTTTTATTCTCCATTCAAGCTCAGTATTGGCCGGGACCCTTAATATCTAACTTGGATTATTTTTATTGCATTGCAGCTTTTTTCAGTATTAATTTTTTGCAATACTCTTCATTCTGTATTTTTATTTCTCTTTTTTACTGGTTTTTAGGTTATTGGTCCTCCCTCACTATTATTAGAGTTAGGGTGTAGGTAGAGTTATTTTGTTTGGGGGTGTAGCTAGCGACCTGGGGACCCCTAGTCATCTAGGATTGGAACTAGGATTGGAACAATTTTGGGGGTTATATTAGCTTGCTGACGTCTGCCACTTCAGGTACTCATGGATGATTAAAATTAGAGCCTCTAAAAGCCACTCATGGTTGGGGGCTAAGGGGGGAATACTAGGTCCTTCCAACCTAATAGACCCCACCTAATAATAGACTCCATTTGCCAGACCAAAATTGGGTCCCAATGATGCATTTGCCGGACCGAATTTGGCACGATTCAATGACATCCTGTATCAGCCCCCAATGGTTTTGTACCACAGGAATCATGTGGAACTCTGAGATGACATGACCACTAGGAAATAAGCCCTGCCTATTTATACTCACCTTGTTAAAAGAAGAAAACGTACCACAACAAGAGGACATAGTCTTAAATAAGAAGGACACACGTTTAAAAATATCAGGAAGTATTACATTACTGAGAGGGTAGTGGACGCAAATAATTGCCTTCCAGCTGAAGTGGTAGATGTTAACACAGTGAGGGAGTTTAAGCATTGAATAGGCATAAGGCTATTCTAGAGTTACGATAAGGCTAGGGACTAATGAAAGTATTTGGAAAATTGGGCTGACTAAATGTGCCGAATGGTTCTTATCTGCCGTCACATTCTATGTTTCTATGTTGTTGCTCTGTTTTGGTTCTAGTTAGCCCAATACCGCATGATTTCTGGTATCCAGTACTTAGCTTGTTTAATGTTTATCCTGATCTCTGTACTCCTTTGACTTTAGCTAGTACTCTGTTTATCCAGTTGTCTTCTATCCTTGACCTCGGCTATTAATCTGTCCACCGTTATTCCGGCCACTCTAAGGTCCGGTACATGGCTACTGTGATGGGATTGTGTAATATCCCTTTAATTGGAACTCAACTGCAGAAACAATAATTACACCTCCTTTATATTGAAGTAAACAAGCTTGACTGTATCTTTAAATACACATGCAGGAAGGAAAGCAATGCTAGATCCAACTTAATTAAGATGGAATGATTTATTAGTATAATGATAAATAAGCTGGACAGGTTGCAATTAATAATAAATGATATTTGCAGGAGAAATAAGACTTAGTAGTAATCCCTTATTGACAAGAGAGGAATGAAGTGAAAATAATTAATATGAATTGGTTTCCTTGGAGAAAAAGGATTACTTAACTTAGAGGAAGTTCTGGTATTGGAAGGGTTAATTCACCCAATGGAGGAGAGATTATGACTCTCTATGAATAAGCTGAGCGTTAGGAGTGGAAAGTAAGGAAGTCCGTTTTTTACAAGCCGAGGTCTGGGAGTGGAGAAGGTAGAAGTCCGTTTTCCAAGCCGAGGTCGAGAAGTGGGGAAGGTTGAAATCTGGTTACAAGCCGAGGTCGAGAGAGGAGTGTAGCCGGTAGCATTCAATAGAGCAGCTGATCTCAATGCCGTACCTGCGTGAATAATCCAGCCCCTTGAATCTGGCGCGGTCTTCCTAAGTATCGTGGAAGGACCGCGTCAGAGAAAAGGGGCGGGGCTAAGCGCCGTGAACCCGGAAGTGGGTTCCGGCGGCAGTATGGATGATAGAGTATACCTGACAGCTACTCTCTATTTTGTTGTGTTGTGGGTCTGTGTGTTTTAGTTCCTAGTCTATTCTGACAACATCTCTTCCAATTTCTGCATATATTTATTACAGTTTCTAATAAGAAATGTTCCATATTTGTAACAGGTTTTTTTATTTATTTTTTGGCTCTAATTATATGCAGGACGTTTTATTTTTGTTCCTAGCCATCATTTAAGCTCATCTAAGAAGATCTCTTGAGCATGGCAGCCATATTGGGGGCCCATGTGTGCCAGTGAGATTTGGATAGTAGCAGCCATATTTGTTGTGGCATACTCTCAGAATGACAATATTGTCTTTCCTCCCCATTGCTGGCTTTTTTCTCATGTTTTACTGTTTGCGCTTCTTGCAGCAGTTTTTCTATTGGTCAGATTGCACTGTGCTCAAGTCTAATGTTAAGTTAATGATTTGCAGGTATCTTTCTTGTTCTTTTCCCTGTTGTGCAATGCCATCTAGTGGTTATTTTAGTTATGACATATTAGTTAAATTTGAATTTAAAGGCCAGTATAGCATTAGAAATACAAATGTATATTCCTAATGCTATAGTGTCCAAGTCAACATTCCAGTGACTGCCCCTCCTTCTCACAGAAGTTAAAAGAAAGTTAATTTACCTTTCCCCCCACACTGCGCTGTTCTCTCAGTGACTGGTATACGTCCTTGACTGAGATGATCTAATCGATGATCTCAGTCAATCCAGTGCTTTTCCATAAGAAAGCATTAGGAGACTAGTGTCTATGCAAGGGAAAACACCACACTTTGTCAATCAGATGCTCTCTACGGCTGTCAGAGTGTCAACTACCAAAGACATTTAAACCCAGCAATGTAAACATTTCCATTTATGTAAAATGGCAATGTTTTACATTGGAGGGTTAAAACAAGAAGTATATGGCATCCAGACCACCTAATTTAGTGCCTACAGTGTCCCTTTAATTATATTTGGAGAAAACAAATAATAAAACACACTAAACCAGGGCTTAAAGGACCACTCTAGGCACCCAGACCACTTTAGCTTAATGAAGTGGTCTGGGTGCCAGGTCCAGCTAGGGTTAACCCATTTTTTAATAAACATAGCAGTTTCAGAGAAACTGCTATGTTTATTAATGGGTTAAGCCTTCCCCCTATTCCTCTAGTGGCTGTCTCATTGACAGCCACTAGAGGCGCTTGCGTGCTTCTCACTGTGATTTTCACAGTGAGAGCACGCCAGCGTCCATAGGAAAGCATTGTAAATGCTTTCCTATGCGACCGGCTGAATGCGCGCGCAGCTCTTGCCCCGCGTGCGCATTCAGCCGACGGGGTGGAACGGAGGAGGAGAGAAGGAGGAGAGCTCTCCACCCAGCGCTGGAAAAAGGTAAGTTTAAACCCCTTTCCCCTTTCCAGAGCCGGGCAGGAGGGGGACCTTGAGGGTGGGGGCACCCTCAGGGCACTATAGTGCCAGGAAAACGAGTATGTTTTCCTAGCACTAAAGTGGTCCTTTAAAACTAGACCTATGTTACTAGCCAGGCTTTGAAAGGTACTCACCACTGCAATCCTGGAGGGCCCATGGCACATTCAATAGGAGTAAATGTCTACTCGCCAGGGCTAAATTTTCAATTATATAGGGGCGAGTGGAAATTTTGACACTGCACTAAACTATATCTCCCATCTGAATTATGTTTTTAAAGATTTTCCAGTATTATTTGATTATATAAATGATATACACTGTAATACTGGGCTCTTTATAGTTTTCTATTATTATATGATTATATATATTATATATATATGCCTATTGATAAAATTCCCTCCTTTAGTTTAATTTCCGTCACATTCTGTGCTCAAATCTATGTTTTTTGGCAATGATGAATAATTTATCAAAGTCACTTTTTCATGCCATATTTACTCTTGAAGCTCTTCCTATGGAAGAAGTAAGAACTTCAGATAATGATTGATCTTGGTCTGAAGAGCCAGACTTTGAAGTGGGACATTCAATTGTGAAGTAATAACACCAGATAATGATTGTTCTTGGTCTGAAGAGTCTCATTTTGAATTGGAACCTTCACTTGTGAAGGGTATGGAAGCCACAAGTGTATCTAAACACCTATCACCTTGAACAGTCAGAACCCTTGTGAAAGATAGTCTTTATCCTGTCCTAGAAGCAGCACCTATATCACACAAAAGAGCCCTCTCTCTTCGGGGAACAAGTGATAAGAAACTGAAAAAGGGTAAAAGTCATGTGATGAACATTAATAAGGACGCAGATTCTATATGGATGAGAGAGTGGAGATTGAATCTCAAAAAGATTCAGATACAAATTCAAATTACTCTCATATATACATTATAAAGTAGTAAAAATAGTAAATTAGTTTTAAAATACACAGAATATAAATGGAGTTTCATTATATTATGGATAATAGAGGGGAAGTGCTTAAATCCCAATGAGCTTTGTCACCCAAGGTCAGCAGTGGTCTCTACTGGATTATGCAGCAAAGTATCTTCAACATAGAATTAGACATGTGTTAGATAAGGTGAGTAGGAACAAGTTACATGCAGAATATCCAAGTTTGGGTCACTCCCAAGGTGCATACAAAAATGATCCAATATCTGGGTAAATAGACTATTTCACCTATGAATGTGTACTTAAATACAGACAACAATTATGTAAATAATGTACCATGTGCCAACACAAGGCCCTCTCCGAGACCATCTCTCAGAAGCGCTCGACTGGCTGTTTGCCGAATTCTGGCCCAAGATACAACATAGATCATCTTTTAAGACACAATTCACTCACCTGGAGCAGGTGAAGGGGAGACAGCAGAATCGGCGGTATCGGACACCCACACCAGGTGCACCTTATGCACAACCCAGATACACACTCCTAAAAGGCCCACCTGGGAGAAAAGCCAGGTGGAGGAAACTCCACTTACACCATCCACACCTGAAGGGGCCTGCTCACCGTTGGGAACTTCGGCTGATTAGGTTCCCCTTCAAACCTCATGTGGAGAAGGACTTCCACATCATAGGTGACTGGGTAGGTGGAAAACAGGTGCGGGCTCGCGCTATACCCCAGTGCACGTGCGGTGTCCAAATACAGGCATCCTCTCCTACTATAACACTCCTGTACAGGCTGGGCATTGGATGAAACTGCCATACCTTCGAAGCATTGGTCCTCTCCCATGATGCTCAAGTCAGTCTGACGACTGGTGAATAAATCTACCATTATTTCCTACCCGCTCACACAATGGGACACTCTCCTGCGGTTAATGTTTATGTGGTAGTGTGTATCCCACGCATTCCTCTGTAATACATCTTATAAAGTGGTACGTACCTTAGTTGCCAGCATGATTTATTTTTCCTATGCAATCACCGTCTGAATATCACTGTTTATTCCTACACCTACAAAAATGTGCTGATTCTCAAATGCTATGCTATTGTTTACTATGTTGATATAACTGAGCCTGCTTCTGCTGTTGTGGCATAACAGGCATCTTTGTATTCTTCTGCACAACAAAAATAAAGAATATAAAAAAAGAAATATGTGATTAACATCCAATTGGCTGTAATTGTTATGGTGCTTGAACTGAAGTGTTTCTGTAATGATAAATATTTTTTGCTTATAGTTATGCATTAGTTTAAGGTAGGCCTAACATGTCAGAATCACTTTAACTCATAGAAAAGAGATCCCCTCTAACAGAACACTGCTTAGGGAAGAACTGCTTTTTACATTTCGCTTTTAAAAAATGTATAACATTTAAGGAAATGGAATGTTCTTTAAAATGATGCATTTAGATTTTTTTTGAGAACATTCTATGTGAAACTGCAGCAGCAGGCAAGTTAGGCTGAGCAGAAGTTGATTAGATAACAATAATGTGCAGACACACACGAAGATATAGAGAAAAAAGGTAAAATGATTATCCAGATTTTAATAGATTAGGATAAGGGGACATTTTTAATCAACATATTGAAATGTAATTTCAACATGTGTGAAGTCAGTAAATCAGAGAGCTGAAATAGGCTCAATGACAGATACGCAACCCTATCACATTGGGTAGCAGGAATATTGACTTCCTTTAGTTGCCTAATAAACATTGTAAAGGCTATTTGAAACCGAAGGCTACCTTTTTCATTGCTACTTGCTTGTCTTCTATTTCATCAAATAGAACAGAAAAAAAGCATTGCTGTTTTATTATTATTATTATATTTATTTAGCTCCAACAAATTCCATAGCGCTTTACAATGGACTAACAAACATATAATTATTACCAGACAAGTTGGAAGCACAGTAACAGAGTGTCACAGCCCCCGACCTACGACACCACGTGACAGCACCCGATTGGTGCGGTGACTTAAAAAAAGTCTAAACTTACGGATTACGGCCAAATCCGCCAGCGCGTCCATCCCCAGTAAGCGCGGTGTTCCTATGGACGCCGGCCGCTGTAAAAGCAGCATAAGATATAGCCATGCCTCCAGCAGGGTTAGAGGTCATGCAGATGTGCAGGTGTGAACACACAAAGAGTGCACGTTCTGGAGTCAGGTGACCCCTGTCCACCAATGAATAATAGGGAAGGGCTATATAAGCCCATTTCTTTATTTCTTCTTTGCCCTGTCATGGTTTCCACTTCTTTGGTTATCCGAGAGCGCGTTTGGTAATATTATTCCTGTTTTTTGATCTTGGCTTATTCTGACTATCCGTATTTCTGTTATCCCTGACCCTTTGGCTTTGTCTTCTCATTTATGCTCCTGTCTGTGTCCCTGACTTCAGCTTGTTTCTGACTATTCTTTCTACATTCTAAGGCCCGGTAATACGTTTTTCTAGTTGACTTGATTCTGCGTGTTGGGCCACAGCCCCCTCCTGACACATGAGCTTACATGGAGTGTGGTAAAGTTACACAAAAGGTAAGGGAAGTATTAGAGAAGTAAACTGGTAGAATAGTATTCACTGAAGATTTAGTGGTTATTTTTTTTATTTTATTTATTTTTTGGTTTTTAAATGACAGTAGTTGTAGGAAAGGTTAATACAGAAAAAAACGAAATATCTAATTAATTGATGTGTCCTAGTTAATTCCAGTTTGTTGCACCTGTGTATTTAGAAAATTAAGTTGTTTTTATTCTTCCTGTTGGCTTTACTACATGAAAAATATCTCAAGAGATGTGGTAATTCCCAGAAGAATTAATATTTTTAGCCAGTAATTAAATGCAAACATAGTATATAAACAGTAAATCTAATTCTCATCAAGAAAAAACAAATAACAGGTATCATGCAACCAATGTGTCACATGTCAAAAAGTCATTGTCATGCATTATCCAATACTTGGTCATCTTTTATGGTCATTTTAGGAGAATTCTGCAGGTTGAACTACTAGTGATAGAAGCAAATTAGGATGATTAACCCTTAGGACCGATGAAACTTGATGAAGTAATTTCATTGTCGTACTTCAGCAAAGAAAATCAAGATGGAAAGTGTGTCAAATTCCAGTTCTGTTCTTTGGCTCCTTGGACTGGTGGAAATGGAAGAACAAAAATATCTTTACTGTGTAACCTCTATCATCATATATATAACTACCGTACTCTTGACTGTCATGGTCGTGTTCATAATTGCAAATGAAGAGAGCCTGCAGGAACCCATGTACATTCTTATATGCATCCTGACTCTCAGTGGTCTTTTTGGGAGTTCATCTTTTCTTCCAAAGCTAGCTATTGATTTGCTTACTTCATCTAAGACAATTTCTCGTGAAGCCTGCCTTATCCAATCATTCTGCGTCACAGCTTTTGCTTCTTCTGAAATATCTACTTTAACTATCATGGCATATGATAGGTATTTGGCTGTCTGCCATCCACTCCAATATTCCATGTTAATGACAAATGACAAAGCTTTGAAGTTGATCGGTGGATTTTTGATCTTTTCTTTTGCAGGAGTGTTGACAACAGTTCTTCTGTCAGCAAGATTGCCCCTTTGTGGGACACAAATTAAAAATATATTTTGTGACAACATGTCCATTTTTGTTCTTTCCTGTGTAGACTCTTCTGTCAATAACATCTACGGGACTATCGCTTTGGTGTTATTTTTAAATTTTACCTGTGTAATTATTATTTATTGTTATCTGAAAATTTTCTTCATCTGCTTGGCAATGTCAAGACACGAACGTCAGAAAGCTTTTCACACACTGGTGACTCATCTACTCAGTTTTTCAATATTTTTAGTTGGGGTTCTATTTGTTTTTATTCGTTACAGATTGGGGAGTAATCAACTTCCTCTCACTGCTCATATTTTACTCTCTATAAACTTCTTAGTGTTCCCCCCTCTAATCAACCCCGTGATATATGGAATACGGACACAAGTTTTCAAAGCAAAAATCATGCATTATCTGCAGAATTTCATTATATCAAAATATTTATGAAATCCACACTACTATCTTGGGCCCAAGAATGATAAAAGACTAAATAATAAATAATCAAACATCTAAGATTGCTGTGGGGTTTATTTAATGCCATACCATACCAAAACTTCAACCAAATTGCTATCCATTGATTGTATTCACATCATATGAACAAAATTAACTGATAAGCTAAAGAGAAATGATAAAAAGATAAATATCAACAAAGCAGGTAATTAGATTTGTTGTAGCTTCATATAATATTTAAAAGATACACAATTGTCACAATTTTAATTTATTCAATAATATGATACTTGTTATCTAAATAGTTTATTTTAAAACAATTTGAGGTCTCCTG
Source organism: Pelobates cultripes (assembly GCA_933207985.1). Lineage (NCBI taxonomy): Eukaryota > Metazoa > Chordata > Amphibia > Anura > Pelobatidae > Pelobates > Pelobates cultripes. The sequence continues at coordinate 413,912,832 of OW240912.1, read as the reverse complement.
GATGCCACTTCCTGCCTCAATGAGAGCTGAAAGCTCTTGGCATGAGTCATCCTGGTAGTTCTATAATTGGCTGTGAGACAATGAGCAGATCCTACACTACAGGATTAAGGAGAGCTAACAGAAGTTCCTACCTGGAGCTTCTGGCTCTCTAGAGAGGCAAGGAGCGGTGCCTGGCCATACCCAGGTAAGCAATCTATTTGCTTATATCAGGGGGTGCCAGACAACTTCTGGCACCAGAAATACTACAGTTCACTGCAGTGGCTATGATGCTTGAAGTGTTCTTTTTAAGTACTCATACCCTCAGATCCTCTCTAATGTATTTGATCATGAGTTAAAGTAAGAGTGGGTTGGGTATATGTCAATTGTAAAAATCTATAAAATTAAAAGAAGGAAATGGGTGACCCCCAAGTGAGAACTGAACAGACCTTTTGGTGGTAGGAATTCTACAGGGGAGACCCCCCAACGCTGGGTGACCCCCAGGTGAGACTTGTACAGACTCTTCAGGGCGAACATTCTATAGGGGTTCCCCTTATGGCAGGGATGACCCCCACACCTTACCAAGGCCCTATATATATATATATATATATATATATATATATATATATATATATATAATTTTGTGTGGGGGTCCCCCCCTTCTCTATTCCATGACAATTTTGGGACTGCATTAAACAGAATTCAATGTTCTATATATATATTTAAGGATACCATATGACACATTACCAGCCACCAGTGAATACTTTGTATTAAGGGTGACCCCCTTACTGCTAACTGGGGTGACCTACCATGTACTGGAGAGCCTAAGTTTATGTGTTTACGTACTCTAGTGACAGGAATACCCACATTATATTGTTACCAACCACCCGTGGCCACATTATATTAAGGGTGACCCCCTTACTGCTAATGGGGTAACCCCCACATACTAGAGTGCCTTTACTTATATGTGTGCAAATATAAGTTAATTGATGCAAAGGTACAGCTCCGCTATCTAACTGGGATGTACCACACATCCACAAGCCCCAGTTGGCGGGCAGTTTTTACGAGGGTGTTCCCCTCCATAGTACTCGTCCCATCCTACGGGACAATATGGGGGTGACCCCTCTATTTATTTACGAGACTGTCAATGTCTCCAATGTAACCAAGGGATACCCCCTGGTGTGAATGCATGACCTATGGCACCGGTCATTAGAGGGTGACCTCCTCTCATTTGGCACTCCAACCACTCCGTGCATAATAATATTATTATTGCACTTAATTCTGGATGTACACCAGTTACACTGGGAACCAGACACCCTGCAATGTTAAGAGGTGCACACATATTACTCACGTGTATCTCATCCCGCCATTACAGAAACCTAGGGGCATGATGCCTGAACCATCACAAACCCCAACCCAAGAGTCTCGCAACATGTTATATGCTGCCGTAGCAACGTCAGTGAAGATGGCGCTTTGTAGAGAGTGCAACCTCCCACCTAAATCATGAGAAATCTCCCGTCTGCCAGCCAAGATGTGGTGGGAGCAGAGGGCTCTGAGATATCCAGGGTACCCATGGCCCTTTCTAAAAATACACTAGGAAGGCTCAGGCTTCGTAACCATGAGATTTAAAGGGAGGCCTCCACTCAAGGGACCTGAGTGTGTCGAATCATACAATGTAGTCCCTCCTCCAGTTCCATGCTCCGAGGAGGAAGACTTTTGTCCCAATTCACGCACTATGGCAAAACTGGACGAATGGCGAACAGGCACAATGGGACGATGGGCACATTATGCCAACTACTGCATCTCATTACATCAAGGAATATGTAACGTAGTACCCCCCACAGAGAAAGGGTTGTCACAAGATTACAAACACTGATGAAAATGTCTTCATTGACACACTGGTTTTACCCCCATTCAACCCATGCGCACCACGACACCCAAGATCTTCAAGGAAATTGGCAATGAGCTCTCGGATCTAGGGAACCTTTATCGCTGAACTTGAGCATGTGAATCTCTTCACCACATTCAACACACGGTTGGATCCTATGGACCAATCAAGAATACGTTATAGGATTCCACCCTCCACCCTCGCTGGTAGAATATCCTCATCCGTTACGAATGGCAGCAACCCACGCACCTCTCATTGACAAAGGCATCCGGGTCCTGCTCGCCAAAGGAGAGCGAGATCGAGTTGACAAAATGTGTCCTTTTACCTAACACAATAAAATCAAAGCCATTCGTTGAGATCTGGTGTACTCTGCACAAGGACTCCATCCCTTTCCGAATCCGGACTTGTGTGGTGGGACTCCTGTCCTCATCCATCCAAGTGATTTTCCAGGTCTACTACACTACAAAACTATGCACTGACTGTAAGCCCGTTATCTGCGGACTGGTCACCCTTACGGCCATTGGATACCAGTAGCGCCCGAAGGAAGGGCCGAATTCCATTGGTGATTACTTCATATGCAGGCATGGAATGGCTGCATATCGGTGGTCCTATACCTAAGCCGCTTGGGCAGAGCATGACCTCGGAATCCACAGAGGCGACAATGGACATGTATCGACTCTGCCTGCCTCGCAACACCACTCTATGTGCAGTATGCTTACCAGGATTTGACAACCTATGGGCAGACTGAGGGACGTCAATGGATGGAGACTGAACGTCTCAATATTCTGCACTCTGTGGGGTCTTCTCCAGTTGAACAATTTGCGTCCAACAGGCAATTACAGAGTTTTTCAGCTGAATACCGGATCCGGAATACGAGGCAGTGGACGCTTTACTTTGGAATTGGATGTTCCAAGGAGCCTATGCTCTTCCTCGGTCCTCCAGATTGGGGAGAGTCCTTCATCACTTGCGGATCCACAAGCTCACTCTGTTATTCGTTACTCCCATGGGCGTAGGAACCCCCAAAAATCTGGGGGGGGTAGCATTTTTACTCGCCGGGTATATTCTTATTCCGTAAACCAGGAGTTGTTTATCCCATTGTACAGCGCTATGGAATTTGCTCATTGCGCTATATAAATAATAAAATACTAACATTAAAGGGTCACTACAGGGAAGGGATTTTACTTACCCGGATACAGCGCTGGGATCCTCCAGATGCCACGCCCCCTATTTCGTCAAAATGACGAAATAGGAGGGTGCGAGCAGGGAGCAATAAAATGCTGCTATTCAGAAGCATCATTGCTCCATGGTGTGCATGCGCAGCTTTGCCACACATGCGCAGATACTTAATAGGGCGGCATTGATGTCTCGACTAGGAAGCACCTCTAGTGGCCATCTGACTGTCCACTAGAGGTATTCCTCAGCAGTAATGTAAATACTGCCTTTTTACGAAATGGCAGTGCTTACATTAAAAAGCCTGCAAAGATATGCTATAGACACCAGAACTACTATGTATAGCTGTTGTGGTTCTGGTGACTATAGTGTCCCTTGAATATAGAGGGGGAAAAAGAATCATCACAAATGTAAGAAATAAAATGTCTGTATCATTATTCTGAAAATTATTTTTAAAAAATATGCACATTTCTAGCTTAATTTTTAGCACGACATATGACACAAACATTTTGTACTTTGCAGATTACTTTTTATATTTTTTTATACATATACAGATTGTGTAATACTGCCCCTGACTTAGGGTGACCAGATTTCCTAACTGCCATTCAGTGACACTTTCAGAATAGTAATGCACCGAATGGTTCGCTGGCGAATAGTTCCTGGCGAACATAGCATGTTCGCGTTCACCACGGCGGGCGAACATATGCGCAGTTCGATCCGCCCCCTATTCGCCATCATTGAGTAAACTTTGACCCTGTACCTCACAGTCAGCAGACACATTCCAGCCAATTAGCAGCACACCCTCCCTAGCAGACCCTCCCACCTACTGGACTGCATCCATTTTAGATTCATTCTCAAGCTGCATGCTTAGTGAGAGGAGGGAAAGTGTAGCTGCTATTGATTTGATAGGGAAATGGATAGCTAGGTTAGGTGAGTGTCCATTACAGTCCTGAAGGACTCATCTGATCTCTGCTGTAAGGACAGCACCCCAAAAAGCCCTTTTTAGGGCTATAACATCAGTCTGCTTTTTTTTTGTGTAATGTAATTGCAGTTGCCTGCCTGCCAGCTTCTGTGTCAGGCTCACAGTGGATACTGTGCCCACTTGCCCAGTGCCACCACTCACTCACTGGTGTCACAATAGCTTGCATTAAAAAAAAAAATGTATTTCACTGTAATAGATTGAATAGCAGTTGGTTGTCTGCAAGCGTCTGTGTGTCAGGCTCGCAGCGTATACTGTGCCCACTTGCCCAGTGCCACCACTCACTCACTGGTGTCACAATAGCATGCATTTAAAAACCAAAAAACTTTTTTCACTGTTAAAGATTGAATAGCAGTTAGTTGTCTGCAAGCGTCTGTGTGTCAGGCTCGCAGCGTATACTGTGCCCACTTGCCCAGTGCCACCACTCACTCACTGGTGTCACAATAGCGTGCATTTAAAAACCCAAAAACTTTTTTCACTGTTATAGATTGAATAGCAGTTAGTTGTCTCCAAGCGTCTGTGTGTCAGGCTCGCAGCGTATACTGTGCCCACTTGCCCAGTGCCACCACTCACTCACTGGTGTCACAATAGCTTGCATTTAAAAAAAATAAAAAAAAAATGTTTCACTATAATAGATTGAATAGCAGTTAGTTGTCTGCAAGCGTCTGTGTGTCAGGCTCGCAGCGTATACTGTGCCCACTTGCCCAGTGCCACCACTCACTCACTGGTGTCACAAAAGCTTGCATTTAAAATAGAAATTGTTTTCACTGTAATAGATTGAATAGCAGTTAGTTGTCTGCAAGCGTCTGTGTGTCAGGCTCGCAGCGTATACTGTGCCCACTTGCCCAGTGCCACCACTCACTCACTGGTGTCACAATAGCGTGCATTTAAAAACCAAAAACTTTTTTCACTGTTATAGATTGAATAGCAGTTAGTTGTCTCCAAGCGTCTGTGTGTCAGGCCTACAACGTGTACTCTGCCAACCTTTGCCAGTTCAAAGTGCCACTCTTATCTGGTGTCACAATAGCTTGCATTTAAAAACCAAAAAAACTTTTTTCACTGTTATAGATTGAATAGCAGTTAGTTGTCTGCAAGCGTCTGTGTGTAAGGCTCGCAACGTATACTGTACCCACTTGCCCAGTGCCACCACTCACTCACTGGTGTCACAATAGCTTGCATTTAAAAAAAAAATAAAAAATTTCACTATAATAGATTGAATAGCAGTTAGTTGTCTGCAAGCGTCTGTGTGTCAGGCCTACAACGTGTACTCTGCCAACCTTTGCCAGTACAAAGTGCCACTCTTATCTGGTGTCACAATAGCTTGCATTTAAAAACCAAATTTTTTTTTCACTGTTATAGATTGAATAGCAGTTAGTTGTCTCAAAGTGGGTGTGTCAGCCCTACAGCGTGTACTCTGCCAACCTCTGCCAGTTCACAGTGCCACTCATATCTGGTGTCACAATAGCTTGCATTTAAAAACCAAAAATCTTTTTTCACTGTTATAGATTGAATAGCAGTTAGTTGTCTCAAAGCGGGTGTGTCAGCCCTACAGCGTGTACTCTGCCAACCTCTGCCAGTTCACAGTGCCACTCATATCCGGTGTCACAATAGCTTGCATTTAAAAACAAAATTTTTTTTCACTGTTATAGATTGAATATCAGTTAGTTGTCTTCAAGCGGGTGTGTCAGGCCTACAACGTGTACTCTGCCAACCTTTGCCAGTTCAAAGTGCCGCTCATATCTGGTGTCACAATAGCGTGCATTTAAAAACCCAAAAACTTTTTTCACTGTTATAGATTGAATAGCAGTTAGTTGTCTTCAAGCAGGTGTGTCAGGCCTACAGTGTGTACTCTGCCAGTTCACAGTGCCACTCATATCTGTTGTCACAATAGCGTGCATTTAAAAACAAAAAACTTTTTTCACTGATATAGATTGAATAGCAGTTACTTGTCTTCAAGCGGGTGTGTCAGGCCTACAGCGTGTACTCTGCCAACCTCTGCCAGTTCACAGTGCCACTCATATCTGGTGTCACAATAGCTTGCATTTAAAAACAAAAAACTTTTTTCACTGTTATAGATTGATTAGCAGTTAGTTGTCTCAAAGCGGGTGTGTTAGCCCTACAGCGTGTACTCTGCCAACCTCTGCCAGTTCACAGTGCCACTCATATCTGGTGTCACAATAGCGTGCATTTAGAAACAAAAACTTTTTTCACTGTTATAGATTGAATAGCAGTTAGTTGTCTCAAAGCGGGTGTGTCAGCCCTACAGCGTGTACTCTGCCAATCTCTGCCAGTTCACAGTGCCACTCATATCTGGTGTCACAGTAGCTTGCACGCATAGTACCACTAATCGGAAAAAAAAAATGACAGGCAGAGGCAGGCCACCCCTACACTGCGCATTGGGTAAACCTGCTGACGGCTGTCAAGCATGGAATGCTTGGCTATGCAGAGGAGTTGGTGACACCGCCACGACTTGCAGGCAGGCCTGCTGCCACCTCCTCTACTCCTCCTACTCCATCCTCTTCCATAACCTCCTCGGCTGAGTCCTCTTCTGCTGCTGCGTCTTGCTCCACATCAACGGATAGGGGACGTAACAGGGATTAAACTGATAAGAATAGTACTACTTAACACATCACTCCTATCTCGTGGCACATTAGATTGCACGCGCAGTGCCCCAAATTTGAAGTAGGAGGACCGACCAAACATCATTTTCCATCTCCCGGTTCCTAAAATCGATGCCATATACACGTCCCCTGATAGGGGACGTAACAGGGATTAAACTGATAGGAATAATACTACTTAACACACCTTATAATAATGCAGAGAGAGGCAATGCAGAGAGAGGAGTCTGAAGAAGAGGAGTCAGAGGAGGAAGGTGGCTTTAAGGAGGTGGAAGACCAAACACAGCAGGCGTCCCAGGGGGCTTGTTGTCACCTTTCGGGGACCCTTGGTGTTGTACGTGGCTGGGTGGAGGAAAAGACCTTCAATGACATCAGTGAGGACAAGGAACGGGACATGGCTAGCTTGGTATCCAACCTTGTGCAAATGGGGAGTTTGCGGTTTTGCAAATGGACTGTTCGCGGTTGTTTGCGGTGCGTTAAACAGGGAGTTTGGTCTGTCACTGTGAAGCGGGCGTAACCCTTACACTACCTGATCGATACAACATCATACAGTAGGTCCCCCCCCTCATTATTTTTATGGCCCCCACCCACCGCTCACGGGTGGGGGTGGGCGGGAGGACAGTAGGTCCCCCCCCATTGAGATTTATGGCCCCCACCCACCGTGCAGGGGTGGGGGCCAGGGGGAGGACAGTGGTCCCCCCTTATCCTTATTTACTGAATATTCCCCTGTATAACAATGTTTGGCATTTAGTGAATATTCGCTATTCTGCTCTGTGTCAGTGTGTATCAGGTATCCTTAGGATAGGTGTCAATCCATACCTGCCAAGTGACCCTATGTACAGTCCCTATTCTGCTCTGTGTCAGTGTTTATCAGGGATCCTTAGGATAGGTTGTAACGGACCGTTTTGCACACAAGGGTTAAAAACCGTTTAGGCGATCGGCCCCCTTTCCAGAGATCCAGGCACAGCTACTGCAGAACACCAAAACTCACGAACTGGATACAAAATAGCACTCCAACTCCCGAACTGGAACCTCCCAAATAGCTGCTAGCAGACGAACAGGAAAAGCAGACGAACAGCTTACACTCCTGGCAAATCAGTCTCTAACAGCATACAGTGAATCCCCCCAAGAACGAGACAAGGCTCCGTGTTGAGGTTCAAGCAGTGGTCTGAGGTGCTGGCACACCCAGCCTGGTTTTTATTACAGTGTTTCAAATACAGGACCACCCACAGGGAGGGATAAAACAACCAATCATATCACAGTTACATCCCACATACTCCCTCCCCTTATCCTGAGAGGAAACTCAATTATACAAACAGTTAAAACATACTTTCTACCCAACTTTCATAACTCCAAAACCATACATCACATTCACATAAAATTACATATTCTCAATCAATCCATTCAGGGGAACAACATATTCAAAAATGGCACAAATCAGACAAGGGGTTCAAAAGTTAGTAAAAGTCCTTTGTGACTAAATGAAGCATGGCTTTCTGGCCCAAACCAGTTTCAGAGTCTTCTATCCTGGAGAGTAATTCAATTATCTCCCAGGATAGACACAAGACTCCATTAAGCACATGGTTGCAAAAAGACACAAAACACTTTAAAATACATAAAGTCACATTTATTACATAAAACACAGACATGTAACATATCCCCAGATAGCTCAGGTCCGAGCGCACATTATTAAGCGAATGGCGCTCAGACCACACGAATACAGTTTAATCGCCATGGAGCCAAAGTCTTTACAGTCAGTTTCATACGAATGGGCTCCATGGGATTCCTATCTGGGGTGTAACACATTCAAACAAATCTACCGAACCCCAGGCAGAAAAGCACGAATGAAGCTTTTCTGCAGATAAAAAAAGATGTCTTTTAACAGGGGGCCATAGTCCAAAGGCAGCAGGCGAGCAACCAGGCTTCTCCAATGCAATGTGGCGAGATTGGTCTCGTCACATAGGTGTCAATCCATATCTGCCAAGTGACCCTATGTAGGGGGAACAGTCCATATTCTGCTCTGTGTCAGTGTGTATAAGGGATCCTGAGGATAGATGTCAATCCATACCTGCCAAGTGACCCTATGCAGGGGGAACAGTCCCTATTCTGCTCTGTGTCAGTGTGTATCAGGGGCTCTGAGGACAGGTGTCAATCCATATCTGCCAAGTGACCCTATGTAGGCAGAACAGTGTCTATTCTGCTCTGTGTCAGTGTGTATCATGGTCTCTGAGGACAGGTGTCAATCCATATCTGCCAAGTGACCCTATGTAGGGGGAACAGTCTCTATTCTGCTCTGTGTCAGTGTGTATCATGGTCTCTGAGGACAGGTGTCAATCCATATCTGCCAAGTGACCCTATGTAGGGGGAACAGTCTCTATTCTGCTCTGTGTCAGTGTGTATCAGGGATCTCTGAGGACAGGTGTCAATCCATATCTGCCAAGTGACCCTATGTAGGAGGAACAGTCTCTATTCTGCTCTGTGTCAGTGTGTATCAGGGGCTCTGAGGACAGGTGTCAATCCATATCTGCCAAGTGACCCTATGTAGGGGGAACAGTCCCTATTCTGCTCTGTGTCAATATGTCATATGTCAGGTATCAATCCATATCCATTGTGATTTAGGGATGTTAGGTGATTTCTGCCCTTTATGGATTAAGACCAGACTCTGCATCAACTGTGTAATTTTCCATGGGAGTTTTGCCATGGATCCCCCTCCGGCATGCCACAGTCCAGGTGTTAGTCCAATTGAAACAACTTTTCCATCACTATTGTGGCCAGAAAGAGTCTCTGTGTGTTTTAAAATTCGCCTGCCCATTGAAGTCTATGGCGGTTCGCCCGGTTCGCCGGTTCGCGAACATTTGCGGAAGTTCGCGTTCGCCGTTCGCTAACCGAAAATTTTGTGTTCGCGACATCACTAATCCCTAATCCTGAGAAAGAAATAAGATTGGCTTTCCGTGAGAGGTCTATGTAATGTATTGCTTAATAAATGTGTGGCAGAACCAGCCTCGCCACTGAGCATTGGAGAAGACTGATTGCCAGCCTCCTGTCCTGTGACTATGGCCCCATGTTGAAATGCTTGATTATCCCCTGCAAAACCTGAAAGCCGGGTCATTTGGTACTTTCCCTATGTGAACAGTGTTACCCCAGATGGCTATGCCATGGAGCCCATTCGTATAACGAAAGACTATGTGAAAGACTTTGGCTCCATGGCAATTGAACTGTATGTATGTGATCTGAGTGCCATTCAGTAATAATGTGCGCTCAGATCTAAGCTAATGTGATGCATACTTTTAAAGTTATGAATATTGAGTAAAACTGTGTATTCTCCTGCCTGTTATAATTATATTAACCCATTGTGTAAGGTAATTGTATCACAGGCAGAGGGGAGGATTTTGTGTGGGAGTGTGTGAGTGTATTGTACGTGTTTATTGGTTGTTCTTCAAAACCCTGTGGGCAGTACTATGTTTGTAGAATGTGAATAAAAGAAGCTGTATGGGCCAGTACAGCTAGTTCTACTTCACCCTTAATTTGGAGTGCCATCTCTTATTGGGGGAATCTGCTACAAGGGATTGCTATGCTTGTCATACTCCCTTGCTAAATCACTACTAAGCTCTTGTAAGAGCTTGTTCCTGTTTTGCTCTCTGGAAAAGTCTACAGTGGTTATGGTGTCTGCTGCAGTGCTTGGAGTCCTCAGGAAGTGCTAGGAGCATCCTTCAACGGAGGTACCCAGTCGGGGTGCCAGGTGATCCGTTACATTGGTGGCAAGCGGTGGGATGGCATCCTAGTGCGAGGTAAAGCAGCTCGGAGACACCGTTCGTGGATTTACAAATTGAGGGCGACGCTAGTGTTCATACAGCATCCCTGTCTACAGAAATATTTGGGAAAATGGGGTTCATGGACCCCTGGGCAGCACACACACCTAAGGAAGAGAGTGATTTGGAATGGAGAGATATTGCCCGGAAAGAATTATGGTACGATGCCCTGGAGGAAGTCCAGTATCAACGGCAGCAGCGCCTTCCTGGTGTCGCATACCAGTTGGAGGAACAAATGGCCTGGCGGATGCCGCTTCTGGGAGACAAACCTGGAGGGGAGCGAGTAAGACAACTTGAGTACCTTGTGGAAAGGGAACTGAGCCTGGACGCCTCGTACCATGCACTGTGGTGGTCCACCGTCCGGCCAGAGATGTGGAGGGCAGAGGGCATCCAGCCAGAGGGGGAGAACTACACTAGCCCTGGCCTGTTGTGGAAGGCCTTAGCGGAAGACGTCAACTTCGGCAGTCCAGCAGAGTCACGGTACTGGGCTATCTTGCATTACCGGTGTGAGATATTACAGGGCCCGAGATCTATTGGACTGGGAGAAGACCTCCGCTGTTTCGCTGCCATGGAACGAGAGCTGGAGATGGACTATGTGGAACTATTAAACTCGTGTCAGCCGCAGAGCATGGACGCAGAACGGGAAAACTTTGTGGTGAACCCAGACCTGCCAGCCTACAGCTGGGAAAACGTGGCCGAGGTACCCCCTGCTTCACTAACAGCTACAGAAGTAGGGGACCTTATAGACTGGTCCTGGGGAGACCCACAGATGGCAGGTGGAGATGGGACCGAGATCTCTCTACCGGCCATACAGGGATGCTGGGCAGTCGGCCCAGATCCCCAGCGGTTGAGTACATTACAGGGAGGAGAGACCACCGGTTTCACTCCCCAGTTGCAGAGCGCATTATTGGAAGGGGAGACAGTCAGTCTCACTTCCCAGCAGCAGTATGGGTTACTGGGAGAAGAGACAGTCAGTCTCTCTCCCCAGCGGCCAAGAGAGTTATTGGGAGAAGAGACAGTCGGTCTCTCTCCCCAGCGGCTGAGTCTGTTATTGGAAGGGGAGACAGTCGGTCTCACAAAACTTATGATTGGGTTGACTAACCCGTTTATTCTCTTTAAATGGGTGCTCCTTAGCCCTCAAGAAAGTCCGGGTTATTAACTATCAGGAAGTATGGGGATAGTCCTGGGGAAAGTATCACAAGGTTTTATGATATTGACAACACTGTAAAATATTGTGTATGAGGGCGTGAGGAGTTGATGAAGCTCTGTGTAGTTGACAAGTCTGCCAAGGAAGCATGGGTAATGGTACCTGTGATAAGCACTGCACCAGATCATACCATAACTTTTTCTTGTCAGTATCTGTCGCAGACTACTGCTTTGAAATATCTATAAATGTGGGGTAAACCTAAGCCTCCTTTATTTCTGTTACTCGTCAGTACTGTATAAGCAAGTCTGGACTAGGTTTTGAAAGAATTGGTTGTGGAGTGGTATGGGAAGAGTCTGGAACAGATACAATATTTTAGGTAAAATCATCAACTTCAGGATGATAATTCTGCCAAATAGGGAGAAGTGGGTCAGTGCCTATTTTTTAAGGTTCTTGCTTATATCCTTCAATAGGGGGAGGTAGTTCAAATGGTATTGACCTTTAGTATTGGAGCTAAGTCTGACTCTAAGATATGTCAATCCTGTCTCAACCAAGTTATACTGATTTCTCACTCTGAGATGTGATTTCATTTCTGGGGTGACCGCTGTTCCCAGGATTTCACATTTATCTGTATTACTTTTGAAATTGGAGCAGGCACAATATTGATTCATTTCTAGTAGTATGGAGCACGTTGTCAGCAAATTCAGAGACCTTTACTTCTCCTCCTGGATATTTATATCCCTAAATCCTATTATTAGCCCTAATTGCATTTAAAGAAAAGTTCCATGGCCAGGATGAAAAGGAGGGGAGCCCCTGTCTCGTTCCATGGCTTATGATGAAAGGGGGTGAGTCCTGTCCATTGACCCTCACACTAGCTGATGGTTCCCTGTATAGTGCTTGGACCCAGTTTTGGAAATTTCAGACCTAGTCCCAGTGCCCCTAGCATACAAAACAGATAGGACCAGTCCACTTTGTCAAGCAAGTAAGACTTGAGCGTGAGGAGTTTGGCAAAAATCTTTAGGTCCAGGTTAACCAGGGAAATAGGCCTATAGCTGCTACATTCAGTTGGATCTCTCCCTGGTTTGGGGATGACCATTATAGATGCTCTCAGCATCGGTGGTGGGAGAGGAGACTATAGTGTTGTTCCATTAACAGTGTTGAGGAAGTGTGGTTCGAGGATATGCCTGAAAAGTTTAAAATAGCGAGTTGTCAGGCCACCTGGGCCTGGGATTTTACCCTGTGCCCTTAACCTGTGCTATGGAATGGATAACTGTTTTCAATTCCGCACTAGTGAAAGGTGCATCCAGTAATTCTGTATGATCAGCTTGGAGAGTATGCGGTAGGTGGGATTTGATGTAGTCTTTTACAGTTAACGTTGGGCTAGTTGGAGATCCTATGTTGTATCCTAGGTTGTATAAACTGTTTCCGCATCTGGCTCTGTGTTGTCAGTAAAAAATCTCTTTAATAAGGTTTTGGAGGTGATCGAGGTGGTGAACGATGTGCTCCCCACATTTAATTGGGTTTTTTCTGTCGCCATGTTCGTATTATTGCCAAGATTTTTGCTTAAAGGCCAGTTCTACTGGGAAGTATAAGAGTGACCCTATATAAGTTTGACTTTCTGACCAAAATTCTCGTATACAATTACAGGCTCAAACACAATGTAATAAATACCCTTCACTTCCCCACATTACAAAACATTAAAGGAGTCTATTAAATTAAGTGTTGAGAGTAATGTAAGCATATGTTATGGAATCCATCAACGCATCTGTGCCACAAAGAAACAGGAAAAAGTTCAAGTAATTTAATAGTTGTGAGAATGTCATTCATTGGTGAAAGAGAGGGAAGGGATGTTGTCCATTTGCAAACATGGTTAATGGATTTTGAATGATCTACAAATGTTTGTATTCAACCATGTAATAAATTAGGGGAACAATCAGGTTGGTAATCGTTCCAGATCATGGAGAGTTGAGTCATTGTCTTGCAGGGGAGGTAAACTGGATTGAATATATTTTTACATTTGAAAAAGTGGGATTTGGAGCGAGGTGATGTAGTTGCTATATAGATTTCAAAGAGTTACCATTCGATGGTAAAGGGAGTGTAAATAGTGACCAATGAAGGATAAACCTTTGCGCCACAATTTAAGAGTTAGGGTAGGTAGACTATTGTGAAAATGTGGATTTAAGAAAATTGAAGGTTAAGCTGGATTCTCGTACATTTCCAAGTTTTAATATTTGAAAAAAGTATGTAACTATGTCTAATATTCTCAGGCAATATAGGGAAAGGTGTATAATATTAACTGGAAATATGGAATTTGGGACAGAATAGCTGTTGCAGGAAACAATCAGAGAATATATGATTACCCACAACAAATTATATTCAGATAGGTTAGTGATGTTACTACCTCCCATACTATAGGATCACCATTGCAGTTTAAAAAAGGATTTGTAATAGGTATAATCATTTATGAAATATTATATATATTTAAGAGGCATGCCCAATCTTGCAAGAGAGAGGTGTTGCCAGTGTCTAAATTGGATAGTTGGATCATATGAGAAATGTTAAGTTTATATAAATTATTAACTTGTCTGGTCATGAGAGGATCGGGAGGTGATCCACCCTGACCCAGGTAAGTATAATTCATCTATATTGGCATGGCCACACCATGCCCAGCTATCACATTATCATGAAACACTCTTAGTATCTCTTTTCTTTCTAGAACAGGTATAAACATCCTATCATGAGGCTTGTTACTAGGTGCCTGAGCCTGAGCTGCAATTATGGCACAGAAAAGAGGGAAAGATAGAAAAAGAACCATTATTTGGGTGTAATTTGCCTTGGGAGTTCCCAACTTGCTATTGTCATTTCTATGCATAGGTAAAAGGGCAAATGAATGCAAAAGTTTCCCCATTGTGGGGGGAATGGGGACAGAATATTCCTCACAGCAGGCTGTAATGGTTATGATGCTTGGAGTAACCCCTTATGGGGAAAAAACAAAACAATTCTTATCCTATATTATTCCAGTTTGATGCACCTGTGTATTAAGGAAATCCAACACTCTCTCTTCCACAAGAGAGGAGATAATTCCCAGCAGTGGGAATATTTATTCTGAGTGCTAAAATAAAAGCATGCTATATATACAAGACGGAGTTTATCAGGAAAAAGACCAGAGCAGCCAGCATGTCATTGCTAATGGCTTAAAATGGCTTACAAAAACCGACTTAGAATCTATTGATGGTATTTTGAAATCATTGTGGAGATTTCTGCTAGTTGGGCTACTAGAGATGCAAGGAAATTACAACTATTTGCTCTTTACTTTGATGAAGTTATCTCATTGTCGTACGTTAGCAGAAAAAAAATAAACCAAGATGGAACGTGCGCCAAATTCCAGTTCCGTTCTTTGGCTCCTTGGACTGGTGGAAATGGAAGAGCAGAAATATTTCTACTGTGCAACCTCTATCATCCTATATATAGCTACCGTACTCTTGACTTTCATGGTCGTGTTCATAATTGCAAATGAAGAGAGCATGCAGGAACCCATGTACCTTCTTATATGCATCCTGACTCTCAGTGGTCTTTTTGGGAGTTCATCTTTCCTTCCAAAGCTAACTATTGATTTCCTTATTTCATCTAAGACAATTTCTCGTGAAGCCTGCCTTAGCCAATCATTCTGCGTCACAGCTTTTGCTTTTACTGAAATATCTACTTTGGCCATTATGGCATACGATAGGTATTTGGCTGTCTGCCATCCACTCCAATATTCCATGTTAATGACAAATGACAAAGTTTTGAAGTTGATCGGTGTATCTTTGATCTTCACTTTTGCAGCAGTGTTGACAACAGTTCTTCTGTCAGCAAGATTGCCCCTTTGTGGAGCAGAAATTAAAAACATATTTTGTGACAACATGTCCATTTTTGTTCTGTCCTGTGTAGACACTTCTGTCAATAACATTTACGGGACTACTATCTGGGTGATATTTTTTACTTTTACCATGGTAATCATTATTTATTGTTATCTGAAGATATTCCTCATCTGCTTGACAATTTCCAGCCATGAACGTCGGAAATCCTTCCACACATTGGTGACTCATCTACTCAGTTTTTTAATATTTTTAGTTGGGGTTCTATTTGTTTTTGTTCGTTACAGATTGGGGAGCAACCAACTCCCTCTCACTGCTCACATTTTACTGTCTGTAAATTCCTTAGTGTTCCCTCCTCTATTAAACCCTGTGATATATGGAATACGGACACAAACATTAAAAACAAAAATCATGCTTTATCTGGAAAGGTTTATTTTATCAAATAATTTATAAAAACCACAGTTATGACCTTCTTAAAGACAAAACAGGAGTGAGTTTATGAGTTGTAAGCAGTGGAAGAAATATATAACTGAGTAACGTATATATACAAACCATATTACCATATTTTTGCTAGCCCGAATCAAACAATTAAAAAATGAAAAAGATACAAATTTATCTTACTTATATTTTTCTGTTCAAAAGTACTTTGAATGAGAGTATCTTGTCGAAAAAAGTCAGCTTTATGTTATAATAAGAAACATTTCTGTAAAAGTGATTTCTGGTAAAGGTCAGGGAAAAAATAGAAAACCAGAAATGGAAAAGAAATTGTAAAAAAGAAATGAAAATTAGAGTGAGTGAGTGAGTGAGTGAGATAAACGAGATCTCTTGAACTACTTTCAGACCATTTTCTGTCTGTACAGCATATAAAAGATCAGAATCTACTATTTTAGTATAAAGGCGCTATTCTGGTGTACCTAGAGTAACACACAGGAAAGAGGGAGACAGACTAGCATTAGACCGCTCAAACTAGGAGAAAATAGGGATTCACTAAAAACCTATAGAGAAGACAAATATAGAATCACCTTAAGAGTAAAGTGGATGGACTCCAGGAGCTGGCTAGTGACTGATGGCCGGATATGTGATTAAACCTAGTAGGTATAAAAACAGTGAATAGTGGAAAACATAAAAAAAATAGAGAAAGGAAGGTGAATGAGATGTGAGACAATCGAGAAAGAGAGAGAGAAATCCAATAAATATATAGAGAATGAAAGGAAGAAAATAATGTGTACTGTACCTTTATGGTGTAGTGGTGGAAAATATAGAGTACGTGATAGAAAAGAAAAGTGAGAGATAAAATTACAACCACTGTTTTCCATGGATGTCCAGGCCTTTTTGTGTTGCAAAGCATCTGATGGATTTTTTTTGCAGCCTAAGAATGGCCTGTTTCACTTGCATTGAGATCTATTTTGACCGCATGTTGTGGGTTCACCGCAACAGCTGCCAAATATGTATTATACAAGTTCACTTGAGGCTGCGCAATACAAGAAGGGAGAGAAAACACAGATGTCTAAGGTGAGAGCTAATAAAGCCAAATCCAATAGTGACCAATTTGTTGGATAGAAAGCAAGGAAATTCCTATCTGGCAAAATGCTGTATTGCTCCACTCATATAGTAGACTCTCTGTAGAGATGGTCACACTTGCTGGTGCTCAAGTAATCAAGGGCATTTGATCAGCAGTACCTGTCTGCTACTTAGCCTCCTGAGTCTCTCCATATAAATAAATTCCCATGGAAGCAGTACTTGATATGCCATGCTCTGTTGGTCATCTGAGGTTGTATTTGTGTCATTTTAAGACCTGCTAAGGAAAAGTTATTATGTCGTGATATATAAAACAATTCATAGAGGGTGTACTTTATTTTTCCAATGATTGTATGTATGTTGGTACGTACGTCCATACGTACTAAGCAACCTTTCTCAAACGTATTAGTTATCTTGTTATCATAAATACAAATTGTGATCAGAACCATGGAGTACTGAAGCTCATCAAGAGACAAATTGTTTGACTTCTGTGAGAAACCTTTTCAAATAGACCATGCAAAACGTTTGTCAAGAGCTTCTTGAAATGTCACCATAGGCCAGTGCTTGACAAATTTGCTTGGACTGTAGGAGCCAGATAAACAAGTTAGGAGCCAGTTTTTTTAAAATAAAGTTTAATTTTCAACAACAAAAATACAATTCTTAAAGGCCCACTCTCTTTGCCAGAACCACTATTAATATAGTGATCCTGGTGCCTATATCCTGTACCTACAAGCTTTTCAATGTAAAGGGAGCAGAGCAAGAAGAGTAGGTATCTAATAAACTCCAAACTTTGCTTGGCCATGTTCCATGCACCGTGGCCAGCCCACCTGCTTTCACCCTCAGAAGACCGCTTCCATTATTCTTAGCCGGACGTCCTCTGCTGAAGGTGCGGACAAATCCCAGGACACAAAAGGACAAAATTCCTTGGAGTCTATCAAACAATTTGGAAATGAGGGGAATAGGATACGCATTCTTAACAGTAATCTTATTCTCTGTAGTCAATGCATGGATGTAAACTCTTACTAAATACTTCCTTAATCTACCTATATTGTATGGGAACTTCGGGGGTTTGAGGTGTAGTGGTAGGTAAGGTAATGATGCCCCAATACAGTCCTTCCCCCATTCCAATATTTCTCCCTTTGTCCAGTCGATACGAGGATTGTGCTAACTAAGCCAAGGAAATCCTAACATGATGGGACAAGAAGAAGAATAAATTATTTGAAATGTTATCTCCTCCTTGTGTAAGGCCCCAATAGAAATGTTAATGGGCAAGGTTTTGTGGGTGATTAAGGGTGAGATAGAGGTCTCCGATCAATAACCTCCACGGCCAGAGGTGATGATCTTTCCTTGATAGGTATAATTTCTGAAAAATTATCAAAATGCGGGGGAAGAGAAAAGGAGAAAGTAGGTGCCTTATGTACTATAGGAGGAGGTACATTAGTTAAAACTTTATCAAAGCTTCGGCTGAAACGCGTCAGTGTGTGGAGAGTGAGATTGCAGAGTTTCATTTTTGTTGCTGTTTTTTTACTCTGGAATAATAAACCTTTTACTGAGATCTTGCATCCTGGATTTTTTTAAGAAAGGACGAGCAAGCAGTTAGCATTTGACTCCAGCTATCACTACATTAATCCATTCAATGTTCTTAGTCTGAGCCAGCTTCTATTTTAAGTGGCTCAGAAATATGTGAGTTTACACAATTATTTGCTCATTTATCAATTATCTGTACGTTATTACCCTATGTCTGTTTTTCCTGATTTTATCTTTACAGGTTTTTAACTGAACATAGGGGTAACTATTTTAATATTTTGTTCTGTGTCTGCTCTCACCACTTTTATTGTTTTATTTGTTCCTTATGTATGTTAATTTTGTTATATGTGTTGTTTTATGTTAATATATATTTTTGTTTACTAGTTTTTTTTTTGTTTTTTTTGTCAGCCTATGATTCCTTTATTACTTTGTATCATTCAGTATCAATATTACTAAAACTCAAACAATTCAAATGACTAAAATATGACTAAAATTAAAATGGCTTTTAAGTCAAAAACTATGACTAAAACTAAACTGAAATTTTATGGCAGATTTAATACTGCACAGAGGGGCTGTGGAAGGGGCAAAAGAGATGGTCTAATCTCGGGAGAGAGACACCTAGAGGGCCCGGGAGGACACAAAGAGACACAGAGGGGCTGGGGAAGGGGCAAATGAGACAGAGGCTTTAACTAAACACACTAGATTTTAATCGTGTCGATGGCTAAATTCAGATGACTAAAATTAAGATGCTTTTTTTAGTCAAACGACAATGACTAAAACTAAACTGAAATTTGCTGCCAGAATTAACACTGGTATCATTTGGCCATAGTGACTATTGTGAAAATGTGGATTTGAGAAAATTGAAGGATAAGCTTGATTCTCTGACATTTCTGAGTTTTAATGTATGTAAATATGTCCAATATTCTCTGGTAATAGTGGGAAGGGTGTATAACATAAACTGGAAATATTGAATTGGACAAAGAATAGATGTTCCAGAAAACAATTAGAGAATAATTTAATATCTGCAACAAATTATATTCAAATAGGTGAGGGATGTTAAGACCTCCCATACCATAGGAACAAAGTAAAAAGTGAATGTAACCTTTGTACATCACCTTTTAAAAATGTAAGGGAAGGATTTGTAAGGGGTATAATAATTTAGGAAATATTATAGATTTTCCAAGTCATGCCCTGCCCAATATTGTAGAGAGGTGTTGCCAGTTCCTCAATTGGATAGTAATAAGTTGGATTACATGAGAAATGTTAATTTGATTTCAATTATTAACCTGTCTGGTTATTAGGACTCTCAGGTATTTTATATGTGAGCCTGACCCTTAGATGATGTCAAAAGCATGGGTAGACCACCTGGGATATGGGTTAAGACCCACGGCAGGTGGTTACTATTGAAGCCTACTATGTGGTTGGTGAAAAAGATTAATCATGTGTATAAAGACAGTAAAGTATGTGTAAGGGTCAGTTATGTAGAGTTGTCTGCAAACGTTGTGATATCTGTACAGCTTGCACCAATAGAAATCCCAGGGGATATATCTGTATTATGTAATATTTAAATTAAAGATTAAAAAGAAATGTGGATAATGGACATGCTTAATATACTCCTCTTTCTCTATTGACCAGACATGAGTCAACACCGTTAATCGAAATTTAGTACAGGGTGACCTCGAGCTAGATACGGACTTCATGCAAGTTTTAGATGCCGATTCATGTAAGTTTTTTCAACAGCATCTTATTGTTCCTAAGGTAGTGTTAGCACAGTATATATAGTTAATTGTTAGCACACATTACAGAGTGAGAAACACACTTTTCTTATACAAAAATACCCAATTTCTGCACCAATAACTACCCTGTACAATATCACTTCTGTTAATCATGTAAGAAGCTTATCTAACACAATAAAATAGCATTAATGTTCCTTTAATTATCAACTTAACTGATTTCTACACAAAGTCAAAAGTAATATACACTTAGGAAAAAATGAAAGGAAAGCCCTTCCCCAAAAAACAACTATCCAACTTTCAAATTAAAGGGTTACTCCAAGAACTTGACTACTTCAGGGATTTGACGTGGTCATTGTGCCTGGAGTCTGTATGTGCAGCCCATGCCAAGTTTAGCACCTTTGTTGCTGGAGCTGTTACTACACCTCTGTAGTGTCATTGGGGTGTCATGAGCCTGTGGAGTTCCTAACTTGCTATTGTCATTTCTATGCATAGGTAAAAGGGGCAAACTCCGGCAAAAATTTGCCCATTATTGTGGAATGGAGACAGGATACTCCTCACCACAGGCTGTAATAGTTATTATGTTTGGAGTAACCTTTTATGTGAAAAAACTAAACAGGAGTCTTATCCTATATTATTCCAGTTTGTTGCAACAGTGTATTAAGGAAATCCAACAATCTCTCTTCCACAAGAGAGGAGATAATTCCCAGCAGTGGGAATATTTATTGGAGTGCTGAAATAAAAGCATGCTATATATACAAGACGGAGTTTATCAGAAAAAAGATGATGTCAGAGCAGCCAGCATGTCATTGCTAATGGCTTACAAAAAACGACTTAGAATCTATTGATGGTACTTTGAAATCATTGTGGAGATTTCTGCTAGTTGGGCTACTAGAGATACAAGGAAATTACAAGTATTTGCTCTTTACTTTGATGAAGTTATCTCATTGTCGTACTTAACAGAAAAAATAAACCAAGATGGAAAGTGCGTCAAATTCCAGTTCTGTTCTTTGGCTCCTTGGACTGGTGGAAATGGAAGAGCAGAAATATTTCTACTGTGCAACCTCTATCATCATATATATAACTACTGTACTCTTGACTTTCATGGTCGTGTTCATAATTGCAAATGAAGAGAGCATGCAGGAACCCATGTACCTTCTTATATGCATCCTGACTCTTAGTGGTCTTTTTGGGAGTTCATCTTTCCTTCCAAAGCTAACTATTGATTTCCTTATTTCATCTAAGACAATTTCGCGTGAAGCCTGCCTTAGCCAATCTTTCTGCGTCACAGCTTTTGCTTATTTTGAAATATCTACTTTGACCATCATGGCATATGATAGGTATTTAGCGGTCTGCCATCCACTCAAATATTCCATGTTAATGACAAACGACAAAGTTTTGAAGTTGATCGGTGGATCTTTGATCTTTACTTTTGCAGCGGTGTTGACAACAGTTCTTCTGTCAGCAAGATTGCCCCTTTGTGGAACACAAATTAAAAACATATTTTGTGACAACATGTCCATTTTTGTTTTGTCCTGTGTAGACACTTCTGTCAATAATATTTACGGGACTACTATCTGGGTGATATTTTTTACTTTTACCATGGTAATCATTATTTATTGTTATCTGAAGATATTCCTCATCTGCTTGACAATTTCAAGACATGAACGTCAGAAATCCTTCCACACATTGGTGACTCATCTACTCAGTTTTTCAATATTTTTAGTCGGGGTTCTATTTGTTTTTATTCGTTACAGATTGGGTAGCAACCAACTCCCTCTCACTGCTCACATTGTACTGTCTGTAAATTCCTTAGTGTTCCCTCCTCTAATCAACCCGGTCATATATGGTATACGGACACAAACATTAAAAACAAGAATTATACATCATCTGCAAAACTGTATTTTATCAAAAAATTTATGAAATTCACACTTATGACCTTCTTGAACAGAAAACAGGAGTGAGTTTGTGAGTTGCAAGCAGTGGAAGAGATATATAACAATAACTCATATGTTCAAACCAGCCTTCATCAAACAATTAAAACATGAAAAAGATACCAATAAGTACAAAATACCAATATTTTTCTTTCCAAAAGTACATCAAATGAAACTATCTTGTAAAAAAAACTCAGCTGTATGTGATAAGACACATTTCTATAAAGTTCGTTCCATGGTAGATGTCAGGTGAAAAAAAAAATAGAAAATTAAAAAGGGAAAAGATATTTAAAAAAAGAAAAGAAAATTAGAGTGAGTGAATACCATGGGTAACAGGAAGCAATCCAGGAAGTTTTTTCTTTCTTTCTGTTTTTTTTTTAAAAGAAATAAACTAGATCTCTTGAACCGCTTTTAGGCCATTTTCTGTCTGTACAGCATTTAACAGATCTGAATCTGCTATTTTAGTAAATTCAGTGGAGTATGGCATTTTTAAAGCAGTTTGATAATCGTATTACAGGGCACTTGGTGATGTGTGCAATTAGTTGCTAAAATGCTGTATAAACATTCACTCATACTTTTTTTACATTTATTAAAACCAAAACGAAATATTTTTTTTATTACAAAGAAAAGATCCCGCCGACCAAATCATGAACTACATTTTGATTAGAATGTTTTTAAAATCTTCATTATCGGAATCTTACCCCTTGTAACAGAAACAGAAAGTCACTGATTCAGCAGCGGCACATTTGGAGTCAATCTAAGAATGTGCATTAGCACACAGATGCATAATCAGTATAAAAAAATAAAAAAAAACCCTATAAACAATTTTAACATCAATGGCCTGTTAAGATTTTTTTTTTAATAACTTCCTTGAAAGGCCATTGATATTTACAGGGTTATTCACTAACAAGATTTCAAAGTGAATTTCAAATTTAAGGCCATATTAGTCAAACTGGGAGTATAGTTGACTTAGAGAATAATACCATTGTGGCGATTATGATCTTAACCTTTTCCAATGCTCTGGCATGCTTTGCCTTTCTACAAGAGGAGGGCTTTAATGTCGTTAGGGTGGCATAGTATATCCTAGTGATTGGGCTCTTCCTGCAGGCAGTATTCTAGCCCTACTTACATCTGAGGCAGCCAATACTGCCGATCCAAATAATGCAATAACACTCCAGTCACATGACTCGAATCAGCAGGATTGACACATCTTCACATATGCTACATATACACATACATATATAAATACATATGTTGAGGTCTGGAAATATTTGGACACTGTCACATTTTTCACTATTGTTGGCTCTGTACGCCACTGCAATAGATTTGAAATGAGACAACTGAGATGCAATTGATGAGATATAGAGATTGACTGTGCCATTGCAGAATATTCTACTTCTTAGCCTTAAAAAACTCCTGGGTTGCTTTTTTTTGGGTCATCAACTTCACTGAATTTGGCTTAATCTAAACAGACAATATATATATACTTATACACTTCAGCATTCATCTGGCTGCTTCTGTCACATCTTCAATAAACACTAGTAACCCAGTGCCAATGGAAGCCTTGCATGCCCATGCCATCACACTGCCTCCAACTTGTTTTACAGATGATGTGGTAGACTTCAGATTATGAGCCGTTCCAAGCCCTCTCCATACTTTTTTTCTTCCTATCATTCTGTTACAGATTGATATTCTTAATAGATTCATCTGTCTAAAGAGTGCTGTTCCAGAACTGGGATGGCTTTTTTTTTTTTTGGTGTTTTTTGGCAAAGTCTAATCTGGCCTTTCTATTCTTGAGATGTATTTTCTGTATGTTAGACTTGGATAATGATATGCCCACCTTCTGAAGCATTTTCACTTGGCTGGATGTTGTTCAGGGGTTTTCCTTTGCCATGGAAACTTATTCACCACTGTTGTTTCCCATGGACGTTCAAACCTCTTTTTGTTGCAGAGCTTGCTAGTGTGTTCTTTTTTAATCAGAATGTCTACTCCTAATGTTCCTGATATATCTCTGATAGATTTTTTTTTTCTTCATCCTAAGGATGGCCTGTTTCACTTGCCATGAGAGTTCCTTTGACTGCATGTTGTGGGTTCACAGCAACAGCTTCCAAAACAAAGTTCACTTAAGGCTGTGCAATAAGGAGAACTGGTAAACACAGATATACTAGATGTCTAAGGTGAGAGCTATTGAAGCCAAATCCAATAGTGACAAATTTTCTTGGACATATAGTACAGTCACAGAAAGAAGAATGGGGAGATAAAAAGCAATGCAAATGTTCAAGATAAAAGCACAAACTATGTATTGATAAGCTTACAAAACATAAAAAAACATGAATGTATATCAGTAAAAATATACAATATGCTCAGCACAATAAAAAATATGTGAGAATATGGAATGTGGAAGTGAGAATCCATTGAAGTATTTAGTTAAACTGAGGGATGCAGTAAATGCTCTAAGGCCAGGTCTCTTTATGAAGTAGCTGGACACAAGGGAAAGTGACTCATTAATGCAGCTTTGCGACAAAGTACAAATACAGTAGTGAAGAGATCCTGGTATGTCCACCTGGTCAGTTGCTCCCAGTGGGGGTATCTGACCGTCTCCTTCTCAGTGTGTTTTGTCTGTCTATGATATCCTTATCAATAGCTTATGTAGGATTGCCTCGTTCCCTCCAAAATTTTAAAGTCTGCTCATACAGAATGCACAAGGAAGGCTGAGAAGGAGGGGATACCTTCAAGGGCTGTGGTCTTTCGGCTTTTCAAGTCATTATTCATAAATAGTGATGTCGCGAACCGTTCGCGAACGGTTCGCCATGAACTCCGGTCAGCTGATACATCCCTGCCAATCTCCGGCAGAACCTCCCACCTCCTGGACAGCATCCATGTTGAAGGCAGACTTTTCCTCAGGGGAATGTATCTCCTCCATTTCCCTCGTTCTCTCCACCCACTGCTCTCTGGTTGGTGTGTTTGTTTGACGCCAGTACATTGGGATAAGGGTGCTGGCTTCTCCTATCAATGGGTTCAGCAGTGGCTGTTTGTGTATTTCTTTAAAAAAACGTGATCAACTTAATAAAACCTGGGATGGGTGTAAGAGGGTCCACAGAGGCATGATCTCTGCTATATCATTTAATATTTGTTGGCCAAATGGAGCTATGTCCTTGCAAATCCACCAAATGTGTTCCATATCCCCCTGCTCCCCGTCACATCTCCAACATTTATCACTGACTGTGGGCTAAAAAGTGTGTAGCTGTGCTGGGGTTCTATACCATCTGGTGACCCTTTTGTAGAAGGTCTCTTTGCGGGCAATGCTAATTGGGGTTTTAATTCCCGATTTCAGAATGTGAACATGTGGATGTGTAGACCTCTCATCCATTCTTGCTGGTCCTCCATTGCGGTCTGGAGGATACGTTATATTTTGACAGGGGGCGTGTAGATTTGCTCCCTGGGCCACAAAGAAGTTCAAAGGGTGTCTTGTTCCTTGGGTGCCAGAAGAGGAGGACTGACTTGGTCAGAAAGTTATTCAGTTGCGTCCTGCCCATAGTGTCCAGTAATGTCATCTGTCGGTTCTGTCTAGGGAAATCTCTTAATTTGGCTGGGGAGGGTCATCTGCCGTCGGGGCTGTTATGTCTCAGTTGGGGGTTCCAGTTATTCGGGATAGTATGGTACTCCCTTGTCCATTCTGGAGGTCTGGGTTGGCCACTAGTGGGAAAAATACAGAAAGTCCTGGTGACAGCACTCAGGTGTTTTTGTGTCACCGCCGCATTTGGAGGACGTGTTGGATGAGTGGGTGGTGTGTTGGGGAGAGTTCTTTAATTTGACATGTCTGCCAAGGTAATGAGTAGAGGGGAACCTTTGTAAAGCTCTGTTCTAGGCCGTCAAAGATTTTTTTTTTTTCCCTGTGTCTGCCCACTCTTTTATGCGCGTAAGTAAGACCGCAACACAGTACTTGTATAAGTGAGGCAATCCCAGACCCCCTTTGGCTATATTGGACATTAATGTGGAGTAAGCTAGTCTTGCCGACTTATTGCCCCATATTTATTTTGTGAAAACAGTCTGCATAAGTCGAAAATATTTCCCTGTAAGTTGGATAGGTTTTTGCAATTTATTTAAGCATTGCACGGACTGAGCTTGGGGTGAATATGATGGAACATTCACTCCTGGGAAGATTGGCAGCTGTCTTGAATGGCTTCCACTTTTGCATAATCTTTCCCACTGTAGAATGATGGACTTTAAATTGTTTGGAAATGCCCTTATAACCCTAATGTCTTTCCTCAGTGGCATTGTATTAACACACCTAAATGCTCCAGATCAGCAAACTGCTAAAAGTTTGGCTTCAATAAAGATAGTCACACTTGCTGATTATCAAGTAATCAAGGGCATTTGATTAGCAGTACCAGTCTGCTACTTAGCCTCCTGAGTTTCTTCTTACTTTAAAACAAGAGAAATCTCAAACTTCTTAGTTAGCTTAAGATACAAACCGATCAGGACCATTTAGTACTGAAGCTCATTGAGCGACAAATTGTTTGATTTCTGAGAAAAACTAATTTCCAAATAGACCATACAAAACATTTGTCAAGAGCTTCATGAAATGTCACCATAGGCCAGTGCTTGATGAAGTTACTTGGATTGCCAGATAAATAAGTTCAGAGCCATTTCTTTTTAATAAACCTTAATTTTTTAACAACAAAAATACAATTCTTAAAAAATAAAAACACTGTACTACAGCTTAATGTAGTGGTTCTGGAGTCTATATCCTGTACTTATAGTAAAAAATATAGTGTACAGCACATTTAATTGCATTCGTAATTCATCTTTGGTGTGATGTTGTGACTCCAAATTAAGGTGGAGAGATGACTTGATTGTCACTGGTAAGAGCTTAGAAATGCAAAGCCAGTTAGAGTAAAAATAGATCACATTTATTTCAAAACAAAAATGAAAACCTTACTGGTATGCCAAAGTCCAAGTTCCTAACTGGCTTTGCCTTTCCTATCTCTAACAACTTTGACATAACAGTTACTTTAAGGTAAGGTTTTCATTATTATCTCTACCTTGCAGGCTTGCTGACTAGGTGTTCTCTTTGACTCCGACCTCTTCTTCACCCCTCAGGTCCAGCTGATTGCAGAATCCTGCCACTTCCATCTCAAAAACATAGCTCACACTCGCCCCTATTTAACACTGGATGCGGCTAATGTGCTGGGCCATGCCGTTATTCTCTCTTGCCTTGACTACTGCAATCCCCTTCTCAATGGTCATATGTGTACCCAGCTTGCACCATTGCAATCTATAATTAATGCAGCGGCGAGGCTCATTTTCCTGTCCGCCTGCATCTCCCCCTCTGTCAATCCCTACCTTGGCTTCCAGTTAGATACAGCACTCAATTTAAAATCCTGGTGCTTGCTTACAAGTCCCTACATAATGCTGCTCCCTAATACACAAGTATGTCCCATTGAGGCCCCTGAGCTCTGCTGAAGACCTGCGTGTATCCTTTGTCCGTACGCCCACTCTGATTCTCGCCTTCAAGACTTCTCCAAAGCTTTTTTGTGGAACACACTTCCTTTCTCCGTTAGGCTTTCACCCAGTCTCCACTCCTTCAAAAAAAATCTTTGAAAACTTCTTTAGGAATGCATATCAATTAAACTGAACAGCTTTCCCTCTCTGCACCAGGATTCCTCTACTGCAACGGTCATCAATTGAATACTATCCTAGCACCACTTTTCTACCATACGCTTACCTTTTGTGTCACTATACCCCATTCCCTCTAGCATGTAAGCATTTAGCAGAACCCTAAATCACTCTGTTCCTGTGCGTCTGGTTCCAATTACATGTATGGTAGTCCACCCATTGTACAGCGCTACAGAATTTGCTGGCGCTATATAAATAATAAAATATGGCAGAGGATATAGACTTATAATACACTCCATGTTAGTATATGCGCTGTATATTAAATTTTTTATGGTTTGTACTTGTTTGTTGGTGGGTTTTAGTTGTAATTAGAGTAATTTTGTCACACAGTTACTTTGCATATATCCTGTACCTGCAAGCTTTTCAATGTAAACACTGCCTTTTTAGAGAAAAGTGTGCAGCATCTACATTCAGTGTCTTCATGCATGGATGCGCAGAATGTTCCCCATAGAGATACACTGATTCAATACATATTTTGAAGGAAATGCTGATTAGCGCAGTCGCAATAGCCTCCCAATGCTTTCCTATTGCATTAGCTGAGCCATGGAGGCGAGGACAGCGTCAGCGAGACCACCATGGCGTTAAAAAAAAAAAAAAAAGGAGTAAACACCATTCCCATGCAATCGAAGGGGGGCCGATCTCCTAAATCAACACTGAAAAACATACACACTCACTGATTTGACACATGTATACTCCCTGATAGAGAGACACACACACCAGAACAATCCTAGTCGCCATAGCAACCTGAAATTTGTCGAACCCGGCCGTAGGCAATGACAAACATCAGATGCAGTTATGTATAAATAGATGCAATTCGACCATTGGCCTGTTGAAATGTGTCTTCTGGAGCGGTGATTGGTGTTAACAAATAAGGCACCACAGGCAACCTTCTGCAGTGCCTTGAGTGATGTGTGGTTATAGCTGCC
The DNA here is from genome assembly GCA_933207985.1 of Pelobates cultripes. NCBI lineage: Eukaryota > Metazoa > Chordata > Amphibia > Anura > Pelobatidae > Pelobates > Pelobates cultripes. Next base: position 413,884,074 of record OW240912.1, on the reverse strand, counting down.
CTGGCCCCCCCCCAGCAGTAATTGGTGGGAGCATTATTAAAGCCACAACAGATGGACTGGATGAGCCTCCGGTTTTAGGGGTGGCACCAGACTCTCTGCAGCACAACCAGTGCAATGAGCTGAAGAGGTTAAGGTGTTGGCACAATCATTTTCTGCTAATAGAAGGTGTGAAAGTTCATATTAAGTCAAATTATCAAAAGATGCTAAATTAACAATTTAAAACATGTTGAATAAAGTACAAACATGTAAAGAAGATATTTAGGATGTATTTATAACTCCACAATAAAACAATAATAAAACAAATACAGTAGCTTATAGCAGTACTAGCATGTGCGATAACCTATTAATAAAAAGTGAACAGCAAAACAAGGTAAACAAAACATACCAATGGGAAATAATGGACATTTATGCCTCTTTGCAGGATCTTTGGATAAGTTGGTCTTCACGAACTTAGCATGTAAAATACTGAAACACACAAGCTTATTTTGTGTTTTTGCCAAATTAATTTAATGTACTAAATACCAAGTTCTTAGTGTCCCAGGTTTATAATACGGGCACCAATAGGGTTAATGCATCAAAATTACATATGAGCTTTGTAAACCCAATAGCGCTATACTGTCACTCAGGAAAAGCCTTTTATTACTGGGTTTTCAAGTTCTGCTCTTGGCAGCAGCTAATATATTAGACATTAAGTTAGACACTAGCGAAGAATAAGTGGACTCATTCATACATCAGTAATCTTGATGGAATCACCCTGGGTTTGAGGTTTGCATGCCACCAATAATAACTAATCTGATAACTAATGGGAGGTCCAGTAAAATACACATTTTACAATCTCCTAAAAGATTTATTCCCAGTTGTCCCATGGTGCATTCAAATTGTGGTGAGTTAGCGAACACCAGAAGATGAAGTATTGTCAACAACTCATACTGCAAGAAAAAGAACATTATTCCTATACACTTTTTACAAGAAAAAAATAATATATACATAAAATATAAATTACATAGTGGATGGAAAAAAAAAAAAGAACATTTCTTTTGAGCAGCAAATTGAACAAACGTAGGATTGTTTAAATACCACAGATGGATAAGGATATTGCTAAAAAGCAAGCAATTAAAAAAATGGCGCTAGTGCAACTTACCGGCAAGAGAAATATTTATTACACAGTGTTCTTTTTAATAAGGACACACTTACCTATGTAGTGATATGTTTTCATATTCTATATGATATATAATTGTGTATCTCCCAGTGATGAACAAGTGACACTCTAATTATTCTACTGGTGGTTCTATCGCTGAGGATGCTCACCCAGCCAGGGTAAAGCAGGTTACAACTGATAAAACGGCCCAGGACGACTCATGGGTCTTAAAGGAACACTCTAGGCACCATTCCAACTTCATCAGAATGAAGTAGTTATGCTGCCTGTTACCTTCTAGGGTTAAACTAATAATGAATGGTTTACCCCCAAAGTCTTCTGTCTGACACCAGTCTGCTTGGCCCCCAAACCTCCATTGCAGTCAGACATTTCAAACACTCAGTCTCAGACAGGGGTGCCTCTGATAGGTGAAGAGCATCAGCAGATTAATGGCTACCCTGTCCAAGGCTTCCTGATTGAAGCCTCAGACTGCAATGGAAGTTCAGCTGTAGAGCTGAACGGAGCTGAACAGAAGACACTGAGCTTAAACCAATTAATACCTGGAGGTAAGCGGGCACAAGGAACCTCCTGACATCCTATCAAATTTATAACAATAAAACTGTTTTGGTTCCCAGACTGTCCCTCCATTAACAAACTCATTCAGAAGATAACTACAGTTGAGGTTACTTTTTGGAAAATGTTTATTAAATGGACAAAGTAACTCTTTATATTGCTTAAAAGTCAACTCTGGTATAATGAAAAGGTTTACAGCCCTCTTCACATTGTATCTCAGTGGGCCAGCTATTGTCAGTATAGTTATTGTAATAGAATGACTCAATATGTAAATAATGGACTGTTGATGGGCATTGAAAGACGGCTGGACATCAACACTATAAGGTGTCATTCTTTTATCAACCAGATTAAAGTTGCCAGTTTACATTTTAGGCAGTAGTATTTTATATTTTAAGTGTGACTGAACTAAAAACCGCATTGTACTTTACATGTTGAACACTTTCTATTTACATCCGCAGAGGGTGGTTAGTGAACATCAGTTCAGCCGGGAGTTTAAGATTTGTATCGTCATAAGACGCAACAAAAAGATCAATGGTATAGACAGTATATAAAAAGAGATCCAAATTCTTACCCCACAAGTCCCCTGTGGTAGGTTCTCCACTCGCTAGATGGAAAAAAGAAACCGCAAAGATCCTGGAAGGAGGGGGGAAAGGGGGCTTAGAGAAATACCTCCAGAGTTACACACAGGTAGAACCACACCACCAAAATCTGTGGATTCCCACTACATAATACACAAGATAAGAAGGGAATAAAAAGTTAATTAAAAAGTGTGCAGTTTACCACCGCAAACCAACTAGGCACAAATGATAAATTCAAGTAATGGAGCAATCATAATCCGACAAAGAGAAATAAATGATACATTTTCTATATGTTTTTTCTGGTTTACTAGTTTCTTTTTGTCACCCTACGATTCCTTTATTACTTTGCATCATTTGGCCATAGTGGGTTTGCCATGTTAGGCTGCTTTTAAAAACACGTTTTACTGTTTAGTGAGCCTCCCCCATCTTCCTTTTCCCCTCTATCTCCTTTAATGGTTCCCATATGTATTATTTGATTTGCAGTGGGGAGCAAATGATTCAGGATAGTTTTGGTGATGTATGATTCTCCAGCAGGTTTTGGCATATTTTATTTCAAGGTGTACCTTTGTGTAACTCTGGGGAGAGGTCATATCGTCATGAAACATATGCATCTTACCCTGAACGGTTTATTGCATAAAAAAAAAAAAAAAAAGTTACACATTTTTACTCCAACTCCAATTGTCTGTCCTGACAGGTTAGTACCCGGCCTCCTTGCAGTTTCTTTCAGTTTGAAATCTGTGTACAAAACATTCTGTAAACAGATCTACAGGTATTAGTGATGTTATTGCATACAATCCATACGCACTTTAAATTGCAAAAACCCAGATTGGCCCCACTAAGCAGATTGTAGGAGCTACTATGATTGTAAAAACCGCAATAAGGAGAATATATCCACAGAAGTGGCTTAACCCATAAACTGAACTACTGTAATACCTACAAAAGTTATATCAAAACGAGAGAAAGCAGAATGCCAAAAATCTTTATTATCCACTTCTCTGAGCACAGTAACCATTTTGAAAAATGGAATGTCCCCACCGGAACTTGACCAGCTGTGATACCTTTCAAGTATGAGGGAGAAACTGCGAAATCAAACAAACTAAAGTCCTTGGGTTTACGGCACTCAAGCACTTACCATCAGTGACAAACGCAAAACCAACAAAGCAATGCAGTCGCACAAGAAATACAAAAAGTTATACAAAATCTACATTGCTGTGACCTCCAGGAAAGAATTACAAAGAACAAACAATATGAAACTGCGTCAAACATTCAAACATCACCATGCAGGCAGCAGTGCGTTAAGAAAATAATAGTGCAATACGGGGGGCACATACTGCCTGGGGAGAACATTCACAGGCTTTGAAAAATACCCACACTAATTACAGTGCAAACATGTCTATCAAAAGATCCCATACATTCAGCGTCACAACTGCAAAGCATAGCTGCAAGTGTACAGGCGGCACCTACAGACTGGCGCACAAAGTTAGTAAGACAGGATATGTACGGGAAGCATTCGTTTGCTTTGTGTTAATTGCTCCAACATCAGAAGGATTTATTAATTTGCCTCTCTGAGTACAAGCCAAGCGTCCAACTGCTATCATGATAAAAACAGAACAACAATAAGGAATCACTTGGTTTATGATCTGGCTCTTCATGTATTAAAAAAACAATCCAAGCACCATAACCGCAAAACATTAATTTTTAAAAGGGGAAATATTTTTTTTTTGCCCCTTGTAACCTATGTAGAAAGGTTAAATTCTCTAAACTAGGGTGTGCGTCCAGCTGCACGTTCCATGCACGTGTGCAACTTCCTGCTTTCTAAAGTGCAGATAAACATTAAAGCAAAATGAATCCGTCATAGCCATCTCACAGCCAATTCAGATTAGTCTGTACTCACGTCAAATACAGACAGTCAGCTCATGGTCAGTATCTACAAACAGACCAAGTGTGTGTGCGTTTTCATAAAAGACAACTGAAATATAGCTTTCCATTTACAGCAGCTAGCAAAAGGTAGAAGTCAAAGGACGCCAGTCGTATCTAACTGGGGTTTGACTAGCTTATGTACACACATTTCCATAATATGAAAAAAAAACAAAAAAAAAACAACTACTTAATTCTACTACTACTCAATTCTTGTTGTTGACGATAGCAACAAAGTAAGGAAATGATTCTGAACCGACATACTCTATGTAATAAGTCTAAAACAGTAATCCCTTTAATTTCAGGGCTGGGAATCTGCAAACTGGATCTAGCGTTGAGATACTTTTCTCATTATCCTCAGCCAGCACTGTATCATTTAATTTGAAAATTACCCTAAAGCTCCAGCGTTTTGCTACCTCCAGTACAATTATTCAGTTATTACCGGTGTACTGAGCCATTGTTAAATTCACAGAAGGCACATTTTTAGCTAATTACAGCTAATGTTTTTTAATTTATTTTTTTTTAAACACTTACTTAGATGGTATAATGTATGTTTAAAGTGCTCATGATATTACAGGACCAATATAAAGGACTTGAAGTGTCAGAGAGAGATCTGTGTAATTATAGCTTTGCTCTGCTGTACAAAACGCTACAAGAGCATCCCACTCCCCATGTGTGATCACTGTAACATGTGATATTACTTACTGTGTAGCAAGTAATCATTTTGAAATGGACATGCCAGGATTGTATGAAATGAAGGTAAAATAAAGCTCAGGTTGGGGGCAGATTGCCTTCAAGGGGCACTTGTAAGACATACAGAAACAATAAGATTTTTAAAATAAGGGGCTTGGAGTTAGGGTAGGCCCTGCTGACCTAAGCATACAGAGACAAAGTTATGAACCGTTTTAATGAGAAAAGCACATTTTATATAAGGCAGCACACTCGTATCCTGAAACCCACTTTGTAGGTCAGAATCAGAATGCTATAACACAGATCTTCCCAAGCAGCTTACGGTTGCCAGGTCGCCTACCGAACTGGGGAAGCTTAAAGAAACATACATTCTACAGAGCTGGGTTTTAACAAACCGTTCTGGAGCAAGCATTTTTCACATACGGGACTAGCAGGAAAATTGGGTTCTGGTCCTTGTATTGCCAATGCTTGGCGGGATATGGAAAATTTCACTGAAACAGTTGAATTGCATGTGGTTTAATGGGCACTGTTAAACTGTAATTAAAATGGTTTTCAGTGGCTGGCTTAGGGTAATGCGAGTTGTAGCTCACTACTATACGGACAAGCCCCAATTTATTTACAAAACCCTATGGTAGAGTGTCTCAACACTCCGTAATTGCAGCAGTACTGCTTCACGCTTAATAAAGCAGAGTTTTATTGCATAACAAACTCAACCTACACAACCTTTCATCATGAATCAAAACTGTAACAGTAAGACAAGAATACCAATAAGACTTCCAGCCGCTACCACAGCTTAGTGCTATGGTTTGGACGTATGGAGCATAGCCATAAAATGTATAAAATAATAAATTAACATAAAAACACAAACTCAAACACCGTAATCTTCCTGTAACATTCTGGAGGACTAAATCTAACGTTTTAACCAGGAAGCTTAAACATAAATAATTTTTATGAACAGGCAGCAATGGTTAAATATATTAAGACAATTTGATTTCAGACCCGTTTCTTAGATTTCACTTCTAAGACGTCCTGATATTCTACACAATCAGATCATCTACCATTTCTACCAGTTGATATGTTCAACATTAACAATGGAAAAAAAACAAAAACCTGACAATTTTAACAAAGGAAACAAAGATGCTTGCAATATCAAAGGACAATTCTCTTGTAGAGGGAAGATAAATGAGCAAATCCCTTCACCAGCCCCGGTACTGTATGAAACCAGAGGGCTTGGTCACTTCTTTAAGGATGATAGGGCTCGTGTGTTGCAGTAACTGGAGTGCAGGTGTACTACAGGAGCAGAGATCAAGCAGAATGCCAGGTGAGCCCATTCTTGCTTGGCTCCAGGAAATTCTCCACCAAGGCATCGATTACCCTTTTCAACTCTTCCTCAAGGTATTTCTTGTCCCTGCAAGTACAGAAGCATCATTATTAGATCACATTGCTGTTATTTAATGGAAACGCAACAGATGTAGGTTATAAACACCAACAGTGGTCCCTATTTGTGAAAGGCTTTCTGTCTGTCCTCCAAATAGATTTACTCCCATAGCCTTAGGTAGAGGTCAGTACGTTTTGCAAAAGTTTCTTCTAGTGATATAAGTAATTGGGTCTACAGGACAGAGTCAATGTCACTATAGGCAACATAACTTTTACAATTCAGAAAAAAACAAGTAATTACAGGTACAAGAGGACCTTACTCTGAAGAGCTTACAGTCTAAAGCAGTGGTTCCCAAGGTCCATTTGTGGTCCAGATTTGGTCACTATCCTCAGTGGAACAGATCCGAGAAATGTCCAAATAATTAACATGTATAGCAAGGAGGAAAGACGAGATGGGGGATATGACAGAAACATTTAAATACATAAAGGGAATCAACACAGTAAAGGAAGAGACTATATTTAAAAGAAGAAAAACTACCACAACAAGAGGACAGTCTTAAATTAGAGGGACAAAGGTTTAAAAATAATATCCGGAAGTATTACTTTACTGAGAGGGTAGTGGATGCATGGAATAGCCTTCCAGCTGAAGTGGTAGAGGTTAACACAGTAAAAGCATGCGTAGGATAGGCATAAGGCTATCCTAACTATAAGATAAGGCCAGGGACTAATGAAAGTATTTAGAAAGTTGGGCAGACTAGATGGGCCGAATGGTTCTTATCTGCCGTCACATTCTATGTTTCTACGAACTGCTGGTAGTCCTTCACGAATGGGTTGGGAACCACTGGTCAAAGGGATGTGTATAAGGATATAAGATGATGTGTGTCCTATTCAAAGGGATTGCTTGCTTCAACTGTAAAATTAAACCTATAAATATTACATCAAGTAATTAGAAGACAATCGAAACTGGGTTTTGTGAAATCAAAAGAAAGATGAAGGAGAGAAATGGTTAGTTGCTATTCCTTCCTTCAGAAGTGTGTTTTTATGGATCTTAAACTGGAGATTAGGGATTAGTAATAGAGATTCCTTTAGAACAGTGCAATCTTCGAAAAGTTCTGTCAAAACGAAGTGCCAATGTAACTAGCATACAGGCGCAAAACACTTGTAAATATGCCATGCTGTGTTATTGGAAAGACTTTAGAGCTTCAAACAGGTATTCGGTAAAATTACATTTTAAAATCTTACAGTATTTATGGACCGGTAGTTCTACAAACAAAATCTGCTCTGCCAGTCTGATAAGAACAAACATCTACACAATTTACACATATTTGGACACAATTAAAGACAATATTGCATGATCCCAGTTTACTAGTCAGGGATCAACATATGAAGTTGAGAAGACTACACCGTTTGGCATATTGATTTTCCACCATGCTCAGGCAGCCATCAGAAATGAAGTTCATAGCAGCTGCAGTCAAAGGTTAGTCATCACTCATATGATTCATAATCATCACTCACATCTTTTTGTTGACCTCATTTTCTATCATGCTCATATCTAGATAGATAGATATATATATATATATATATATATATATATATATATATATATATATATATATATATATATATATATATATATATAGAGAGATATATAGAGATATATAGATATAGATATATATATATAGCAAAAAAGGCCACAAGATGTCTCCCTTGAGCAAGTTACAAACATCAGCATTCTCAAGACAGTTGATTTTGCAGAGAAGCCTACCTGATATATACATCAAGTTAAGAGACATTAATGTAAAATATAAGCTAGTGTGATAATTTATGATCTGCGGAAAATAGAGTGTCACAGGATAAGGTTGATTACTATTGGAGGAGACACTAAAACTTATTTATTACACACGGCCTGAGGATTAATACTGCTGCTACCTGTAAGGACAAGCCCGACACAACAAAACAGACTTCAAAATGAACCGAACTCACCCTTGCCCCGGAGAGCCGCACATCTCGGCATAGTACTTGATCTTGGGTTCTGTTCCACTTGTTCTCAAGGTGGCCACACAGCCATTCTGAAATGTGAAAGTGATCATATGGCTACTTTTACTTACGGGAAGTATCTGTAAAAAAAAAAAAAAAAAAATTAGGTTCCTGACAGCATGGGAATGTATCATTGTGGACCTCTGCTAACAGCTGGGTCATTTACCTTAGCAACAGAATAAGCGTCCAAGTAGTGGCCCTACACATCGCATAGTTTTGAGAAAGTGCATGGACTGTGACATTTCAAACTTCTAAAGAAGAAAGGGAATGATACAGAATGACCCAACCAGTGATTAATCATGGCAAAGGGACCTTGAGAGCGGACGCCTGGAAATAAAATGTAGACAAGGAAAGTCTTGTCACACAGCCAGAAGACTCAGATGGGCTGTCTGAGAAAACAAACACACTCACTTTTTGGGAAGAGGAAAGCAGGTCTGCCTATGACAAAGTACTATGTGCAATATGACTTATGAATCAAGAAAGGCTTTATGCTTACAATGGTAATTTATATCAAAGGTATGTAGTTATGCCTGTGTTTTATAATATAAATATTGGTTTAGAATTTTGCTCAACTCTCCCTTTAAGAAAATAGATTTTTTTTAGCATTTAAACAGATATTAAATAGATTACTTTTACAGAAATAAAACAGTAATTAGTAAAGATCACAACCTAATCACATGTATTTATGGAAATCAAATTGGTTTAAAATTTTCATATGGTGAGCATGATTTGTTTAACAAACTACTTTAAACTTTTTTTTTTTTTGTTCACATCGCATCTACAAAGCATTTGATGGTGGTACATAGCTAGATGCAGGTAAAATGGAGTATACACGACATATAATTGAAAACATTAGCTATATACGTGCAGCAATCTAGCATCAGGTTGTCACATGCGATATGAGGTTTTGTGTATAAGAAATATGAGCTTAACTGAAAACTTAAAGGTGGTTGGGAGAGAACTAGAAACATAACATCCTCTACATTTAAAGTGCTATGTGTTGTCCAAAAGCCTCCTGAGGACTCATGTAGCGCTTAGTGTGGGCCAAAAGCTCATACAAAGACTCGTTAGAGTGTAGCAATTGTGGCAGCTATGAAGAGAGATATGAATATATGGGGGGGGCATTATGGCGGTGCTACGGCTTGGTAAGTTAGCCTACGGAGCCAGAGAAATAATACATTCTATATCTGTCAAATATGAGATAAAGAAAGATTAAAGTTCGTTCAGATGACGTCAAGCTGGAGGGTCCGCCGACCCAGTGAGGGCTCTCCTTGGAACAAACGGAGGGATCTAGTCTACTGGTCTTTTGTCTTGTAGTGGATGAGTTGTACCCGAAACTCCGAATGCTTGGAAGAAGGCCGGCACATCTTGGACTTGCGAGTGTGTGAACTTCTTGCCGCTTTTCTCCGCCAATAGGTGGTGTGGACCCCACCTGTACGGGATCTCCGCCTCCCTCAACAGCTTCGTGGTGGAGCGGAGTGATTGCCTCAACTGCAAGATTGCTCTTGATAGGTCCTTATAAAAAGATAGCTGCAAGCCTTCAAATGTCAGTGAGGGAGATACTCTTGCGGCTCCCAGGACAACGGACTTATCAGAGTCCCTCTGAAATTGCAGGAGCACGTCACTAGGGGCCTCAGGGGGTGCTTTAGCTGCCTTGGGCAGTCGCGGCCTGCTTGGCTTGCTTAGGTGTTAGCAGCGTGGCTAGTAGTCGTGTATAATGGGGCAATTCATCTGAGGAGACAGACTCTGGTATACCTTGGATCTTAATGTTGCGGGCTTTGGCTCTGTCTTCCAGGCTCGCTAATCGATGGCCCATCTCGTCACACTTCTTCTGCAAGGTGTGGAGCATAGCATCTGTGGTAGATTGTGCCAAATGTGTGTTTCCCAGCTCCCCTTCCACTGCCCTGACACGGCCTGTCAGCGTGGCGACGTCCTCCCTCACCACAGCTATATCCGCTTGAAACATGGCCTTAAGGTCCTGCAATAGAGCTTTAATGTCTGCTTTGGTCGAGGGAGGTGCATCCCCCAACTCAGTGTTCTGTGACTTTGTGGGTTGTGCAGCTAGCATTGTGGCATGGGAATCATCCCCATGTATGCTCTCTGCTTCTGACAAAGCTGTGGAGCAGGTCGCGGTCGGCGCCATCTTGGCTTGCATGAGGTGCTGTGGCTGTTTGAATAAACTCCCGATATCTCAGCAGCCGGGCCCGGGATCCGCTTGCTGTTTTTTAGAGCGTCGCCCCATGGTCCGTAGACCCAGGGGAGCGTGTCTGAGGCTGGTCTGTGCCCGGTGAGTCGCTATCGGAGCCCTGGACTCAGGCGGCGGCTCGGAACTCACCTTGCTTGGGCGCTGGCTCCGCCCCCCTACTTTAAACTTTTATTCACAATAAAATAGGTATCTTTACTACGTTTCCCAATCTATCTTACAAGGTGCTAATTCAGAGAGATAAATTCTGCGATAAAAGGGCAGATACATTGCACATCTTTATACATACAGATTTCTTGTTCATTTGACTGCTGTCGTAGCCTGTGGTGATGTCCCTGATATGAAGGATGCCATACGGGCCGCAGAAATCAGGATATTTCTTTGGCGAATTGAAATTCCTCAGGCGTTCAAATATTCTCTTAATAATTGCAGGGTCGTAGCAGAGAAAATAGGAGGTTTTAGCAATGTGATAACCATACCTATATAAAAGGATAAAAGAAAAACCAACAAAAAAATCAAGACTAATGAAAAGAGTCATTGCACAGGTCAGCAAAGCTGAAAAAAGTGTCTGCTGAAAAAGAAGCAAAAGCACACAAAACAAATTATACCTCAATATAACATTAGCAGATTACATAAAATATATGCAATATTTCATCTCATTTTTAGCCTTTGCACACTAGGTACATTGTGATCCTACAGTGATAGACCTGTGATGGCAAGTATTGAGCATCTTGAGTCATTAACAGGATATTTTACTGGTACAGTGTATAGATTACATGTGTACACATACCTTATGCTAACCTGGGTATCTACACTGATCAGACACAACATTAAAACCACTGACGGGTTAAGTGAATCACATTGATTATACAGTTACATTGGCACCTGTCAGGGATGGGATATATTAGGGAGCAAGTGAACAGTCACTTTGAGAATTTCATGTGTTGGAAGCAGGAAAACTCTGAGTGACTTTGAAAAGGGCCAAATAGTGATGGCTAGACGACTGGGTCAGAACATGGCATGCAGTGGTAAGTACCTACCAAAAGTGCACCATGCCACACTGCAAAAATTATTCAGGAAAGATTTGAGCAATATGTCAATGCATTGAAGATGTTGACTCGCCTCCAAATTCCTCTGAACTCAATCCAATTGAATATCTGTGGGATGTACAGCAAATCGAAACCATGGAAGCCCCACCTAACAACTTACAGGATTTATAGAAGTTGTTGCTGATGTCTTGGTGCCAGTTACCACAGGACACTTTTAAAAGGTCTTGTAGAATCAATGCCTCAACACATTGAGCTTTTTTTGGCAGCAAGAGGGGTCCTGCACAATATTAGGCAGGTAGTTTTAATGTTGCGGCTGATCAGTGTATAGGAATTATCGAAGATATGCACACATTAACCATAGGCTGTAATATTAAGATCTAGGCCAATCGGTGTCAACTTTGCCACTTAAATAGAATAGAACCTGTGTAACACTGATGAAGTGTATTGTCTAATGACATTTTGACCCAGTATAAATACACAAATGTTGGTTAAAAAAAACCATTGGTTTAAAAAAAAAAAAAAAAAAAAAGTAGCAAGGCACACAGGAGTACAATGGTAGGGATCTGCATTCCCCAAGTAAATAGAAAAGGCAATCCACAAGCATCCCAAGCTCATGTAAATCATATCAAAAAGGTGCATTGGATCATTAATATAAAGTCAAATATACTTTAATATACACAATTAAGGCCTTGTATTTTATTTTTATTTTTTTATCCTAATGATCCAATGCACCATTTTGACTTGATTTGCATGACATTGGGATTATTATGGAGTGGACCGACCCTGTCACACTATTTTACATGGAAAGGGTAGTTGTGCAAAATAGACACTCTTACCTGGTTGTATCCTCTCTTTATTCTTGTGACTGATGTCATTATCTGCCATTGTCACTTAGAATACTTAACATGAACATGACTGACATGCAGTCAATGTGTTTTAGAGTGTTAATGGCCACTATGCAATCTCTAGCAAGTTGAAAAAATTTCCCCTGCATGACAAGCATTTGTATGTGGCATGTGCGACATTCTATTTTAGGATTATTTGCATATTTTTAGGCATTGTAAAGAAAAACCAAAAACACCATAACCACTACTACAGCAGTACACTGCGCTTCTGCTATGAATGCCAGAGAGCTATAACTTCCCAAGTGGGAACTTTCGTTAACTGAGCTAAATCCAGGAATGTAAGGATTAACTCACTGGCTGTGAGCATCAGCTGATCTCTTTAGTGAGCTGCAGTGGTACTTGGAGTGTTTAATGTAAGAGGTAAACTATCCTTGGATCCCTCCTAAAGGAGTATCAGCTGAAATTAATATGACAAGGCCAAGGTCATCCGGGACAGCAAGCTATATTCCTATTATTTAAGTTTTGGAAAACCCTTGAGGGTGGAATCTGTCTAAAACATAAATCGTATGTCTGTCTTCTGTAATGGCTTAACTGGGTTAAAACTTGTTAGCAACCTCTTGAAGGAAAACTCTGGAAAATAAAGATACAGCCCATTCCTGGAGTATGGTTCACGATTTGAGCAGTTAGTGACCCCTTTCACAAGTCAACTCATTTAGGGAGTCTCAATGTCTAGTATTCACCGCTTCCTAAATCTTGGGCTATTTTTCAGCTTTAAGGAGGTAAAAGAAAAGTCGACTTACGTTTCATATATTTTGACAAGCTGACCTTCCAGGTTCACTCCAATACTGTCCAGGTAGGTCGCCATTTCTGCAACAACTACAGCTGCGCTCACTCCATCTTTATCCAGCACTGCGGTTCCACACATATATCCTGGAACACCATAAAGATCCAGTACAGATATGTCAAAACGAAAACAATAATAAAGGTACCATCAAGGGTCTTTACAAGCAAAGAAAAAATATGTAGCAAGTTTTAAACAGCAAAGGTTCCACCCCAACAAGTAATAGACACAACTCGTCTGCATTGTAAGGACATACATATTGCCTAGTAAGGATCTATACAGCTGCTTGGTAGCCCATCTGCATTGTAAGGAGGATTCCCATACATATTGCCCAGTAAGGATCTACACAGTGGCAGTGATATTGAAGCAGTGATGCAAGCAGTGATATTTGTGAGGAATAAAAAAAATGGGCTCCTTTAATAGAGGTTGCACTTAGTCTAGAACAATGAAGCAGAGAGTGTTTCCTACTTTGCTATCTAACTGCTGTAGGACTACATATATATAATTCTTTTACACACATTATATAACAAACAACTCTGGGAAATGAAGCAAAACAGAGACTGCACAGAACGTATGACACTGCTGATGTTGGAGTTATGTAAAAATTCAAAGCTGGCAGGTTACCTATAGATTCTTCGAAGGCAAACAGGACAGTTTTCCCATTATCCAGGAGAGTTTTCACTCGATTCCCAATCCATTTAAATCCAGGTAAAGTATCCTGTGAGTAGATAAAGTAATGACAATCTGCACCATGCAAATTACTTTCACAAGCACTAATAATTTGTTAAACCGGGACAGTCATTTTTTTCTCCCATTAGTGATGTCCCGAACTGTTCGCCACGGACTCATCACTTTGACCCTGTACCTCACAGTCAGCAGACACATTCCAGCCAATCAGCAGCACACCCTCCCTCCCACCTCCTGGACAGCTCACTAAGAATGCAGCTTCACAATGGATGCTGTCCAGGAGGTGGAAGGGTCTGCTGCTGATTGGCTGGAATGTGTCTGCTGACTGTGAGGTACAGGGTCAAAGTTTACTCAATGATGAGTCCGCGTCGAACCGTTCGGGACATGACTATCCCCCATGCATCTTACATTATTATACTTATTCTCCATGCCACTTGCCTTTATTTATTTTTAATCTTTTCATCCTTGTGCTGGTTTTAATACCTGGGTGAAAATATTTATTGAAAACTTAATTTGTACATTTGCCCAAAAAAAAACAAAAAAAAAAAAAACACCAGCATACAGTGAAAACATTTAGTTTGGTAGATAGGTAACAGCACAGCACATATATCAGTGGTATAGGCACATTTGAAGGTTTCAGCATGTTGCCACACATTGTAACAGAAGTAGCATACTTCGTATTAGAGTCCTACCTCCCTATACTTATTACTCTGGTAGAGAATGTCAGGGGAATTAAGAACACATGTGGCCCACTAGGTAATAAACTTTCTGAAGCACGATATAATGGTCTACACCGGAAATTAGACAAGCAAACTCTGCAGTGGATTAGATTACCGCAAGGCAAATAAGAGCCAAAAGTGCCCTGTCCACCTGCCCCACAACAGTGCTATATGCTTTAAAAACCAAGAAAAAAGACAGAAGCATGTTTTCGTGAATAAGGCATCTTCGTCAGGGATTTACAGGCAGTGACAGCGTGCTGTAATCTCACACGACCTCCCCTTTTCCATAACCTGTTCAGCTAATGCCTAATCTGGGTGGAGCCAATAATGGCAGAGTGAATCCACTTACACTGAGAGGTGGGCCTTCAGAACCTCCCCATTCACAGAAATCGTCCCAATAAATTACAAAGAGACACCCACATAAGGTGGAGTCATTGATGGGCACGGCGAGGAGCATATGCATGCTAACAGGCCTGCGAAAGGAGCCGCCACTTTTTCCCCAGTTAAAACATACGAGAGAGGGGAGTACATCTCCACTCAGTGATGTGACATGTTATGTAGTTGGGGTATATTAAGCATCTAGAGGGCAAAATGAAGAAAGAAAGCCACTTAACTTTATAGTCAATCGTTAAAGTAAAAAGTAAGTTAAAGTAAGTCAATTTGTCTCTCTACACAAACAATTGTCTGGTGAATCTATATAGTGGCCAGTACTCTGTACTTAAACACAGAACAAATCGGGCAAAAAAATTGCAAAGTAACACCCACTCAAGCTGGAGTCACCGATAGCCATCACAAGGTGGTCTAGCTTAATTGAGATATTTGCACTTACTTCGTAAAGGAAGCCTTCCTTTGCAGCAATGGCATGGAGAATGGAGGATGAGACAGCAGTTGCCAGCATGTAAACGTTCCCCACGTCGGATCCCTTTTGGCATTTTTTTTGCCAACAAAAAAACATCCACCATCCCAGCAAGGCAGCCAACTCATTCCCAGTGAAAACCTTCCAGCGACCCCTGAAAAATTAAGATACAGATTTGTTTCTTATTAAACTGAGAAAATTAGAACAACCTATAACACATCAAAAGCCAGTTTACGGTATTAAAAAGGTTTGGCATGCCCTTAGACACCTTAATCCAGCTTTCAATGGAAAGTTGTACGATAAAATGTAATATGATTTTATAGAATCCTGTTAAAAAAAAATCCTTAATACAGTATCAGAAACAATAGCCTGAAAATGAAAATTGTATCGGAGTTAACATTTGGCCCTGAATTTCAGGGAAATTAATCAAGAACTGGGTTATGGAGCAAGAAGTTGCCGGACATAAAACACTCACAGTGCACAATTCCTTAGTGACTTGCACAGGCTCTCTTACAGCTTTATAATAATAATAAAAAAATATGTTTACACAAATCATCGATGACTTGAAGTAAAGGTTTCTTGTTCATATTTACTTCATGCACTGGGGATTCGTTTTCAAATGCACTGAAAATAATGTCTTTATAATATCCTCTGTAACACCTTAGCTGTGCATGTGGTATGCCCTGCTCTGTCTCGTGCACTAATTGAAATCCAAATGGTCAGCCAATTTCCATTGTATTTGTTTAGTATGCCAAAGAGAAGGGAGATATAAACTATGAAGTACATACGTTTCTTGTAGCTCGGCTACGGCCAGCCTGTCCGCATCTGGATCTGTGGCTACAACCAAACGAGCACCTTCCTTCTCAGCGAGTCGCAGAGACAGCTCCTAGAAAGTTTATACAGACTGTGTCAGTGCAATGCTAAGTGCTACATGTCAAAAGCCATTATACAAAAAGCATTTTTAGTGAATGCTAAATCACTAAATCACTGACTTATTTACTGTATTTCTAAATAAAACGGACACAATAATGCACAGTGCCACAGTGCCACAGTGCCACAAAAAAAAAAAAAAAAAAAAAAAGAAACTACTTGTCCAGGGACTAAAGCGTTTGCCCAACCTACTTGTCCGCCGTGACAATATACTTGTCCTGATAAAAAAAATTTTTTTTTTTTTTTTATTCAAAAACAGTGTATAAGTAAGGTCTTTACTAATAGTAATTTAGGAGACAGACCCAACGATACTTTAATCAAATTAACAAATGTAAGTAGGTAGTGAATTTAAACAATCATTTCCAAATGAGAATTGTAGCTTACTTTATTAAAAAATAGAACTATAATTAACTGAGTCAACCTCTTGAGGGCATTTATATCCATTGACATGCTTGGTTACAGAACAGGCAGTGCTTTCACTGCTGAGCCTACAGGGTCAATTTCTTTGCTCCAGAACCACTACACCAAACTGTAGTGGCTCTAGTGCCTTGAGCTCCTCTTTAAAAACTCTTTTGGGAATATAGTATGGGGTGTAATAGCTATGTAGTGTGAAGAGTATACAGTGTGTGTGTGTGTGTGTGTGTGTAAGGAACATAGTGTGAGGTGGGATAAGGATGTAATGTGTGTTTGTGTAGGTTATGTAGTATGTGTATGGAATATAGTGAGGTGTGGGAAAGGGATGTACTACATTTGTGTAGTGTGTGTAGGGAACATGGTGTGGTGCAGCATAGAAGGAACATGGTGTGGTGCAGCATAGAGATGTAGTGTGTAGGTTAAGCAGCGTGAGTAGGGAACACAGTGTGTGGCGTGTGTAGGTTATGTAGTAGTTGCAGAGTGAGGGAGGGAGGGAGGGTGTAGTGGACAAAAATATTAACTCAATTTATGTTAGTAAAATGTCTATTTACTCAGCATACCTACAATCAGCATTATTCAATTTTATATGTGATTTACCTAAAATGGCCGCTAGGGAGTTTCCCTCTGACATCGACTAACACCCTCACTAACAAGATGGCGCTGGAATCTGGGGGAGACCTCCAAGATACCAGTGACATCACACCCGGTAGGAATGGCACTAAATGAACCACTTAACACCTAACCAATTATTGATGTATTATTTCATGTTATCTCTGACAATGCATATGATATAATTTTGCTTTATAAGGGGCATGCCATCCCCCCCTGAATAAACATTCCTCACGTTTTCCATTAACCCGAAACCTGTGTTTGGTGTGAATTACTTCAAGAGCGTGCACACATTGTTTCTTTAATTTGGCCAAGGGCAGATACACAAGATAATCAGTTAATTGATTCCACATCAGAGGGGGTGACTGGTGACAGAGGTAGGGGGTGACAGAGTGAGTGGGTCACTGGTGACAGGGTAAGGGGGTGACTGGTCCGGTGGGCTGTCTCTCCAGTCTACAGCTCCGCCGGGTGTCAGCTGCAGACTATGCTGTATCACGCGATCTCCAGAAGTCAGAGCGTTGCTGTGGTAACCCGCGGCAACACAGATTGGCCATAGATCACGAGATGCACAGTCTGCAGCTCACATCCGGCAGAGCTGCAGACTGAAGGGGTTGGCTCTCTGCACAGATGGGAGGAGCCATGACAGAGGACCCGACAAGTCACTCTGCCCTTTAACTCTGCTGCTAGCCCGCAGCAGGGCTAAAAGGGAAAAAAAAAATGATCTGCCCGGCGTTGGCCGATACGAATTGCACATCCCTGGTGCTAACTTTCTTAAAGGAACAATCCCAAGCACCATAATCACTACAACCTACTATATGGATTTACATCTTATCATGGAACATGACCGAGCACTCATGACACAAAAATCACTAGAGAAGGCTGATGTTGTTATGGTGCTTGGAACGTATCTAAGAAATTGCAGAATATAAATACTAAATGCAACTGTATAATAGACATCCAGCATTCATAATAGCCAGAAAATTAATTATAATAAAAACAAGTCTGGCAAACATCATCCGATCAGTAAATGAGCAGATATGTTTGTGAAAAATAAGGCAATATTTTAGGAATCAGAAATTGACATTCACCAGCACACATTCACCCTCCTCTGGGTTAGGACATTTAACTGTTGAAAAATTTGGGTCTGGATCCTTCTGTTCAGGAACCGGAATTGGCGGATCAAAGCCAAAAACCTTGAAAGCAGACTGCACGTACTCATGCCCAACCCCGTGAAAGGATGTATGGACAAATTTTAGAGGTGTTTTCATATTCAGCTCTCTGTAAAATAAAAATAGAGATAATTATATATAAGAGTGTGCTATTTTCCCAGCTCTCTGGAGGCCAGTTACCAGGTCACAGTTTGCTTGGTTGCCCTTGTGGTATTCAAAATGCACTAAAGTCTCTGTTTACAAAGACAGCAGAAACCTTCAGTGAAAGAAAATTAAAGGAACACTAACATTAGAAATACATTTATTATTTATTAACATTGGAGGGTTCCTTAGTACTTTTAGATTTGGTGAAACTCACTCAAGAATAAATGCCTCTGGTCAGTCAGTCAGACTGCAAGTAAAGGTATGTTTATGGACAAGTGTAAGTATTGCAGTTTCTTTGAAAGGTCAAAAAAGAAAAATTACTTTCCCAAACTGCATTGATGGAATCTCAGCACCAAAACCTTTAAAGGGACTCTTTAAGCACCAACAGCAATGCAGTCTAGCTGTATAAATGCTGACTGACAATTGTAAGCATTGCTGTTTCTGAGAATCAGACCACCGCTAGAGGCACTTACTTGAGAACACCAACACATACAAATTAATATTTACAGTCTTCATGGTTGCAGTCTCCCCATAGGGAAGCTTTATAACGTATTGCCAGGCATATACAGCAGGGCCATCAATAATATTCTACAGAAAAGCATTTGATTGGCTGCAGTCATCATAAACAGGAAGCCCAATAAACTAAACAGAACCAGAGACACTCATTACTATCATTACACATACATATTTTTATTTAAAATGTTACGAGTGTTCCTTTAAATTTAAAACAATTAACGGGAGTCATCACTTCTCTGGAATGGACACCAATGAGAGGTCACCTAGAAGTCCATTTTCTTGTAAATTAAAGATTTAATCAAGTTCACTCCAGACATAGCCACAGCACACATTACAAATAAGGAGGAGAAAAGAATCAATGTTTTATTTCTGCTCTTCTCTACATGGCGACTGGTGGGAGATGCATTTGATAAAACTTTCTAAATTAGGTTAGAATGCCAGTCAAATCAAGTAATTTTATCCTTCACCAAGAGCTTAATAGACCCCAAAGGAGGTCAACACTATTTCTTTTGCTTGTTGTGGAATCCTTATAAATTTGCTACATAAATGTGCGAGATAATGTATCTGAACAATCCTCATCCAATCACATACACCTACACTGATCAGCCACAACATTAAAACCCCTGACAGATACAGTGAACAACATTGATTATATTGTTACAATGGCATCTGTCAAGGGGTGGGATATATTAGGCAGCAGGTGAACAGTAAGTTCTTGAATTTCATCTGATGGAAGCAGGAAAAATGGGCAAGTGAAGAGATCTGAGTGACTTTGACGAGGCAAAATAGTGATGGCTAGATGACTGGGTCAGAGCATCTTCAAAACAGCAAGTTCGTAGATGCAGTGGCTAGTACCTACCAAAAGTGCGAGGAGGAACAACAAGTCAACCAGGTGCGCCCAAGGCTAGCCTGTCTGAGTACACATAAGAGCTACTGTAGTTCACATTGTTGAAAAACTAAATGCTGACCATGATAGAAAGGTGTCCGAACACAGTGCATTGCAGTTTACTTGGTACTGGTCTGTGTAGCCGCAGGCCGGTTAGAGTGGGCATGATGACCCCTGTCTACTGCCAAAAACACCTTCAATGAGAATGTGAGTGTCAGAACTGGACCATGGAGCAATGGAAGAAGGTTGCCTGGTGAATCACATTTTCTTTTAGGTCAAGTGGATGGATGGGTGCATGTGGTAAAGAGATGGCAGCAGGATGCACTATAAAGAGAAGGTAGACGAGAAGAAGCAGTGTTATGCGCTAGGTAATGTTCTGCTGGAAACCACTGGTCCTGGCATTCATGCAGATGTTACTTTGACATGCACTAGCTACCTACAGATTGTCGCAGGCCACAAACACCTCTTCATGGCAATTGTGTTCTTTGATGGCAGTGCAGGATAATGTATCCTGCCACACAGCAAAAATTGTTCAGGAATGGTATTAGGAACATG
>OW240912.1:413833344-413860844 GCA_933207985.1 Pelobates cultripes | reverse complement strand
CATTTTCCCAGTAAACCTTTAAGGGAGACCAGAAATAAGTGGTGGATATATAATTCTATGTATCAGTTACATAGTAAAGCAATAAAAAGAAAATGATTAGAAAATTCGTTTTGTCCAATTTTTTTTTTTTTTTATAAATTTCGTAAAAATTGCATCCAATAAACGTGGTTTGTTTTTTTAATTTGATTTTTAAAGAATTGTATTAATATTGATCCTTCAGCTGTTTAGTAGTCTTAATTTGGTAACCTCAAAGAAACACTAACACAAACATGTATCCCTACTTATTTACGTGTCTACCGTTCCCCTCGTTTTACTTACCTCTCTTCCCTCACTGCGGCTGCTCTGCCTCCATGGCAGCGAACAGCAAGATTACCTATCTCAACCAGCCTAGTGCCTTGGGAGGCTAGTGCTATTATGTGGCAAACAGAGAGCCTATTCTTACTTTTATAACAGGTAAGTGCCTCTAGTAGCTGTTTATGACAGCTCAAGAGCTGAGCGTGTCAGCTGATGGTCATCACTCTCAGCCAATAAGCTAGGTGCTACATGCCAGCATTAGTTCTGACTGAATTAAGCTCTCCATAGTGGAGCTGGGGAACAAGAAGTCAAACTGTTGCAAAACACTTACCTGTTGAGGAGCTACCAGGTAAGGTACTTATGGCAACCCTACCGCGTGCAATAGCCCAGGGCTTCAGTAAATCATTTATGCAGTTTGTGATGTTTTACATAAAAAGATTGGTAACCAACCATATGTAATCACAACATATAATTGTGAATCTGGAATTTCAATACCATGTCCAGACAGCGAAGGATTAAGATCCCACGGGGCGTGAGGCGGGTTACCAGTTTCACACCTTCATTCTTCACATAGGGATGGTTAATGTGGCCATGCACATTCATGGACCCGGTCAAATCCCTAGGCAGCTGCTTGGGTTTCCCTTATGGTTAATCCTGCTCTGTGTCAGATTATACCTATCTGGATACTAGCCACCTCCCTGCTTACCTTGTACCCATTGTCTTCCTTGCGGTTGTGAGATGCTGTAATCATTATTCCGGCGGCAGCTTTGAGCTTCTTTACAGCATACGGCTAGAAACACAAACACATGTTTATACAGATTTCCACGTCTGAATATTTATAGCTGGCAGACAACATTCAAACTCACTACAGATTTCAAGAGACTGTCAAACTCCATCAGACTAAACACAAGATTTTAACAATTGACATCCAACTCTGTATTTCACTTAGAGTCCCTGGAAAGTCATTTACAATAATACTTATAATAAACTAAACGGAGAATTAATGAAGCTAGGAACGGTTTAGCTCTCGCCAAACTCCTGGCATTCAAGGCTTTTAGATGATCAGCAGACAGTAATAATATCAAACCATACGCTGAACTGTCCTGACTTACCACAAATGGAGTTGGGACATATCTGGAAAAGAGGAATACCGGAACCCCTTTGCTCACAAGTACAGCGGCAGTAAGTTTAGCAAGTCTAAAACATAAAAAAAAACAAAAAAGAGAAGTCAGTGAGCGGACAGGCAATGTACACTAGCACTTACCCCTTATCCCTCCCTCCTCCCCGCCCCCTCCCCGTTATCTGTCAGACTGTTTTGTTAAAGTTTGACAGAGACAGGATCTCTCGCCAGCACCCACAACTGGTGGGTTTTTCGTCCCTCTACAGCAGCACTGATAGCGCTAAAATATCCTTGGACAGTATGTATGAGTTGAAAGCAATGTGTTAACCTGCCCCCCAGTGATCTCTGCCTACCAAGATCACCCAAGGTTGGACAGATTCGTACTTGATAACACCGAAGTGTAAAAGCCACATTATCTGTGCAGCTGCAGAAGAAAAGCTGGAGCCTGATCCAAAATGGTTTAATACAAAACAATTGCTGCAGTGTTTTGGTGCTTGGTGTTCGTTTAAGTAAATGGAGGGAGACGTTTAAGTAAAAAGACAAACTGTAAACTGAGATGGTGAATGTTCACTCCAAATAAATTCTACAGCAGAAGAGCCATGCTGAGCAGAACACTCTCTCTACTAAGAACTTTCAGGGACTAGACCGGACATATTCCAAAACACACTGCTTAGCAAGGCTCCTTCCAGCCACATTGCCGTAACTGCGATTTTGATAGGTCTGCAAACCCTTCATTGCACAGCTACGAAATTACATTTTATTTAAAAATGTTGACTCTGGCAAACTATTCAAACAAATGCTGTGTTTAGATCAATTGAGGGTGTTGCCATCAATCTCATCTCTATACTTATACATTGTCAGCTGTGCATCCTTTTGAAGAATTCTTTTTTAAATGTCAGGACTAATCAAATTAAATAATTTGTTTACTTCAAGTCTTGCAAAGGTTAACAGTCTGCTTCCCAATTGTGGAAAATGGTTGATGACATGAAAGGGTTATACAAAAATATATCCTTATTATCAATGCTGTCTGCACAGGAGGTGGAGAGCTTCATGTGCCAACACTGAATAATTTGTAGGATTTCATTATCCAGCCCAAATCAATTATTCTATTCAGAGAGATAATTGTTGCAGATAAAACAGTTCACGGATTTTAGGAAGGAAACTGCAATGTTTCTACTATGGGCGCCTGTAATATCCATAGCTCAGCCATCTGGCACTGCCCAGGATTAATAGCAGATAA
This sequence comes from Pelobates cultripes, assembly GCA_933207985.1. Lineage (NCBI taxonomy): Eukaryota > Metazoa > Chordata > Amphibia > Anura > Pelobatidae > Pelobates > Pelobates cultripes. The sequence continues at coordinate 413,858,190 of OW240912.1, read as the reverse complement.
AATAAACCCCCTCATGGTGATTTATGAAATGGGAACATGAGCTGGAAGCAAGATTGGTCCGATTTCAGATCAGCCTCCCCCAGAACATGTGCCTCCATCCTGCCGGTAACGTAAGACGGGAGAATCTGTTTTTAGAACCTGGTGCTCTGAAATCTGAATTCTGTAATGCTCTACCAGTCAGAGCTGTTAAGGGGAACCACAAGATAATGTTATATATTAATAGATGTCAAGGTGGTACGTTAAAATTACATTTAGTTTAGAATATATTTTAGTTATTTTCTCCTGTATCCGCCTCCCACAATGCAAAGCATACTTCCTCTCACCTGCAGTTACATACATATTCTATTAAAAGCAACGCATTTGTTCCATCGAATAAGCCTTCTGATCGATGAGACCTGATTGAGACTATGGGGTCAAGAAAAAAAAATTCTCTAATATTTTGTGGCATAAGGGGAAATTGCTTCAAATAGCTTTTTTTTCTCTTGCCTTATTTGGATGAACAGCAAAAAAAGGTGTGTTTTAAAGGTTGGACTCAAATATGCAAACTATATCACTCACAGTCTTAGAGAGAACTGAATCCATGAATACTTTTTGTTTGACGGATTTACAGATCTGATCCTTACCTCTTACTGCTGCAGTTACTGGTCACTTGTCCACGAGTATCATATCCAACCACCAGTCCCCTCTGCGTGAGATCTTGTAAAGATCGCTCCAGGTAGAGATACATTCCCTGTAACGAAACACGTAGATATAGTGAGAAATACCTCCAGGTAAATACTCCAATCTGTGAATACCCTAGCTACGTCCTTGTAGCATATCAGGAGTCTCCCCCCCCCCGCCATTCACCATACATTTAAGAAAAGTTGTACTTGCCTTTTTTCAAGCACTGAGACTATTTCCACTGCTTGCATCTCTACCACCCCTGACTTACGCAAAGTGGAATGGCTCCTTCTGGTGATAGTCCAATCCAATGGTCCTCACAGAGTAGCATTAGGGACCTGATTCACATGTGCGATGGGCACTGCACACAACCAATGTTTCTTACAGGAAAGCATTGGATTATGTGCAGCTGAAGACAACCACTCGAGGTTTGTTTAAACCTGCAATGTGAACATTGCCGTTTCTACAAAACAAAAGTGCTCTAGGAGACTTTAATGACCCCAGACCCCTAAAGCACTCTAACTTGCTGAAGTGCTTCAAACGTGAAGAGTTTGTCCTCATTTGCTCATTTTATAAAAAGTTCATATTTCAATAGAAATTGGCACATTTATAAATTAAAAGGACCCAGACAACCTCAGCTCAATGAAATGGTCTGAGTGCCATGTCCCCCAGATTTTAACCCTTCAGATGTAAACATAGCAGGTTTACATTTGGGGTTAATCCAGCCTCTAGAGGTTGTCTTCCTGACCGCTGCTAGAGGCGCTTCTGCGATGCTGGATGCGAAAATATCATTCAGCGTGCAGAACGTCCATAAAAAAGTATTTAGAAATGCTTTCCTATGGACTGTTTGAATGCATGCGCACGCAGGGAAGGAGAGGTCACCAGCGCCGAGGGAGCCCGGGCCTGGATTAAAGTAAGTAACTGAAGGGGTTTTAACCCCTTCAGCGCCAAGGGAGGGGGGGGTTTATATGGTGTCAGGAAAACTAGTGCCTTTTCCTAACACTATAGTGATCCTTTAAATTTGTTAAACCCCCTGGAAACTTGCAGATCTTGGACAGTCACAGAAAGTCTTTGGGAGGTTAGAAGGGGAGGGCTTGCAAAATCTGCAGTTTTTGCAAGCTGTTTTTAGATACAATGGAAAAATGCATAATTAAATGCATGCATGTTTACATTGGGGTGTATCTTATATTTTGTTATTAGGCAGCGCAGCGGTTGTTTCCTTTAATAGGGAAAGGGAGCGCACTTGATTTATGTCTGATAAATTGATAACTTGACAAGATTTAGCATTATTTTCTCTCCTTTAAGAGTCTAAAATGAACTGTGATTGTAAATTCCGTGAATGTTCTTTGCGTTTATTGCATTGTTTATAGATTCATCTTTGGTAATTTTTTCTTTTAGTTTTTCTCCTTTGCAACCTGCTTGCAATAGTGCCTTTGTATACGATTAAGCCTATATGGGCAACATGATTGCTTTTGTGGGGGTTTTTTTGCTCCTATGCTCTTTGTCTAAGAAGCTTTTCACAGACTTGCAGCATAGAATCTTACATTTTTGTTTATACGCATTTTAATTTTATCTTAATGCTCCTTGTGACGGACTGCCTGTCACCAATCGCTGCTTCCTAGCCATCGCCGAGTACCATCAGCACCGCACCGGAACCATCAGCACTATAATCCCCACTTCCAGTGTTACAGCTTGGTTAGGGTCTCGCGTCCCGTTCCACCCTGGACCAAACTCCTAGATCCAGCTCCCAGTGGGAAGGCCTCTCCATGAACTTAACGACCAAAACACTGCTGCCAGTGTTCGTGGGGACAAGATGGCCACCACCTCGTGGTCTTTCATGCAAACGGCGGCCACCCAGACGAACACTTAGAACACTTCGGTGGAAAGTGTTACAAACTGTCAATTAGGCTTAACAAGCTCCCGGTTGCATTCTGCATTATAACATGATCTATTTTGAATTACTGTTACAGTGGTGAGATTTTCTTTCCTGTGTTAGACCTGATGTGTACGGTAAAGAACTATATATTCTGCTACATCCCCAGATTGTAGCAATACATTTCACGGATACAGTAGCCAGTTATTGTAGGTGTAGTAGAGTCAAATTATAGGCATTCCTACAATTTTGATGGATTGGTTTGCTGAGATCATGTTTCCCTTTTGGAATAACAGGTCCCAAATTTTAGACTACTCCCATCAATGCATGTTTACAAAAGCAAAACATAATTCAGTCAATTAGTCAGCGATTTGTGCCAGAATGGAAGAAATAACACATTATTCACATAACATTAAATTTTTTATATGTAGAACTTATTAGATGCTAAAGATTGCTTGTGAATGATGCTCTCCTAGAATGTCCTTCAGACAGCATTAACCTAGTGGTAAATACACACACAGAAATAGAACTACTGAATAAGTGATGAGAAAAGGCAGCCTCAATGTATGTATCAGCTATTTGTAAACCCTGATAATGTGGGAATGTTGATAGTCATCAGATGTGGTTTAAGCCCTTAAGGACCAAACTTCTGGAATAAAAGGGAATCATGACATGTCACACATGTCATGTGTCCTTAAGGTGTTAAAGCTGACTGAACAAGAAAATGAATGTTAAAACGAATTCCGAACAATTTAACAATGATTAACAACTGCTTTACTTTCTGTGGATGGAATTTACCACTTCATGCCAGCTGACAGAGGATATGGCAGCAATTTACGTAGTTCTTCACTCCAAAACTCAGGTATCGATGATAGTGGAAAGACCTGATTATTGCCAAAATTCTTACTAGTGTCCAGCAACAGCCCGCCCCAGACTGCCCATGGCATTCAAATGCAGTGGCATCAACAAGCAGCGACTGGATGCCAGCTGCCACTAACAATCGCTGGTAACACGTGAATGTGCTGAACATGCCAACTGCTGCATGTAATGGGCTCAAGCATGAGCCATTTAGCAACAGCTTCCCAGAGGCTGTCCCCGTATTGGAACGCTGCTACAAGCTGTCAGTCCATGCTGCGTGCAGGCAGTGCCTGGTACACCACGTGATCAGTTTGTACTGGGCTATAAGCACTCCAGTAATACGATATGACTGGCACCCAAGCAGACTGATCATCCTGGGAGCAATGTCATGCCTGTCTTTTGTGTGATGGGTTCTGACATCTCACAGCATGACGGCCTATCTGCTAAACAGTGATGTTTGGTTTGGCATTAGGTCTAGAAATAGCATTAGAAGTGTGACAGTATGGTGGCACAGATTATCATGGTAAAAGTAAAGCATGTGGCTAATTTCACTTTATAAGTTTGGCAATGGTACACATGTGGGTTATAGCTTTACTCAGAACTAGCAGAATTAAAAATTAGTAAAAAAGTTATGTGAAAAACTGAGAAACTCAAACAAATTTCAAGAATATGCAAATTTGGCAGAGGTTAGTAATAAAATGTCTAAAAGGAAAGTGTCAACGTGCTCTTGGTTAAATGTCTTGGGGAGAGATCTTCATTTTGATACCCTAATCACAATACTAGTTACGAACAACAAAATGGAGAGGAAAAAACAAAAGGTTTCAATATTTTGAATTGTGTCATTTTATCCCACTCCCTCTAGCATGTAAGCTCATTGAGCAGGGCCCTCAACCCCTCTGTTCCTGTGTGTCCAACTTGTCTGGTTACAACTACATGTCTGTTCGTCCACCCATTGCAAAACGCTGCGGAATTTGACGGCGCTCTATAAATATCATAATAATATTTTGCTCATAAGTTTTACACAACTAGCGCAGATAAAGACTTCAATGTTGTAAAACTGACCGACAAGGACAACAGGAGAAACCTTACAGGTGGCCCCCCTGTTCTCCACCACAGCCACAACACATGTGCTATGGTTACTCATCTAGCCTGGGCAGAGGAGAAACCAAACCAGAGGTGCATTTTACAATAATGTAACATCCGCAAAGCTACTGACATAATGAGTAAATTTCTCAATATTTTTAAACTGAATATATAATTTAGGGAGATTTCTATTAACGTAAACCGTATAAAAAAAATACAAAGTAAATAGACCCCTGGGCAGTCTAGATGGGCCGAATGGTTCTTATCTGCCGTCACAGTCTATGTTACTCACTGGCTGAGGGCACACTCTGTGCTCAAAGAACATGGCCTTGCTTCTCTTGGTGAAGTTAACTGGATTGTCCCACATAAAGAATTCCAAAGCAGGCTGTGGGCTGTCCAGATAAACCCAGGTATGTTGCCAAACTGTTCTAAAATGGTATTACAAACTACTCTGGGACAGCACTCAAGGCACCATAACCACTATATCGGTCTGTCGTGGTTATGGTGATTGGGAATGTTCCTTAAGTCACAATAAACACTGCTATCATTGAATGTACAGAAATTACACAGAAGAATTAAAAGGGCAAATTGGCCTAGAATACAAAGTTATGGTTAATAAGCAATAACTGCATCTTCCTACTTGGCTGCATTCCATACACACAGAGCATTGTTACACAATCATGAGGTTTATTGGGCCACTATAAAGTCACGCCTGAATAAACAGTGAGAGCACGCAGGGAAGCACATGCTGATAAGATAATGAGCATGCATAATAAACAGTGAAAGCACGCAGGGAAACATGCAGCAATTTGACAGTGAACATGTGTAATAAACAGTGAGATTATTTAAAGAAACCTGCACCAGTTGGAGAACGAACAGGCATAATAAACAGTGAGAGCATGCAGGGAAACACATGCTGATAAGATAATGAGCATGCATAATAAACAGCGAGAGCATACAGCATCAAACAGACAGCAAGCACGCATAATAAACAGCGAGAGCATGCAGCATCAAACAGACAGCAAGCACGCATAATAAACAGCGAGAGCACGCAGCATCAAACAGACAGCAAGCACGCATAATAAACAGCGAGAGCACGCAGCATCAAACAGACAGCAAGCACGCATAATAAACAGCGAGAGCACGCAGCAAACAGACAGCAAGCACGCATAATAAACAGCAAAAGCACGCAGCAAACAGACAGCAAGCACGCATAATAAACAGCAAGAGCACGCAGCATGAAACAGACAGCAAGCACGCATAATAAACAGCGAGAGCATACAGCATCAAACAGACAGCAAGCACGCATAATAAACAGCGAGAGCACGCAGCATCAAACAGACAGCAAGCACGCATAATAAACAGCGAGAGCACGCAGCATCAAACAGACAGCAAGCACGCATAATAAACAGCGAGAGCACGCAGCATCAAACAGACAGCAAGCACGCATAATAAACAGCAAGAGCATGCAGCATCAAACAGACAGCAAGCACGCTTAATAAACAGCAAGAGCACGCAGCATCAAACAGACGGCAAACACGCATAATAAACAGCGAGAGCACGCAGCATCAAACAGACAGCAAGCAGGGAAACACGCATCAAGGATAGTGAGCAGCCATCATAAATAGCAAGCGCATGCAGTTAAATGTGCATCAATACGATAGTAAGCAGCTATAATAAACATGAAAGCATGCAACGCACACATTAGGTCTTCCCCAGAGGAAAGGAATGACTCAATGCTTTCCAATGGGGATATAGAAAACGGTAGACAGCTTCCTGCACAGAGTTCGGCGTCTGTTCACGATGGAGTTAAAGTCTGGTAGACAGCCACTAGAGGCATTCCTAACACTGCAATCAACACAGTGCAGATTCTCTAAATGTAATGCAATGTTTCAGCTACAGGGTACAACCAGATCCCTTCAATGAGGTGAACTGGTTTGGGTACCTATAGTGTCCCTTTAACCCCTTAAGGACCAAACTTCTGGAATAAAAGGGAATCATGACATGTCACACGTCATGTGTCCTTAAGTGGTTGATAAGACAGCGAGCAGGCATCCGAGAGAATTGGGCAATGAGGCTGCAGTGCATGATCTATACACCAAAACCACTCCATGAAGTTAAGTGCTTAGAGTTTTCCTTTAATGCTAAATATAGCCTACAGTAAAAACACACATGCACTGTTTAAATGTATACTCCAAGGTCATTCTGTCCACATTAAACTCATGCTGGTAATGACATTGGGAGAGGGGCAGTTGCACACCACGTATATCACTGTTACAAATACAGAGCACGATTACTTGGAGAGGAGGAGTGACAAATTGTATTTGTAACTGTGAAGTCACCCCTAAATGGCTAGTCCAAACATCATGACTACTTCAGTGCTGGTCATGGTGCCAGGAGTCTGTATGTGCAGTGTTTCACTTTCAAATGCTGAACATATGGAGTTTAACCCCGATGATGCCGGAGGTGTAACTCCAACTCTGACAGGGTCATACGGGTGTCTTAGCCCCTATTACCTCGATCACTGGGCTGGCTAACAACAATTCAGTGCACATTCTTATGCAAAGGTTTTCATTCAATGATGAGAGCGGTCAGCTGACGCTCTCAGCCAATGAATGGCTAGCGGGATCGACTTTCGGCTTCAGGACAGGTGGCACAAGTAAAAGGGAAAACCATTGCTTAACAGAACCAGGGTGCTCCTGCCATCATAACCTTTACAGGGTGTTGGGTATGATGCTTAGCCTTAGAGTAACCCTTTACAGATTTTCAAAGCTCTTCACACACAGCATAACACCAGGTAACGTTTCATGGCCAAGATTCCACAATTCTTTACAAGAATTGATTCAGATATCAGGCATGAGAATCTTATTGTGGACACATTGGGCTGCGGCAATGAGCTGTGTCTGTTATAAATTGAATGTGGTCTTTTGGGGTTTGGGGGGGGCGGGGCGGGGGAGGAATAAGGCAATTATAAATAAATATATTGAAACATTAACATGTTCCTTTCATTCTGTCTCCATTGCACACTGCAAACTAAGATATTGACAGAATAATGAAAAACACATGCTTGATAAACACTGATAAACCAGGCCAAGTTCATTCACTCCTGTTTGCTCAGTGCTAATTAAAACAAAGCTCACTCCTGTGTAATCGACCTTAATGGTTTCAAATGGCAAAGTAAAAAGGTGTCATCTTTGTATGGCCAGTGGGGACTTATTGAAATGGAATTTATACTGTTAGCGTTTGCCAAGGATTAGTGGATGATTCCTGTACTGCAGGTCAGCACCTCAGACAGCAGTCTGGAGAATTGGTTGAAAATGTATAGCTCTAACATAATCCACGGTGCTGCATGATGGGTGTATTAAATCCTGTGACCTCCTGTAAAAGAATGTATTTAAAATAGATTTTGTACAGGATGCAGTTTAGATTACATTGCTATTTTAGTTTTATGGGTATCCAGAGGAGGCCAGTCCTTACACAGCATGAAATTACACTCCTGAGACTCTGATGTGAATTAAAAAAATAAAAATAAAATATGTAAGTGCTAATAAACAGCAGGCACAATAAGAGTGAAAAATCGCGTAAAATCTTTGCGTTTGGGAATTATTCACTAAACAGCAATTTTTGATAACCCGACAAATTTGGTACATTTGGGGGAGGGGGCTTTACCAAGTTATTTTCCAGAGTATAGTTTAATGTGTCAGACCCTTGCTTTAGTGAATAATTATTATTCTCAATGGGTAGCTGGTGACAGACTGAACAGACTGGAGAAGGCAAAACTATCTGTCCAAAACCAACTGAAATTCAAGCTGGCCAAAAAATACAAATATGAATATAAAAAAATAAAAATAAAACAAAACTCAGGATTCCAAATGGTGCCAAGTATAACACACACACACAGCAATGTTTAAGGAAAAATAGTCAATTGGAAACAATCTCTGAATCATCTATTGCAGCATCTTGGCTACTCAAGCATACATTTTGCAATTCCATTTATAATTCCATAGAAATCCAAGTTTGGGAAATAAAACCCCAATGTGATCATCCCATGATGTGGATTTCTGACACGCCATGCACCCAGCTGCTTACCTGCGTTGTTTGGATGATAGTCAAGTCATTGATACAAGAGAATCCGGCTCCCATGGCGGAGCGCAGACCAGCAGTGCCAAACGACATGCGGCAGCACAGCCGCTCTCGCAGCTCCTTGTTCATGCCATTGTGCAGCAACGTCTCAATCTGGGCTCTCGTTTTAGGATTCTGCAGGAAAGACAACAAAACACCCATTTAAAAATATTGGTTTGATGTATTGAAATCAGATATTGAGCTAACCACCTGCACACATTACATTGCAACCTGATCCACGTATAGTAATTGACAGTTCACGGTATCCCCTATGTTTCTGGACTGCACTCCCCGTGATGCTCACTGAGTCTGGATGGACAAAGCTGGTTATCACTGCCCCATAAGCACTGGTTGTTAAATCTGGCCAGTTTAGTGATTGAACTCCTGTGAAATGGTACAAGGAGGTGGGAATCCACGCAGGGTAAATCTGCTGGATGTGGTCAACATAAACAAAACGTAAAAACTCATGGTCCTGCGAAACCGTGGTCTGCCATGACGTTTCTAACGGTAAAATGTGTAGGAATGGGTTGAAGCCCATGTTATTTGCAAGAACTTAACATTTATATTTACAAACGAAATCCAGAAACACTTTAAGGGACACTATAGGCATCCAAAACATCTTATTGAAATGGTCTGGGTGCAGTGTTCCTGCAATAATTACCTTGCAGGACGAAGAGTGCCTCAAGTTGCTGTCAATCCGACAGCCACTAGAGGTGCTTCCGGAATTCTAAGGGACTCAGAGTCCCTTAAATGACGCTGGATGTCCTCGCGGTCAGTGAAATTCCTATAGTGCATGCGCATTAGATGCCCCACCTGATGACAGAGGAGGCAGAGTGCAGACCTAGCGCCAAGCACTGACCTGCGCTGGAATCAGGTAAGTGTTAAATGTTTAACCCTTTATGTGCTGCAGGCAGGGAGGGAGAGGGGGGCACAAGGGAAGGGAGAACCAAAGGGCACTATATAGTGTTATTAGGAAAACAGATTTGTAATCCTAACACTATAGAATCCCTTTAAGTGTGTATATTTTTATAGAACTGACAAGGATGCTACTTTTCTTTCATAGGACCTAAAATTGTAATTTCATGTGTTTTGTTTTTTTACTTCCTGTATAGGATTGAAATTCTAATATTTGCAAGAAATGTTACTCATTCTTAAATTACCTCTTTTAGATAAAATGACAACTAAGCCAGACAAAAATGAGAAAGATGTAAAAATACCCACATACATAAGTATAGTTGCCTTGATAAAAGCAGGTTACTCTAAGATGCAGACGATTGTTGATTGTGAATAAGCCCTAAATCTTGTGGTTTTTTTTTTTGGGTTTTTTTAAATGGGAAGTGATAATGGACCAGATGTTTATCTGCAAAATCAGAAATACAATACAAATTTTCATCTGTAAAAAAAAAATAATTCAGAAATCTTAAGCGTTTCCTTCCGTACAATCCAGAGTAGGAATTCACTAAGAGGAATAAGAATAGTAAACAAATAGAAAATCTTAAAATCCCATGAGATCAGTGTCTGCAGTCAGTTATTATCATTGCCATTTATATAGCACCAACAGATTCCGTAGCGCATTACAATATTATGAGATGGGGGATTGAACTATAAATAGGACAATTACTAGAAAACTTACAGGAACGATAGGTTGAAGAGGACCCTGCTCAAATGAGTTAGTTCTCATTACACTGAAATAACATGCAGCTCAGGGTGTTATCTGGGCAGGAAGGTAAACGGAGCGTATGTGAAATAGAAATGCATGTGACATTTAAAGCACAAAGGTCAGCCAGCACTTTCTGCATTAGGCCAGCTACAGCAATATACTCATGTGAGCCAAGTGCGAACTTCTTACTCTATATTCACACATAATGGAATGCAGGAACAAGGTTTGTGTAAAAATGTATCCCCCAGCCCAATATTGCAGGGATGCTTCCATAAGATATAAAACATCCAATACATATATAAATAATCTGCCATCTAACTAATTATCCGAAAACAGAAAGACTCCAAAAAGAAACACTATAGGTAAAGTAGCTTAGAGCAAATCTGCCCCTTTGAGAATCTAGCAAATAAAATATGCTATGGTGACTTCATTTTACCATATCTATATGAGACAGAATAATATCAATTCTAGCCACTTCCTCTACTGGATGAGTTTGATATTAGTTCAGACTAGCAATGCTGTCCCTCTTCTTGACATTAGAAAAATACAAACTCTTATGGGCAAAGTGCAATAGATCAGCCACATTATACTAACTTCTGCCTTTTGGATTTTATTTCTCTGCAACCTGGAGTTTAGTGAATAATCCTGTTAAACATATAATTACATATAAAGAAAAGGTTGATTTGAAGTGGTCATGGTGCTTAGAGTCTGTATGTGCAGCGTGTGAAATGCTGCCGGAGGTAGAACTCCACCTCCGGCCGCATCATCGGGGCCTCGTCATCCAGTCCGTAATAAGTGTTCTGGGCTGGCTATAGTCCGTTCAGTGCAAATATTGATGGCTGAGAGCAGCCTGCAGAAACCATCGTAAACCTGCGTACAGAAGAGACTCGGCACCAGCAGGACCAGGTATTAGGGCAAATGGTTTGTCCCATTGCCAGAAGAACAGCCCCAGGGTACCCCTACCATCATAACAAATACAGCGGGCTATCAGTGGCTAAGATGGTTGGAGTAACCTTTAAATGATAATATAAAAAGGATAGAGTGTAGATGGGCAACCCCTTAAAGGACCACTATAGTGCCAGGAAAACAAACATACTCGTTTTCCTGGCACTATAGTGCCCTGAGGGTGCCCCAACCCTCAGAGTCCCCCTCCTGCCGGGCTCTGGAAAGGGGAAAAGGGGTTAAACTTACCTTTTTCCAGCGCTGGGCGGAGAGCTCTCCTCCTCCATTCCTCCCCGTCGGCTGAATGCGCACGCGCGGCAAGAGCTGCGCGCGCATTCAGCCGGTCACATAGGAAAGCATTCATAATGCTTTCCTATGGACGCTGGCGTGCAAGCGCCTCTAGTGGCTGTCAATGAGACAGCCACTAGAGGAAATAGGGGAAGGCTTAACCCATTCATAAACATAGCAGTTTCTCTGAAACTGCTATGTTTATGAAAAAATGGGTTAGCCCTAGCTGGACCTGGCACCCAGACCACTTCATTAAGCTGAAGTGGTCTGGGTGTCTAGAGTGGCAGAGCTGGAGCTTGGTGAGAACACAATGGATAAAAGGAAATCTCTCTCGCCCAAGGACAAACGACAGAGGGTAAACAAAGATTAATCGATTTCATTATACACCCCTAACATTATTATAGCCTGCATTATTATAGCCTGCAGGGAGTGTCTACAATGAGAGACTGTGATCTAATGTAGAATAATAAAATCTGTTTCCAAGTGCAAAGCCTGGTCCTGTCGGTTTCATCACTGCCATTAGGCTTTATGAATCACTTGCAATAATGGCATCAGTAATTAGTGACATATGGAACTAAACACATGCCCAGTGTAATAACAGTGGCATTTAGAAATTGTATATGGGTGGTGCGAGGGGGGCACACTCTCTATGAAGAGTTTTTTCCCCTGCTTCTACAATAAACGTCATGTCGTCAGAGTTTTACATCATTTTAAATAGTCCAAATTGTTAACCCAGTCCTGCAGGACCCTGTCTGACCAAGTGTAAATGCACATTTAAAGACTGGTGACTGTCATATTGTAGCTGTGATAGGGGTCCTGACTAACCCCATATAGACATGGAATAAAAGATTTCAAGATAACAGACTACACAAAGACCGTGAAATTTACCGTCACAATTCAATGTCAAAAATAAAAAAATGCACCACTACAAAAATTGGTGATGAAAGGAACACACTAAACCATCAACAAAACTAAGAACATTATTTTGTCTTCTCTAAGCGAGATAGAACTTATTTCCATTAAAGAGAGACTTTCAAGACCTCGAAAACACATTATGGCAAAGATAGCCAAAATGGAAAAAAATTGGGCAGTACTGGAACCTAATGCGCATTAGGCCTTCCCCATAAGAAAGCATTAAATCAATGCATTCCTATCGGGAACGGCAAGGCGCTGGACGTCCTCATGCACAGCGTGATCACACCCAGCGTCGTTACACAGCATTAAACTGCAGGAGGTTTTCTAGTGACTGCCTGGGAGACGGTCACTAGAGGCGGTCTTAACCCTGCAATGTTTATTGCATTTTCTCTAAAACGCCAATGGTTTCCCCTGCAGGAATAAAGTGACTGGGACACTGCACCCAGACAACTCCAGTGGGATGAAGTGGTCTGGGAATATATATTAATCCAATATACCAACAGAATCGAGCCCCCACACTAACCTGAAACATTTTTTTTTCCCTGTAGCTCCCTCAGAAAATGCATATTTCTATTTTACTCTAGGATTTACTTGTCTTCAACGTACAGAAATTGCAATGAGTTTGAAACTTTATATAAAGTCTTTCATAAAGGCCTTCATATTATATAGTTTTTAGAAGTATTGGAGGTTTAGATATATAAACATGTCATGGACATATGTGTCATCATTGTAAAAGAATTTATTCAATTTCCAAGTTGTATAAAAAAGTTTCTGGAAATAAAACTTTTTTTTTTTTTTTTAATAAACCAATTTTTCTTTTAGTTTTTTTTTCCTGGGCTTTCCTATCTCATAACAACTTTGCAAAAGTTCAACCACTAAACGTAAAAGAAAAGCACCTGGACACTCCAAGCACCAATGGAAGTGGGAGTGTTCCATGTAGGCACTGTAACTGCTTCCTCTCATTGAAGTGGTTCTCAACATGGAAGCAAATCTATTGTCTGATAGGAAGACAGCCACTATAATAGTGTGTTAAGCCTACATTGGAAACATTGCAATTTCTACATAACTGCAATGATTTTTACCTCAGGGCCACTGAACCAAGAGCACTTCATTGAGGTCTCCATGTGGGATCCTGCTTTACTCAGGGGTTGTAGCAGAATGCAAACCTATGTACAATAGTAGGACATACGTGGTCTGAAATTACCAATGAAAATGAAAAGTGTGTGAAAAACACAAAGCATTAAACATAACTAGCAAACTGGTTGGTGATAAATGGTTAAAGGAAAAGTGTCAACATGATTGTAAATACCCTGGTGGGTCTAATTTCTACTGAAATGTGCTTTTTGTGGCAGTTTTTGGTTAAATGGCTGGTATTAAAGTTGTAGTCTCGGCAGATATACAGTGCCCACCAGTAATATTTGCACTGTTGGTAAATGAGCAAAGTAGGCCATGAAAAAAATGTCATTATTGTTTAACCCTTTGTACAAAAAATATCCAAAAATACTCTGCTCTCATGGATATCAAACAATTGCAAACATAACAAGTTTATAAAAAAAAAAATTTAAATAAAAATATTGTTACATATGTAAATATGTGTGTCACAATTTTTGGCAATCCGTTTGTCAATAGTTTGGGGTCTTCTAGAACGTCTGATGAGGCTGGAAAATACATAGCAAGGGACCGGAGACCATGCCTCCATAGAGAATCTCTCCAGATACTTCAAATTTCAAAGTTGTAGCTGCTGGACTCGGCTCTTTGGCCAACCTCACAGGTTTTCTATGGGGGTCAAGTCAGGGGACTGGGATATCCTCAACAGCACCTTGACTTTGTGGTGATTTTGATGTGGTTTGGGTCATTGTCCTGCTGGAAGATCCAACCACAACCCATTCTAAGCTTTCTAGCAGCAGTCAGGTGTTAGAGTCCATTGTCCCATGTATCCTAACAAAACGCCCAGGTCCTCTGTCAGAAAAACAGTCAGCACCATATTTAACCATGGGAATGGCTACCACTATGTGTGTGCACCAAACCCTCCTGGACTAGCACTTTACAAATTAAGACGCTTCAGTTTGTTTTTGGATGAGAGTAGAAGCATTTTTTTTTTTTTTTTTTTAAACCATTCTAAAAACACTGTGGCGATGTGGGTGATGTTGGATAGTAAGAGACTTTCTGACCGAAAGACGCAACTAACTTCTGCAATTCTCCTGCTGTGATACATTTTTTGAGATTTTTGGATACGCTTACCATTCTATTCACAATGCGTTGAGACAACATAGACACACGTGCTCTTCCAAGTTGATTCTTAACATTTCCAGTTGACTGGTTCTTAATTATTGTCCTGATGATAGAAAATTTTGCTGCGCAACATAGCTACCGTATATCCCTTGCTCTTACCCATTATGAAGAATGACTAAGGGAATTTGGCCCTTGCAAAACAGGAAGTCATGTTTGAACAGTTTCCTGTTCCTAGTCACCCAGGTGTTCTAAAACATTTAAAATATCAATGGGAATGTACTTCAAATATATTTTTTCTCATATAATGGCAATAGTTGTGCCACATATTTAATTTTTTATTTTTATTTTTTTTTTTTTATAAACCGGTGTTGTGCTTGCAATTGTTTGATATCCATGAGAGCAGGGTATTATTATTGTTTACAATAAAGACAATTTTTAAAGCCTTCTTTGCTCATTCACCCCTCACAATATATTTGTATCCAACATATGTGTATATTGTATCTACAATGATCCTCATAAAATACAAATATTATATAATTGTAATAATATATATTCTAAATTCCAGAAACAAGTATTTAAAATTATGCACGCTAGAACTTGTCACTGCCAGTACAGGTAATAATAACGCAACGTATTCATTCATATTTCTCTGGCTGGTTTTCAAATGTGCATGTTTCTTAAAGGGACACTATTTAAAAAAAAAAAAAAAGTTAGGAGCCAGTTTTTTGTTTTTTTTTAACCAACAAAGCTTTATTTTCAACTACACAAATATTGTTCTTAAAGTGGCCCTATAGCCACCATAACCACTACATCTTAATATAGTGGTTCTGGGGTCTATAGCATGTCCCTGCAGACTTTTTAATGTAAACACTGCCTTTTAAGGGAAAAGGCAGTGTTTACATTTCTGCCAAATTACACCTCTACTGACAGTCACTCAGACGGCTACTACATGTGATTCCTAGTCCATGCATTTCTGGATGGAGATACTGAAAGTTGCCCATATAGATGCATTGATTTAATGCATTTCTATAAAGAGGTGCTAAATGGCGCAGCACTGGGTTTTACTGCACATGTGCAATAGCACATAGCTAGTCACGTAAACAGACATACTGATTTGACACACACATGCTCACTGACTGAAAGACACAAACTGATATGGACACACTCACAAATTATTTTTTTAATTTAAATTTGGGTATTTTAGGCAGGACACCTAAATAGTTATTTTAACACTATAGTGTCAGGAATACATATTATACTATATAGTGTTCCTTTAAACTTACATCTTGAGGTGGTATTATATCACCAGGGGCAAGTAGTAGGAGCCCAGCGCCCTCCAATGTATAAAGGGGAACACAATCCACAAGAACAAAACCCTATGGGGTTGATTTATTAAACAAAGAATGGAAGCAAGTTAAGATGGGAAACTTTACGGTTCAGGCTAAAATTGCCGAGTTGCAGATTGTTCATTTAAAGCTGCATAAATTCTCCCTATATTCGTAACAGTCTTCTGTCTCGTTCATATTGTTGGTAAATGTAGAGAGCAATAATTCCAGTACTGTGTTGCCAACAGGGAAGAAAAACCCAGGAAATGCTTATATGAGCAAGCAAAGTATATCTGAACTTTTTTTCCTGATAAAATTCAGGAATGACAGAAGCAATAATAAAAAAAAAATTAAAAAAAATTATTATAATGTATACAATTCTCATATTTAGCCAAGTCTCTTGCTTTTCACATTACTCATCACCCAAATAAAGGTTAAATGATGTAGAGAATAACATGTTTTCAACCATGTCATTGTGGTTTGGAAAGCACCCTTACAATGTGTTCTACAGCCAGGAAATAGGATCAGTAAAATCAGTAGAATTCAAAACATGTAAGCCTTCCTATAGACTACCTGCATGACATAATATGTGACACATTTTATAAATCCTCAGGCAATTGACAGCATGAAAAAAAAATTTTTTAATTATTTTTTTTTTTTTTTTAGCATTTGTATGGGGCCTAAAGAATGATGCCCAATAAGTCAAAAAGGTTTGAAATAACTCTTTAAAGAATATAGCAATCTGCGAGAATGAGTCTTTACATTACAAAATCATGACTTCAATTGAGTCTTACTGACAAGTGATTTAATATAGATTGGAGTTCAATCAAATCCACACTGGTTATCATGCATATGGAATCACTGTCATTTCTCATAAACAGTATCTAAGTATAAACACAGTATCTATGTAGAGTGTGTGTGTATGACTATGTGTCTATGTGTCTGAATGAGTGCGTGCATGCATGTGAGTGTGACTAACTATATGTCAACACATGAGTTTGTATAAAAGTGAGTATGTGTCCGTATGACACTCTGGGCAATATTTAAACGTTCTGTACTGTAACAGCTTGAAAAATCTGTTTTGTCACTGAAAATGGATTATTTTAAAAAAATATATATAATTATTGCGCTAAAGAAGCAACAGATGAAAAAAGCCTGATTACTTAATTAAAAACCTACAAACATACAATATCTCTTTAGATCCCTGCCAATTAAAATACCACACATTTACTTCAGCACACTACAGCAATGGGTAACACGGTTTGTGTGGAATGAAAAGAGAGCAAGCATTGCATTACAGGTTATGCACAGACCTGTCCAGGAGGGCGGCATGAGCCTCCCTAACTTTAAACACTATTATCATGCGGCCATACTGAGCTGAATTGTACAGGCCAGGCCTAGCCCTCACGAACCCCAGTGGAAACACTTGGAGTCAGAGTGGTAGTGCAATGCAAGCGTTGACAACCTAGCGTGGCTCCTGATCCACAAGAGGCCACAAACCCCAGAATGTTTCCTGACCACTAGTTTAACGTTGTCAGTCTGGGACACACACAGGAAAGCTTTAATGACAAATACATCATTCTCCAGAGCCATGTCAATCAAATCACTGGCGTATCTCATTCCGGACTTCAACTTTAAAATATGGGAAAGACATGGCATCTATTTCCTACACCAACTAATCACGAACACTAGCCTGAAACCCTTTACTGAACTACAATTATCCCACAAACTCCCAACAATAACACACTACCCATACCGCCAAATAGCTTCATGGATACACACACACCCAACCAAACTCCACCTCTCTTACTGAGCCGCATCTTACAGATTTTGAGAAAATGTACGCAGGTAGTAAACCCCTGCGGCAAACTATTTCCATTATATATAATACATTACCCAAGAAAGAGGCACTGAAGGACTACAGTTTCATCAAAGCATGGGAACAAGAGTTACACCAAACATTTAGCGAACCCGAGTGGGAACGAATGATCATAACCCCCAAAAGGTTGACCCTCTGCTCCAAACATGTCGGATTAGGAAAGAAACTACTGTACAGGTGGTACCCGACACCCGCAAGGCTACACAAATTCAGCCCGGCTATACGTAGTTTCTGCTGGACAGGTAAAACTGGGTTAGGGACCATGTCGCACATCTGGTGGCACTGTCCACAACTGACAAACTTTTGGAAAGAGATAGCCAACCTCATTAAAGACAGCACAATGAACAACCTGCCACACAAATTAGAAAGTTATATCCTATTTAACTTCCCAGCTTCCATCCCGAAACCAGACAAATACCTGATATTTCATATACTTATAGTAACACTCAACATAATTGCACAAAACTGGTTCTCGCTAAGAGTACCTACAGTGGCGATGTGCATACAAAAGGTGAACCAATGGTGCCAGTAGGAATCCACTATACAACGACATAACACATAACACGACATAACCCCCATCCCCTGACAAGAAACATCCACAATACAGACAATATAAGGAGATAGCTTGGGATAAATGGGAAAAGTGCCAAGATAAAGCCTCTAGCAATACCTCACAAACATAGGGGAATGAAACTCCCTCGATTTTTTTGGGCACCTTACAGCTATTGGCACAAGGAGGGTCCATGCATAAACTGACACATGACACCCAAATCATTTCCCATCTATATCCCTATATGTTCAAAGGTCACAATAAAGACATAAGAAGCCTGCGAGAGACGGAATATAGTTATTAACAACTTATCTTGTAAACTACATCACAACATTATGCCACATTGGTGACTGCGAACTAACAGAACAACAAAGAGATGAAACCTAGAACGCCATATGGCAACACACCCACGGGAATCACTGACAGGACCTAAACCCTGACACCCCCCCATCTCCAATGATCTGACATTTAGGGGTAAACACCATTTTATTTAATGTACAAAGTGAAACAGAATGCTATGCAATCAACTGTAACAATTGTAAAAATATGAATACCCCAAACAAAACCTGTAAAAACCTGTGTGTATCAAATCAAAAAACCAAACTGTTACCCCTCCCTGCATCTCTCTTCTGTACCCCCCCACATTACTTAAGTTTATAAGATGACAAAACAATAAAAATTGTAAAAAAAAAAACTACAACCACCACACACAATCACACACAGCTAATCCTTTCTCGACGCATTCACCAACAACACAACATTTAGCCAATCCACACAAGCAATCACACTTAGCCATACTCCGCCACCACACACAATCACGCTCAGCCTTCCCACGCAGAGCCACTCTACTATAGGCACCCAGAAATACAGCTGCTGCCTGCCAGGTGTAAAGGACAGAGCGTATAACAATGATTGACAGGGAGACGAGGTGGAGGCAACCAGTTGCAAGAGGTGCAGATGTTTCTATTTAATTTATGCAGTTGCGTCCATACCGTTTCCATGCCTGTATGAGACACTCCTATAAGAAGCATGTCCTCTTCTTCTATGGGACTGGTTTTGTGCAGCAGACGTTTCTGGGATAAGTAGTTCATCTCCCACAGCTATAGTCTTCACACAGGATGACTAGAACTGCATTATATACCAACAGGAACCATATAATGACACAGCAATGTTCACGGAGCTGATTTCTATGGCTCTGCTCTCTTCAGAGATAAGTGAAAGGCTTCCTAACTCTTTCTACATGTCACTAACAGTAGCTTGGCATCTTCATGTCCATCTGCATTGATTGATAGAGATGCTGCAAGTAGACTTGCGCACAAATCCTTTTCACCTGCGACAAACAAATCCCATTCCTGTTAATCTACGCCTGAACGAATCAATCTGTACAGGACTTACGTGACGCATTGTTATGTCAGGGCGTAGATTAACCAGAATTTGATTTGTTGTTGGTGAAAAGGATTTGAAGAAAAGTCTGGCTGCTAGTGACATTAGACGGGACAGGGGAATCACTGAATATCATATCCCCGTTCTATATGGCCACTCTCCGTTCGCTGCTCAGAGCTTCCTGTGTGACCAGGCACAACCATGCTACAAAACAATCGAATGACCAAAAAAAAAAAACACACAAGGGATACACACCACAGGAGAGGGCTAAGAGACATAATAGGAGTCAGGAGGGATTAGATACACACAAAAGGTAAGGGAGTGATGAGAATGACAAAGGATGGGGGGGAGGGGGGGACATGGGGCGGACCTTCACAAAAACCAGGTTGATTACTAAATTGAGAATTCAAAATGAATTTCAAATGTAAGGTCTGCCTGAGTAAGCAAGCTGGAAGCATAGCTGACTTTGGCAGTTTGGGTATCTTGATCTCAAATGTGAAATTCCCTTTCAATTCTCCGTTTAGTGACTACACTTGAAAGAGTCTGAAACAAAACACAAAAGGTTTAAAGTGTGGAATGGGGGGGGGAGGATAGTTTTCTGCAAGATACACCTAGGGAATTTGGCTAAAAAAAATTTAACAAATGTTGCCACTATAAGCCACTCTCAGATATGAGAATAGGATCTGGGTGTACAAATAAACGGTGCATGTTGCTGCAACTGACCAAATAGCACGATACCCTTATATTTAGATTGATGTCAATCAAACCTGTAGGCAAGCAGGTGTTTATTAATTAAAGAAAAAAGGGAAAAAAAAGCAATGATAGTGCAGATTGTATAAAAAATATATAAGCATATATATTTATAACAATTCATAAATTGTGAAGTATCACTTTAAGAAATATTTGGTGAAATCCCAATAGGAAAAAGCTGACATAAATTTATTATCTGCCACATGCAGAAAAAGCAGTACATATATACATAAAATAGAATAATAAAAAATGATGATAAAAAAATAGGGTGACAAGCCCCTTACTAGATAAGGTGGTGAGTTTGACACATATATGTCAACTCACTATCAGAGTTCAATCATTAGGGTGGTAGGCTGCTCGTCCGGCGTTCTTCCTGTTTGGCTGCTAGAGAATCTCCTCGTGTATTGTCTGCTGCCAGAAAACAAACCCCTCCGGACTCCGTGGTCTGTAAGCTCCTCCCCCTTTGTATGAAGTCAACGCGTTTCGCCAATCGGCTTCCTCAGGACGTGCTCACAACCTTCATCTTGGTTGTGGGCTTAAATAGGGCAACAATCCCTCATGATTGGTTTATCACTAATTCAATTGAAAAAGTCCAATTGTTCAATTAAATTAACTAAATATCTTGACATAAAGTTTAATGGGACTTGGATTCAAATCTACAGCTGTCATTAAAGACTCATTTAAGACTCTTAAATGAACAATCCTTTAAAGAGTCTTAAATGAGTCTTTAATGACAGCTGTAGATTTGAATCCAAGTCCCATTAAACTTTATGTCAAGATATTTAGTTAATTTAATTGAACAATTGGACTTTTTCAATTGAATTAGTGATAAACCAATCATGAGGGATTGTTGCCCTATTTAAGCCCACAACCAAGAAGGTTGTGAGCACGTCCTGAGGAAGCCGATTGGCGAAACGCGTTGACGTCATACAAAGGGGGAGGAGCTTACAGACCACGGAGTCCGGAGGCGTTTGTTTTCTGGCAGCAGACAATACACGAGGAGATTCTCTAGCAGCCGAACAGGAAGAACGCCGGACGAGCAGCCTACCACCCTAATGATTGAACTCTGATAGTGAGTTGACATATATGTGTCAAACTCACCACCTTATCTAGTAAGGGGCTTGTCACCCTATTTTTTATCATCATTTTTTATTATTCTATTTTATGTATATATGTACTGCTTTTTCTGCATGTGGCAGATAATAAATTTATGTCAGCTTTTTCCTATTGGGGTTTCACCAAATATTTCTTAAAGTGATACTTCACAATTTATGAATTGTTATAAGTATATATGCTTATATATTTTTTATACAATCTGCACTATCATTGCTTTTTTTCCCTTTTTTCTTTACATATATACCATTATTGCTGGAAGTTACACTTAAAATCGAAACCAGTTTGTGTGTGTGTGTATATATATATATATATATATATATATATATATATATATATATATATATATATATATATATATATATATATATATATATATATATACATACATACACTCTTTCTTCTGTCTTATATATGGTATAAATTGCTCCACTCACTAGCACACATTACTCTCTCTTTTTGGTGGAGTTTTGGGATTACACCAGAGTGTGAAGCAATTTTGAAAACAATTTTGAAAACTATTTAGCACCCAGGTTACATCTGTTCGTATTGTTTATTAATTAAACCATGAATTGTAGTAAATTGGTCACTTGATTGCAAGATTTTTGTCACAATAGACGCAGAGTAAAATTTATTCAAAACTAGCTTGGCTATTTTTATTATTATTTTATATAGTGCCAACAAATTCCGTAGCACCATACAGTGGGTGGACTAACAGACACGTATTTGTAACCAGACAAGTTGGACACACAGGAACAAAGGGGTTGAGGGCCATGCTCAATGAGTACATGCTAGAGGGAGTGGGGTATAGTGACACAGTAACAGAGGGGTTGAGGGCCCTGCTCAATGAGTACATGCTAGAGGGAGTGGGGTATATTGACACAGTAACAGAGGGATTGAGGGCCCTGCTCAGTGAGTTTACATGTTAGAGGGAGTGGGGTATAGTGACACAGTAACAGAGGGATTGAGTTTACATGTTAGAGGGAGTGGGGTATAGTGACACAGTAACAGAGGGATTGAGGGCCCTGCTCAGTGAGTTTTACATACTAGAGGGAGTGGGGTATAGTGACATACAGTAACAGAGTGATTGAGGGCCCTGCTCAGTGAGTTTACATGTTAGAGGGAGTGGGGTATAGTGACACAGTAACAGAGGGATTGAGGGCCTGCTCAGTGAGTTTACATGTTAGAGGAATTGGGGTATAGTGACACAGTAACAGAGGGATTGAGGGCCTGCTCAGTGAGTTTACATGTTAGAGGGAGTGGGGTATAGTGACAGCAACAGAGGGATTGATGGCCTGCTCAGTGAGTTTACATGCTAGAGGGAGTGGGGTATAGTGACAGTAACAGAGGGATTGAGGGCCTGCTCAGTGAGTTTTGGTTATGGGTTAGGGAGAGGGGGTATAGTGACAGCAACAGAGGAATGAGCCCCGCCCAGTGAGTTTACAGCGATGGCGCGGCATGTGCAACAGAGGGATTGAGGGCCCTGCTCAGTGAGTTTACATGTTAGGTGGGGTATAGTGACAGTAACAGAGGGATTGAGGGCCTGCTCAGTGAGTTTACATGCTAGAGGGAGTGGGGTATAGTGACACACTAACAGAGGGGTTGAGGGCCCTGCTCAGTGAGTACATGCTAGAGGGAGTGGGGTATAGTGACACAAAAGGCAACGATAGTATTAGGGAAGTAGATTGGTAAATTTATGCAATTCATTGTTTAAAATATAAACCCCATTGTTTGCAAAAAATACACACTATACCCACAGCTATATGTAGGCCAAAATAGTCAAATTAGAGAAATTCTCCAAGTCACTTCTATTTACATTTAATTTGAAATTCTCAGTTTAGTAAATAACCCTGATAAGCCCTCTGAGTAGTGGGATTGGGGAGATCGAATAAACACCATTACAGACAGCAAAGCTTGCAGTCGCAGCATCCTTTATATTACATAACACAGGTAATAGCCTCCAGGCAGCTGGAACTCAGGAGCAGTTAATGCCATGAATAAAACACGCTAAGAATCTCTCTATCCTTACTTTATCACACTGAGCTAGTTACAAACCATCTCTTATTCAAAGCACTCTGATCTAAATGCAGTCAGTCTAAGTTCCCCATAAACATTGCACTGTACGATCCACACGTGATTCCTAGAAAAAAGACAGATTGACAGGACACATTTTGTTGGTACAATACCCTCAGCTACTTCCCAATCCTGTCTGGACTGTCACCCTGTAACCAGGAACTAGGCTAAGGTATGAAATATAAGGCTATTATGCTACATAATAAAATACCCAGAATTAATTCAATAAGGTTTTCAAATCAATTTTTTTTTTCTGTCATAATAACTTTAACTATTAAGTTATCCGTCCAGCGCTAACATGCAGGGAGTGCAGTGGGGTCCAGTCATGCAGTGGGGTCAGTGGGGTCCAGTGTGGGCGCAGTGAATGGGGTCCAGTGTGGGCGCAGTGATGTTGCAATGGGGTCAGTGTGGGCGCAGTGATGTTGCAGTGGGCTCAGTGTGGGCGCAGTTAGGTCCAGTGAGGGCGCAGTGAATGGGGTCCAGCGTGGGCGCAGTGAATGGGGTCCAGCGTGGGCGCAGTGAATGGGGTCCAGCGTGGGCGCAGTGATGTTGCAATGGGGTCAGTGTGGGCGCAGTGATGTTGCAATGGGCTCAGTGTGGGCGCAGTTAGGTCCAGCGTGGGCGCAGTGAATGGGGTCCAGCGTGGGCGCAGTGAATGGGGTCCAGCGTGGGCGCAGTGAATGGGGTCCAGCGTGGGCGCAGTGAATGGGGTCCAGCGTGGGCGCAGTGATGTTGCAGTGAGTGCAGTGGGGTCAGTGGGCGCAGTGATGTTGCAGTGGGCGCAGTTAGGCGCACTGAATGGGGTCCAGTGTGGGCGCACTGAATGGGGTCCAGTGTGGGCGCACTGAATGGGGTCCAGTGTGGGCGCACTGAATGGGGTCCAGTGTGGGCACAGTGATGTTGCAGTGAGGTCAGTGTGGGCGCAGTGATGTTGCAGTGGGGTCAGTGTGGGCGCAGTGATGTTGCAGTGGGGTCAGTGTGGGCGCAGAGATGTTGCAGTGGGGTCAGTGTGGGCGCAGAGATGTTGCAGTGGGGTCAGTGTGGACGCAGAGATGTTGCAGTGGGGTCAGTGTGGGCGCAGTGATGTTGCAGTGTGGGCGCAGTGATGTTGCAGTGAGGTCAGTGTGGGCGCAGTGATGT
>OW240912.1:413805947-413822897 GCA_933207985.1 Pelobates cultripes | reverse complement strand
GAAAATTGCCCACCTGGCAAGAGAAAAGTCCCAGGATCTTCACTCCATAGCTGCTGTTATAACTGTGTCTCATGTTCAGAGGGCGAAATATCCAATATATCTGGTATAATAAAACACCATTACTGTAAATTAAAGCTACGTATGGGAGGTACCTGTTGTGAGGTAGAGTCTGAAGGTTTGGCTGAGAGTTAAGGTAAAGGACGTGGTCAAGCAAGCAGAGTCAGCAACAGGCTATTTTACATACAAGAACAAAACAAGGATCAGTCAAAGGTTACTCACAATCTGGAAGTGAAGTACAGATTCAGCAGTCAGAAGAGTAGTCAGGCAAAAGAAGAATCAAAAATCCAGTAGCAATCGGAGGAAAAGCACACCCAGGAAATGACCCAAATAAAAGGGACCAGAGTACAAGAAGTGCTGAGATATATATATATATATATATATATATATATATATATATATATATATATACACACACTCTACGGTGATTGCAGATTTACCGCAGCTGGCAGGTAGGTGAAGCTATGGAGTGCAAAAAGCAAAACTGTGTGGAGAGTAGTGCAGGAAATACTGAGTTTTCCTTGTAACTGAATGGGAGAACCAACCAACAGACTCCGGTTCAAATCCCACTGAGACTAAGCAATATGGATGATCTATAGAGTGATCAGTTTAGGTCACAGAGTAAAGGCAGCAGAAAGACTTGGACAATGGTAGATTTTTGCAGAATGAATGGATATGAGGCAATTAAATGGTTTAATGTGGAAAGACAACTGGGACAAAGTTTTTGAGAGAAATAGTCTTTGGAATGAGTGGTTAGAGTAAGAAAGTAATGAAGGAGTTTACTCTCAGTAGGGTACTTGGAAACAATGTCCACAATAACAGGGCAATGATTAAATTGTCTGATACTGGGGCCAAAATATTCACAGGTACAGCCAGAGAGAATAAATACATAACATAGGCTGAGGTCTGAGGATGGTAGCAGACATGAAGGGGTGATCTTAGAGAATAGTCAGGAAGGAGAGCCATGGCCAGGAGACAAGAATGGAGTGCAAGGCACTCAATGTTAGAAATGGCATGGGCAACTCAATAATCCAGCAATGAGGCTAATGATCGGCAATGATTGAAGACAATTATTGTTTAAATCAACTTATGTGAATTAAACATTGAATCATGATATGGGCAAATGAATATCTTCAGGCACTTAGTGTTCAAACAGCAAGCAGTTTTATTGGATCAAAAATAGTAACAGAGCAATTTTTCAACCTTCTACAAGGTGGTGTTGTAGAGAGAGGCACTGAGGCTAGTGGTGTTGTGGAGAGAGGCACTGAGGCTAGTGGTGTTGTGAGGAGAGGCACTAAGACTAGTGGTGTTGTGGAGAGAGGCACTGAGGCTAGTGGTGTTGTGGAGAGAGGCACTGAGGCTAGTGGTGTTGTGGAGAGAGGCACTGAGGCTAGTGGTGTTGTGGAGACCGCCTTGGAGACTATGGTGAGGCCTAATAGAAAGCAGTTGTTGTTGGGTGATTCCATTGTAAGAGGTGTGGAGATGGACAATGGTGGTCTTGTGAGGTGTCTTCCCGGAGCTACTGCTCACAGATACAGGAGACGTATCTGTAATATTGTTAAGCAAGCAAAGCAGGAAGGGGAATTGGATGTACTTGTCCATCTAGGGACAAATGACTTGGCTTGCAATGAGGTTTCAGAGGTTAAGGAAGCTTTTAGTGTTTTTGCCAATGATATACGGCAGGTTGCTTCCACACTGTCATTCTCTGAAGTTCTGCCTGTGCATAACACTCAGAACGACAGGCTGATGCGTATTAGGGACTTTAATTTGTGGCTTGGTGAATGGTGTCGGGAGCAAGGATTTGGCTTTATTTCTCATGGTAGCTCTGTTTGGAATGGAGATAAGCTGTACAAAAAAAGATGGTTTGCATCTTTCTCAAAAGGGAACAAATGTTCTCAGTGAGCAGTTCAGAGGTTTTGCTAGGATGTATTTAAACTAGGAGGGGCAAAAGGGTGATAAACATCAATCCAATTGTCCCCAAAACAAGGACAGAAGGTGCCTGTAGCAAGTGTGTTAAAAAATGATAAGCTTAGAGTCAAGGTTCAAATGCTCAGAAAGTTTAGGAATAAGATCCATGAACTTGTGGCAATAATGGCAACTGATAGTGTAGATTTAGTCTGTTACTGAGACATGGTACAACAGAAATAGATCATGACACGAGAATTATAGGAAAGATAGGGAAGGCAAGAAAGGGGGAGGGGTGGACTTGTATGTGAAGGATAGCATAAAATATAGCCTAATAAAAGTTAGTGAGGCAAACATAGAGTCCGTTTGGGCTACGTTAGAATTTGGTAATCACACAGTAACTCGTGTAGGTGTGATTTATAGGCCCCCTGGACAAATTGAAGAGTTAGATAATCTACCAGTTGAGGAAATAGCTAAAATGACAATGAAGGGGGAAGTTATCATCATGGGTGACTTTAATCTTCCTGATGTAAATTGGAAAACAAAATTAGCTATTTGTGCCAGGAGCACACATATTCTAAACTCCCTACTGGGATTGTCTCTAAAACAAGTTGTTGAGGAGCCAACTCGTAAAGAGGCCATACTAGATTTAGTGTTAACAAATGGAGATTTGGCATCAGATGTTACTGTAGGTGAAAGTTTAGGATCCAGTGATCATCAGTCAGTGTGGTTTAATATAAGAACAGTGACTGAGTCACACCACACAAAAACAAAAGTTTTATACTTTAGAAAAACAGACTTTTCTAAAATTAGAATATGGGTAGAGGAGTCATTATCAGACTGAAGCAATTTAAATGGAGTCCAAGAAAAATGGGATTATTTAAAAGTTGCACTATTGAAGGCAACAGAAAATTGCATTAGGCTTGTCAGTAAAGCAAAAAATTCAAGAAACCACTGTGGTACTCCGCAGATGTGGCCAAAATAGTTAAAAACAAAAAGTTAGCATTTAGGAATTATAAAAAAACCCAGAGTGAGGGAGACAAATGATCTATAAGATTAGGCAGAAAAGAGGCTAAGCAAGTTATAAGAGCTTCCAAATCACACACAGAAGAGAAAATAGCACAGTCAGTAAAAAGGATAAAACATTTTTAGATACATAAATGAGAAAAGAAAAGTAAAACAAGGATTAGTTAGATTAAAAACAAAAGAAGGAAGGTATGTAGAGGAGGATAAAGGTCTAGCTGACTACCTCAATTAATATTTTTGTTCTGTATTTACAGATGAAAATGAAGGAAAGGAACCTCAGTTTAGAAAAAGGATAAATGAGTCATTTATTACACGTGAGTTTACAGAGGAAGAGGTTCTATTTCAACTGTCAAAAGTAAAGACAAATAAGTCAATGGGACCTGATGGAATACACCCAAAGCTATTAAAAGAGCTTAGTGGTGTACTAGCAAAACCATTAACAGATTTATTTAACCAATCATTGTTAACAGGAGTAGTCCCAGAAGATTAGAAGTTAGCGAATGTTGTGCCCATTTACAAGAAAGGTAATAGGGAGGAGTCGGGCAACTATAGGCCAGTAAGCCTTACTTCAGTAGTGGGGAAAGTGATGGAAACCATGTTAAAGGATAGGATTGATGAACATCTAAAAACACATGGATTTCAAGATCAGAGACAACATGGGTTTACTTCAGGGAGATCATGCCAAACTAATCTTATTGATTTTTTTGATTGGGTAACTAAAATTATAGATCAGGGTGGTGCAGTAGACATTGCTTACCTAGATTTCAGTAAGGCTTTTGACACTGTTGCACATAGAAGGCTTATCAATAAACTGCAATCTTTAAGTTTGGATTCCAATATTGTTGAATGGGTAAGACAGTGGCTGAGTGACAGGCAACAGAGGGTTGTAGTTAATGGAATATATTCGAAGCTTGGACTTGTCACCAGTGGGGTACCTCAGGGATCTGTACTTGGACCCATTCTCTTTAATATTTTTATTAGTGATATTGCAGAAGGTCTTGATGGTAAGGTATGTCTTTTTGCTGATGATACTAAGATATGTAACAGGGTTGATGTTCCAGGAGGGATAAGCCAAATGACAAATGATTTAGGTAAACTAGAAAAATGGTCAGAATTGTGGCAGCTGACATTTAATGTGGATAAGTGCAAGATAATGCATCTTGGACGTAAAAACCCAAGGGCAGAGTACAGAATATTTGATAGAGTTCTAACCTCAACATATGAGGAAAGGGATTTAGGGGTGATTATTTCTGATGACTTAAAGGTAGGCAGACAATGTAATAGAGCAGCAGGAAATGCTAGCAGAATGCTTGGTTGTATAGGGAGAGGTATTAGCAGTAGAAAGAGGGAAGTGCTCATGCCATTGTACAGAACACTGGTGAGACCTCACTTGGAGTATTGTACACAGTACTGGAGACCGTATCTTCAGAAGGATATTGATACCTTAGAGAGGGTTCAGAGAAGGGCTACTAAACTGGTTCATGGATTGCGGGATAAAACTTACCAGGAAAGGTTAAAGGATCTTAACATGTATAGCTTGGAGGAAAGACGAGACAGGGGGGATATGATAGAAACATTTAAATATATAAAGGGAATCAACACAGTAAAGGAGGAGACTATATTTAAAAGAAGAAAAACTACCACAACAAGAGGACATAGTCTTAAATTAGAGGGACAAAGGTTTAAAAATAATATCAGGAAGTATTACTTTACTGAGAGGGTAGTGGATGCATGGAATAGCCTTCCAGCTGAAGTGGTAGAGGTTAACACAGTAAAGGAGTTTAAGCATGCGTGGGATAGGCATAAGGCTATCCTAACTATAAGATAAGGCTAGGGACTAATGAAAGTTTTTAGAAAATTGGGCAGACTAGATGGGCCGAATGGTTCTTATCTGCCGTCACATTCTATGTTTCTATGTCTTTGTCACAGTTGACAATATTTTGGATCTGCTTCAAAATGACCTGTGGTAGCGCACTTAATTCCGGTGCTCACTTGGTATTGAGTATGGTTCTATTGCTCTATTTTCATAACATATTGAATCATACATGACACATAGGTTTAAAGTATCTCCTCTTCATGTGTTTTCACAGAGGGACAACACTGTGTTATTAACCTTGATATAGATATTTGGTGACAGAACTGGTGTTATTCCTCAGTTAGACTCCTGCTGCTTTTGTTTTCTTTAATTGACTACAGATTGTTTTTATTATTGCTAGGAGAGGTTTAGTTTAGTTTGACCTACACAACCTATGCAACTCTTTATCTGTTCTACCAATATAAACGGTACATTAACTCAGTATTGGACTAACATATTCTCAGAACAGCTAATAGTCATAAAGTGTGTGTACTATTGCAACTGTGTATATATATATATATATATATATATATATATATATATATATATATATATATATATATATTAGTTATACACTGATCAGTCACAACGTTAAAACCACTGACAGGTGAAGTGAATAACTTTTATTATATCATTACAATGGCACTGGCCAAGGAGTGAGATATGTTGGGCAGGAAATGAACAGTCAGTTCTTGAATATCATGTGTTGGAAGCAAAACAAACGTGCAAGCAAAAATACTTCAAAAAGGGACAACTAGTGATGACTAGACAACTGGTCAATGGGCTGTGGAGGGTGAAAGTCACTTAGCTCCTCCTCCTGATTAGTTGGGGATCTAGACCGGTCTTCCAGCAACCATGTAGGTCTGGTGCAGAGACCACGGTCCCATCTGCACCATTGGGGTCAGGAGTGCTGTCCCACTGTAGTTGGGGAGAGGGACCAGCTGTCTCCTTTTCCGGTATACCGAGCTGCCGCTGGGGAGGGAGACCGGTTGCCTCCCCTCCCCGTGTTGCACACTGCCGCTGGGGAGAGAGACGGGTTGTTTCCTCTCCCTGCATATGTCCTTTGTTCTTGGATGGCCCCAATATCGCATATAGCTTGAGCTCGTAAAGCTGCGCCGCTCGGTTCTCATCGTCCAGTTTGTGCATGGTTGCCATGATCGTCTACGACAAAGGATCTGGGCCATACCTGGTTAGCTGCCTCTTTACCTCATCAATGTAGGCAGCACCCTTGTAGCGATATGTTATGCTTGCTTAGCCCTCACTCTGGGCCACTGAGGGCAGGCCACTGTAGACAGGGACTCTGCATGGTAGCTAGCTCTATCCCTTCTCCTGAGTTCCTCTGTAGACAGGGGTGCTGCACGAGTGCTAACGTTGCCCTCATTTATAGATCAATACGATACCGGTGTCTCCTAGATGCTTCTCCTTGCACTAAGATGCCATCCCACCGCTGCCACCAAATGTCACGGACCGCCTGGCACTCTGAGTACCTCTGCCAATCAATGCTCTTTGTGCTTTCTGAGGGCTCCAAGCACTCCACCAGACACCATAAGCACTGTAGACCCCATGAACCATCGCAGCTTGGTTGGGGTCTCGCCGTCCTCCACCCACCCTGGACCCAAGACCAGGATCCATTTCCCAGTGGGTAGACCTCTCCTCCTCCAGAGTGCATAGCAGGAACAGCTCTGAGAAGAGCTAGTGATTATACCTAGGGGAGTATAGTGATTAAAGCAATCCCCAAAGTGTAGTTCCCCAATCCCCCAAACAGGAGCCAAGAATTCATGAAAGGGTAAAGCAGTTCTCTTTAATGCAAGCTTACAATTTATACATACATTTAGACCCCCAACAGCCTAATTTACATACAATAGGCTACATAGAGCACTATAGTACCAGGAAGGGTGGGGTCAGACAATAGCAAGGGCTGATGGGAGATTGAGGAGTGACAAAGCAGCCAGTATTCACTGGTCTGGCAGTGTCCCTGGACAACGCCCTGCTGGGGAAACAATAGGACAGGAAAAAGGGGGAGGGGGAGAAGCACAGACAAGCAATACATTCAACATACTCCTCCTCTGTGTCTGAGAGAATTAATTATCTCCAGGTACAGAAAAACACACAATTTACAAACACCCCAAAAGTACCCCCAAGATGCATGGAATCCCCACAAGAGTCACATTCTCGTATAGCCCTGATCTGGGTGACAAACATATCCAAAAATCAGATTGGTTCTGTGGTTTGATTTTTTTTCCATGAAGTCCCTTTTTTAACATGTGTTTTTGCAGGGTCCATAATCCTTGGGCAAGAGGCTGGCAAGCAGGGCCCTCCAAGTATCAGTGGCAAGGTTACTTTTGCCACACATGGTAACTTTGCAGGAGTGGGGGAAGGATACAGAAGAAAATACATGAAGAGGGGGAAGGGAAGGAGTTTATTCATCTTGCAGTCTGTCCGACATGTGTGCGTGGTCACTGAGGTCATCCCCGACATGTATGTATCTTCAAGCGGAGGTCTGACAGGTTTTGTTTGCTCATGGTCTATGTATTGTGTACATAGTGCTCTGTGCACTGTCCTTATATGTCTAAGGTGGTAGCTTTCAAATAGATATATACTTGTTAAAAAAAAAAAAAAAAAATGTCACCCTTCACCGATTATGGCTTAGTATCAGAAGTAGATGGAGTCACAATTAATGGGGTATAGTAGCTCATCCATGATCAATAATAATTGTTGTGTTGGCACTCTATTACAGAGTGGTGCAGGTATTAGAGGCAATCCCCATAAGGACCTCAATGGTATATACAAAAAAATAGCTTTTAATACTGCACTCAATAGCATATAATATGCATCAAAACGAATCAATATGTTGATATGCAAAAATGTATTTATTATACAGTTAATGACACAAAATTGTAAAAAAGAAAGACCACTATTGCCAAATATACAGAATGATGATCACTCTGTTAATTCATCTGCAATAGTTATGACAAAATTCCATGATATATATTAAAAGGCTTGGCCTGTAGTTGTGGGAGGGGCTTGGTTTCCCTATATAAAGGCTGCCAATCCACTCCCACATTACCGTAATGGTCTGGCGAGTCTGAAATGTTACTTCCGGTTCAGACCGCCATCTTGGATTCCTCTTACCTGTTTCCTCGTGGTCTCCTGGTCCGGTGCCCTCCTGAGTTGTTCCGGGCTCTCCAGTGCGCTTTTCCCGCCGCCACTGCCGACTGCACAGCTTCCCCGGTACTGCTGCCGCCAAAAAAACGTAAGTGGGCCCGCCGTAAAGCAAACCGCTTCACATTTACGGCTTAAACGGTGGAGCCCCATTCGCATTCAACCGCATTCGGTTACTTTCGCCTAAATACACTTCGCCGCTAAGCTATGTAATTCATGTTTTAGATTTCATACGAACGCTGCATTCGGCTAGATACTTAGGATTTCTACTATACAAAATAGTCATTATATACTATCATCACATTCGACTCAAATTCGTGCATTTCTCACTAATTATACAAGATCCTGCATCCACTTCTTAGGTGGAATCTCGCCCCCTACAGGTCAATAATGATATAGCACCAAAATAAATACAAATTAAAATAAAAAAAAATTTTTATTTTTTTTTAATTATGCTACACTTAATTCAATCCTGATTTCTGACATCTTCCAACAGGTTTCCTTACCAGAATTCATATTAAAATTTGGGGACCCAGTGATCGGTATCAATTATACTTTATAGGTTGGTAACATCGTCATATGATTCACATAAATGACCATATAAACATATGATTTTAGGAAATTTTTTTATAATTTACTCTCCTAGGTTAATCATTGGAACGGTAGCTTTTACAAGCAAGGAGCCGGTTTCTTTTGATTATATCTCCTCCGCAGTTATCGGGTAGGTTCTGGTCCACGATCTGGCCTAACTACCACCCCACTTTCCAGATATTTACTTATCATCTTATATCTATAGGTCAACTACCCGACAAATATCACAGTTACGTCATTGAGAGATCAGCCTGACTCACTATCAGGTACTACGCCAGAACCCAATATACCCTAAAATATTGAGGGGTACTGGTCCCAGGTTAGGTGGCCCAATTAGTTAAAATATTTCTGGTCTTAATCCATAGGCTAGTGGTCCCGCGAGGCCAACATCCCTAACCTCACACTCGGAGGTAATACGTCCCTCGGGCCAAATCATAGCTAGCCGCCTCGCATCAATATACAGAGAGGGCCTCACCTGTCACTCCCAATCTTTTTATGCTTTAAATGACACCGAGAGGCCTACACCCCGCCACAACGTTCGGTGGCCTCAATCTTCCCCTCGGGCCCACGCATAGATAGTGCCTCTCAAGCCGCTTGGCAACTAGCAGGGTCTCATCTGTCACTCTCAAAAGAAGTTTAATTGTTTCACCGCTTGGTACTTAGCTAGCCCACCAGTACCCACCCACAATACATTTTATACGACTGACTGTTTATATTTATAATTTCAGTTATGTCACTAACGCCTGATATCCCTGAAGAACTGTCACTAACTAGCACACCCGCTAGGCCTGCCACCCCTGTTCCGGGTACAGACGTGAATAGCCCTGCATCCCTTAGATCGTGGACCATACCACGTCTTACATCTGAACTAAGAAGACGCTGCATCCCTTTCCCGGCTACAGCTAGGAAGGCGGAGTTGTATAGGCTATTATACACTACCACTGACAACTCCGATGCAGGGGAAGGCCCTAGTGGATCGCAAATGCCAGCATTTCATGCTATGATGACGTCCCTTATGGCATCCATAGGGACAATCAGCGACAGGCTGGACAAATTGGAGGCCGGTAGTGTTACTCAGTCCACAAATGCAACGGTCACCACTCAGCCTCTTGCTAATACCTTACCCGGTAATACCCTGGCAGCTACGGCTGACATAGAATCCATTGATCCTTCACACATGGTCCCAGCTCACCTTAAAAAAGACATTCTGGAAGGCAAGGACGTTAACCTAGCTTCATTGCTCATTGCCTCCCAGGATGTCCTTGAGAACAGGACCTTTGCTTGTGGGGATGTTTCCGTAGTCCTTAGAGCTAGAGACCCTCGCCTAAACAAAAAATTGAACATCCCAGAATTTGTATTAGGGTTTGGCATCTATAGGGATGTATATTGCACTGTATACCCAGGGAAAAGAGCCGAGCTGGATACGTACATGCACAAGTTGGTGGATCTGGGACACAAATACGGTGGTACAGCGTTTTACGATTACCACCGTTCCTTCTCTGCAAAAGTGGCAGCAGCTCTGGCTCAGTTCAACTTAAACATCAATTGGAGCAAGTTGGACACTGAGCTATTCTGTAGGCACTTTGCAGGCCTCAGGCCCCCAACTTGTGCAGTATGCTCATCAGCAACCCACAGCACAAATTTCTGCCCTAATACAGCTGAGGTAGAACAAAACCAAGCAGCAACTAACCCCCCAAGATCAAATAAAGGTTTGAAAGACAAACTAGGAAGAGATATTGTCTTCTTAGGGAAATCCCAAGTATGTAACAATTTTAATGCCGGCAATTGTGGTTTTAGTTCCTGTAGACTAATGCATGCATGTTCACATTGTTTCAGGGCTCATTCCAAGACAATGTGCCCAAATAAAGCTTTCCCAAAACCCTATCTCACATGCGTGAACCTCAGCTTATTCACCGATTTGCTACGTCTACACCCATCACGACACTTCAGCGACTATCTCATAACAGGATTATCGGAGGGATTTCACACAGGGTTGATACATTTACCTACAGGCACACTGGAATGTGACAACTTACTTTCCACACGGGATGACCCACAGCTGGTACTTAAACTTATCACAACCGAGGTGAAACAAGGTTTTTTGCTGGGTCCATTCCTTTCACCACCCTTCAATTCTTGGAGAACCAATCCCATTGGGATTGTCACGGGGAAAAACTCACTTAAACCCAGGCTGATCATTGATTTATCCGCACCACATTCCTCCACGGTCCCTAGCCTAAATTCACTGATACCATCTGAAGAGTTTTCACTACATTACGCCACTATCGACCATGCCATCGGGGCTATCATTAAAGCTGGCACAGGGGCATGGTTAAGCAAAACGGATGTAGTAAATGCCTTCAAACTACTGCCTATGCACCCTACACTTTGGCACCTTCACGGCATTAAATGGGAAGGGTTATACTATTTCTTCACTCGTCTCACTTTTGGCTCTAAGAGCAGCCCGCGTATTTTCGACACATTTGCAGAGGCTTTATGTTGGTTGTTGCTAAATGTTTACCAATGTCCCTCTGTGATTCACTATTTAGACGACTTCCTCACAATTGAGAACAACACAAGTCCACCCACAAGTTTAAAACACATGTTGGCATTATTTGAGTCACTTTCTGTTCCAGTCTCCCCACACAAGACCCTGGGGCCCGCCACCCAGATGCAATTTTTAGGAATACAACTAGACACAGTACACATGCAGGCCAGCCTCCCTCAGGAGAAAATTGAGCGTATCCTGGCAAGTATTGACCACTACCTACAGCAAGGTCGTTGCACTAAGAAAGACCTACAATCATTGCTGGGATCGCTTAATTTTGCAATGAGAATCATTCCCCAGGGGAGATCATTTATTTCACATTTGCTATCATTATTTCCACAATTCACCTCAGACACATCTTACATTTCACTAGACAAACATGCGACATCCGATTTGAGCATGTGGAGGATTTTCCTCACTTTTTGGAATGGGCGTGCCATGTTTATACCATCTCACTTAGACACTTCACCTACAATATGGACAGACGCTGCAGCAAACACGGGGTTTGCAGCCATATGGGGTGACCTATGGCTCGTGGGGCCATGGCCAACTGAGGTCAAATCACTCACAAAATTCACAGAGACCTCAGCTTTATTCGAATTGTACCCCATCGTGGCTGCGGCCGTTACCTGGGGCCGCCAGTGGTCCGGTCACACGGTGAGGTGCTATTCTGATAATATGGCTACTTGCCATATTGTCAATAAAGGCCGGTCATCATCCCTGGTAATTATGAGGCTATTGAGACGACTCACATGGATAGCAGCCACTTGTCAATTCTTTCTAACATGTATTCACGTTCCAGGGTGCACAAACATCAGTGCTGATCACTTGTCTCGATTTCGTTTTCAGGAATTCTTCACGACACTACCCACCGCCTCCAGACGGGCAACTCTAGTCCCACTTTTCACAGACATGATAATGGATTAAAAGCTTTGTTAAATCACGCACGTCACATTTCTCACATGCACTCTCTGTAAACACTAGAAACACTTACGACAGAGCTTTTCACATATTCAAAAAATTCATCACTGAATTTCACATTCACGATATGTTCACGATAGAAGCAATATTGGGTTTCACTTCTTTTTGCCACATCAACCTTAAACTATCATTTAACACTATAAAACTATACCTTACGGGAATTCAACACCACATGCTAATTTAACAACCCAACGCCACGAGTTTCCTGTCCTCATATCAAATCAAGACAGTTCTTAGAGGCATTAAGAAATTAGATACACATATCCCCGAGAAACGACTACCTATTGATAACCACATATTTCATGCACTAGTAAACTTGTTAGATTCCTCTCCTTTTGAGCCCAGGACAAACACGGTAATAAAATCAGCCATATATCTTGCTTTTTATGGATTCCTCCGTCCCAACGAATTCACAACTAGGACTATCACGTCCCCTGATTACCTAAGAACTATGGACTTAGCGAAACAGAACGACCATTACCTACTTACGCTAAAACACTCAAAAACCAGCGCCATAGGTCATACCGTTACGATCCCCTTATACCCTACTCATAACAAATGGTGCCCTGTACAAAATTTTGACAATTATCTACTATCACTCCACAAACAACCATTACAACCTTTGCTAGAACTGCACCGTAACGTTCTAACTACAGTAAAGTTTATGCTCTATGTAAGACTGCTGTTGACTAGACTCGGCTTGAACCCTAGTCAATTTTCGGGTCATTCTTTTCGAATCGGAGCAGCATCTACAGCTTCTGCTAACCACATTCCTCCGCACATCATCAAAACAATGGGACGCTGGAAATCTTCCGCTTATACTCTTTACATACCCAATCCTGTTAAAGAATTAAGACTAGCTTTCTGTGACTTATCTAAATAAAGTTTTGCTCAACGTATTACGTCTTATGATAATTTATTTTTGCCCACTTTTACAGGCCTACTCCTCTGTCGGTTTCAGCACACCACAACCGACTAATTCCAAATATTGATATGTTATTATATGCTATGTTCCCATATACGGCTATATTGCCACGACCACAAATTAAAAGGCTTGGCCTGTAGTTGTGGGAGGGGCTTGGTTTCCCTATATAAAGGCTGCTAATCCACTCCCACATTACCGTAATGGTCTGGCGAGTCAACCCACCCACCACTCCCTCTATTACAAACACCCTCTAAGGTGGGCCCACTTTTACAGGCCTACTCCTCTGTCGGTTTCGGCACACCACAACCGACTAATTCCAAATATTGATATGTTATTATATGCTATGTTCCCATATACGGCTATATTGCCACGACCACAAACATACAAAGTATTTACAACTATATACCACCTATGGATATTATTTAGATGAAGCTGGTAGTTCATATATCTGGGGGATCCACCTCTAATTGATTAGTAATAACAAGTGATAGTCTGATCAGACAGAAAAAATTTGTGGGGAAAAAAATGAAATATAAGTAAAAGAAAAGGTGAAAAATAGGTGAAAAAATTGGTTGGATCTCACCACAGATCTTTTGGAGCTATAAATCTAGGATGTAGAGTGAGGTCCAATCAATTGTGTACCGATGAAGCATGCTGTATTCAAGAGTGTCACTTCATCAGATAAGTGGTGATGAAGGTTAGTCCCCATCCGGTCCGGTCACCGTCTCCTGTCTCATGTTTTCCTGGGCTGGAATGCCCCTTCGAAGGCCTTAGTTGCAGGAGTAAAATTACTAAACATTTATACCAAATAATGGTAGCGGCCAATGTAACTAACGAAATGGCCCACCCCTAAACGTACACACATAATGACGTGGTAATGTCACATCGTGCGTTCTCACATCATGCGTGGTGACATCATTAAAACCAACTTTATTGTTCAAACACAACATACAATACAGTTCTATATATGTAAGAGTTTAACATTAATATTGTTATTTCTATTATTAAGCCTTAAATGAGAGTGCAAAGGGGATTGTAAGGAATAGATACTAAAAAGAATGCACTAAATACAAATGGAGAGTTATTATATCTTTCAAGGAACTAGCACACATAAATAAATATTGCAACCAAAAAACCGAGCAATATCACTGGCAATTGTTGGAATTAAAGCATCTCATTTAATAAAGAACATCTAGCATATTTCATAACCAGAAGGTAAAGTACCACAATAAATATAACAAAAATATCAATAATAATAAAAGAAGGGGGATATGGGATTCATCAGTACAGGAAATAGAGCCTGAACAAATGTCTTAGACAAAGGCTGTCCCGTCTAACTGGCTATACCATTGGGACATATATTTTATTATCCCGTTTCTAGCATATTTTGTATCCCAATATAATTATACCTGATTGCTCACATGCAGCTGGGGCCCAAGGGCGACAAAAAATAAAGAATAATAATGTGGATTTATTTATTTTTTTAAATAATAAAAAATATGAGAAAATTTGATAAAAAAGAAAAAGAATGATTATAAGTATGACAAACCAGGCGTGTAATCCCAAAAAGAATCCCAAGATATATAGTAGATCTCCTGGAAAATGTTATATTGTTGGGCGGCGTCTAAGGACATGCGTTCATATGTGTAATATAGATGGCTTTTTTTTTCTTGGAGTTGTAGTAAAATAGGACAGGTTTTTGTTTCCACTGGGTTGCAATGAGATTCTTTGCTGCCAGCACAAAAGTGGCTGATTTGGGCATTCGAGGAAGGTAGAGAACAAATAAGCAGATGTTTATATCAAGCTTATGTGTAATAATGTTCCATCTAGAAACCAGGGTTTGAGGCAGGTATTTTTAAAGCTGAGACTGATGTGTGTGTGTGTGTATGTATGTATGTATGTATATGTATGTGTGTGTGTGTGTGTGTGTGTATATATATATATATATATATATATATATGCATACAAGTTTTATCTTTTTCACCACTAATAAGTCCTTGGAGTGCTATCATTTCAAACCTGTATATATTTATGCGGACAAGCACCGGGCCCTATTCAATTATTTTACTGGAGTGCAGGCAAACGGACAATTTAAATATATTATTATTTATATATATATATTGTAATTATTATATTATTATAAATGTATCTGTGTCTCTTGGTTTCAGATAGTGAAAACTGCATAAAATGCACAGAGTATGAATGGCCAAACATGGAGCAAGATCGATGCATTCCCAAATTAGTGGAGTTTCTCTCCTACACGGAAGATGTGTTGACTGCAATATTGGCATCAATCTCAGTTCTGTTTTGCTTGTTAACCATATTAATAATATTTATTTTTATTTCATTTTGGGAAACACCACTTGCCAAAGCCAATAACAGGAACCTCAGCTTAATTCTCCTTGTCTCCATCATGCTGAGCTATCTCTGTGTGTTTTTATTCCTTGGACGTCCTGTGGATATAACCTGCATTCTCCGTCAAATATCTTTTGCAATCATCTTCTCGGTAGCTGTGTCAACTGTATTGGCCAAAACAATCATGGTTTATATTGCTTTCAAAGCCGCCAAACCAAACAGTGTGTGGAAAAAGTGGATTGGAGTCAAACTGTCCAATACTATAGTCGTGTTCTTTTCCTCTGTTCAAGTTACAATTAGTATAATTTGGTTGACTATTTCTCCCCCCTTTCAGGAGACAGACACTTATTCTTATATAGGAAAGATCATCATTCAGTGTAACGAAGGCTCAGTTATTGCATTTTACTCTGTCCTGGGTTACCTGGGGATTCTGGCAGCTGTTAGTTTTATTGCAGCTTATTTAGCCAGGACATTGCCGGACAGCTTTAATGAGGCCAAGTACATAACTTTCAGCATGCTGGTGTTCTGCAGTGTTTGGATTGCGATGATCCCAGCTTATCTGAGCACCAAAGGGAAATACATGGTGGCTGTAGAGGTTTTTACTATATTGGCTTCAAATGCTGGACTCTTAGTCTGTATATTTTTTCAAAAATGTTACATAATGATTTTTAGGCCAGAGATTAACACAAAAGCATATTTGCTTAATAGATTATGAAGGCTTCTACTCTGAATGAATGTTTATATATATATATATATTTGTGTTTCTCGTGTAATATATATTAGATATATTGATGATTTTGCTATGCTGCATATTTAATTAATTTATTTTTTTCTGTCTTTTTTTGTTTGTTATTAAAGGGCACATTTTCCTATCGGCATCACCTTTGATTAAAAAGCAAAATATATTTGGCGGGACCACTACTCTGCCATAGCCCTCAGACAGCGGTAGAAACAGGGCATAATGTAAACATTAACGCGGAAAGACATACAGTACTGTAGCACCTAGACACCACTGTTACTCCCACATTAATCACTGTTCTAGCAAAGTACCAACATTTCTGTCCCAATAAAGCTTTTGGTAAAAAAAAAATGGCAATCCACTGGAAATATGATTTATCTTTCAAAATAGATTAAACCAAAACACAAATGTGCACAAGGAAAGGATGAAGTAAGCCAATCACCCACATGTTCAAATGAGCCTAAACTGGAAATCTATAAAACCAATGTGTAATAGTAACACAACGTGCTCTGGAATAATCAAATGTTGAAAAGTTACACATAGCACTTAAAACACTAATGACAAAAAAAACCTTCTCTGAGAGATCACTATTCATCTCAAAATACATTCACTACAACTATGAATAAGAACATATGTAGCAAAGATATATAAGAATAGTTGGCTCATAGAAAGTCAAAATTGATTACCAAATTTAAGATTTTATCAAATATTATTGTTAAACAGGAACTATTTACAGCCAATAAAATCACGGCAGCAGACTGGAAATTGCAGAAAGGAATAGTTTTGTTAAATAAATAAACAAATTC
>OW240912.1:413769689-413805847 GCA_933207985.1 Pelobates cultripes | reverse complement strand
GATGGTAGATGGAATAGGGAGCCTTTGAGTAGGAATCAGTGCGCGTACTGTAAGGAAGAAGGGCATTGGAGGAACGAGTGTCCGCAAAAAGAGCAGTATGAGAGAGACTTACCCAGGGCAGGTTACGGAAACTTTAGAGGCAGAGCGAGAGGTAGAGGAGGCCCCGGAGGGAGTAATGGTAATAGAGGGAGTAATGGTAATAGAGGGAGTAATGGGAACAGAGGAAGTGTAAGGGAAGATAGGTACTATCCAGCAGCGCAAAGGTCCCGCGATAGAGAAGGTAGGGACTTTGTGGGATTGGCTGACACGGTCATGGAGGACTATTGATACCGACCGGGCTCCATCCCCCTTGGTCGAGCGGAGCCTATGGTCGATGTATCAATAGGGGAAAAAAGGAGTGCGTTTATGATCGACACTGGTGCTGAACATTCGGTGGTGACTAATCAAGTTGCTCCTCCATCTGGAAGAACTATTACTGTAATAGGAGCAACTGGAAGAAGTGCTGAAAAACCGGTTCTTAAAAGTCGACTCTGTACATTGGGAGGCCACGTAGTAAAGCATCAATTCCTTTATATGCCTGAGTGTCCAGTCCAATTGCTGGGACGTGATATGCTATCCAAATTACAAGCGCAGATTACGTTCCTACCAAATGGAACAACATCCTTAAAGTTTAATGGACCCTCAGGTATTATGACATTGTCCGTACCAAAGGAAGGAGAGTGGCGACTTTATACAGTGTTGACTAGCCAAAACCCGAGGAGTGATGAATCCTTATTTAACATACCAGGAGTTTGGGCAGAGAACAACCCACCAGGACTGGCCCGCAATATTCCACCTATTAAAATCGAACTAAAACTTGGGGTTATCCAGTAAGCCTGAGACAATATCATATTCCGCAGAAGGCTAAGAAGAACATCCAATCTTATCTGGATAAGTTCATACGGTATGGTATCCTAAAATTCTGTACTTCCCCCTGGAACACCCCATTGCTGCCTGTTCAAAAGCCAGGTACAGATGAGTATCGACCTGTGTAGGACTTGAGAGCAGTCAATGATGCGGTTGTTAGTATACATCCAGTCGTGCCCAATCCATATAACCTGCTTGCTTTAATTCCGGGCGGGGCTACTTACTTTACAGTCTTAGATCTCAAAGATGCCTTCTTTTGCCTCCGAATTGCCGCAGAAAGCCAATGTATCTTCGCTTTCCAATGGGAAAATGCTGTAGCGGGCTCGAAACGCCAAATGACCTGGACAAGATTGCCCCAGGGGTTTAAAAATTCACCTACCCTATTTGGTTCAGCTCTAAGTCAAGATCTACTAGATTTCGAGTCTATCCCAGGAGAGTGTGTATTATTACAATATGTAGATGACTTGTTGATAGCAGCAGTTACAAAGGAAGTATGTCAGCAAACAACGCACGATCTACTACACATTCTCTGGAAGGCAGGATACAAGGTGTCAAGAAGGAAGGCTCAGTTGTGTTTGCCAACTGTCAAATATCTGGGATTCCATATCTCTGAAGGTCAAAGAATTATGGGGCCAGAGAGAAAAGAAGCTGTGTGCCAAATACCGATGCCCAGGAATAGAAGACAAGTGCGAGAATTCTTGGGGGCAGCAGGCTTCTGTAGGATATGGATTCCCAGCTACGCGATACTGGCAAAACCTCTGTATGCAGCTATCAAAGGTACAGAGCACGACCCCTTCTTATGGACTCAAGAACAGCAAACGGCATTAGAAGATGTGAAGAGGGCTTTGATGAGTGCCCCAGCATTAGGTCTACCTGACCACACACGGCCATTCTACCTGTATGTACATGAGCAAAGAAGAATGGCTGTGGGAGTATTGACACAGTACT
Organism: Pelobates cultripes; assembly: GCA_933207985.1. NCBI lineage: Eukaryota > Metazoa > Chordata > Amphibia > Anura > Pelobatidae > Pelobates > Pelobates cultripes. The sequence goes on along the minus strand of OW240912.1, from coordinate 413,803,993 downwards.
TGGGATCATGGCAAAGACCTGTTGCCTACATGTCTAAGCAACTGGACATGTCTAAGTAACAGCCGTATGACCAAGTATCAAGCAATGTTGTGTGAAAACCCAAGAGTGCATTTAGAGACTGTAAATACCTTAAATCCAGCTACCCTTTTGCCACGACCTACTGAAAGTCAACATGATTGTTTGGAAGTAATGGATAAAGTATTTTCAAGTAGACCAGATCTTCGTGATTTTCCCATCCAGAACCCTGATGTTCAATATTACACCGACGGCAGTAGTTATGTAAAAGAAGGGATCCGCTATGCAGGATATACAGTAACAACGATAGACAAGGTGATAGAAGCTCGGCCACTGGCAAAAGGAACATCAGCACAAAAGGCAGAATTGATAGCACTGACACGAGCGTTACAATTGGCTGAAGGTTTAAGAGTGAACATCTACACGGACTCCAAGTATGCGTTTTTAACCACTCATGCCCACGGAGCTTTGTATAAAGAAAGAGGACTATTGAATTCAGAAGGCAAAGAAATCAAATACGCAGCTGAGATCCTACAACTATTGGAAGCAGTGTGGGAGCCGAAAGAAGTCGGTATTATACATTGTCGGGCGCATCTGAGAGGAGATGGTGATGTAACCAAAGGGAATCGGATGGCAGATAGTGCAGCTAAGCGTGCTGCTGAATCAGGAAGACAGGAATATGTGGGGCATATAGCTGCTCTTATACCAACTCCACTGTCTCAATGGACTCCAATTTATACAGCTCAAGAAGAGGAGTGGTTAAGGACTGAACCTGGAAAGTATTTGGAGAACAAATGGTATCAGTTAGAAGATGGAAGAATAGTTATTCCAGCATCACTAGCGGTAGAAATTGTCCAAAACTATCATAACGGGACACATTCTGGGAGAGACAGTACAGAAGAATCTCTCAGAAAACATTTCTACATACCAAGATTGTCCAACTTGACTCAGGCCATTGTACGTAGATGTGTAGCGTGTGCTAAAAATAATGCAAGACAAGGACCAGTAAAGCCACCAGGAGTCCAGTTTATGGGGGGACTTCCCATGTCCGATTTACAAATTGACTATACAGTGATGCCTAAATCGGGTGGACATCGCTACCTGCTGGTAGTGGTGTGCACCTATTCAGGCTGGGTAGAAGCATGTCCTACTCGTACAGAGAAAGCAGGAGAAGTCGTGAGATTCCTGCTACGAGAAATAATACCCCGATATGGACTACCCTGCTCTATAGGATCGGACAATGGTCCAGCTTTTGTTCATCAGTGCCTACAACAATTGACTCATATGCTTGGTATAAAGTGGAGGCTTCATACGGCATATAGACCCCAGAGTTCTGGTAAGGTAGAGAGAATGAATAGAACTATTAAGAATCAGTTGGCTAAAATGTGTCAGGAAACCCAACTTAAGTGGAACGTTCTCTTGCCCATAGCTCTATTGCGAATCCGTAGTACACCTACCAGAAGGATGGGCCTCTCTCCTTTTGAAATCATGTACGGGCGACCACCTCCCGTGCTTGGTAACTTAAGGGGGGATTTGAGTCAGTTGGGAGAAGGAATTACCCGGCAGCAGGTTGTAGAGTTGGGTAAGACTATGGAGGAGGTACAGAAATGGGTACAAGATAGATTACCTGTGAATATTTATCCCCCAATTCATAGTTACCACCCAGGCGACCAAGTGTGGATTAAAGAGTGGAATAATGTGCCGTTAGGGCCCAAGTGGAGAGGTCCTTATGTTGTTCTTCTGTCTACCCCTACAGCGATAAAAGTAGCCGAAGTGGCTCCGTGGATACATCACTCCAGGGTTAAACCAGCAGCAGCCGATTCCTGGCAAGTTACAGCAAATCCAGAGAATCCCTGCAAGATCCGGTTAAAACGCACGACTCAGTCGGAGTGACGAGGAACCTTGTGGATTACAAATTTTATTGTTTCAGAGACTTGGTAAGTGAGTGAGAAGGCCATAATAAAGCCTGTCCACTCACCAACGAGTGTATAAGTCAGGGAAAGTCTTGAGGGGACCCCTGTGAAGACGAGCAGAACTCCATTCCCTGCAGTCCTTACATCCTGGAAGCTGAGGTGCCTTCACACGGACGAAGACTGAGGATGACGACGAAAGATGTATTTTTAATAATGTTTATTTATGTGTATTTTTATATTCAGGAAGGTAGAGGTACCAACACTCCTAGCTGTGAGGTATGCATTAAGACTACAAGAACAGGTAACCATATAGCCCAGACCCTAATTTGGCATTCGCAATATGAGTGTAAAGGAGATGTATCAAGATGTAGATACTTAAATATAGAATATAGTGTGTGTCATTTAGGAGTAGGAGAACCTAAGTGCTTCAGTCCTGAGTATCAACCCCGTACAATTTGGTTGACTCTCAGAAATGGAGATTCTCAGGGGACCCTAATTAATAAGACGGTATTAAAATCCGTATATTCTTCAGGTGCTCTGCTATTTGATGCGTGTAAAGCAATATCAAGTGGTAGAAAGCCGTGGAATGTATGTGGGGATCTTAGATGGGAGAGGACGTATGGGTCTAACGATAAATATATTTGTCCCAGTAGTAAAAATAAATATGTAAGTCCAAGATGCCCAAATAGAGATTATAACTTCTGCCCATATTGGTCTTGTGTGGGGTGGGCGACTTGGGGACAGACAGCAGACAAGGACATGATTGTGACTAAGTTGCCTACTGATCCATATTGTAAGTCTATGGAATGCAATCCAATCCATATACTTATAAATAACCCTGACAAGTTCTTAGATAAATATGGTAATTTATTTGGGTTTCAAATATATGGGACGGGTTTAGACCCTGGGACAATATTGTTTATAGGGATAGAGACTGATACGGTAACCTCCCAAACTCATCAAGTATACCATTCCTTTTATGAAGAGATGAGCATAGATAATAAGATCCCCCATAATGCTAAAAACTTGTTCATTGATTTAGCCGAGAGTATTGCCGGTAGTCTTAATGTTACCAACTGCTATGTGTGTGGAGGTACTAACATGGGAGACCAATGGCCTTGGGAAGCAAAGGAGGTAATGTCCGGTTCTGAGGCAGTTGACCAATTAATATCTACACAAGCCGACTATCATATGAGTGTTAGAGGTAAATCTGAGTGGAGATTGAAGACCTCCATCATAGGTTATGTTTGCATAGCGAGGAAAGGAATGATGTATAATACTTCTGTAGGAGAATTAACTTGTCTAGGGCAAAAAGCTTATGATGATGATACAAAGAATACAACTTGGTGGTCGGCTTCAAATGTCTCAGAACCATCTAACCCGTTTGCAAGATATGCCAATTTAAAGGACGTATGGTTTGATCTATCCATCACATCTAACTGGAGAGCCCCAGCGAATTTGTACTGGATCTGTGGTAAGAAGGCCTATTCGGAGTTACCACAGGACTGGGAAGGGGCATGTGTGTTGGGTATGTTAAAACCATCCTTCTTCTTGTTGCCTATTGAAACAGGTGAGACTTTAGGTGTTAAAGTGTATGATGTGAATCATAGGAAGAAAAGGGGACCCATAGAGATAGGTGCCTGGGAAGATAATGAATGGCCTCCCCAGCGTATTATAGATTATTATGGGCCAGCCACGTGGGCAGAGGATGGTACCTTTGGTTATAGAACCCCTATTTATATGCTCAACCGCATTATAAGGTTACAGGCGGTGGTTGAGATCATTACTAACGAGACATCACAAGCGCTCAATCTTCTAGCGAAGCATAATACCAGGATGAGGACAGCAGTTTACCAAAATAGATTAGCCTTGGATTATCTTTTGGCAGTAGAGGGAGGTGTATGTGGGAAGTTTAACCTGAGCAATTGCTGTCTTCAAATAGATGACGAAGGGCAAGCAATAGCTGAGCTTACTAGCCATATGGTTAAACTAGCGCATGTGCCTACTCAGGTATGGAAAGGGTACAATCCAAGTAGTTGGTTTGGTAGCTGGTATGAGTGGTTTGGAGGGCTTAAGGCAGTGGTAGGTGGAGTCCTACTGATTTTAATGTTGTGTCTACTCCTGCCGTGTCTTATACCCTTAGTAGTTAGGTCTGTGCAAAGCCTGATAGAAAATATAGCAGAGAGGAAGGCTGCTGCACAGATAATGGCAATTTATAAATATAAGGCTCTAGATCAGGGAGAACCAATGCAGGAAGACGAGTGTTGAAGATTCACATCATAGGATAAGTCTGGTCTGGTTCAAAGGTAACTTGTGGTGTATGCAAACCAAGGTTAAGTGATGCCTCAAGTAATTGTAAAATATCAAGAGGCATCAAAGGGGGGAATGTGGTGGAATCTCGGTAAAAATAAATTTAGTAGGCCGAGATTACCACGTGGCATGTGTACGTGCATATGCTGACGTATCGATCAGTTGGTTGCACGAGGCAAGATACGATCAGTAGTGTACGGAGCATGTGCAAGAATACAGGATGTAGTATTCCCCTCCTCCATTGTGCTGGACAAGCCATGCGGTCAAGCAGGAAGTTAATTCTTATTTGTAATGATTGGTCAAGAGAATGTGCGGGTGGAGCTTAATATGGGAGGAGTTATGTGCCTATATAGGGAGCCTGCACTATTGTTCAGGGCTCAGAACTTGCTGTATTTTTGGTGACATTAGTCCCTCTGAGTCCCGATCGGTGATCCAATAAAGAATCTCTTCCTTCCTGAAGAAACCTGTGTCCATCTCTCTGTGCTTTGCTTCCGTCAGTTTCTCCGGTATCACTATCACTAGCAGCCATCTTCTTCTCTACATCACTAGCAGCCATCCCTTTTCCCCCATCACTAGCAGCCATCCTCCTCTCCCCTATCATTAGCAGCCACCCCTTCTCCCCACCAGCAGCCATCCTCCTCTTCCCATAACTAGCAGCCATCCCTCACTCATCCTTATCACTAGCAGCCATCCCCTTTCCCCCATCAGTAGCAGCCATCCGCCTGTCCCTCATCACTAGCAGCAATCCCTCACTCACCCCTATCACTAGCAGCCATCCCCTTCTCCCCCATCACTAGCAGCCACACATTCTCCCCATCACTACCCACCATTACTCTCACCCCTATCACTAACAGCAATCCTCCTCTCTCTGTTACTAGTAGCTATCATCCTCTCTCCCTCCCATCATTTGCAGCCGTCCCCCTCTCTCCCTCCCATCACTAGCAGCCATCCCTCTCCTCCTCTCATCACTAGCAGTATATGTCTGTTTATGTATGTCTCTGTATGCCTTTCGTCTGTTTGTCTCTTTATAACTGTGTGTAAATCTCTGTATGACTGCGTCTGTATGTCTCTGTATAACTGTGTCTGAATGCCTTGTTCTGTATGTCACTGTATGACTGTATCTTTATGTCACTGTATGACTGTGTCTCCATGTCTCTGTATGACTGTGTCTTCATGTCTCTGTATGACTGTCTGCGTGTCTCTGTATGACCGTCTGTGTGTCTCTGTATGACCGGTTGCCTGTATGTCTGTGTATGACTGTCTGTGTGTCTGTGCATGGCTGGTTGCTTGTATGACTGTGTTTGTTTGTGTTCCTTTTATGACTACGTGCCTGTATGGTTGTGCCTTTGTGCATGTATGTATTTGTACCTGTATATCTATGTCTGTATGGTTTGGGAGGAAAAAGCCAGGCAAAGTGGCTCATGGTGGGAGAAACAGACACAGAAAGGGGCTAAGGGCAGATAGAGACACAGAAAGTGGCTGGGGGAAAGAAAGAGACACACAAAGGGGCTGGGGGGAAGAAAGAGACACAAAAGGGCTGTGAGGAGAAAAGAGACACACAAAAGGAGCTGATGAGGAAGTAAGAGAAACACAAAGGTTGTGGTAGGAAGAAAGAGATATACAAAGGGCCTGGAGAGGGAACACAGAGTGTGCTGGGCCCCTGTGTGCAGCGGCTGTCTCTCTCAACCATACCATCAGGCAATCTCCCCCCTCCCTGGCAAGGTTAGAATATAAACACATAAATTAAAAAAAAAAAAAATGCTTCCCCCCTTTCATCCAGCACACACACACATCATCCAACACACACAAAACATCCAACACACACAAAACATCCAGCACACACACATCATCCAGCACACACACACAAACATCATCCAGCACACACACACATACACATCATTCAGCACACACACACACACACACACATCTTCCAGCACACACGCATCTTCCAGCACACACACACTACATTCATTACACACAATCTGCACTTACTAAAAACACACTAAATTCATTATACACACTCTGCACTCATTACAAACACACTACATTCAATATACACACTCTGCACTCACTACACACACTGCATTCCTTATACACACTCTGCATTCACTACATTCATTATGCACACTCTGCACTCACTACAAACACACTACATTCACTACACACACTGCATTAATTGTACACACTCTGCACTCACTACACACACTGCATTCATTATACACACTCTGCACTCACTACAAACACTACATTCACTATACACACTCTGCACTCACTTCATTCACTATACACACTCTGCACTCACTACAAACACACTACATTCACTACACACACTGCATTCATTATACACACTTTGCACTCACTACAAACACACTACATTCACTATACACACTCTGCACTCACTAAAACACTCTACATTTATTATACACGCAGCACTCACTACAAACACACTACATTCATTATACACACTCTGCACTCACTACAAACACACTACAGTCATTATACACACTCTGCATTCACTACAAACACACTACATTCATTATACACACACTGCATTCACTACAAACACACTTCATTCATTATACACACTCTGCATTCACTACAAAAACACTACATTCATTATACACACTGCACTCACTACAAACACAGTACATTTATTATACACACTGCACTCACTAAAAACACACTACATTCATTATACACACCCTGCACTGCACTATATGCATAGTAGTATAATTTTTTTTAGTTTTTTGGGAGATGGGAGCAGGAATCTTGGGTGAGTTCCCACACTTTTTCACCCAGGACTTGACCCCTGCCCTATAGCTTTCCAAAACTCCATAAAACCTATACATGGGGGGTACAGAACTAGGAGTGTTTCAGGGCAGTAAACTATATACTAACAATAATATTATCAGTGAAAGTACAGTTTTTATGTGAAAAATGCAAAAAAACTAATGCTAACTTTGGCTAGGGTTGGTGCCCAAGTGGCTACTTCAAAAGACTATGCATACCCTATTTTAAGTACCCTGGGATGTCTACTTTTTCAAGTGGTATGCCATGATGGGGGTAATTTTAATTTCTAGGCTGCCATATGGTCTCAAAGGCAGCCTATGCCACGCAAACCAATCTGTCAAATTTCTATGTAGAAAAAAATAATAATGGACAAGCCGTATGTTTGACCCTGTAACTTTCCAGAACCCCATAAAACCTATACATGGGGGGTACTGTTTTACTCGTGAGACATTTCTGAATACAAATATGTATGTTTTATTGCAGGAAACTGAACAGTATTCTGACATTAACCGTTAAATTACCATGCAGAGATTGAAAAATAACAAAATGTCCTAATTTTTTAGATTTTATTCCTATAAAATGGAGTTCCATACATGAATGTTTGATATGAAATGAAAGCTCTGTTTCCCCTGAACAAAATGATATATAATAAGTGTGGGTGCACTTAGATGAAAGAGGTAAATTATTGTTGAACAGACATATAGTAAAATTCTGTGGTTTGTTTACATTTTTTTTGGATCACAACTTGTACATTTGGCTGCGGCCTTAAGGGGTTAAGCTAAAGTTGTTTTGGTGACTATAGTGTCCCTTTAATGTTGTGGCTCATCAACATGAAAACCACCTGTCTATTATCATGCAGGTTATATACACTGAACAAAATTATAAACGCAACACTTTTGTTTTTGATCAATATAAACAAAAAACAAGGACAAAAGTAGTGCTAAAAATCCAATTGATAAGTAATGAATAAAGAAAAATAAAATATAAAAACCCCAGTGCGACAAAACTCACCCAAGTGTTTTGCCACTAGAAACACTTACATAAGCAGTAAAATACAGAAGAGAAGTTAACTTATTTTGATGACGATTCTGATGTAATTTCCTTATCTATTTTATGATGGCATAACTCAATTTGGCTGTCAGTTCAAAGCGTTTCTTTGGGTTTTCTCCAGACAGAGCATCGACAATTCCTGTTGTATATCTACTTTCTGACACGCCTAAACTTAAATTCACCCTATTTCTTAAAATGGGACCTTGTAAGATTTAGAAAGTAAAAAGAATTACTAAGTCTTATCTATCACTGCTTTCTTATGTCTGGTCCTTTTGTGAAGCTGTATGTGTAGGATTATTTTTCTAGTCCACTAACCTTTATTCAATAATATGATATTTCTTCATGAATATTTATCCATGAATGGTCTATATTATTAACATAATACAAATTATATGTAATTAATATAATAGTAAAATAAGTGTATAATGATTAGATATATACAAGTATATATAATGTATATTCTTGTCACTGGACTTAGTAATCCATCCCCCATCCTTGCTGGTAGACTTTATTGCTTTGTTTACATAAAGCATTCCTAAGCTCAGCCTGATGGCTAGAGTTACTGAAAGCAAGAATAAATTATGTTAGCCTGAAGATCCATAATTGAGTCAGCTTGGTTTTAAGTGTGACTGGGAGTAGACACTTTTAATTTCTATCTTAGCACAAAATGTCTGTCGATATAGATATTCTGACACAACGTCCATCAAGTTAATAATGGGCGTGAACTCATAAGCCTTACTCCGTCTGTAAAGCTCAGACGGTAATGTTCAAACACATTCTCTCCATTAGGAGAGAAGGGGGGAAGGGAGAAAATGAGAACAGGAGAATAAAAACGGACATATTAGAATAAAATAGACATTGTCATATCATAAAGAATGTATATTTCATCCACTAACAATTTAATTAAAAACATGACCGGTGTATAGTCGCCATATGGGCAGTCGGACTCCAGGACAACCCTACCACATACCTAACCCAATAATGCACTGACACTCGGGTATATGGGAAAATTTGTCCACAGCTTTATTAAACAATCTGAATAATAATAACCATATATTCAATATAACATAATAATAGTAATAATTTAACAAATAAACATGGGTCATTGCCCCCCATACTCCGCCCTCGCATCCGATTCCTTCTGTTAATATAAAAGGCAATGACCCCCATATAAATAACACATATATATAACATATACCAACATTATTCCAACATACCAACTTAAAGTGCCAACATAAATTTAACCATGGCAGGGGTATACCCGGATACCCCTACCCCACCAGGTTCTGAGCCACCGACAGGACTCGAAACCTACCAACCACCAATGACCACAGTTTTCCATATCTGTCACGTTCATCCTAGGGAGCCTATTCCTTCTCCTTCAGCTCCCTATCCCGCCGCTGTGAAAAAACGGGATATCCCCTAACCATAAACAATATCTATAGGGAGGGTGGGCGGGACAAACTTGGTCAGTTAGGAAATTAGAAGTGAGCTCACTTAAAATGGCTGCCTATTTAAATAGCCCAGCCTACTTACCCATAACTCCATACTTCCTTCCCTCCTTCTATGCCCGCCTCCTAACCCCTGTCAAGGCCCTTTTTCGCTTAGCTGTGCTTTGGCTACATGGGGCTACATGACCGGTGTATAGTCGCCATATGGGCAGTCGGCTTCCAGGACAACCCTCCCACATACCTAACCCAATAATGCACTGACACTCGGGTATATGGGAAAATTTGTCCACAGCTTTATTAAACAATCTGAATAATAATAACCATATATTCAATATAACATAATAATAGTAATAATTTAACAAATAAACATGGGTCATTGCCCCCCATACTCCGCCCTCGCATCCGATTCCTTCTGTTAATATAAAAGGGAATGACCCCCATATAAATAACACATATATATAACATATACCAACATTATTCCAACATACCAACTTAAAGTGCCAACATAAATTTAACCATGGCAGGGGTATACCCGGATACCCCTACCCCACCAGGTTCTGAGCCACCGACAGGACTCGAAACCTACCAACCACCAATGACCACAGTTTTCCATATCTGTCACGTTCATCCTAGGGAGCCTATTCCTTCTCCTTCAGCTCCCTATCCCGCCACAAGCTCAGACCTTGACCCCTTAAGCCGTCTGAGCTCCGCCACCCCGAAGAAATAGCGCCTTGGTTATTCCATCTTGCCAACCCAGGTTCAGCAGGTCCCATCCAACTGCCGAAAGATGAACGCCATCTGAGCGGTAGTACCCCGGCAACCCGCCTTCCAACTCGCTGTGCCGCACTACCACCCCCCCCAACTTCCTTACGAAGCTTGCCATCAAGCTATTCACCTTCTTTCTACACTTGTCGATGGCCACCGGGTCCCTTGCGTGCCGCCACCGCCTCCTCGGGATAATCTCTGACCATACTAACATTACTCCCGGAAGCAGGTCCCTCAATTTGTTGAGGTCCTGCTTCATCCACTTCACCAACCTCCGCTGCGGTGTTAGGCCCAAGTCATTGCCCCCCGCATGTAGCACCAGCAGGTCTGGCCCCCGCCCGCCTGCCACCATCCGGAACACTTCCCGGCAAACTTCCCCCCAGCAAAAACCCCTATACCCGAACCATTGCACCACCAACTGGTCCCTTGAAAAGCCCAGCTGCTGGCCCTGAGCTCGAGCTGCGGCTCTCCTTTCGGCCCAGAAAACAAAGGAATGGCCCACGATCCATGCAACATAGCCTGGTGAAGAGAGAAAACACAGATTGTAACAACACCCCCCTATTGCCCTCTGGGAACCCCCGAAAAAGGCCCGACATATCATTCTAACAATCCCAACCGCACGTACGACCGGAACCGTACTGACTTCCAATTCGTTTAACTATGTCATCCCGCAGACCCAACCTTGCGGCTTCCGTGGCCGCCCCGATGCGAAAGGAATGTGTACCAAAGCTATCCACCCGTAACCCCATTTTTCCCAGGCCCCACCGAAAAACCTTAATAAATTGAAATCGGGAGAGGGAAGACCCGTCTGCGTGCACCAACCTTCGGCCTCCGGACCAAATACTCTGCCACCGAGGCTACCAGGCACAGAACAGAGCCCGGCAGGGCCTGAAGTGTGACATCACGGCCCACCCCCCGTGAATCTGTCTTAGATTCGGCCAGGTGAACCACCAATTTCCCCCCTCGCAGCCGAACCCCGGAGAACTGTAGGCCCCCGGCCGCTACCCGACTGGCACTCACCAACTCGCCAATCCGGAAAGCCCCGAAGAAAGCCAACAGAAACGCTGTCCGAAACAGGGACACCCCAAGCAGGACGCTCCCAGCCGCCAAATTTCGTCCGGGCATGCCTGGCCCGTTTCCTGCGCCTCCGGTGCCACCGTCCAGAATCGGGACCACTGAAAACGAGAGAGAGCGTCAGCCACTTCGTTCAAGTACCCGGGCACATGGCGCGCGCGAAAGACAACATTGCGGGACATGCACATTAGGACTAAGTGCCGCAGCAACCGGACCACCGGTTTCGACGCCGCCGACTGATTATTCACTGCGTGCACTACCGCCATATTGTCAGAGAAAAAGACCACCTTCCTGTCCCGCAGCCCTTCCCCCCATAGAGCCATCGCAACCACCAGCGGGAAAAAATCCAAGAAGGCCAGGTTCCGCATAAGGGCGCTCGGCCCCCACGCCAGCGGCCACCTCTCCGCGCACCATTTCCCACCAAAGTATGCCCCGAAGCCCACACTACCTGACGCGTCAGTGAACAGCTCCAGTTCTGTCACCGACACCCCTTCCCGCCGAAAAAACACTGTCCCATTAAAGTCCCGCAAGAAGGTATCCCACACGGCAAGGTCGGCCCTCATGGCGGACGATACCCGGATGAAATGGCGTGGGGATCGCACCCCCGCCGTAGCTGCCGACAGGCTGCGGCTAAAAATTCAGCATCCTGATCAACGACTGCAGCTGCCGCAGGGTGACTTTCCTCGCCTGCGCTACTGCAGCCACCGACCCTTTTAGCCCTTGCAGCTTTGCCAGCGGCAGCCGACATTCGCCCCGTACCGAGTCAATCTCCAGCCCCAGGAAACTAAGGCACACTGCCGGGCCTTCCGTTTTATCTGCTTCCAGCGGGACCCCGAAGCACCCCGCGACCCACTCAATAGTCCGAAGCAAACGCTGGCAAGCAGGAGTGCTTGCGGCCCCACGCAGAAGAAGTCGTCCAAATAGTGCACCACCGATCCATTCCCTGCCTCCGCCCGTACCACCCATTCGAGAAAAGTGCTGAACTTCTCAAAGTATGAGCACGAGATGGAACAGCCCATGGGGAGGCACAAATCCACAAAGTATGCCCCTTCAAAGAAACACCCCAGCAGGTGGTGACATGCCGGGTGGACCGGAAGCAGCCGAAATGCTGCCTCAATGTCCACCTTTGCCATCAGCGCCCCGCGCCCGGCCTTCTTAACCAGCTCGACCGCCCGGTCGAATGATGCATTTGAGACCGAGCACAACTCTTTGTCGATATCATCATTCACCGACGCTCCCTTGGGGTAGGAGAGGTGGTGAATGAGCCTGAACTTCCCCGGCTCTTTCTTGGGTACCACTCCGAGTGGGGAAATCCTAAGGCCTTCCAACGGCGGTGCCGAGAACGGGCCCGCCATCCTACCCAATAAGACTTCCTTTTCTAATTTCTCCCGCACCACCCCCGGGAACTCCGCCACTGACTCAAGGTTGCGCCGTACCCCAGATCCCCCCCTGTCCCGGAACGGGATAAAAAAAAACTTGCCCAAAGCCCGCCCGTAGCAACTCGGCATCTGCCCTGTTACCGTAGCGGCTTAGCCATGGCTCCATCGCGTCTAGCCTCACTGGGGTTAAGCCCCGGGGCAGAGGAGACCCCTCCTCCCCCCCAACCGTAGCAGCGACTCCGGTATTTCCTGACTTCCCCTTTTTGAAGCATCGGTTAAGCCCGTGTGTGCCCCCGCAGCTGGAGCACTCGTGCTTAAAACTACAGGCGTTCCCCCATTTGCACTGGCCTTCGTTGAAGAGCCAGCATAAGCCCTTTTGCAAGGCGGCCGACGAGGCGGACTGCCCCTTTGCGCCGGCCGTGTGCTGAAAGGGCTGCGCCTTCTGCGCCATCATCAATTTCATCCAGAGGGGCAGGTCCATTTGGTCCCATCTCATACCCGGATTGGCCGCCAAGCGCTGCCGGAACTGCTCATCATACCGCCACCACGCCAGCCCGCCGTAAGTGCGGTATGCCTCCCAAATTCCGTCTAAATAGCAAAACAGGGAGGAGCACAATCCCGGCGATTTCTCACCTAGGACACTGGCCAGGACGCAGAACGCCCTCAGCCAGTTGCCAAAAGATTTCGATATCTTACGATACCGCTTCTTTTTCTTCTCCTCCTCTTTTTTCTCATCTTTCTTATCTTCCTCCTTGAGGTCTATAAACTCCTCTAAGGGAAAAGGGAAAAGATTTCACAGAATTCGCCCTTCCAGATCTTGTCTTTCACCTCCTGTTTGAGGTGCACCCCGAGCGGACCAGCAAACGACACGTATGCATGCTGTCTGGCCGCATCAGGGACCCCCCCACCAGCCAACTCCGCCCGCTCACTCGCTGCGTCCGCCCTGCTGCCAGCCGCTCCCGAATCCCCGCTCGAACTCGGTTCTGCGGAGATAACACCCGTGGCCCCTGTCCCTGTGCCCACACCTGACCTACACCGCCCCCCGTGTCACCCCCCGCTCCCAGCGAGTGGAGAAGTGTTTGTAGTGTGTGAATCAATGTACTGGATTGCAACGATGCACAGGACTCACCGGCCAAGCCCCCCGGTCTCCGAGCGCTGGGGGCTGCATTGTCCACTGTAATCCGTCCGGGAGGAGCGACCTCCGTTAACGCCCTGCCGAACGGGGAGCCAAGCCCCCCCCAGCTAACACAGAAGATGACCGGCTCCGAGATCTGTAACGAGGAGAAGATGTCCTGGGTAGGGTGTAACGATCCCCTGTCACCCTCCCACCCCGACCCGGGGAGCGCCTGCTCTTCACCAAAGCCTCCCGCCGCGTGGTGCCCGTAGTCCGTGCTCCAGAGGCCTGGATGGCCCCGCGGGCTACGACTCCTTCCCCCCCAGCGTTCGGTCCGCCCCCGCCTGGGGGCCCTGACCCTGCTCCTGTCCGACCCCTCAGAGGTGGAACTGTCCTGCCTTGACCTACCCCTAGCTGCCCCAGCCCCCTGATCCCTAACTGGGGATGGGCTAATGCTGCTAGACCCCGAGCTAGACCCCCCCCCTCCTGCCACTGCGCCCCAACACCTGCCTGTCCACCCGGGCCAACCCCCCACCCCCACCTGGACGGGCTCCACGGCCTCCAACACCCCCTTCATCCAGCCTAGCCACTGCCTGATCAACTAACCCCCCTGCTCCCAGGGGCCTCGACTGCCCCACAGGCCCAGGCCCACCCCTAATCCCAGAGGGGGACCCCCTGTCTAATCTCCCAGGCCCACCCCTAATCCCAGAGGCGCCCCTGACCTTTTCCCCCTCACTACCCGCCCCTTCTTCAGCACCACTGAACTACCCTGGGCACCTCCAACGACCCCTCTCCTTTCCCCTTGTAACCCTAGAGTGGCTGGCCTATTACCCCCCATCCCCCCGTCTCCACTACCCCCAGGCAACTCCTTCCCAGCACCCAGCACGCCAAGAGAGCCCCTGGCGGGGCCCCCTGCACTTGCCTGTCTGTCCTGGGGCCTGCCGGCCCCGTCTTCTGCAGCCGCCCGCCGCGCAGCATGTCCCCAAGGCCCCGGTAGCATGCTGGGAGGCGGGGCCTCGACCGCGCTGCTACCGGGCCTGCTGCGGCCTCCTCCCGCCGCCATGCGCCCGCTGGCTCCAGCTTCACCGGGCCCCACACCCGGGCTCAGCCTCCGCGGCGGCCTCCTGGCCCGCACCAGACGATCCTGTTCGCCCTCCTAGGCCGCCATTCCCGCCAGGGCCGGTCCGAGTTGGGCCCGCAACCAATCCGCTCCATGACCTCGCGCCGCTGACCGGATCCCCTTTCTGCAGCCTCTCCACCTCGTCCATGGCCCTGCAGAAACGACAAGAAGGAAAAAAGACCCTACCTAACCCAATCTGCACACACAGAAGTGCCCACAAACTTGGTCAGGTAGGAAATTAGAAGTGAGCTCACTTAAAATGGCTGCCTATTTAAATAGCCCAGCCTACTTACCCATAACTCCATACTTCCTTCCCTCCTCCTATGCCCGCCTCCTAACCCCTGTCAAGGCCCTTTTTCGCTTAGCTGTGCTTTGGCTACATGGGGCTACAGTATATGAATCATATTCAATATATAAATACAGAGACAAAAATAATAATAAAACAGAGGTATTAACAACCATATCATTAATATTCTTAATGTGCAATTATTTAAAGGTGAATATACCCATAAAAAATACAATGCATCAATAGAAAATTAAAAATGTATAGGATGCATTTTAAAGGTGCATATACCCATAAAATGAATAAAATAAAAAATATAAGGTATATAAAAAAAATTGTATAAAAAAAACAGAGAAGTATGAGGGAGAAAACTAATTACCTAACTCAAAGAATTGGACTGATGTCAAAGTCTATATTTAAAGTTTGCAATTCAAAACTCCAATTGCTCTCTCTCTTGCTGAGATTGAGAGTATCATTAACACCTCTCCAATTGCTCACTACTTTGTGTATGGCCATAAACTGCATTTCTTTAGGATTAGAACTTTGAGCTTATAAAAAAAATGTTTGGACAGGCTATGGTTGATAAAACCTTTTTTTATGTTTCTTACATGTTCCCTTATGCGGGTTTTAAGAGGCCTTGATGTTTTTCCTATATATTGGTACCTGCATGTACATTCTAGTAAGTAAATAACGTTTTTTGATTCGCATGATATAAACGATAATACATTAAAATTATTTTTAGTAATAGAGGATGTAAAATGGTTATGGTCTAAAAACTTTTGTTTTTGCCCCCATTTTTCATGAGCTGAACACAAAGATCTAAGACCTTTTCTATGTACACAAAAGGCACACCTGTGCAATAATCATGCTGTCTAAACAGCATCTTGATATGCCACACCTGTGAGGTGGATGGATTATCTCGGCAAAGGAGAAGTGCTCACTAACACAGATTTAGACAGATTTGTGAACAATATTTGAGAGAAATAGGCCTTTTGTGTACATAGAAAAAAGTCTTAGATCTTCGAGTTCAGCTCATGAAAAATGGGGGAAAAAACAAAAGTGTTGTGTTTATAATTTTGTTCAGTGTATATTTTATTATGTTAGGTATATATATATATAGTACTGTAGATTGGATTAGCCATATTTTTTTATCATTTGCCTCTTTAGGAGGCTGTATTCAGTATCTGCGCAGGGCATGAGTTGAGATTTATAGGATGCCTAGTGGTGACAAACGAATTGTTTTATGCTTATATGTAAGTTATTAAATTCCTTTTTATTGTACTCTGGAAGCGCACTACATTTTTTTCTGTATATTTTTCTCTTGAGTTACATATTCCAACCTACTGATGGGAGTGTGAAGATGAGAAAATGCAGTGGATATTGGAGGAGAGATTTTACTTAAGGCTGTTTTACATCTGGGAATTTGTGAGTGGCCAATTGTAACTAACGTATTGTTGCTTACTCTCATACAGTTAAACGCTATGTTATTTTATTAATCTGTATTTAGCAGATTAGCCCTATTCTGTTTGTATACACGAGTTGAGAGAAGGGGGGAGTGTAGCAGAGAGGGGGAAATGTAAAGGTTGTTGGGAGGATGATGAAAGTGGGTGTAAGGAGAGATTTTGATACTGAGGAAGAATGAGGAAATGAAGAGGAGGAGAAAGACTTGTGTATGTGAGATTGACAGATGTTCTTGAGTCCAATTCTCTACTCGGTCTACTTCAGTCTGGTTTCCATGCACAGCACTTATATATATTGTGAACGAAAATGTGGAATGGTTGTTGAAGGAAGATATATCAGGCCTGCTCTGCTAAACAGCAGCCAGAGAATTTTCAGTTAAGTTTGCAAAATACATTGCTGATACTATGCAAAACACAGTATGGTTCCCTGGAGCTGAGCATTTGGAGAGCAGGGTGGGCCAGTGCTCCAACAGCACTAGTTGCTCTGTAACAGACGAGAACTTGGATTTCACTTAAGAGTTGTTAACCAATTAACACTCACCTGTAGCTGGTCAATTAGAAGGCAGGCCTTTAAAAGAAGAGATCAGCCTGCTGCTGAGTGAGGGAGAAAAAGCCAGCTAGGAGGGCTGAAGGAGAGACAACAAGTGTGTTTATGGCAAATCTATTTTGTTTTTTTGAAAATTGGTAAGTGGGAAAGCCACCTAATTACAGATAGTTATTTCTGTCTAGTAAGCGCTTAAGTAAGAGCAAGGAATTTTGTTTTGTTTATTATTATTTTAAGCCTGTTTTCTTATCAAATAAAAAGGAAAACCGAACTGGATGTGTCATGGACTTTGATTACCCTAGAAGGCTTACTGTAAGATCTTAAAGTGAAAAACCAGATGGAATCAAAGCGCTTAAGAATATCTGCAGTGCTGCTGCACTACCCCCAAGTGACACACAGTGACACAAATTAGCAATAGATACCAGAAAGTTGGAGTGCGCTAGCAACTGCACTGGAGTCAGGATCTTCTCTGAGTACTCTGAAAAAATATACAGTATATAGTGCAGACTATCTGTATATACAGGGTATGCAAAATTAAAAGTATATCTGGGGATCAACTCACATGGACCAGAGCCCTATCACCCCTGGCTCTGGGTTTGAATTGCTCCAATGGAGAGGGATAAACCCACAGTGTAGCAAAACAGGATACTCTTCTGAATCAGATGTAATATCTAGGCAGGATAAACAAATAGAGAGGCAGGAGCCCAAATTGTGACATCAGAGAGAGGCGGTCCCAGCAGTCACGTGACCGGAACCAGGAAGTGTCTAAGCTGTATCATTTTCTGTAAATTCCTGCTTATCTAGTTGTGGGTTTATTACTTCAAGTAAGAGTTTTTAACCTTTTGTTTAAATAAATACTGTGTTTGATACTATTCAATTTGGGCTCCTGCCTCTCTATTTGTTTATACTGCCTAGATATTACATCTGATTCAGAAGAGTATCCTGTTTTGCTATACTGTGGGTTTATCCCTCTCCATTGGAGCAATTCAAACCCAGAGCCAGGGGTGATAGGGCTCTGGTCCATGTGAGTTGATCCCCAGATATACTTTTAATTTTGCATACCCTGTATATACAGATAGTCTGCACTATATACTGTATATTTTTTCAGAGTACTCAGAGAAGATCCTGACTCCAGTGCAGTTGCTAGCGCACTCCAACTTTCTGGTATCTATTACTGTAAAATCTGTGACAAAATCCTACCTGTAAAAGAGGTGGTTTGTTACAATATATATATAAAGAATATAAAGTTAGTTGCACTCATAGTCTTCCATAAAATCAGTTTTTTTTTAATCATATTAAAAAGGATCAACGTTTCAGCCCTTCAATCTTAACTACTCTCACACAATGCACTTAATGCAAAAACAGTATTCAGATTAAAGGAAATATAAATTGATATCATAAAAATCATGAGAACATGAAGGGCATGTCCTGACCTGCATGGAGAGCATACGTGGTGCACTTCCAGACATCTAGGATGCAGCAACATTTTGCTGCTCTTATTGCCCAAAATAGCATCCCTTTTGTATCTCCCCCACTCGCATGCCCCCCTCAGGCAAACCCATGTAACCAATATGTCTTAAACATTTAAACAGCTGCGGAAATAAAGGCACTGCATAGGCCATAATGGCAGACACCACAAAGTGGCATCAACCCCCTTGGACACAAAATCTGAACCAGCTGCTCTGGCACAACTCTCAGAGACTTTTCTGGACTCTGAGAAAAAGAAACATGGACCTTCCTCGTAACATACAAACTCTGGATGAAAGGACCGATGAAGTGTAGAGTACTGTGGATGAACTATGTACCACTCACAACAAGGTGGTGAAAATAATCCAATTCCCAAAATCAGAATATGAAAAATCATGTAAAAAGTCGTGAATGCTGAAGACAGGTCATGACGCAACAACATTAGAATCCACACTATCCCTGAAACAACTCTCAAGCCGACCTGCACCAATACCTCATCTCGTTCTTTAAGCCCTAAAGTCATCCCAGACTTAAACAAGGACTATTGGACTTCACATTCTATTTTTCATATTGATTTTTTTACGTCAAACAAATTTACCCCATTCATGCAATTAAAAGACACATTTAATTTAACAGACTCTGATAGCCCCAAACATGAAAGAAATTCCCAGATTTTACTATTAACATGACGTAAAGTCATGATTTTATTAAAGACACGGAGGCGAGTATTATGCATAACTCTTTCTTTATTTCCTCAGCAGCAAAGATAGAGGAATATAAATATTGTCAAAATGAAAGAAAAAACTGTATAGATACACAGGCAACCAATCGCATAACAGAGGAAGTGACTATATAAGGCCTGTGTCTCCCACAATCCCCCTCTTTCTTGCGAAAACCGAAGACCAGGTAAGAAGAACGAAATCCAACTTGTCCAGAACAGGAAATGGCAACAAACCGATAACGTCAAGCTAAAAGAGAGAGAGAAATATGGTAATATCCAAACTCCAAACTGTAGACTTACCAAAACAAACTGTTGGTTATTCAATGATAGAAAAAACTGGAATCAAAACAAACTGTTGGTAGTTCAATGATAGAAACTGGAATCTGAAAGACATAAAATATATCATTAATATAATATGTAAATAACATACACAAATCTCATCAAAAACAGACCGAAATGAAACGTACCTGAAGAGTCCAATAGCATCTCATCCCTATACCCACATCGGGAGGGTGGGAGGGAATAATACTCGCCTCCGTGTCTTTAATAAAATCATGACTTTACGTCATGTTAATAGTAAAATCTGGGAATTTTATTAAAGACACGGAGGCTCATATTATGCAAGTTTAAAGCTCTGCCATCACCTGAGATGCGATATGTTCAATAGGTCTGAAATAGAAGTCGCGGAAGGTCGATTCTCTAGACCAGTCCGCTGCACGCATGCTGTCCTCCAGCCGACAGCCGACTGCGGATGCCTTCGAAGCCATAGCACCCCGAGCAGAGTGAGGCGTAAAGACAGAAGTGTCTATACCCGCTGAAGATAAAAGCCAGCGTACCCAACGTGTCAGAGTCAGAGTCGAAACAGGCCGGTGAGGCGCTTTAAAAGACACGAATAAAGGATGTAGATCCAAGGAGCGAAGAGATTGTGTAGCGTCCAGATAAGCCTTCAGACATTGTACTGGACATAATGCCGGACATTCCGGGAACCTAGGATATACAAACAACTTGGATGCCGATTTAGTCCTTCTGGATATGTTGAAAGCAACACCTTCCGGGCTGAAAACAATGGCGTCCCAATCAAGGGCCCTAACATCAGACACCCTCTTACACAAAACCAAACAGAGTAGCATCACTAGTTTGGAGGACAATTGCTTGAGATTCAGTCCATGGTTAGGATATCATGACAAGAGGAACTGTAACATGACATTGACGTCCCAGAAGACAGAGAAACGAGATCTAGGAGGGCGAGCGAGGCGGATACCCTTGAGAAGACGACACACAAAAGGATGTCTGCCGACTGGCGAACCATCTAAACCACTATGTCCGGCCGAACGGGAAAGGTTGATAGTGCAGTACGCCTTGCCCGCATCAAACAGTGCCATGAGGAACTCCAGGATCAGATGGAGAGGGGCAGATACGGGATCCATTGCCCGTTCCATGCACCAATTAGACCAGGAATTCCATGAAGCACGGTAAGCTGATCTCGTACCGGAAGCCCAGGCGTTATAGTGGAGCAGGAGAGTTGATCGCGGAACATTCGGGACAGCCCAGGTTCCCCTGAAAGGAGCCACGCTACTAGAGGCAATTGCTGTTGTAGCACCAGACCGTGAGAGTTCCCGTCCGGATCCAGAAGGAGATCCTGGAAGCTCGGAATCAACCGGGGGTAGTCTATCGACAACTCCAACAGACGTGGGAACCATGGTCGGGATCTCCACAGAGGAGTGATCAATGTCAGGCAACAATCGTGACGAACCAACTTCGAGATCGTTCGGGCGATCATGTGGAATGGGGGAAATGCATAAAGGCAGCCCGGTGGCCATTCCTGGAGAAAGGCGTCCATCGCCACTGCCGCCGGGTCCGGCCTCCAACTGTAAAACTCCGGTAGTTGAGTGTTCAGACGGGACGCAAACAGATCCATCCTGAACCGTCCCCATAGTCTGTCTAGGCCTTGGAATACCGAAACGTGCAAGTGCCAGTCTCCCGAATCTCTCAAATGTCTGGAATTCCAATCCGCGTCCGAATTGTCCAGTTCCGGAATGTGTTCCGCTGTCACGGAGACATTGTTGTAAAGGAAAAATTGCCAAAAATCTTTCGCCAACAGGGCTAACATCCTGGACTTGGTGCCCCTGAGGTGGTTTATATAGCTGCCGACACGTTGTCCATCTTGAGGAGAACGCAGCAGTTTGCCCGTCCTGGGGTAAGGCTGCGAATCGCGAATGCCCCTGCTAAAAGTTCCAGACAGTTGATGTGCAGGGATCTCTCTATCTCGGACCATCTGCCTCCTGTGGAAACGTTGCCACAGCGAGCACCCCAGCCGTGTAAGCTGGCATCTGACTCTATCACCACGTCCGGGACGGAACCGAAGATGGCCCTCCCGTTCCAGGCTTCCATGTGTGCCAACCACCATACCAGTTCGTCCCTGGATTCCTCGTCCAGTCGTACCCAAGATTCGTAGGAATGACCCGACCGGAGGTGCGAACCTTTGAGCCTTTGGAGGGCACGGTAATGCAGTGGGCCCGGGAATATCGCCTGAATGGAGGCCGCAAGGAGGCCGATAATACGCGCCAACTGTCTGACGGACAGGTCCGGTACACGAAGAGCCCTTCGCAGCTCCTTTTGGATGGCCTTCACCTTCGAATCCGGTAGGTATAGAAATTGGCGGATGGAAACCACCTGGAAACCTAAGAATTACATCGACTGTGCGGGGTCTAGGACCGATTTGTCCCAGTTGATCATGAAACCCAGGTTTTGAAGTAGATCGATCGTCCATCCCAAATGCACTAGAAGATGGTCTCTGGACTGGGACATGATTAAAATGTCATCCAGGTAAATAATTAAACGTACTCCATGGGTACGGAGGAATTCCATCACAGGCTTCATGATCTTGGTGAAACACCAAGGAGCTGAGGAAAGGCAGAATGGCAGGCGGGTAAAGCGCCATCGCCTCCTGTGCCAGGTGAAGTGTAAGTAGTCCCTGTATTCCACCGCTATCGGGACCGTGAAATACACGTCCTTCAGATCCAACTTGGCCAGCCAGTCCGATTGCCGAAGGAGGTCTCTGAGGCAGTGTATACCTTCCATCTGAAAATGTTGGTATCGGAGGAATGCGTTGAGAGGACGGAGGTTTATCACTGGACGGACCCCGCCCCCTTTCTTCGGTACCAGAAAGAGATTGCTCGTAAAGCCCGGAGCGGCGAACGGCAACCCTTCTATGACGCCTTTTGATAGCATCTCCTCGACTTCCGCGGAGATCATCTCATCCTGCTCTGGCGGAAGAGACAATTCCCTGGGGACATGAAATTGGACAGGCAGAGAAACAAACTCCAGGCGATAACCCTTTACACACTGTAGGACCCAAGCGTCTGAAGTAATACTTGCCCACCCCTGGTGGAACAGAGCCAGCCTTCCCGCTACCCGCACCTGAGTGATAGGGGAAGAAAGGGTACTCACCATAAGGGCGTCTGCCCGAAGCGGCACCGCGGGGGTATCTGGAGCCCCAAGATCTCCCTCTGGCCGGGAAGAAAGGAGGCGTCCTTGAATCCTGAAATCCCCGGGACGTGAAAAAGGAACCACTGGAGGCACGGAAGGAGCCTCGGAAACCACGGCCGGGTGGACAGTTCCTGCTACGCCCGGCCCCTCCGAAAACCTTGGGTGCGAACATGCGCTTCATGTTCGCCTGCGCTTTGTCTATGGCCATAAAGGTCTTAACATATGACCCCAAGTCCTTAACAAATGAATTACCGAACAAGACCCCTTCCTCAGATGGGCCTGGTTCCGCCACCGTCATGGCAGCCAATTTCGGGTCAATTTTAAGGAGTATCGCCTTACGCCTCTCCGAGGACATGGCGGTATTTGCGTTCCTCAAAAGGCAAATAGCCCGTTGTACCCAACCGATGGCCACATCGATGTCCAAAACAGAATCACCAGCTCTAGTGGCATCAAGCAGCTTTGAAAGCGGGCCCAGGGTATCCAAGATCTTGTCCTGGCAGCCCTTAAGGGAGTAGTCCAGGCCCTTTTTGGACTTCCAGCCTGACTTATTCAGGAACTGGGCAATCTGGGGGTCAATATCGGGAGTCTTGCAGGCCGAGCCCGCAAGGGAAGCCCTGGGGCATTCGGCACGCAACTTATTGTGACCTTCCTTAGACAGGGGAGTACGCATGCTGCGGGCCACATAATGAGCTATGTGTTCAGGAGGGACCCATTCTGCTGACCGGGGGTGGCGGAGGTCGTCAGGGTCAAACAGGGGGTTACCCTGAGGGTCAAACAATACTTTACTATCCCCAGTGGGGCCTTGTACTTGACCCTTAGTAGTGGCAGAGGATCCCGAGGGGGTCACACCCGTAGGGGGTAAGTCCCCGCCCGAATCTCCCTCATCATAGGAGTCATACTCCATAGCATCAGACTCATTCTCCACACTCCGGTCGGTATCCGACCCATCATCCAGGGCTCTAGCCCGTTTCCACAATCTAGCCTTTTTAGCCCGGCCAGGGGCTCTTTTGCGCATGGGAGGCGGGCCTTCTGTGACCGCGTCAAGCGAGTCCATCATGGCAGGCATAACCTGCATCGAGGAGTGGGAGCTGACGTGTTTTGCCCTAGCCCTTGCCTTACGGGCCCCAGGCATGGCGGGGGCCGGCGGCGGGGTCCTATCACCCAGGGGGGAGGGAGCCGCCAAGGAGGGCAAAAGCATATTCTGCAGAGACTGGGAGAACGATGTGGACACCGCTTCCATGGCAGAGGCAAAGGCCCTCTGCAAAGATGATTCCATAGTGGCATCCAAGAGGGCTTGGAATTCTTGGGAAGCTATATGACCCTCAGGAACATCCTGATTAAAAGTGTCAGGAAGGCCCTCTTGCCCCTCATCCCTGTCTTGCATAATGGCAGGGAAAATATCACAGATGCAGTAGAGTAACAGGGTTGAGTAACCCACAGGAAGAAGAATAAAGATAAATGCGCTGTCAGGTGTGCCCAGGGGACCCCAGGGGACTGCAGAGGCGGGCAGCAGGCTGACCGCGAGCCGCAGGGAGTAGTAGGACAGGACACACTGGGGGAAGGGGCGCGTGCACCTTACCCACACGGCATGGAGGTTGCGAGAGCGAGGGACATGTAGCCACGGTCGGCAAGAGCAGACCACGGCAAACAGCCGCCCACAAACTGCACGCGAGCACCCAGAAGGGAAGCCAGCCGCAGGGGAAAGTAAGGGAGGGAATCCCCTCCGCGGGGAAAAACAGAAACTGAAGAAGGGAAAACCCACTAGGCACACCACAGGAGATAAACAGAACACAGTAAATACACAACAATAATAATCAAATGTGTAAAACAGCAATAAAAGAGCAATAAATGACGAAACATGTAGAGCAAGATTAAGGTACTTAGCTGGTCTGAGGAAGCAGCAAAGAAGGAGGGGGATTGTGGGAGACACAGGCCTTATATAGTCACTTCCTCTGTTATGTGATTGGTTGCCTGTGTATCTATACAGTTTTTTCTTTCATTTTGACAATATTTATATTCCTCTATCTTTGCTGCTGAGGAAATAAAGAAAGAGTTATGCATAATATGAGCCTCCATGTCTTTAATAAAATTGGATATTACAGACTGGTTTGCATGTGGGTCGGTATTGAGGGACATTATACACTGTGTGGCGCATTTAAATTCCCACTACAAAATCATTCATCATTGGTATCTCACTCCCTCTAGATTACATACATTTAAATTACCTAATTTGAATAAATGTTGGAGGGGGTGTGGACAAGTAGGCTCATTGTGTCACATATGATGGACGTGTCCCAAGGTGGGTTCATAATCAGTCCACAAATTAATATATACAGTCACAGATTCAATCCCCCAGTTGACCCCCGAAATTTATCTGTATAAAAGAATTCCAAATCACCTTCCAAAACGCCAGATGTTAAAAGAGGTTTTTCACTCCATTCTAGATAATAAACATCACAAATTGCCCATACTCAGAAAATAATATTATATTAAGATAAGAATGGAATGAATGAAAAAAAAATATCAGAAGCAAAAACAACTTAGTAATATGATACCCATTTAACCAAACTATGTAAACTGTTAATATTTCAACAACTTTCTGTCATTTTGTAAATAGGATATATTAAATAACTAAAAATGTTATTTTTAAGGAGGATTTTACATATTTGTACAACATTATTTTATTGTTAAGTTTCTTTTTATTATTTCCCCCAATTTTCATTTTTTTAATTTAATTTATTTTTTAATTTAGAATTTGCTTTCATTTTTTATTTTCATTTTATAGTTCGTAACTTTGTAGACTCGTTGCTGTTAAAACTCATGTATTATCAATGTGTATTGTCAATATGATTATTATTACATTATATGTATTTATATATATAAAAAACTCAATAAAAATATTTGAAACAAAGAAGCCCTTATACAAGCCACATGGAAAAGGCATTCTATGCCAGAAATCTACATAGGTCTCTCGCATTCTCTGACGTATCTACAGGCATCATGGCAAAGCAAAAAGATTTTGTCAAAGTCACTATGTCCTTAGAAAAAATTGCATCTCATACAGGTGTGGCAACCCTACCTATCTCTTGGCGTGGAAGAATGGAGCCATGATGTATCTCACTTCACCACTATCTGCACGATCCAGCATAAACAGCCTGATTATGATGTCGGGCAATATACAGATATTGCCAACATCGCATACACCATATAGAAACTACAGCTCCCAGGAGGCTGAGCGGCAAATATTATGATGCGCATATGACGCGGATCATATGCCCCAGCTTAAAAAGCAGCGATTATACTAAATACAACTCTTTATTATAATATAAAGATATTTTATCACTCTTTATTATATAAAGAATCATAATATTTATACTATTTCCACATTTGTATTTTAAAATGAGTGTGTGACGAAGTGCCCTTCGCCACTTGGTCCTGGAGAGGCCTACTTGCCAGCCTCCTCCCCTGTGACTATGACTCTTTCATGTATCTGGCTTTAAAGCCCCTAGTCTACCTTCAGACAGACTATTTATGTAGGCTGCTTTATTTATCTTATGTTTTAGTCACCCTGTACCCATTATAGGTGCAGGGTGTGTGTAATGTAATTGTTTGTTTATAGTGTGTGTGTGTGTGTACTGTGTAATGTATTGCCTGCTCTCTTGTATTGCTGAGGTTTGCTACCAACTAGGTGGGTTTGGCTATGGAGCTTGTCTAGTGCCCTCTGTTGGTAGCAACAGCAATATGCACTACCTGAATTGCAAGACTGGTTCATTTGCATATTCGGGTAGATTTGCATATTGCTAATTCTGCAGGCAGGTGAGATATTTACTGTTAAATATTGTCTCCCCCCACCCCTTTAAAAATGTGCCATTGTGTTGTGATAAGTCACTGTGTGTTGCTTGATATGGTTTGACTGTTTGTGATTTTATTGAGGTTTCACAACAATGTTATTGTGGTGACCCTATTGGCTGGTCCCAAGGGAAATAAAGGTTTTGACAGTTCTTCTTGATCCCTCTAAACGTAGCCTTGTCTCGTTATTGGAGGGAGCCGTTATAATCACACTGGGGATTGCTATGCTCTGCATGCTCCCCTGAGCTTGAATCACTTAGCTCTTTTAAGAGCTTGTTCCTGACACGCTCTCCTTGGAGGAGGGGTCTTCACCGCACAGTCCTGGATGCTGGAGGTTCATACAGGGTGGAAGGAAGAGTTCTTTCCCACACAGTCCTGGAGGACAGAAGCTGATCCAGGGTGGAAGGAAGACGGCGAGACTCTAGTCAAGATACGGCGGTTGCGGAGTCTGCGGTGGTTGTGGTGTCTGCTGCAGCGCTTGGAGTCCTCAGGAAGCGCTAGGAGCATCCGTCAACGGAGGGTACTCAGTCGGAGTACAAGGAGCTCCGTTACAGAGTGATTGTATTTTATTGGTTTTGGCGCCAATTTTAGATCCCTATATCCCTATTTAAACCCTATGCAGCCAGGCTGCATGATTCTTGCTCTAGTTAAGAAAACCACAATGGTGAAACGCGCTATTGGATGTTTTTACTTTGTACTGTTAGAAAGGAATCCTTTTTGGACAAATACATCTAGGTTTGTGCCAATTTCCTTTATATTATATTGTTTTTGTTTTTTTTACGTGGCCTTTTTTATCACCATTCTGAAGAAATCCAAGGTGGGGGACATACCACCAGAGCTGATACCACAGAGCGGTCAGCCTGCTCTATGCTGTGTGAGTATATTATATATATATATTTTTATACTTGGTTTTATCTTATTAAAAGCACTATTTGTTTTGCTTTCCTATCTTTATTGTAATTTGAGCTCCAAGTAACCCAAAGTTTGAGGATATCAACAGTGTATCCCGAAGTCGGGATTGTACCACTACAAGCGCAAGACGCTAGAGCTGGCCATAGCTCTGCCGAATGTAAGTACATTACTATTATTCCACTACAACCACTTTATATGAGACATATTGCACTATTGGGTCCTCTCCCCTCTTCTTTTCTCCATTTTATATGACCAAAATCGGAGAGACTGACTACAAGTACCATTTCCAAGCCTCAGGAATCCACACCTGCCACTGAATATACCATAAAGACATCATTTGGTGTGAAACAAAAGTTCATTTCTAACAGTGACTATAACCCGCTATTCCCTGTGGCACAGCCCCTACGTTTCTTTTGTATATGTTATATTTACCTCATAATTATAGTTGTAGCTATTTAGATTGTTTGCATGCACTTCTTTATTCTCAGATAACATCATATGAAGGGCTTCTGCCATAACACATTCTGACAGATAGACTCGAGGATAAACTCCTAAAAATATATCTTTCTTAATGTTCTATATCTTTTCCTTCCCAGTGCAGTGCTTTAGCAAAATATTATAGACAGTTGCATATAAATTATTCTTTGATGTGTTGTCCAATCAACATTGAAGACTTGCTATCCAAAAATCATGAAGAATCATGTCTTTTGGGTATTTTGAAGGAGGTATATTATTGAAGAAAGTTTTAGTGCCTGGGAATATTACTGGATGTTATGTTGGCTTCTGTTGCTGTGGGTAAAAGGGTCTTGAAGAGCTGCCTTACCGGCAAAACGCACGTCAGGGCTCTGCTCTGCAATGTATTCTATAACGATTACTTTAAGACATCTTTTGTTTCATTAGATCTTAGACATTATGTCCTCTACAAGAAAGTTTAGGCAGGGCATTTGTATGACTCTGTTTTTTACCAAATCGGTGCTTACCTTAGACTAGCAGACAGTTTCTTATACAGAATAGTTGCCCTTGAAGGCACCGCTTAGTAATTTCCAGGATGATTGGTTAACAGCACTATTTGGGAAAACAGTCATGCATTGAACAATTCAATTCTTGTATCTGATAATCGATTTTCAGACTGAGTTCCTCAGTTTTATAGAGTTTATAACCTTAGCACAGTTACACTGATAGTTCCCTTCAAGGGAAACTGATACAATAGTATACTAAACTCTAGTTAGTGGTTATATTTACTCTATTGATACTTTGTGTCTCTTAGTATTGCCAGTTTCATTTTCACTGGCATTTCTAAATCTACACTACTAATTGCTTGCACTTGGTCTCATGCCGTAATCTCAGAAACAATTAGGATTATTCTATATTAGTCCTTTTTCAATTTTCTTTATACATTTGGTTTGTTTTTTTGCTCTATACTATTAATAGTTATAGAATTTAGTAATAATTTTTGGTTTATTTGTTGATTTTCAATGGTAAGCTTTTAAACGAATTTTTAAATGTTATGTTTTAATTAACTGACACCTGTAGGCAAGCACCTTCCTATTCAATTAGATGTCTGGTGGTGTCGTGTTTGGGAAGTTGTGTCTAAGGAGCTGTCTAAGGAGACATTGAAGTCTCCACGAAGAATGAGGATGCCCTCTGTGAAAAGGTCTAGCGCCCATATGATTTTTCATAGTGTGGTACATTGTTTCTTATTAAGGAGGTAAACGTTGGCAAATGTCACAATCGTGTTGCCTATTTTACCTTTCAGAAATACAAATCTACCGCTATCGTCAGTGCTGTGATCTTTGTATATGAAAGGGAGGTGTGCCTCAAGAAGAAGAGCACCTCCCCTAGATTTCGATCCAGAGGAGCTGCTAATGTATCCTGTGGGGCAGTGTTTACTCCTTAATGAAGGAATGGAGTCTTTGTGGAAGTGTGTCTCTTGAATATAGTCTACCTCTGTAAAATTTCATAAGTTCTATATGGTGTTTTTCTTGGGTATTTAACCCTCTGACATTGGGGAGGTGTAGTCAATTTGTCCAAGGGTGCAGACCAGGTGAGAGGGGATGGGGTCGGTGTGTGTGAGTTCACACATACACATTCAAATGATATACCCTTGTTCATATGTGCATAACTGTGCAGTTTCCCACCCATGCGTGTGTATACCAGCTTCCACACCAGCTTTCGTTGATGCACACATATCCACTCTTAGAAGGACTATTAGTGGGTTAAAGGTTAACATACTGTTTACCAAGTGTCATAGACTAAGTGAAAGTGTTGTAGCTACGTCGAGAAGAAGAGATAGAGAGAGTACATGGGGTAGCGAATGGCTTATACAACCTGTAGGGAACCAAAAAGCATTTTCATCTGTCTTTTCTTGAAGGTGGATCAATTCGTAACTTTGTTATTAAATGTTTATGGCTTCATGAAAACGGACCGAAAGGAAAAGTCTCAAGATTGATTAAACAGAAACTTAAACAGAAACTAAATGGCTGAATGTCTAATAGCTATTATTTTTTGATGCTGACTGACTGAAACAATGGCAAATATATTTTTATTGAAGACAAGTAAGCCAACTGGAAAACACAACATATTATGTCAAATTTTAGGCCAGAAAGAGAAAACATAATCTATTAATGGAAACCAGGATGGAAAAAAACCTGGGGCTTATTGATTAACAGATACTAAATGTACTGGACTTACAAACAACATTTTCTTACTTGTAAAAGATCTAATGAAGAGTAGATACACACCATCAGAGCTATGAATTATAAGGAAATAAATCATGGATAAAACTCCTAGAAATATTATTATTAAGCTCTACAAGATGATCAAATTCCTATAAAAAGTGAAGGTACAAAGCATCTCCTTAAATAAAGATGTAATTTGTCTATGCACACCCCTAGAAACTAATTAGGTTTAACAACCAGTGTTCCTTAAAGGACCACTATAGGCACCCAGACCACTTCAGGTTAATGAGGTGGTCTGGGTGCCTGGTCCAGCTAGGGTTAAACCTTTTTTCTATAAACATAGCAGTTTCAGAGAAACTGCTGTTTATAATAGGATTAATACAGCCTCTAGCTGCTGTCTCATTGACAGCCGCTAGAGGGCTTCCGTGCTTCTTACGGTGTCCTGCCGCACATGCACATTCAGGCGAAAAGGAGGAGAGGAGGCAGATAGGAGGAGGAGAGTTCCCCGCCCGGTGCTGGAGAAAGAGGTAAGTTTAACCCCTTCCTCCCCCTAGAGCCTGGCGGGAGGGGGACCCTGAGGGTGGGGGCACCCTCAGGGCACTGTAGTGCCAGGAAAACGAGTATGTTTTCCTGGCACTATAGTGGTCCTTTAACATAATTGGGCAAATAAGCCATTCCTAGCAGCCGACATATGGCCCATGGAGGTCAATAAAACACCCATATTACTATATTGGGGGTTAAAATTCCCCTATGCCATCTGCAATGCAGCAGGTGGGGGCATATCTCCTAAATTTTTAAAACTAGCGACTGGACAGACATTGAAAGGTCCCACCAATGCCTCTATGAAAGGTACTCATTATTCCGCATTCGTGATATGCAGTCTTGCACCCATCACTTGAGTCAAATGTCTTGCTAAAAAACTGGAAATTCAAAGGCTGGTTTCCAAAATGTTAGATTATGTTACAATGCAAAACTTGAATTGACCCCTGCTATATGTTATATGGTATATGTTATACTTACCTGATAATTATAGTTGTAGCTATTCAAATTGTTTGCATGCACTTCTTTATTCTCAGATGCCATCTCATGAAGGGCCTCTGCCATAACACTTACTGCCAGATAGACTCGAGGAGAAACTCCTAAAAATATATCTTTCTTAATATCCTTTATCTTTTCCATCCCAGTGCAGCGCTTTAGTGAGATATTATATTGAGATGCATATAAATTATTCTTTGATGTGTTGTCCGATAAACATCGAAGACTTGCTATCCAAAAATCATGGAGAATCATGTCCTTTGGGTATTTTGAAGGATGTATATTATCGAAGAAAGTTTCAGTGCCTGGGAATATTACTGGATAAAGCTCTAAAATCAAACAACCATTAAAGGTTTCTATAGTATGATACATCAGAATAGGATTGGAGGCCCAAGAGGGCGGAAGAATTAGTGTCTTTTTTTTAAACACAAAACTGTATTTTGCAACAAAGCTAACAACTGAAAAAGAAAAATGTCCAGAGACGACAATAACATGAGCAGACGAATCCTGAATAATTTGCAGATTCTTTTTCAGGAAAAAAGTGTTTCTAAAGTCTTTTGTTGTGTAATAATAGGCAACACAAATGCCATGTTTGGTCAAGTATTTTTTTAGAATGAGCCCCTCTTGCTCTCCTGAGATATCCTCTGATGCTAATATACCAACCCAACTCCAGTAATTGCTTTTCAGAAGTTTGGATATTATCAAGTAATGGACATTGTCATTCTGAATAGTCCGGAAAAAGTATGGAAACTTTTGCCGATCACTTAACAAGGAGTCTGTAGCTCCATAACTGATCTTGAAAATAATGAAAAAAATATGAAAAATATGCCAAGTAACAAAGTAAAGTAAGAAATCTGATAAGGATATAATTTCACTCTAACTGTATTATGATATATATATAGATATAAAAAAAAAGTTGGAATGAAATTATATATATATATATATATATATATATATATAAAAATAAAAACAATTTAAATTATACTTTATTATACTAAATGAGTTTCAGGAGTTATATACATAAGTAAAAAAGGAATTAAAATTCATTGATCCATTCAAATATAAGATATACATCGATGTGATATACGAAATCCAATAGGGAAACATTTTTCATGGAGGTCCTTCAAAGTGTTGGGTAATGTTACACATTTAGAGTTAAGCGAACCCGAACTGTAAAGTTGGGGTTCGTACCGAACATTACTTGTTTTGGACGCTGGACCCGAACACTGACTTATCACTGTATGTTCGGGTTGGAGTTTGGTGATTAAATGGCTCGTTTTCAAAGGCTGCAGAGCAGCCAATCAACAAGCGTTTGACTCGTGTGCCCTTAGAAGCCATCACAGCCATGTCTACTAATGGCATGGCTGTGATTGGCCAGTGCAGCATGTGACCCAGCCTCTATATATAAGCTGGAGTCGCGTAGCGCTGCACGCACATGAGGTCTTATTAGTGTAGGGAGAGGATGCTGCCGCTGTGAGGGACAGCTTAGCTTAGGAAAGAATTCTGCAAACTAGTACATTAGTGGGGTGCACTTCATATCTGAGAGTCAAATAGAAGCTTCAAATACCACGGTTACATCGGAGTTTTAAAAAGTAAATTTCTTTTGATGCTAAATAGTACATTAGTGGGATAGTACATTAGTGGGGTGCACTTTATACCTGAAAGTTAAATAGAATTGTCAAATACTGCTGTCACATTGCAGGTTTAAAACTAAAAAATTTTTTGGGTGCTAATCTGCTCAACAGTATTTTAGTGGGGGTGCACTTCATATCTGAGAGTCAAATAGAAGCGTCTAATAGTGTGCTTACAGCACAGTGGTACACATTCTAATTGTTTTGCTGCTAATCTGCTAAATAGTAAA
Source organism: Pelobates cultripes (assembly GCA_933207985.1). Classification (NCBI taxonomy): domain Eukaryota; kingdom Metazoa; phylum Chordata; class Amphibia; order Anura; family Pelobatidae; genus Pelobates; species Pelobates cultripes. The sequence goes on along the minus strand of OW240912.1, from coordinate 413,770,713 downwards.
TTTTGGGACCTGCTCTTCATATCTGAGAGTCAAATCGAAGCATCTAATAGTGCGCTTACAGAGCAATTGTAAACATTCTAATTGTTTTGCTGCTAAACAATACATTTTGGGACATGCACTTCATATCTGAGAGTCAAATAGAAGCATCTAATAGTGTGCTTACAGCGCACTTGTAAAAATTCTTATTTTCTGTGTGCTAATCTGCTAAATAGTACATTTGGGGGCCTGCTCTTCATATCTGAGAGTCAAATAGAAGCGTCAAATAGTGCACTTACTGCGCAGTTGGAAAAATTCTTATTTTCTGGGTGCTAATCTTCTAAATAGTAAATTTTGGGCCTGCTCTTCATATGTGAGAGTCAAATAGAAGTGTCAAATACTGCGGTTACAGAGCAATTGTAAACATTCTAATTGTTTTGCTGCTAAACAGTACATTTTGGGGCGTGCACTTCATATCTGATAGTCAAATGGAAGCGTCTAATAGTGTGCTTACTGCGCAGTTGTAAAAATTCTAATTATTTTGGTGCTAAACTGCTAAATAGTATATTTTGGGCGTGCTCTTCATATCTGAGAGTCAAATAGAAGCGTCAAATAGTGCACTTACAGTGCAGTTGTAAAAATTAGAATTTTCTGGTTTCTAATCTGCTAATTAGTACATTTTGAGGCCTGCACTTCATATCTGAGAGTCAAATAGAAGCGTCTAATAGTGCTCCATAGGCGTGCGCACGGGGTATGCTGGGTGTGCCTGGGCACACACTAATCACACCTCCATGTTGCACTGCCTTAGGGCAGACTAATATGTCGGGTCCTTGGTCTATGACCCCTCCTGTCAGTCTGCTGTGCACGAGATCCAGCCTCAGTCTGCAGCTCCGCCGGGAGTGAGCTGCAGACTGAGGTGTCTCACGATCTGCAGCCTGTCAGAGAGTTGCCGCGGCAACGCTCTGACTGGACATCGCGAGACTCGCCATGAGGTCTGCAGCTCACTCCCGGCGGAGCTGAAGACTGAAGAGAGAGGACACCCACTGGA
>OW240912.1:413753250-413767855 GCA_933207985.1 Pelobates cultripes | reverse complement strand
GGATGATGGGTGTGTGAGTGCTGGATGTGTGTGTGTGCTGGATGATGGGTGTTTGTGTGAGTGCTGGATGATGTGTGTGTGTGTGGGATGATGTGTGTGTGTGTGCTGGATGATGTGTGTGTGTGTGCTGGATGGTGTGTGTGTGTGGGATGATGTGTGTTTGTGTGAGTGCTGGATGATGGGTGTGTGAGTGCTGGATGATGGGTGTTTGTGTGAGTGCTGGATGATGGGTGTTTGTGTGGGATGATGTGTGTGGGGGGGAGGATTTTTTTTAACTTTATATTTTTTTTTATTTTATTCCCCCCTCCCTGCTTCTTACCTTGTCAGGGAGGGGGGAGATCGCCTGGTGGTCCGGGTGGAGGAAGCCAGCCGCTGCACAGAGGGGCCATCACACACTGTGTTCCCTCTCCAGCTCTAACTCTCGCGAGACTCGCCTGTGCGGAGCGTTGCCATGGTAACAGCCGCGAGAGTTATAGCTGGAGAGGGAACACAGCGTGTGCTGGCCCCTCTGTGCAGGTAGCAGGGCCGGTCCTGCAGGACAGGTAACGGGAACGGCGTTCCTGCTATGGAAAAAGTGCAGGAACGCCGTTCCCATGCGTTCCTGCAGGACTCGAGCCCTGGATTAGCCACACCATTAAAATCACTGACAAGTGAAGTCCATTTATTATATCGCTACAATGGCACCTGTAATGGGATGGAATATATTAGGCAGCAAGTGAACAGTCAGTTCTTGAATTTACATAGTTACATAGCTGAAAAGAGACTTGCGTTCATCAAGTTCAGCCTTCCTCACATATGCTTTTGCGGTTGATCCAAAATTGCATTTGTTGGAAGAAGCAGGAAAAATAGGCAAGTGAAAAGATCTGAGTGACTTTGACAAGGGATAAATAGTGATGATTAGACAGCTGGTGTCATATCCCTGAGCAGGTCAGATAGGAGATGATTGCCAGGGTTAATTGGTTGAATTGTTATTGGTGTTTTTAGACATAACTTGAATGGAAGAAGAATTAAGGCAATCTGCCGCAAACAGGATACTTGAAAGTAAATAAAGTCTTTGAGATCCAAGTAGGATTGAAGTTATTCAATTAGATTAGTACATTGTAGAATGCTACAATGCAGCCAGGTTCAGGATGTTTCAGGGTTTAAGTAAATAAGGCAGGTAAATTCCTTCAGGTATTAGGCAATACAGGTTGCTTACAGGATCATGCAGAGTTGAAGTAGTAAAGCAGGTAACTATCTTCAGTTTGATACAATGCAGATAAATTCAGGATGATTACAGGAGCCAGGATCAAAAGTTCTTCGTTGGAATACTGACTTCAATATCAAGGTGATTTGGATCATAGGGTGTGGCCTTTTATAGCGGAGTTGATTGCAGCTTCTCCAGGTCAGAACTGAGGTCAATAGTGGCTAGGGAGGCTACTACAGGTGAAAACCAGATATTGAAATTAAAGGGGCAGTAATAAATGAAAAAGTCTTACATGTCAGTTTTGGAATATGACAGCTGGGTCAGAATATCTCCAAAACGGCAAGTTTTGAGGGGTATTCCCGGTACCAGTGGTTAGTTCCTACCAAAAGTGGTCAAAGGAAGGACAACCAGTGAACTGGCATCAATGCCCAAAGCTCATTAATCCACATGGGGAACAGGGCCAGACTGTCCCACTGGGATACCAGGAAATGGCAGTTATGGCCACACAATGCAGCAGTCCCCACCCAGTAAAACCACTCATGTTTGATACCTGATGAGCTGAGGCCCCCCTCTGTGAAACTGCACTTTATCCACTCGTGAGCAGCAAGTGCTGTAAAGTAATGCAAGGCTACTTGCCATTGCTGTCTTTAATATTGATTGGACCCTGGGCAAGCATTTGCTTGTGCCCCCAGGACCTCGCCCTCCAAAAGGGGTTACTGTGCAATGTGAGTGTGCTAGGGCGGTGTGAATGAGATAATGTTGGGCAGTGAGTGTGACAGGCTTGGGGGCATTACATTGACACGGTGGTGTGGTATGGTTGCGGGCAGTGGCGTACTAAGGGGGGGGGGCGGTCCGCCCCAGGTGCCAGCAGGGTGGGGGTGCCTTGGGAGGGGGCGCCGCCCCCCTCATGCTGCAGCCGCCCGAGCACTCTGTAGAGAGCCTCAGGCGGCTGCAGCTTTGCCCGGGCGGTGCGTCCATGAGGGCGCACCGCCCGGGCACAGCATGAGGAGAGGGGCTGACAGGAGGGAAGCGCTCAGCGCTCCCTCCTGTCACTCCCTCTGTTGTAGCGTGGCCGAGCCCTCTATCGGTCCGCGGGTACAGGGAGCATCTGTCTCCTGTACCCGGCCGGACTAACAGGAAGTGCACACTGAGTGTGCACTTCCTGTTAGTCCAGCCGGGTACAGGAAACAAAAGCTCCCTGTACCCGCTGACTATACTGGGCTCGGCCACGCTACAGCAAAGGCAGGAGGGGAGGGGAGAAAGAAATTAGGGGAAGAGGGGGGAGAAAGAGAAATTAGGAGGAGGGGGGGAGAAAGAGAAATTAGGAGGAGGGGGGAGAAAGAGAAATTAGGAGGGGGGAGAAAGAGAAATTAGGAGGGGAGAGATTGACATTCATCACACACACATACACACAATGCACCCCTTGCACACAGAAAAACACACAATGCATTACACACACAGACACACATACACACGCAATGCAACCGTTACACACAATGCATCCCTTACACACACAGAAACACACAATGCATTCATTACACACACTCAATGCACCCCTTACACACATTCAATACATCCCGTACATACACAGAAACACACCTTGCAGCCCTTACACATACAAACACAATTTCACACAATGCATTCCTTACACACATATCAGGACATCCCCTACACACTCCACCCCCTGTGAACAATTGGTGGAACATGAAGGTGGACCCTAGGACCCAGACCCTGAGCTGTGTAAAGGTCCCCAAAAAAATGGAGCTGCTTCCCGTTCTCCCAGAACATTGATTTTTGTGACCACAGTTACAAACAGCCTCCAGAGAGCCTGTTCTACACCAGACCAGTGGAGTCAGACTGCAGCTAGAGCCCATCATCATCCTCATCTGGTTGTAAGTAGGCAATCTAGTATATTATTCGTGGCACTAATCTCTAATTTACCTCATATTAAAGAAACACTATAGTCCCCAGAACCACTTCAGCTTAATGTAGTGGTTCTGGTGTCTATAGCCTGTCCCTGCAGGCCTTTTAATGTAAACACGGCGGCACTGCAGCACTGGCGTTAGTTAACATTGCAAATCATATGAGTGGGGCATTTTGATGTCACATGGGGGGGAAGGCAAACTTTACTTTTGCCTAGGGCGGCAAAAATCCTTGCACCGGCCCTGGCTGGAGGGGGCTGTGTGAGCTTTGGCCGCACAGTGCCCCATGGTAGTTAGGGTGCCGTGCGGCCAGTACAGCTCACACAAGCAAACAGCTGATAAACTGGCCGCACAGAGGAAAAGTGTATGTGTGACTGTCTGCCTGTGACTGTGTATGACTGTTTGCCTGTAACTGAGTATGTGACTGTCTGCCTGTAAATGTGTGTGTGGGGCTGCAGGGATTTTGTAGAAGAGGGCGGAGGTTTTGTATTGGGACAGGAGTCTTTATAAGGGGGGATAAGCAGGGGATTTGTGGAAGGGGGTTGCGGGGGTTTTGTAGACGGGGCAGTACAGGATTTGTAGAAGGGGCAGGACAGAGGTTTTGTAGGAGGGGAGGGGCAGGACAAGGGTTTTGTAGGAGGGGCTGACAGCGGTTTTGCAAAGTTTACAAATTGTAAAAAAAAAAAAGAAAAAAAACCTTTGTAACGGACCGTTTTGCCCACAAGAGGTTAAAAACCGTTTAGGCGATATTCCCCTTTTTCAGCTGCACAGACAGCTACTGCAAGCACCAATCTCCTGAACTGCAAACCCACAAATTCACCAACTCCCGAACTGCATACCAAGGGAATACTCGAAACTCCCGAACTGGAGACACACGAATAGCTGCTAGCCGACGAACAGGAAAAGCCCCCAAGCGGCTTACACTCCTGGCAATCAGTCTCTAACAGCATACAGTAAATCCTCCCCCAATAATAAGACGACACTTCATTTTGAGGGTTAAGCAGGAACTCTCTGTAATGGCCACACACTGGCTTTTATGCAAGTCCCCATGCCAGGGGACATCCCACATGGTGGGACACAGTACAACCAATCGTTACAGGGGAACCATAAAACACACCCACATTTACATCACAATCCCTCCTCTCTGTCCAGGAGGTAAGTGTGAAGTAATCCAATTATCTCCCAGGACAGAGGCAAGACTCCATTAACCACATGGCAGTAGCAATACAATAAAAGACATAAAATTACATAGTTACATTTATTCCATAAAACATAGACATTCTACATATCCCCAGATAGCTTAGATCTGAGTGCACATTACTTCCGAATGGCGCTCAGATCACATAAATACAGTTCAATCGCCATGGAGCCAAAGTCTTTCATACAGTCTTTCAGTTTATGGCTGGGCTCCATGGCATAGCTATCTGGGTTAGCATGGCTTTAACAGTCTACAGAAAGGCATGAATATGCTTTGCAGGGAAAATAAAAGGTTTTAACTGCCGGGCCATAGTCTAAAGGGAGCAGGCGAGCAACCAGGCTCCTCCAGTGGACAGTGGCGAGGCTGGTTTCGCTGCAACCTTTAACATTTTTTACAGGTTTTTTTTTTTTTGTGGGGGGGGGGTGAGAAGCACAGGATCCGCCCCAGGTGCCAAATGCTCTAGGTACGCCCCTGGTTGCGGGGTGAGTGGTACAGGGTTGGGGTGAATGTGGCATGGTTAGAGGAGGAAGTGTGACAGTGCTAGGGGAGGTGAGCGTGACATGATTAGGGATTGATTCATGTGACAGGGTGTGTACAGCATGATTGGGGGATGAGTGTGACAGAGTTGGAGGGGTTAATGTGATTGGGTGAGTGTGGCAGGGTGAAAGGGGGTGAGTGTGACAGAGTGATGGAGGATGAGTGTGACAGCATGGAAGGGTGTTTGTGACAGTGCGAGAGAAGGTGAGTGTGACAGGATTAGGTGGATTAATGTGATAGGGTGAGTGTGACAGCATTAGGGGAGTTAATGTGAGTTTTGTTGGGTGAAAGGGGTGGCATTGTGTGGAGGGTGACAGGAGTGTATGTGTGCAGTGTTGAACATGCAGGGGTGTATGCATTGCCACACACAGATACACCCTTACACATAGGGTGTATCTGTGTTTGGCAATACATACACAAAAGCACTGACAAGCAAAAGCAAGTATACTGACACACAGGTACACATACACCAACACATACATAAAGGTATATAAACACACATGTACACATACATGCACAGATACAAAGACATACATATACACACTGACACACAAGTACATACAAACTGAGGCGTAGCGTGGGGGGTGCAGGGGGGGCCGGCCGCACCGGGCGCAAAAATCTGGGGGGGGCGTGCTCAGGGCCGCCCCCCCCATGCTGCAGCCGCCCGAGCGCTCTGTAGAGAGCCTCAGGCGGCTGCAGCTTTGCCCGGGCGGTGCGTCCATGAGGGCGGACCGCACCGCCCGGGTGCAACCTGAGGAGAGGGGCTGACAGGAGGGAAACGCTCAGCGCTCCCTCCTGTCACTCCCTCTGTAGTAGCGTGGTCGAGCCCTGCAGCATTGATGGTCCGACGGGTACAGGGAGCATCTGTCTCCTGTACCCGGCCGGACTAACAGGAAGTGAACACTCAGTGTGCACTTCCTGTTAGTCCGGCCGGGTACAGGAAACAAAAGCAACCTGTACCCGCGGACCATCATGCTGCAGGGCTCAGCCACGCTACAACAAAGGTGGGGGGGAGGAGAAAGAAATTGGGAGGGAAGGGGGAGAAGAAATGGGGAGGGTGGGAGAAGAAATTGTCAGTGGAGGGGGTAAGAAGAAATTGGGATGGGAGGGGAGAAGAAATTGGGATGGGAGGGGAAAAGAAATTGTCAGGGGAGGGGGTAAGAAGAAATTGGGATGGGAGGGGGGAGAAGAAATTGTCAGGGGAGGGGGTAAGAAGAAATTGTGAGGGGACTGGGGGGAGAAGAAATTGGGAGGGGGGGAGAAGAAATAGTGAGGGGAGGGGGGAAGAAGAAATTGGGAGGGGAGGGGTGCAAGAAGAAATTGTGAGGGGGGGAGAAGAAATCAAGAGGAGAAGAAGAAATTGGCAGGAGCGGAGAAGAAATTGGGAGGAAGGGGAGAAGAACACAGGAGGTGGGAAATTGGCAGGGGAGGGGGGAGAAGAAGAAATTGGTAGGGGAGGGGGGAGAAGAAGAAATGGGGAGGGGAGGGGGGGAGAAGAAGAAATTGGTAGGGGAGGGGGAGAAGAAGAAATTGGTAGGGGAGGGGGGAGAAGAAGAAATTGGTGGGGTGGAGAAGAAATTGACGGGGGTTAGAGTTACAGGGGAGGAAGGGGCAATGAGAGTGGGAAGGGGGAGGGGAGAAGAGAGTGACAAGGGAGGGAGAGGGGGGAGAAGAGAGTAACAAGGGAGGGGGGAGAGATTGACATCCATCACACACACATGCAATGCACCCCTTGCACACAGAAAAACACACAATGCATTACACACACAGACACACACACACACAAACAATGTAACCCTTACACACAATGCATCCCTTACACACACAGAAACACACAATGCATTCCTTACACACACTCAATGCACCCCTTACACACACTCAATGCACCCCTTACACACGCACACACTGCATCCTGTACATACACAGAAACACACCTTGCAGCCCTTACACATACAAACACAGATTCACACAATGCATTCCTTACACACATATCAGGACATCCCCTACACACTCCACCCCCTGTGAACAAACTCATTGGTGGAACATGAAGGTGGACCCTGGGACCCAGACCTTGAGCTGTGTAAAGGGCCCCCCAAAAATGGAGCTGCTTCCCGTTCTCCCAGAACATTGATTTTTGTGACCACAGTTACAAACAGCCTGTTCTACACCAGACCAGTGGAGCCAGACTGCAGCTAGAGCCCATCATCATCCTCATCTCGTTGTAAGTAGGCAATCTAGTATATTATTTGTGGCACTAATCTCTAATTTACCTCACATTAAAGAAACACTATTCCGTTGTTGAAAAATTTGCGCTAATTAAAAGCAGGCGAATTTAAATTAATCTGTATATTATATACAGATTGATATCTTGCACTTCTATTAAAGAATTACAATTAAAGGTACAGGATTGAGGAAGTTGGCTCCATCTAGCCTAGTCTTGGATCATCTCCAGGGTATGGTTCCATTTTGATGTTTAGTTTTTGTTCTTGATATTTTTTGTCGTTTACGATGGTTGTGAGACGACATATAATAGCATGGCCCATGCTAGGTTACTACATTTGTATATTTGTATTCATATACCTGCTGAAAATGTGGAGAATGTGTGTAATGCATGTTCGCACTCAATAAAGTGTTGGAAAATAAACTTGTATTTAGATGCATTTTACTTTAATTACATAAGTATTTTCATAACAAACAATACATGTGCTTGGGGGGTAAGGGTTTCTTTAACTAAGCTAGTGGAAGAGACTCGAGTGCTAAAATCCATGGGTTAGGGGGCGCAAATTACTTGCCTTGCCCCGGGTGCTGACAACCCACGCTACGCCACTGCATACAAACACAGACACACAGGTACACATACACACTGACACATAAGTACATACAAACACAGGTACACATACACTCTGACACACAGGTAAACATATACTATGACACATGTACACAGACACTCTGACACACAGATACACATACATTGACACACGGGTACACAGACACACAGGTACACATGTACTCTGACACATAATTACATCCAAACACAAACACACATGCACTCTGACACACAGGTACACATGCACTATGACACACAAACACCATAACACACAGATACACACACACTCTGACACACAGGTACACATACACTCTAACACAGAGATACACGGGTACACAGACACACAGGTACACATGTACTCTGACACACAAATACATACACACAGTAACACATACACTCTGACACACAGGTACACATGCACTATGACGGACAGACACACACACAAACATATACTATAACACACGGATACACATACACTCTGACACACATGGGTACACAAACACACAGGTACACATACACACACAGATATGCACAATCTCACATACAAAAGTACATATATAAATAATAATTTATTTGTTCTTACTTTTGCTGCAGAAATATGGCATGGTGATGAGTATCAGCCTTCTTTGGAATACCTCTTTTGTGTCTGCCGCCTCCTCCTCTTCCTCCTCCTCCCCACGCGGCTCTCTATTAGCTGGCTGGGAGGAAGTGACCTGAACTAATTTCTTCCCAGTAGGCCATGGGATCCTAGCCATGATCCGCAAGAGAGAGGGGCCTGGCCGCGGGGAAACAGATTGTTAGGGGCCCGGCCGCGGGGAAACAGATTGTTAGGGGCCTGATTAAAGGGCTTGCGGGAAATATAATGATATGGTCCGGTGAAAAATTAAAGGGCCCTCGGGGCTCAAGGGGCAGATGCTTTGGGCCCTCCAGGAATAAATGGGCCCAGGGCAGCTGCCCCTTTTGCCCCGCATTAAAGACGGCCCTGCTACTTGCGATTTAGACAATAAGGAGGATGCAGCCAGGAGCCTCTAGAAAATGCTGTGAGGGAGGTAGTCCTGGTCCCTGTCTGACATCCTGTACTACACACGGGAAGCTAAACTTTAGAAGACCCGCATGGGTGCCTAGCTATGCAAGATTGCCAGCCTTTACATACAGAAAACATGTGATCTGGCAATCAGACACAGCCGGGCAGCCCATGCAAGTCTTCACTAACACTAACACACACTCACAGACACACACACACACACTCACAGACACACACACACACACACACTCAAAGACACACTCAGGCACACATACACTCAGACACACATACACTCAGACACACACACTCACAGACAAATACATACACACACTCAGACACACATAAACTTACAGACACATAAACATTCAGACACACACATACACTTACAGACACACACAAATTATTAATATTAAATGTCCACCCAGCCTGCCAACTTGAGAGCTGCTCTGGATCTGTCCCTGTGGTTCAGTAGGGCTTCAGTGCGGCGAGCAGGAGAGAACCTGTCAGACGCAGCAAAGGAAGCTATTTTCTCTGTGCTCTGCTCCCTTGCAGGCTGTCTACTGATGCTGGGAGCCGGAATATGACGTCATATTCTGTCTCCTGGCATCAGCAAACTACGTGCGAGGGAGCAGAGCAGAGAGAACACAGCTCCCTCTCCGCGTCTGACAGGAACTCTGCCGCCCGCTGGGGGGTCCATTAGGTGGCCCTATGACAGGGGGAACGTGGAGGGGGAGGCATCTAGGTGGCCCATGGTTACAGGGGTCATGGCTGCGGCCAGGCCCTCTGTAGTGAGGGGCCCGGTCTCAGCTGCGACCCCTGTGACCATGGTAGGTATGCCACTGTGTGTGTGTTAGTATCGATCAATGTGTATGTGTGTCAGTATGGATCACTGTGTGTGTGTGTGTCACTGTAAAGCAATGTGTGTTTCAGTATGGATCAATGAGTGTGTGCATCAGTATGAATAACTGTGTGCATCAGTATGGATCAATGCGTGTGTGTCAGTAAGGATCAATGTGTTTGTGTGTCAATATAGATCACCATGTGTGTGTGTAAGTATGGATCACTGTGTGTCAGTATGAATCAATGTGTGTGTCAGTATGGCTCAATGTGTGTGTGTGAGTATAGATCTAATGCAGGGCCGGCCTTAGGGGTGTGAGGATGCCATGGAGCATGGGGCGCCAGGCGGCCAACACAGCTCGCACATGGTCGGAGTGCAGGGGAGCTAAAACAGGTACCCGGGTGGAGGATTAATTATTCTCCACCCGGGTCTATTAAAAAAAAAAAATTGTGATGGAGCTTACGCAGCGGCAGGGGCGGGGCTTATCACGAGGCAGAGGCAGGGCTAATACCTTCCTGGAGCCCCTGGTAACTGCTGCACAGGAAGAGGTAAGGAGTCCCTGCATCCACTGTAAAGAGGTAAGTGTGTGTGACTGTCTGCCTGTGTGACTGTGTGACTGCCTGCCTGTGTGTGTGACTGTATATCTGAGTGTATGTGTGACTGTCTGTGTGTGTGTCTGTGTGTGTGACTGTATGTCTGTGTGTGTGACTGACTGTGTGTCTGTGTCTAATTGTGTGTGTCGCTGTAGCTGTGCCATTGTGTGTGCCTGTCATATTCCGGCTCCTGGCTTCATTAAGCGGCGCGGAGGGAGCTGAGCAGGAAGAGCTCAGGTGAGTATGCTCCTTCGCTGCCCGCTGCCCGCCACCAGCCTCTGGTGGCGGGGAAGGGCTCAAAAGTGGCCAGCCAGCCAGCTCTTCAGCCCCCCAGGACGCAAGGCAAGCACGGGATTTGCCTGGGCGTTTGGGGGCGGCTTTTTTTAACACCCAAGGCAGATTCCTTGTTTGCCTCACGATACACACGTTATTATTTTATTTAACCCTTTCAGTGCTGATCACAGCATATTACTGCCATCAGTCTGATTAAGGCATTTAGTACTTCTGTACTATATTTAATTATTTTTTTTTACCCTTTGTGTCAGTCGCAGCAACCCAAATCTCCCTTAACCCTTTCCCCGCTGCCGTGATCACTGCACTGTACAGTCTATCTGCTGTACAGTACTGTATCAGTGATTACTGTGATCAGAGGGCTCTCTGATCAGACTGACCTTTTTTTAGGGTTATTTTTATAGATCAAAAAATAAAAATAACCCTTTCGGTACTGATTGCAGCTGCCTATACTGTGATCAGTACATTTATATAATTTTTTGAGGGCAGGTAGTAGGTGTTAGGCAGGTAGCTTATAATTAAATACCCCCTTAGTATATAAATTAATTAATTTGTCCCCCTAGAATGGCACGTCGCTACTAAGCCGAGGAGGCGTATGCCATTATGACAGGCAGTGATAGTGACTCTCTGCAAGACAGTGACCCTATCACTGCCTCTGACATTGAGCCTCTGAGTGAGACCTCAAGTGATGGTGCCCCACCACCACTCACAAATGCCAGACGGAGACTGGGTGCCTCCAAACATGATGGCCCCAGAAATACCGCCGTTCACTGTTACACCTGGCATCACTGTAACAGTGGAAGACTGCGAGCCAATTCATTTTTTGAGCTCTTTATGTCAGCGATATATTTGAGCTCATGGCTCAGCAAACAAATTTTTTGCCATGCAATATCTCTCTGCACATCCGGGGTCCCATCTTGGTTGCAGGAAAATGTGGAGACCCTCGGATGTCACAGAGATGAAGCGGTTTTGGGCTTTAACCCTATAATGATGGGTATAGTTAAAAAGCCCAGTATCAGGTCCTACTGAAGCAAGCAACGCATCCTGGCTAGCCCTCTTTTCCCTGAGGTTATGCTGAGGGATCGCTACATGCAACTGCTGCGATTCCTTCATTTTAACGATAACTCACTGTCCCCCCCTAGAAACAACCCACTGTTTGACAGGCTCTATAAAATTCAGCCTTTTATCCAACTCCAACGAGTCCCTTATGAAATTTAAAGGTCGACTGCTATTTAAGCAATATATTCCATCTAAGCAGTCCTGATATGGCATTAAAATTGATAAATTATGTGAATCCTGTACTGGTTACACATGGGCGTTTCACATTTATCAGGGGAAGGATAGCCATCTTGACCCACCAGGATGCCCTGATTCTGTGGGTACAAATGGCAAGATTGTTTTGGATCTAATCCTTCCCTTGTTAAATAAGGGATATAGGCTATGGGTTGACAATTATTATACCAGTATACAATTATTTAAAAATGTATATTGCTTTGAAACTCTAGCCTGTGGCACAGTAAGGAAGAATTGCAGGGGTTTCCCCCAAGCCCTGGCATGAGGTAGAAGCAGTAGAGGCTCCTCTTCAGCTCTCCGCCAGGATGAGTTGCTTGCCCTCCACTTCAGAGATAGGAAGGATGTATACATGCTGTCTACGATGCACGCCGAAAGTACAGTGCCAGTGTCTGTGAGAAGTAGCACTGAGCATCTGGAAAAGCCAAAAGTACATTGTAGACTACAGCAAGTTTATGGGGGGAGTAGATTTGGCTGACCAATGCATCAGTGGCGTCTCTAGGATTCATTTTTCGGGGGGGCACATGGAGGGCCAGTGACAAAAGTAGGGGGGCACATTTAACCCCGCCCTCGTCACAGTTTGACCCCGCCCCTGTCGCATGTTAAGCCACGCCCCCGACACAATGTGTTTTGTTTTTTTAATAATACCTGGTGGAGGATTCATTATTTTCCACCAGGGATTATTAAAAAAACAAACACATTATCCTTGATACAGTGCCATAGTTGCCAACATTTGAAAAAAAAATTCCAAGGACATTTTGCAGCACAGCTATCAATTACTGTCTGGGTATAATATCCCTGGACAGTCAGTGCTCTCTGTATAATACAGGGTTGTGTGTATAATAAATTGGGACACTCAGTGCTCCCTGTATAGTGCTGCTCTCTGTATAATACAGGTCTGTTTGTGTATAATATCCCAAGACAGAGAGCAGCACTATACAGGAAGCACTGACTATCCCGGGATATTTTATACACACAGATCTGTATTATACAGATAGCTGAGCATATACCCCAATCTCTAGACTACTAGTACCTGTCAACAGCAGCTCCCAGACGCGTGTAACAGGGCTAAAGTGTGCGGCAGCTCACACAGATTATTCAGCGGTAAAGTGCACTCGCTGGCAGAGCCAAACTGGGAATCCCTGGGAATCCAAAGCAGCCCTGGAAAAAAAACGTATGCCATTCCTACAAGTCAAAATATATATATATATATATATATATATATAGTACAGTAAGCACACAAGCTCACTGACATGCGCAAATAGGCTTACTGACAGACAAAACTCTCTGACTCACACGCAAGCTTACTACAGACATAGGCGTGCGCAGCCTATTGCATTAGGGTGTGCACCCTAAAGCACAAACATACGCCGCGTGTGTGTGTGTATATATATATATATACACATATATATATATATATATATATATATACATACATACATATATATATATATATATACATATATATATTCACAGACACACACACTCACAGACACACTCACACACACTGACACACACATACTCACACACTTACAGACACACACTGACACACACACACACACTCACTGACACACACACACTGACACATACTCACACACTCACAGACACATACTCACACACTCACACTGACACACACACTCACAGACACATACTCACACATTTACACACAATCACAGACACACACTCACAGACACACACTGACACACACACACTCACAGACACATACTCACATACTCACACACTCACTGACACACACAGACACACACACACACTCACAGACACACACACACAGACACATACTCACACACTCACTGACACACACTCACAGACACACACACTCACAGACACACACACACACTGACACATACTCACACACACACTGACACACACACACACAAATTATTATATTTAAAAAAAAAATTTTAAATGTCCACCCAGCCTCCTACCTGGAGTGCTGGTGGACTTGTTCCTGGGGTCCAGTGGGGGCAGGCGCCTTTCTCCAGCTCAGCCGCGGCGAGGGAGCTCTCTGCTCTCTGCTTCCTCTCGCCGCGCGGGCTGTCTGCTGTAGCTGGGAGCCGGAATATGACGTCATATTCCGGCTCCCGGCATCAGCGCGCGGCGAGAGGAAGCAGAGAGCAGAGAGCTCCCTCGCCGCGGCTGAGCTGCAGGGTGGGGGGGAATCATCACCTCTTGCCCTCCCATGACAGGGGCAAGAGGTGAAACAGGGGACACTGAGTGCCTGCAGGAACAGCGTTCCTGCTCAAAAAAAGTGCAGGAACGCTGTTCCTGCAGGACTCAAACCATAGGCGTGCGCACGGGGATTAGGGTGTGCCCAGGCACACCCGGCACACCCCGTGCGCACGCCTATGACTACAGACACTCACTTGTATAAACAGAAGGCTCACTACAAAGAAGTTCAGGGACACACACACAAGCTCACTAAAGACAAGCTCACTGACACACACATGCTCACTAAATAGAAGCTCACTGACACACAAAAGCAGTACCATTTTAACAGAGTTAAGGGCCCCTGGGCAAAGCAATGCACTGGGGCCCTTCCTACACAACAACTCACAGGAATTTTAATTATTGATAGACTGCGGAGTCCATACACACACACAGACTGCTGAGTCAATACAAACACACAGATTGCTGAGTCCATACACACACACACACACACACACAGATTGCTGAGTCCATACACACACACACACACACACAGACTGCTGAGTCCATACACACACACATACTCTGCTGAGTCCATACACACACAGACTCCGCTGAGTCCATACACACACACAGACTGCTGAGTCCATACACACACACACACACACACACACACTGCTGAGTCCATACACACACACACACAGACTGCTGAGTCCGCACACACACACAGACT
>OW240912.1:413703808-413746251 GCA_933207985.1 Pelobates cultripes | reverse complement strand
GCTATCTGCGACGCTGACTGAAGAAAAAAGGAGCTGGTCGACCGGGAAATCCTGCGGCTGGAGAGACCGTAGGAGACCTCGTGGAGCAAAGGTATTTTCCAAAATGGCGTCTGTATGAACCCAGAAGTGGATCTCATTCAACACTGACCTCAAACGGTATGGAGCCAGGTAAGGGGTGTTCCTTAAATAGGTAAGTATAATAATAAGCCCCTCCCACAATTACAGGCCAAACGGCCTTAATACATATATATTTAAATAGTTTTTATTTATTTATTAATAGATATATGTATAATTTCATTCTTACTATATTGTTACATTTATATATATATATATATATATATATAAATATCTATATATATATATATATATATATATATATATATATATATATATATATATATATTTTTTTTTGTGTTAGGTGCTTAAGATAGTACAGTGTGAAATACCATGAATAAGCGTAGGATGATAAAAGGAGCAAGTCGGTTGTGGTGTGCCGAAACCGACGATGAGGTAGGCCTGAGAAAGAAGAGGGCCCACCCAGGAAAAGAAATAGAAAGGAAATAAATGTTAAAAGTGGTGTGGTGGGAGGGTCATTCAATGCTGACCTCGAACGGTAAGGAGCAAGGTAAGGGGAGTGCCTTAAGTAGGCTAGGGGTAGTAAACCAGCACCTCCCACAAATCCAGGCAAATTGCCTTAATACTTGTGTTAGGTGCTTAAGATAGTACAGTGTGAAATACCATGAATAAGCGTAGGATAATAAAAGGAGCAAGTCGGTTGTGGTGTGCCGAAACCAACGATGAGGTAGGCCTGAGAAAGAAGAGGGCAAAAATTAAGTAATCAAATTTTTTAACAGACAACCAATACATATACATTTTATCAACCAGACATGTTTATGAAAGCATCCCTTAATTCTTGTACTGGGTTCGGTATGTACCGTGAGTAAGCGGATGACTTCCAGCGCCCGAGTGTTTTGATAACATGAGTTGGGATGTTGACACTGGAGGCTGTGGAAGCGGCTCCTATACGAAAGGAGTGTCCTGAGTATTTGTTTGCGTTGAGGCCCAGTTGTGTGAGCAAGGACCTGACGTAGGTCATGAATGTTGTAGTGGTGAGTACTGCACCTTGCAGTTGTAATAACGGTTGCGAGGGCAGTAAGTGATGGTTCTGTATGTAGGCATCAAGAACCTTGACGGGACACCATCTGTTGTGCGTGGGATAGTACGGAATGTTTACAGGTATGTGCTGACTGGTTTTGGAGTGAGGTAAAGACAGGATGTAATGATCCATATGTTTTGTCAAGTGGGAATAGAGGAGGAATGGAGTGGTTTGGGTCGTGGAGGTTGTAGTGAATTCTCTAGGTCGTAGAAATCCATAGAATGCGATGTATATTGCTGTTTTGATGGTAGAATTTGTATTAGTGTCAAACGGTTTTAAGTCAAGTAGGTTAGATAATGCTTTGAAGATATGGTTATCTATGGGTAGCCTCTGGGCCATATGTGTGGGTTCTGATTTTTGAATACCTCTGAGTATGGTCTTAATTTGGTGAGAGGCCATGAAACTGTTTTTATTTGGGTGTAAGATTAGCATGTGGTGTTGAATGCCAGTGAGATAGAGTTTGATGGTGTTGTATGACATTTTGAGTTTAAGGTGGCAAAAGGAAGCAAACCCCAAAAACGATGTCATAACAAACAGTTGTATAATGTTATGTTCCAGAAGGAATCGTTTGAATAGTGTGAAAGCCCTGCTTTATGTTTTGTTTGTATTGTTTGAAAGTGCCAATTGGGACAATGTCCTGCTATGCTGCATGATGACGTCTAGTCCAGTATGATTTGTTGAAATGTTGGAGTGATGGTGGCTGTGGGTGCTGCTGACGGGAGTGCTTGATGAAACTCCTGAAATTTAAAGCGAGACAAATTGTCAGCAGCTGTGTTATATACACCTGGCACATGGAAACAACATAGGAAGAAATTATGACAAGCTGCCAACCAAGTGAGTTTCCTCAGAAATCTCCTGATCGAGAGAGATTTGGAATGACCTTTGTTGATGATGTGACAGGTTGCCTGGTTGTCTGAGTAACAACGCACTGGCGTATTAGCCCATAAATGACCCCATGCTATGGCAGCCGCCACTATGGGGTAGATCTCAAAAAGAGCTGAGGTAGTGGAAAAACCTTCCAAATCCTGAACTGCTGAAGGCCAGCTGCCCCAAAGCCATTCGTTCCCAAAAATTGCTGCAAAACCATTGGTAGATGCCGCATCTGACCAAATGGTAGGAGATGATTCAGTCAATTGAGGGAGGAACATACAGGGAGTGCAGAATTATTAGGCAAGTTGTATTTTTGAGGATTAATTTTATTATTGAACAACAACCATGTTCTCAATGAACCCAAAAAACTCATTAATATCAAAGCTGAATATTTTTGGAAGTAGTTTTTAGTTTGTTTTTAGTTATAGCTATGTTAGGGGGATATCTGTGTGTGCAGGTGACTATTACTGTGCATAATTATTAGGCAACTTAACAAAAAACAAATATATACCCATTTCAATTATTTATTATTACCAGTGAAACCAATATAACATCTCAACATTCACAAATATAAATTTCTGACATTCAAAAACAAAACAAAAACAAATCAGTGACCAATATAGCCACCTTTCTTTGCAAGGACACTCAAAAGCCTGCCATCCATGGATTCTGTCAGTGTTTTGATATGTTCACCATCAACATTGCGTGCAGCAGCAACCACAGCCTCCCAGACACTGTTCAGAGAGGTGTACTGTTTTCCCTCCTTGTAAATCTCACATTTGATGATGGACCACAGGTTCTCAATGGGGTTCAGATCAGGTGAACAAGGAGGCCATGTCATTAGATTTTCTTCTTTTATACCCTTTCTTGCCAGCCACGCTGTGGAGTACTTGGACGCGTGTGATGGAGCATTGTCCTGCATGAAAATCATGTGTTTCTTGAAGGATGCAGACTTCTTCCTGTACCACTGCTTGAAGAAGGTGTCTTCCAGGAACTGGCAGTAGGACTGGGAGTTGAGCTTGACTCCATCCTCAACCCGAAAAGGCCCCACAAGCTCATCTTTGATGATACCAGCCCAAACCAGTACTCCACCTCCACCTTGCTGGCGTCTGAGTCGGACTGGAGCTCTCTGCCCTTTACCAATCCAGCCAGGGCCCATCCATCTGGCCCATCAAGACTCACTCTCATTTCATCAGTCCATAAAACCTTAGAAAAATCAGTCTTGAGATATTTCTTGGCCCAGTCTTGACGTTTCAGCTTGTGTGTCTTGTTCAGTGGTGGTCGTCTTTCAGCCTTTCTTACCTTGGCCATGTCTCTGAGTATTGCACACCTTGTGCTTTTGGGCACTCCAGTGATGTTGCAGCTCTGAAATATGGCCAAACTGGTGGCAAGTGGCATCGTGGCAGCTGCACGCTTGACTTTTCTCAGTTCATGGGCAGTTATTTTGCGCCTTGGTTTTTCCACACGCTTCTTGCGACCCTGTTGACTGTTTTGAATGAAACGCTTGATTGTTCGATGATCACGCTTTAGAAGCTTTGCAATTTTAAGAGTGCTGCATCCCTCTGCAAGATATCTCACTATTTTTGACTTTTCTGAGCCTGTCAAGTCCTTCTTTTGACCCATTTTGCCAAAGGAAAGGAAGTTGCCTAATAATTATGCACACCTGATATAGGGTGTTGATGTCATTAGACCACACCCCTTCTCATTACAGAGATGCACATCACCTAATATGCTTAATTGGTAGTAGGCTTTCGAGCCTATACAGCTTGGAGTAAGACAACATGCATAAAGAGGATGATGTGGTCAAAATACTCATTTGCCTAATAATTCTGCACTCCCTGTACTTTTACCATTCCAAGTGGTTAATAATCTCTTCCACATGTTTAGATCTGCCGTAGCTTGGGCATCTAAGGACAACCTGTGTGTGTCATGTAGAAAAAGTGGGAAAAGATGCAATAGTCGTGAAATAAAGGAGCGGCCTTGAGGTTTGATGCGCATAGCAAAATTTAGTGACCCTAGCAAGGACTGTAGCTCTTTGCGGTTGCAAGTGCCGAGCTGTAGGTAGTTGTTTATGTACGTGAGAATATTCTCTATCTTATCGTATGGTAGGCTTGCTTGCATTGTGGCAGAGTCTAATTGGAAACCCAGAAAAGTGATAACCGTGTCTGGCCCTTCTGTTTTCTTTGGGGAGATGGGTACACCTAGTTGCTCAAACAGCTTAGTGGTAGCTTTGAGACTAGTGGGAGGTGAAGTATTCTCCTCGACCAGTAGGAAATCGTCCAAGTAATGTAATACCGTAGGGCATCCGGCTATGTTCAATAGTAACCAGCATAATGCTTCAGCAAATGTGTCGAAAATAGCTGGGCTACTTTTGGACCCAAAAGTTAACCAGGAGAAAAAATAGTAGTTCCCAGACCACCTGATGCCATGCAGGTGCCACAGTGTGGGGTGGATAAGGGGTAATTTGAAGGCGTTAGTAATGTCGGTCTTACTGAGCCAGGCTCCAACCCCTGCTTGTAAGAGAGCTGTAATGGCGTGATCTATGGTGGTGTATTGCAGAGAGAATTCCTCCGAGGGTATAAGGGAATTAAGACTGGGGTTGGCCGATGAGTGGGGAGCCAATAAGTCAATGAGTCTCTGTTTTTGGGAAGATTTCCCTGTGACAATACCAATAGGGTTGGTGCGCCATTCTATGAATGGAGGAGTTCTAAAAGGCCCCAATACAAAGCCCTCATCCACTTCTTGGGCTATGAGGGTGTCAACCACTGTGTGGTTGTGTTGGGCGGATTGTAGGTTAGGGCATTCCAGAGTTCCGGCTGGTATGTGTAGGATTCCTGTGTGGAAGCCTTCTGTTAAACCAGAAATAAGAAAGTCTACCAGGTGTCTAGATGGGTGCTGAGACATCAATGCTGTGAATACTGGCATATTAATGGACGTAAGGAAAGGCTTAGAATACATTTTATTTGGACACATGGTCTTTGCATGTGCCCTAAAATATTTTGAACCGACATGCAATAGTCTACATCCACTGTAATTACAAGACCCAACATTGAAATTATTACATATCTGGGACTTGCCCAGAAACTTGATCTTGTCTTTTGAGAATTTCCCTGGATCCCCAGAGGAACTAGCTCCTTGCGTGGAGGCATGTCCGTCTGCCGTGTTGGGACAAAAATTAGTAGTATGGGCTGTGGAGGAGCAGTATGCACAAGGTGGTGTTCTTAGACCTGCAAAGTGTCTGCAAAATAAGACGGTATCAATCCTTCCCCAGTTGGATCGTGTTCCGTACTGGGAGAAGGCTCCAGCCACTTTTGCAGAAAAAGACCTATGGTAGTCATAGAATGCCGAACCACCATATTTGTTGCCCAGGTCTACCAGCTTGTGCATATATAGATCAAACTCCTCTCTTCTGTTGGGATAAACCGCACAGATGACATCCCTGTAAATATCAAACGCTAGTACAAATTCAGGGATAGTCAGTTTCCTGTTCAGGCGGACATCCCTAGATCTGACAATAACAGATACATCATCATAAGCATATGTCTTATGTTCCACAATGTCCTGGGAGGCAATCAACAGGGAAGCCAGGTTGACGTCTTTACCTTCCAGGATATCCCTTTTGATATGCACAGGTATCATGTGGGCCGGGCTAACTTCCTGGTCATCCAGGGTGCTGGCTGGAGCGACTAATGGCAAGGCTGGTGTTTGTACCGCAGCAGCGGGTGGCCCTGCTAGAGTGAGGGCCGTGGTGACCGACTCAAGTTTCTCCAGCCTGGAGTTGACCTTGCTCATGGATGCCATGAGTGAGGATAACATGGCATGTATGTCACCTGGGTTGGACTGGCTAGCCCCTTCCCCGGCATCCATGTTATTAGTCGATGTGCGTAGCAGTTTGAAAAGTTCTGCCTTCCTTGCTGTAGCGGGGTAGGGGATTTGTCGTCTCCTTAATTCCGTGGTTATGCGCGGGATCGTCCAGGATCTGATTGATGCTGGACTAGCTAGCTCTCCTCCTTGTGTGGGAGTGACAGCTCTAGCCGGGGTGCTAGGCAGGGAGAAATCCTCTACCCCTTCCTGAGACATACTATAAATAAAACAATTAATTAGTATATAGAACCACCAAATTGTACTGGCAGGCTAGCTAGGCCAGATGGCGAAAGTATTATACTTGTTTGGTGACAGGTGAGGCCCTGCTAATTGCCAAGCGGCTTGAGAGGCTCTATCTATGCGTTGGCACGAGGGGTTATTGAGGCCACTCGACGTAGTGGCAGGAGTTTCAGGCCTCTCGGTGACTGTAAAACAGAAAACAGGGGAAGGGAGTGACAGGTGAGGCCCTCTCTATGCAACATGCGAGGCGGCTAGCTAACGTGTGGCCCGATGGATGTTTGCCTCTGGGACGTTTGAGGCGGGGTGTTGGCCTTGCGGGACCACTAACTGATGGCGACTGCCAAGACGGGGTAAATACCTATTGGGAATCCTGTGACCCTATTGCCAGTACTGTAAACTAGGGGGATGAAATGAAATGTATGGTAGAATACGAGCAGGTGTACGTACCTGCTAATATGACAAAATCACAGGAATAAACCGTGTGGAGCAAATATATAGGCTTGACAGCCTAAAAATGGGTAAAAGAGAGTAGTATGATGAGTGTGGAGTGTGAGAAAGAAACAGACTTATAGCCTGTAGCAGCAATGTCTTAAAATTATGTTGATACCATGGGAATAGATATGAGTGGCTCAGAAATGTATGCATGCTTGAATAAGACATCTGAGGGAGGCCGTGGCCTATGTACAAACAATCTATGTGTTATCTGATAATGGTGTGTAAAGGAAAACATGAAATGTAGGTTATATACATATGTATATGACTGTGCAGGAAACGTATGATTGGTTGGATCAGTACGTGTGATTCAACCCGAGTATGCATGAAAAAGGAATTAAGCCTTATGTGTCATCGTCATGACAGAGAAATGAGGCCTGTAATATAGGCTGAGTGAATTGAAATGAAATGGATAATTAAAAACTCCTGGTGTGGGAGTTCAATGATCTGTACAGAAATGTAGTTGGTTTTATAGAAAGGGACATGGATGAGGTCATGGCCTATTTTACACAGCATTATGTATAATATATAGCGGAATAACAAAAGGCAGGGGTACCCAAAATGATGTAAAGTGATGTATATATATATATGATATATTTGTATTGAAAAGACGTCCATTTGTATGAATGGATAAGTAATGCAGACCCCTGAAAGCGTGGGAGTCAAATGGTCTATACAGATAAGTGGACTTGATTTGTGGACGTAATACAATAGTGACAATATTTGAAAGTAATGGAAATAAACTATTTAAACAAGCAATTCTTAACCGAACGTTATATACACATGAAATGGTAAATATAATGCATGAAAGGATTATACGTAATACATAGAAATAAAGCCGAAAGCAAATGTGAGGGAAACACAAAAGTTAGAATAGTTTAACCGTATGACATTATGCGAACCGAAAGCGCGTTTGAGCGTATGTGAAAATTGTCGAACGGCAAAACAACCGAATGATAATTCGTTTCAATATAACATGAAATAGGATATGCGAAATGACTATTGAACGATTAAATTGTTCAGCCGAATGACCGTACGAATGGAAAAAGCCCGCAAATGGCTTGAAACATTCGTGTCATAACCAGGGAAAAAAACGTCAAGCGAGGACCCGTGCTGTACCATACGGCGTGGGAACCGGTCCTGGCGTGACAAGTTGTTCTGACTTACGGTTTAGGAGTCCCTGGGACGCGATCTACGACGAAGACCGGAGTCAGAAGAAGCTGGACGGGCCGAAATGCCTGAACAGGATTCCTGGACACAGCTAACGTGGTGAAAACCTCGTGGATACTGAACCCAAGATGGCGTCTGAGAGAACCCGGAAGTGGATCCTCATTCAGCGCTGACCTCGAACGGTAAGGAGCAAGGTAAGGGGAGTGCCTTAAGTAGGCTAGGGGTAGTAAACCAGCACCTCCCACAAATCCAGGCAAATTGCCTTAATACATATATATATATATATATATATATATATATATATTAAAATAAAATACATTTAGAATGAAAATATATTTTAATATTACATATAATATTTTTTATTGTGGGCATACTAATATATTTTCTATTTTCCAGCAGCAGTGAGACAGCCTGACAGCCCAGTTAGCCCCACTGCAGGCAGATCTATGGCTAGCTATTGCAGCCATGTAATAGCTCTATGAGAGTGATCACATGGCCTGCGGAGGCCTGATTTGCCAGAGGGGAGCTGTCTGGGCTGTCAGGCAATCCCCCCAAAGTGGTTCATGGCAGAGGGAAGTACCGCTTGGCACCTGGGGCTCAAAGCTGTTGCGGCGTTCCATGGATTAATTGAAATTAAAAATGTTTAAGTCTGAGGAACTTGTTGATATAGATCTAACTCATGCATGAATTCTAAAACTATGTCAAAAAGAGCAGGTCATTCCTAAAGGGAGGAAATGTGGGCATGTAGAGTGTTACAATGTTTACTTTGTTACCTGGCATATTTTTCATATTTTTTTTTATTATTTTCAAGATCAGTTATGGAGCTACAGACTCCTTGTTAAGTGATCGGCAAAAGTTTCCACACTTTTTCCGGATTATTCAGAATGACAATGTCCATTACTTGATAATATCCAAACTTCTGAAAAGCAATTACTGGAGTTGGGTTGGTATATTAGCATCAGAGGATATCTCAGGAGAGCAAGAGGGGCTCATTCTAAAAAAATACTTGACCAAACATGGCATTTGTGTTGCCTATTATTACACAGCAAAAGACTTAAGAAACACTTTTTTCCTGAAAAAGAATCTGCAAATTATTCAGGATTCGTCTGCTCATGTTATTGTCGTCTCTGGACATTTTTCTTTTTCAGTTGTTCGCATTGTTGCAAAATACAGTTTTGTGTTTAAAAAAAAGACACTAATTCTTCCGCCCTCTTGGGCCTCCAATTCTATTCTAATGTATCAAAATATAGAAACCTTTAATGGTTGTTTGATTTTAGAGCTTTATCCAGTAACATTCCCAGGCACTGAAACTTTCTTCGATAATATACATCCTTCAAAATACCCAAAAGACATGATTCTTCATGATTTTTGGATAGCAAGTCTTCATTGTATATCGGACAACACATCAAAGAATAATTTATATGCAACTGTTTATAATATCTCACTAAAGCGCTGCACTGGGATGGAAAGGATGAAGAACACTAAGAAAGATATATTTTTAGGAGTTTCTCCTCGAGTCTATCTGGCAGTAAGTGTTATGGCAGAGGCCCTTCATATGATGTTATCTGAGAATAAAGAAGTGCATGCAAACAATTTGAATAGCTACAACTATAATTATCAGGTAAGTATAACATATACCATATAACATATAGCAGGGGTCAATTCAAGTTTTGCATTGTAACCTAATTAACATTTTGGAAACCAGCCTTTAAATTTCCATTTTTTTAGCAAGACATTTGACTCAAGTGATGGGTGCAAGACTGCATATCACGAATGCAGAATAATGAGTATATTTCATAGAGGCATTGGTGGGACTTTTCAATGTCTGTCCGGTCACTAGTTTTAAACATTTAGGAGATTTGCCCCCACCTGCTGCATTGCAGATGGCATAGGGGAATTTTAACCCCCAATATAGTAATATGGATGTTTTATTGATCTCCATAGGCCATATATCGGCTGCTGGGAATGGCAAATTTCCCCAATTATGTTAAAGACCACTGGTTGTTAAACCTAATTAGTTTCTAGGGGTGTGCATAGACAAATTACATTCTTATTTAAGGAGATGATTTGTACCTTCACTTTTTATAGGAATTTGATCATCTTGTAGAGCTTAATAATAATATTTCTATGAGTTTTACCCATGATTTATTTCCTTATAATTCAGAGCTCTGATGGTGTGTATCTACTCTTCATTAGATATTTTACAAGTAATAAAATGTTGTTTGTTAGTACAGTACATTTAGTATCTGTTAATCAATAAGCCCCAGGTTTCTTTCCATTCTGGTTTTCATTCATAGACTGTGTTTTCTCTTTTTTGCCTAAAATTTGACATACAATGTTTTGTTTTTAAATTGGCTTACTATGTGACTTTAGTAAAAATATATATAAAAGTCAGCATCAAACATAATAGCTATTAGACCTTCAGCCATTTAGTTTTCTTTTTACGTTTCTGTTTAATAAACCTTGAGACTTTTACTTTCTGTCCATTTTCATGAAGCCATAAAAATTTTATAACGAAGTTACTGACTGAGCCACCTTTAAGACAAAAATATATTAAAATACTTTTAGGTTACCCCTATACACACAAAATGTAAAATTAAACATAGGGTAAATCATCATGTAATAAAATGTACCCATTATATACCCCTAATAGTATCCTAATATTATTGCTCACATATGGCAGTGACACAATTGCCCACCTTTAGGTGGAAGTGCAGCAAGGACAAGACCAATGAACATCTGGATCATTGGCTTGAATTCTACGTAATGCAGAAAAACGAGAAAATAAATGGTGGTATACCATTAAAAACATTTATTTTCACATATAAAATATAATAGTCCCATATATAATTTGATTCTTTTGGGGAAAGAAACTTGTTTGGAAAGGTTTTGGGTCATATGCAGTTGCAAGAAAAAGTATGTGAACCCTTTGGAATGATATGGATTTCTGTACAAATTGATCATAAAATGTGATCTGATCATCATCTAAGTCACAACAATAGGTAATCACAGTCTGCTTAAACTAATAACATACAAAGAATGAAATGTTGCCATGTTTTTATTGAACACACCATGTAAACATTCACAGTGCAGGTGGAAAAAGTATGTGAACCTTTGGATTTAATAACTGGTTGAACCTCCTTTGGTAGCAATAACTTCAACCAAACATTTCCTTTTGTTGCAGATCAGATGTGCACAACGGTAAGGAGTAATTCTTGACCATTCCTCTTTACAGAACAGTTTCAGTTCAGCAATATTCTTGGGATGTCTGGTGTGAATCGCTTTCTTGAGGTCATGCCACAGCATCTCAATCGGGTTGAGGTCAGGACTCTGACTGGGCCACTTCAGAAGGCGTATTTTCTTCTGTTTAAGCCATTCTGTTGTTGATTTACTTCTATGCTTTGGGTCATTGTCCTGTTGCAACACCCATCTTCTGTTGAGCTTTAGCTGGTAGACAGATGGCCTTAATTCTCCTGCAAAATGTCTTGATAAACTTGGGAATTCATTTTTCCTTTGATGATAGCAATCTGTCCAGGCCCTGATGCAGCAAAGCAGCCCCAAACCATGATGCCCCCACCACCATACTTCACAGTTGGGATGATTTTTGATGTTGGTGTGCTGTGCCTTTTTTTCGCCACACATAGTTTTGTGTGTTTCTTCCAAATAACTCAACTTTGGTTTCATCTGTCCACAGAATATTTTGCCAGTACTGCTGTGGAACATCCAGGTGCTCTTGTGCAAACTGTAAACGTGCAGCAATGTTTTGTTTGGACAGCAGTGGCTTCCTCTGTGGTATCCTCCCATGAAATCCATTCTTGTTTAGTGTTTTACGTATTGTAGATTCGCTAACAGGGATGTTAGCGTTTGCCAGTGACTTTTGTAAGTCTTTAGCTGACACTCTAGGATTCTTCTTCATCTCATTGTGCAGTCTGCGCTGTGCTCTTGCAGTCATCTTTACAGGACGGCCACTCCTAGGGAGAATAGCAGCAGTGCTGAACTTTCTCCATTTATAGTCAATTTGTCTTACCGTGGACTGATGAGCCCGAAGGCTTTTGGAGATACTTTTATAACCCTTTCCAGCTTTATGCAAGTCAACAATTCTTAATCGTAGGTCTTCTGAGAGCTCTTTTGTGCGAAGGTATCATTCACATGAGGCAATGCTTCTTGTGAAAAGCAAACCCAGAATTGGTGAGTCTTTTTTTATAGGGCAGGGCAGCTGTAAACAACACCTCCAATCTCATCTAATTGATTGGATTCCAGTTGGCTGACATCTCACTCCAATTAGCTCTTGGAGATGTCATTAGTCTATGGGTTCACATACCTTTTCCACCTGCACTGTGAATGCTTACATGATGTGTTCAATACAAACATGGCAACATTTCATTCTTTGTGTGTTATTAGTTTAAGCAGACTGTGATTGTCTATTGTTGTGACTTAGATGATGATCAGATCACATTTTATGACCAATTTGTGCAGAAATCCATATCATTCCAAAGTGTTCACATACTTTTTCTTGCAACTGTATATGAAGATTCCTAAGACACACCTCTTATTTGAAATCCTCCAATCAAATCACCCCCTCTTCCATATGCCTGTCTCCTAGCTTTGTCAAGGCTCATTCCACCTAGCTTGCTGCTCCATGGGTATTCATTCCTTGAGAGGGAGTGAATATTTATCAGCAATGGACTTATCAATAAAATTCAGCAGCCCTGAGTTAATATGTGCCTGGACTATTCTCCCGTCCCATTTTTCTGATTTGATGAACCAGGAGGTCAATAGATACAAAGAAAGAAAAGTGATACTTTAAGTGCAGCATATCCAATGGCCACTGTGAACAGGAATAATGCATAAAAATGCTCACCTTGTAAAGAGCCTTTTGGAAATTGGCTCTAAGTGTATGAAGCCTGGTGTCAATTTCTGGGGTGACACTTTCCCCTAATCGGAATCACAGGGCAGGATACCGTTGAGGGTGCAAGTACATTTATTACAAAATATGATTAAAAAAAGCTATGTAATACAAAAATAAAAAATATGTTGTAACAGTAACAATAACAAATATACTCTATAGTTGGTGGCCAAAATACTGAACCACTATTAACCGAGATGCGTTTCGCCGTGAAAACGGCTTCCTCAGTCAGCTGTAGCTTACTTGTGTCTATTCCGTGCTTTTTATATCCTCATTCTCCCGCCCATAGTCCAGTTATCCAATCCGTTGTCTGTTGTAGTTCTTCTGATGCTCGCAAATAGCGAGACGTAATTTCCGGTCTGTAGAGGGAAATATAAATCCCTTGATGCTTAGCGAGTTCTTGTATTTCCTTTTTGTCCGTGAGTCTAGTGGGCATTACCGTTGCCGCAATGTCCTTTCACTATAGTCCTTTTTCGGCTCAAATTATACAGCATAAAAAAGATAAAGACGTGTAAATGCTTCAAATACATATCCAACGTAACCACATACATATACCAGTGTCACCTATAACTGTTGCCACATTGCACCTCAGTGATCGTGAGAGAATCTATAGAGACAGTTGTGAGATACCTTATATATATTGAATCACAGGTGGAAAACATATTCATTTTGTTCTTTTCAAATAATGTATCTTCCTCAAACATAATGTATTTATGGAATATGATTTTAGAATGGCTGATATTTATAAAAAATGGTTAATATTCTTAGATTTTTCTTTTATGGGGCATTTTTGTTTTATGTACTGGGAAACATCATTATTTTAATGATTAATTCCATCTGGAGATTAATGTGGACTTTATACAAAATCTTCTTCTATCTCATTTTACTCACAAAATTGAGATGAAAATCTCCAATTCCTCAAGTAAACATAGATAGATATTCTAAAAGATTTACACTAATCCAGAATGAAATCAAATGTATCTCTTAACAGTATATAGAATAGAATCCTTAAAAATGTGTTTACTAAATATATATGTCTATAAAAATAACTATAGAATAAAAACTAAAATATAAAATAATAAATAAAAATAGAAAATAATAAAGAATAAAAAAAATAAAAAAAATTAAATAAAAAGTAAAAATAAACAATAAAAATTGAAATAGGAATAAAATTGCTATACCCATAAAACATATATATATATATATATATATATATATATATATATATTTTTTTTTTTTGATAAAAAGTAGCAGGATAAAAAAATCAACCATATATAAAACTAATTATCTGCATTGAGTCCAAATGGAGCAAGGGTATTCAAATTAAAAATCCACTTAGTTTCAATTTGACCTAATTTCCTTATTTCATCTTCTCCACGCCAATTCAACGTGATTTTTTGAATTGCAAAAAAGTCTAAAAATTGTGGGTCACTATTGTGTTTTAATTTAAAATGTTCCGAAACACTGCCCCTCTTTATATTCTGTACATGTTCGTTTATCCTAACCTGTACGGGGCGTTTGGTTCTTCCTACATAAAAGAGGTTACATGTGCATTTTAATATAAAAATTACCCTTTTGGAGAAACATGTAATCATTCCTCTAGTTTGATACGCCTTCAATCCACTTGGGTCTCTAAACTTAGTTTTATGTCTTCTCGTGTTTTTTGTACTTCTGCAGGCTAAATATTGTCCGCATCCAAAAAAACTTATTTCTGGAAGAATGGATTAGTTTTATTCTCTTTTATATGTATTATTTTCATTTTTTTTCCCTCGGATTGTATTTTAAGATCTGTACTTATTTGTCACTTCCTGTATAGTGCTTAAAAGTGAATTTTCTTCATATCCCTTTTCAATAAATTGATTTTTCATTCTCATTGCTTGACTTTGACTTGACTATAGCGACAACAAATTCCGTAGCGCTTTACAATATTACAAGGGGATTTAACAATAAATGAGACAATTATAAAAAAACTTACAGGAACAGTAGGTTAAAGAGCTTACAGTCTAGAGGAGTACAGTCTAAAAAAAACACAATAGGACAGGAGATAACAAACAAGGTGGGAGTGAGGAGGAGAGAGTAGAGTGCTGCCCTTTAGGAGAGAGCAACAGACCGGTATGTGAGGTAAAATAACAATAAATTTCATTGCATTACCAATAAATGGATATATAATACATTTTTCTTGCATAGATAGAGAAAACCATTTGTAAACATTGAAATGTATCAAATTGACTTGTACACCTGTCACTTGTGAAAAATAATAGGTGGAACAATGTATTAATGTTTTTTAATTATTACTGCTGAAACGTTATCTAAACCAACAAGTATCAGTTGTTCCTACCCCACTAGGAAAGATTATTGGGGATTTGAGTCCTATCAGTGAAAGAACAAGTACTTGACAGCTTGGTGTGACTTTGGGGCCCTTTGAGCTCACTAGGTATAGTACTGTTGGGGCGACTTAAGTTGGGGCACACATGAATTATAATATACATTTGGAAAAACAACTAGGATCTGCAGAACAAAATTTTTTGCAAATTGCATTGTCCAAGAGATCCTGTAAGATTAGTATTAGCACCAGAATTAGGTGAATGGGTTACAGGACTCTGCTAGTGACTCACATTTAGGAGCCTGCTTTTCTCCATAGTGAGGGAATATTCAACTGTTAAGATGACTGTTGATATGTGTGTCGTTCTCTATTAAGGGGGTCCAGGAGTTTAGCAGTTGCAGATCGTATTGTGATGAAGTGAGAGCCGTCATGGCTCCTTTCTTCCAAACCAAGAGTTTGGTAGGGTAGCCCCACCTGTATAAGATGCCATTTGTGCTAAGGACAAATGTGACTTTGATAAAAGCTTTTCGCTTTGCCATGGTGCCTGCAGAAAAGTCTGAAAATGTGAGAGACCTGTATAGAGTTCTGGCATAGAAGGCAATTTCCATGCAGCTTGCATAAGGGCTTCTTTGGCCTTATAATAGTGGAGGCCAACCACCACATTCCTGGGTATATTTCCCTTGATGGTTTTAAACGTAGGGAGTAAATGAGCTCTATCAACATGGTCCAGTCGTGAATTGGCAGTGATTGTAGTAGGGCTTGAAGAAAGAGGTGAGGTATTGATGCAGGTCGGCTTGAGTTGTTTCAGGGATAGTATGGATCCTAATGAAGTTGCGTCATGACCTGTCTTGAGGATCCACCACTTGTGACAGGATTTAGTCATGTGTTGATGTTGGGAATTGGATTATTTTTACCACCTTTTTGTAAGTGGTGCATAGTTCACCCACAGTACGCTACACTTTATCTGTCCTTTCACCCAGAGTTTGTATGTCACTAGGAAGTTCCATGGATCTTTTTCTCAGAGTCCAGCGCAGTTCTCTGAGAGTTGTGCCAGAACCTCTGGTACAGATTTTGTGTCCAAGTAGGGTGATGGCACTTTGTGGTGTCTGCCATTATGCCCATGCAGTGCCTCTATTTCCGTATCTGTGTACATATTTAAGGCATGTTGTTTAACTGGGTTTGCTTTGAGGGGGTCATGGGAGTAGGGGAAGTAGACAAGGGATGGTATTTTGGGCAATAAGAGCAGCAAAATGTTGCTGCAACTTAGATGTCAGCAGGTGCTCCATGTCTGTTCTCCATGCAGGTCAGGACAAATCCTCCACGTTCTCATAATTTTTATGCTATGGATTTAAATTTCCTTTAATCTGAATACTGTTTTTGCATTAAGTGTATTGTCTCTTCTAGGCCTTAGGCACATGGGTTGTGCGAGCGCAGTTAAGATGCCTCTTATATTTTCTGAATGTGTATATTTATATAACATAATTGTATGTATATATGTGTGTGTGTATATATATATATATATATATATATATCTGCCAAAACTGGTCTGATGCTTCGAAGCATGGACTTCACAAGACCTTTGAACACCTCCTGTGGTATCTGGCACCATGGCATTAGAAGCAGATCCTTTAAAAGATCTCTTTAGGATCAGGAACACAAACATGTATTCCTGACCTTATAGTGAAAACCCGCCATGTAGGTGGCTTGCCCCCTCAGAATGGGTTAAAACTCACCTTATTTTCAGCTCTTCATGGGTGTGGTGGCCCATCAAAACTGCAGATTTTTAACCAATCCAAAGATTTCCCCATGAAGCGGAGGATGCCTCCACGCCTGGGGTGGCGGCTGCTACCACAAACAAGGACACTTTCTTGGACGCTGCAGGTGAACCCCTGTTCGACCCTTGGGCATGGTCCCTTCCCAATCAGTTGGCACAATTCAAAAATGACTGGGTCCACAGACTCCTGGATTGGGAGGTGCGCAGGAAACTTCGGGCTGAATGCCCCAGACCGGTACTACCGGATAAGGTCACAACGACCCCGGAATTTGACTCTCTGGTCGCTACCTACATGACCCATACGGGGCGTGATCCCATGAAGGGGTCAAGCGCAGCCTCTGTTTGACACAGGACAAACTACTGGACATGCTTGGTCCCCTGTGCAGGTTGCTAATGGTTGATGAGGCCTAATCGGAAGGGGCTAACCTGGACCCTGCCGCCATGCGGGACTGGGCCTTGCACTCCATTTGCCTACTGGGCAATACAAACGTGACCCTCTCCACGGAATGCAGGAAGGCAGTCCCCTTGAGGATGGACAACAAATTGTCAGACTTGGGGGTCAAAGGAATTGGACCCCTTGGCTAAAGGTCTGCTATTGGGGGAACCGTTCATTATAGAACTGCACAAGCATGTGAACCTGTTAACTTCCTGGGACAAGGCGTAGACCTCCATGTGAAGGGTCTTTCGCCCGCAGTTTTTCATGGTTTTTTTGCAAGGCTGGACGACAGCGAGGTCGCGTCTCCAGCCGCTTCTGGCTTTCTGACTTCCGAGGATCCCGTGGACCATCGTTCTTTGGACGGTTTGGGGTTATGTCATAGCTTTTCATTTGCCTCTGACTCAGGTGCGTCCTCCACCGGTTTCCTTTTGCCTCAAGAGAGCAACAGACCCTGATAGACGTGGAGATTCAGGCTCAGTTCGACAAGGGGGGCTGTACAGTGGGCTCCGTACGTGCAATTCTGTGAGGAGCCATTAAGACTGAAGTGTCAGATGCACTCTGCAGTCTCCTTACTCTAACACCTACAGTTTGTGGTCATCCGGGAGAAGTCAGCTCTCTCTCCTGCCTAGGTGGTCAAGTTCATGGGTTTCGAAGTAGACGCGAAAGAATGTGTCCTACGGCTGACTCTGTCAAAGACAGCGACCATTCGGGAGGAGATAAGGAAGTTCCTATGTCAAGAGCGGATCCTGCTATGGATGTTAGCTTAAGTAGTGGGTCTCCTCTCGGCCCCGATCCAAGCAGTCTACCCGGGCCTGCTTCAACGGCTGAAGGCTTGCTTTCCAGGCAGGAGTCCATCTTGCGATCAGATGAATCCCTTCTCTCCGGACGTGAAGACCGCAGCAAGCTCCACGGGGGGACCATGGAATGGCTGTGTCTTAAATGTGCCCTTTCCATGTTCACATATACCTGGCATAGGTATATATGGGGGTATTGTTGGACTCATCCAACATAGGTGAGCAACATATGAAGTATTATAAAGTCATAGCACACATACGATTTGCAAAATATAGTGTGCAAACTCTGTGTGTCAAAAAGGCAGAAAAAATGCTTATTACCACTACACTTGGTAGAAGCTAGCGGAAAAATTATACACTAAGGTTCAACATTTGCCTTTTCAAATCCCCTGGGATATCTGCTTTAAGAAATGTTATGTCTTTATGGTGTAGTTGTAATATGTAGCCTGCTAAAGTGCTCCGAAGTGGGACACGGACGCATCAAAACCCTCCATGAAAATTCACACTTAAAAACTTGAACTTGTCACGTCTCTTTTACAGCACTGTAACTTCACAAATTAGTGTCTAGGTCAGTGATGGTGAACCTATGGCACGCGTGCCACAGGTGGCACGGCGGGCCCTCTCTGTGGGCACGTGGCCATAGGTTCGCCATTAATGCAGCGTAGGCAACTACCTGCCCAAAACGGCAGGCGCCTACTCTGCTTTCTTGTCGGCAGGACCAGAAGCAGGGGGGAGGCATGTAGGAAGAGCTCTTCTGTCCTCCCGCGAGCTATGTGGAGCGTTGCCGCGCGTTACCATTGTGGCGAAAGGGGAGGGGCCTGTTTGCCAGCCTCCTGCCCTGCGACTATGGCCCTGGGATGTATTGCCCTTCTAGGAACTAATTTGGGCATAATGGATTTCTAGAATGCTGTTTCTGGACCTTTAATTCCCAGAGAAAGGATTTGTACTTTTAAACTGGCACTTCGGGGAGTTTCAGGGAGCCAAAGGTGTCGTCCTTCCTCCCCAACGGCAGTGTGAGTTCCAGGGAGCCGAAAATGTCGTCCTTCCTCCCTAGCGGCAGTGTGAGTTCCCGGGAGCCGAAGGTGTCATCCTTCCTCCTCAGCGGCAGTGTGAGTTCCAGGGGGCCAAGGGTGTCGTCCTTCCCCCCCAGCAGCAGTGTATCCTACAGGGAGCAGAGACAGTTGGTCTCTTTCCCCAGCAGCAGGACAATATTACGGGAGTGGAGACAGTCGGTCTCCCTCTCCAGCGGCAGCCTGTGATTCAGGGAGAGGAGCACAGCACCCTCTCTCCCCAGCGGCAGCTTACACTACCAAGGGGAGACACAAATCTTACAGATGGCGCAGATGGGACCGTAGTCTCTGTGCCTTACCCACAGGGATGCTGGACAGCCTGTCCAGATCCCCAACTACCCTCTCAGGGACACCAGGAGGAGGGGGTAAGTACTATTTCCCCTCCCCAGCCAAGGCCTAATCCAGCTGCCCCAGCAGAAGCGCTGGCATCGGGGCAGAGCGCTGCGGGCCTCTGCCTCCCAAACCCCCACAACATGTTGCCCAGTGACCTCAGGAATACCCAGGTGCAGTAACTGTTTGTTGTGGGTGGGCTGCTCTTGCACTTTGATGTTGTGGGTGGGTTGTTAGACTAACTCAGGCACTGACCGACAGAAGGTCAGGTACCTGGTTAGTCTACCCCCCAAAGGGGAGATATGTGGCGAAAGTAACCTTGTCACTGGTTTTTGGAGGGGCCTGTTTGTCAGCCTCCTGCCCTGCGACTATGGCCCTGGGATGTATTGCCCTTATAGCAATAATGGATTTCTAGAATGGCCCTTTAACTCTCAGAGAAAGGATTTGTACTTTTTTTTTCAATTTGGCAATTTTTTATTTTTAAATAAAATAAAATAAAGTGGGATACAGAAGAGAGAAGGGGAGGCAGGGTGGGACATCATACGTTGTCATCAAACAAATCATCAGTTGTTACAAGGTGGCATAGTGTTCGTCTAGCCTCGCCCTCTGGTGTGAGATCCTGGGGCCTACGTGCTCCTTATCCATGTAAGAGTACCCCTATGGTCCCTAACGGACTGGGGATTGCTGCCTGCAGCGATTGCAGAGCCTGCCGCTCATTGTATTCTCCTTATGTTATCCCAGTTTTGAGCCTTCCGTGTCTCTCCCTAAGTATCCCTGTACGGGGGGGGGGAGGGGTAGTATAGCTGGTGGGGTGTGGGGGAGGGGAAGTAGGAGGGGGGGTGGTTGCGAGTTCAGTGTATTGCCCTCATACCGGTTCTGTCCTCTCGTTTATTGCGATGTATTTCTCTCTATTCCCTTGTACTATTTATACCCCTATCCGTCTTTTTGGTCCCCTCTGGTTTATGTCCCTTGGGCTCCATCTTGTACTCCTGGGGGGATATATTCGCTGTATTGTTGAATCTCCTTGGGTGGTCGCTCTTTTGGTTTTATGGACTATTCGTTGTCCTCTTGACTCATGGGGGTGTGTATGGTTTCCCATCTAAGTTTAGCATCTTCAAATCTCTGGCTGTTGCCATAGGCTTTCCTCGCCACCGTTTCATATTGTATGTTAGTAGAGACCTGCTCTATCAGGGCTCGTTTTGTCAGTGCCATTATAGTTTTCCATTCCCTAGCTATGAGCGTCAGGGCCGCTATTAGTATGTGGAAGATCAGTATTGCCCCCCTTCCTCTGTACTGGCCTAATTCCATAAATAGGAGGCACATTTCTGGGGTGATTGTGATGCTGTTGTCTACAGCCTCTTTAATAATGTTCTCTACCATCTCCCAGTAGGGCCGGATCACCTCGCATGTCCACCACACATGGTACATCGTGCCCTCTGCACCCCACAACTCTCCAGCACTGTGCGGATGTTCCTGGGTATATTTTTGCCAGTCTGGCTGGCACCGTGTACACATAATACACTTTCCTCATAAGTTCTAGGTGCGTTGTACACAATGTCTTCCCCTTGTGTGTTGTTACTGCTTTTGCCCATTGGGTTTTATCAAATTGTTTTCCTATATCCCCCTGCCAGGCCTGACTAAATCTATCCCGATGTACAGGGGTACTCACGTTTAGGAGCGAGTAGCACATAGATATTGTCCCTTTGGATTGTTTTTTGTTCAGACAATTTCTCTCTAACTCTGTAAGTGGAAGTGTGCTCCCCCTTTCTCTGTGGGTGTTTGGGCACTTAGCATTGATTTAATTTCTAGATAAGAAAATATCAGTCTGGGGGTTAGGTTAAATGTATCTTGGAGAGTGGGGAATGGTATCAGGTTGTGTGCCTTCAAGAGGACTCTCACATGTGTACACCCTCTCTTTGTCCATTCCCTGTGGTCAAACGTGTTGTTGGCTGCATGTGGGCTGGTTAATGGGGTTGCCAGTGACCATGGTAGCATGGACACTATTGCCTCCTGTGTTTTGTCCCAGGCTTTCAGTATTGTTTTGGTGGTGGGTAGCATGTGAGGTTGGGTTGGGCGCATCTTTTTGGGTACCCACACTAGTTTCCGAAGTTCTCCACCCTGTAACCAGTGATCTTCAATTTCTAACCATTGGGGGGTGTTGCTACAAGTGTGTATTCCCACCAATGTAGTCTCCTGGCTAGGAATCTGCTAGCTTTATTCCCTTGTGTATATTGCCTTATTTTTAATCTTTGGAACATATATCCTGTCTGCTCTAGTGCTCTATGGTGTATTTTGGCCGTAATGTTAGATATTTGTGTTTTAAGGTTGTTGGATGGGGAGACCTGGTTTTGGATGTTCAGTTGGTATAGGTCGCGTCTCCATTGTGTAAGTTGCGTTGAGGATTGTTTGTGTAGGTATGCTGCTCTTTTAATGAAAACCCCTCTAACTACCGCCTTGTGAGCTGCCCATAATGTTTCCTGGGGCATTCCCAGAGTGGCGTTCTCTGCAAAGTAGTCGTGTAGGGTGGTCTCTATTTCTTTTTTGAATGCGCTGTCATGCAACAAGGATGCGTTCAGTCTCCATGGGCTTCGGTGTTTATAGTCGCATTGGTCTTTGACCAATAACGATACTGGTGCGTGATCCGACCAAGTGATTTGGCCAATGTCGCTGTCAGCTATTTGGTTGAGTCCCTGCCCATGAACTAGAATCCCGTCTATCCTCGAGTATGTGTTATGGACATGGGAGAAGTGGGTATATACCCGCTCCGATGTGTGGGATATTCTCCATGAATCAAAGTAGTGGTGGAGGGAAAGGAGGTTCTGTATCTTTTTGCATTGTCTGTGGAGTATTTTATATCTAGGACTATGTTGTGAGATATTAGAGTCTAGCTTGGGATCCCAAACATGGTTGAAGTCCCCACATATAATAGACACTCCCTCTTGTATTGTAGCTAGTTTTTGTAGCAGATGCTGTAAGAACCTGCTCTAGTTTGCGTTAGGTGAGTAGAGGTTCATGATTGTATATGTCATGTCGTTAATAGTGCATTTCAGTATAGCGTATCTCCCATTTGCGTCTAATTCTATGGAGATCAAGGTGAATGCTACTCGTTTAGAAACTAGTAGGGAGGTCCCCTTGGACTGCGTGGAGGATGTCGCATGGTATTGGTGTGGGTAATCGGCCACGGATGGGGAAATATAGTTTTCTGTTCTATAGTGTGTCTCTTGGAGACAGATGACATCCGCATCTGCGTGTTTAAGTTCTTTATACAATTGGTGTCTCTTAACCGGCAGGTTTAACCCTCTAACATTTAGGGAATAGATTTTCATGGGGGTTTGTACCCCGTTTGTTTAGTGAGGGTCGTGCCCAAGGGCAAGTACTAATTTGGGGGTTCGCTCGCCCCAGCAGCATCAAGTCGAGCGACTGTCCCCTGTTTGAGGGTAGTGTTGGGACACACCTTTCTCGCCTACATATGGGTGATTGGGTACCTTTTAGGACCTTAATGCTAGTGAGAGCCCTCCAGGCTCGGCTTGTTGTATAGGTGTCCTGTGGGTACGGGGGGGGGGGGGTCGTAACGTGAGTGATCCCAGCTAGATCGGGGGGAAGTGGGGAGGGTAACAATAACTGGGCTAATAAACATAACACGTGTCTCTGATTTGCCATATGCGGCTTAGGTACTATTTAGTACCTCTGGGTGTGGAAGTGCTAACTTACTCTCGGTGGGGTGCTTTCCCCAACTTGGCCCTTACATTATCTTTTACAGTGTTCCTGGCGTCTTGGTAGTCTGAGCCCAGGCTACTCTTATTGGGTGTTCCGCCAGGTACGTTTTTTTTTTTTAATATATACTACACAAATGCCTAACTGTGGCCTACCCTCAGCGTGTCAATGAACAGTATACAATAAGTTCCTCCATGGTCGGTTTATCATGACCAGTCTCTCAAGAGTCTCTCGGTACTGCTTGACATCTATAGGCGTAATGTCGGTGTCTTTCAAGCCTTCTCTTTAGCTTTTCTCCAGTCTGTGGAGGTGCCGCCCATCTTCTGTGGGCTGCGTCGCTGGCTCAGTTCTGATATGCCCCACGTTAGCAGCAGCCGGGTTCCTTCCTCGGGTGTGGTTATGGTAGACACTTTCCCTCCTCTGGACACATGTACTTTCACCGGGTATCCCCATCTGTATGGTAGTTTGTTGATCCTGAGCTGTTCTGTGACACTTTTAAATTGTCTCCTTCTTTTTAGGGTATACGTAGATATGTCCGCAAACACCATCAATCCCCCATAGGGTTCAGGAAGTTTCTTCTTCGCCCGGCTCGTTTGGAGCACCACTTGTTTTACGTGATAGTAGTGCATTTTTATGAGGACGTCTCTCGGGGTATCTTGGGGAAGGAAGCTGGGTTTGGCCGTTCTGTGGTACCTGTCCATAAGTAGCTGGTCTTGTGGTATATCAGGTGCCAGCTTTTTCAGCATGTCGTGCAGGTATGCCGCCAATTCTGCTTGCCCCACTTCCTCTTTTATCCCGCGTATCCTTAGGTTATTTCGGCGGGCTTTATCTTCTATGTCAGCTAGTTTTAATGCGTATCTTTTCATTTGGTTTTGTAGCTCGGTCACCTCTCCTTCTAGCCCTCTGTGGGCTTCCTCCAGCTCCGCCATTTTGTTTTCCGTCCCAGTAGTTCTCACCTCCAGCTCTTGGATGTCATTATGCATGGCCCCCATTGTGGTTTTAAAACTGTTTTCCAACCTAGTAGACATCTTCTCCAGCATTGTCCTCAGCATCTCCTGTGTGAGGGGAGTTTCACTGTTTGGAGACTGGCTGTATTGTACCGCCGGTTCTTCGGCGCCATCTTGGATTTCCTCCACCAGGGCCTGCTTCCCCTGCGGCGTCCATAAGGCAAAAAATGCCATCTTTTCCGCCTTGTCTGCTTGCCTCTTCCTCTTACATTGTGCCATGCCGGCTTGGGGTACTGTTGCCTTTGATTTATTTGTCGGCTGTGCTCGCCAAATTACTCCTTTGGGCCTCGTCAGAACGGAGCGCTCAATGCATGTGTCCGCTCAGCACCGCCGCCAGGACACGCCCCCAGGATTTGTACTTTTAAAGTTGCACTTCGGATGCAGTTGAAGTACCGAAGTCGTCGAAGTGGACGCCATTCGAAAACCGAACACATGGCGGAGGCCATTTTGACTCATTCGAACGCGGTCAGTGGTGTGTGCAGCCAAATCTATGGAACTGTTTTTGGCTACCCAATTGCACGAACACCGCTGACTCGTACCTTCTACTCTCCTTCGACACTGCGCCTGGAGACTAAGTGGAGACTAAGTCCCGTTCGAAGATTCGAACGCTCGTTCGAATGGGACTTAATCATTTTCTCAGTGTAAAATAGACCGACCGCACAGCCCAAAGCCATGGAACTGTTTTGGGCATGAAAATGTGCATGCGTTCGGTCAAAAGGGACTTATATCTTTCTTCCGAACGGATTCAAATGATTTTTAGGTATGTTTGTATTTGGAATGTGCTGGTTAATAATATGTGACTTTTATTAATACTGGATGTATAGTTTTAGAGTTATGAAAGTTGGGTAAAAAGTATGTTTTAAACTGTACGGATAATTGTGTTACCTCTCAGGCTAAGGGG
This sequence comes from Pelobates cultripes, assembly GCA_933207985.1. Lineage (NCBI taxonomy): Eukaryota > Metazoa > Chordata > Amphibia > Anura > Pelobatidae > Pelobates > Pelobates cultripes. The sequence continues at coordinate 413,721,204 of OW240912.1, read as the reverse complement.
AGGAGATGTGTGGGATGTAACCATTGTTTGATTGGACAATGTATAATTGTCTGTGGGCATCTCCCTTGCATGGGAGAATTGCATAAAAGCAGAGGGTGTGTCATTAAACCAGAGTTCTACGTCACCCTCAATTTGGAGTGCCTTCTCTTATTGGGGGAATCTGCCACAAAGGATTGCTATGCTCTGCATACTCTCTTGCTATATTCACTACTAAGCTCTTGTAAGAGCTTGTTCCTGTTTTGCTCTCTGGAGGAATCTACGGTGGTTAGGATGACTGCTGCAGTGCTTGGAGTCCTCAGGAAGCGCTAGGAGCATCCTTCAACGGAGGTACCCAGTTGGGGTACCAGGTGATCCGTTACAACCATGGCAATGCTTCACACAGCATCGCTGGAGGACCTGTCCTCCTGTCCTACATACTTACCACCACCGGACTACCAGGGATGGCTGTGTTCCCCCCCTCCCCCTTTCCCCCCATACACTCCACTCCTACCCCCCACACACAGCAGCCCCACACACACAGCACCCCTACCCCACACACACAGCACACACACAAATCACCCCTACCTCCCCACACAGCACCGCTACCCACCACACATAGCACTGCTACCCCTTCACACACAGCACCATAACCCCCACACAGCACTGCTACCCCCACATACAGCACCCATCACACACACATAGCACCCCTCACACACAGCACTCCACACCCTTACACACAAACCACACAAACACATACACCCCTCAATGCAGCATATGTATGTGTGTATTCAGCAGTCTATATGTATTCAGCAGTGTGTGTGTATTCAGCAGACTGCGTGTGTATTTAGCAGACTGTGTACTCAGCAGACTGTGTGTGTATGTATTCAGCAGACTGTGTGTGTATGTATTCAGCAGTGTATTCTGCAGTGTGTGTATTCAGCAGTGTGTGTATTCAGCAGTGTGTGTGTATTCAGTGGACTGTATGTATGTTTGTGTGTGTGTGTATTTACCAGACTGTGTGTGTATTTAGCAGTCTATCTGTGTGTCGGTGTGTGTATGTACTAAGCAGTCAGTGTGTGAATGTGTTCAGCAGTCTGTGTGTATGTGTATTTAGCGGCCGGTGTGTGAATGTGTTCAGCAGTCTGTGTGTATGCATTGCATTTGTTGGAGATATTAATAAATATAAGCTTAATTTTATCTATTTATATAATTATTTAAAATTTGTATCATTGAACTCTCTGCTGTGTTCTTCTTTTAAAACAAAAGATGTTAACTAGTTCGGACAACTGTACGAGTTGTTTTTTCTAAACTTAATCCTCAGTATTCAGGTTTAATTGCTGTGATGGCACTTTGAGGGAAAAAAAGTTGGCATGTATTTCAGATTGGGCACTCGGGCTCAAAAAGGTTCACCATCACTGGTCTAGGTCATACATGGGTCACATTGTTTTACTCAGCAGGTATAACTGAGTATAATTTGGGGATTTTTATGACAGTGGTTAAGTGTAAGAAATATTCAGCAAAAATGCAACAAATGTAAAAATGCCATCCCTCCCCCCCCACCACAAACATTGACATACATTGGTGAAAAAATGGTGACAAGTTAAGGCACAATATACACCATATAAGATACCCTGGGGTGTCTGCTTTAGCAAATGAAAGCCCTTTGTGGGGTTATTTGAACAGTCACACTGCTATAATAGCCTAAAATGAGACAGAGGCCCGTCAAATCCATCTACAGAAATTCTAACTATAGAAAATGAAATAGCCTTGTCTCTTATAGGTCATTGTAGCTTTACAGAAAAATGCCAAAGGCATACAATGGGGGTATCGTTATACTCAGATATATCTGAACACAATATGGGGTTCTGTGAAAGAATAGCACACTCCAGCTTTATGAAATACACATTACAATAACCTTGTTAATGTGTAAATGCCAAAATAGAGAAAAAACACAATTTTATTTAGCAGAGATTGGCGATGAAATGGCTACGTAAAAAGTGTCAACTAAACTTAGGTAAATAGCCTTTGATGTTTACTTTATATAAATATATAGTTTTCTGTGGCAATTTTGTTTTCTGTGATGGCTACTAAACCTACAAGACAAACATACCAAAATCTAAAATTGTTGCAAATTAAAATTTTACATTAGTCCTTGTATTTTGTGACCTGTAGCTTTCAAAACAAGCTGAAATCCTATACATATGATGTACTCTATAAATGAAGTCACATAAATTAATTTATTTTGAGCTACTTTTTCTAAGCTAGACATATTATGCACATAAGTGGAGCGCTCCAACACATAAACAGCTTACCAAATGATATTCCATTCAATGGTAAAGTATAGAGTACACGTTAAGGAAAAAATACAAGAAAGAACAATATAGTGCAGACGGTATTTGCAGTGTCGATTTAACTGTGATAATGATATCGTAATGAATTGAACACTCACATTTTAAGGAGCCTGTATATAAAAACACTGGCTCCGTATTATGGCTTGTGTGCTTATTACCACCCGTCTCCTTCAGGGTTTGGCGATTCTCGAAGACAAAAACAGGGAGAGTGAACCAATGTGTAGATATTTCTTATAATACCACAATATTATATAAGTAAATGGTGTACTCACCTGGTCCTGAGCCTGTGGGTCTCGGCTCTAGGTGTATAAGTGTTGTGCCGATTTGAATGGGGATGGCACTGCCCCTGGAAGATTCTCTTGAGGCTCCAAAAAGGACTTAAGCAAGGGTCTTAAAAATAGTAAATTTATTAAAGTATAAAAAACAAATAAAAAGCTAATAAAAACAATGAATATAAAAGTCCTTAGTAAAAAGTCCTTTTTAAAAAGTAGCCAATAGGTGTTTCACTCCTCTGTGGAGCTTCCTCAGTCAGCTGTGATGCTAGTCCTCTGGATCTTCCATTTTAAGTGTTTTCAGGGTCCTCCCCTTTAGTGAGTTCAGTCCATGCTGGCCAATCAAAATAAAGTTTACATCTCCTTTATGTGATGGGTTATGTATATGTCCCTTTAATAGGGTTGGACTTCTGGTGCCTTAATTGCCTATAAATTTCATTGGTGGCCTGTGATGGTTGGCGGAAATGGTCCGCATACGTCCGGGCGGTTGGCGAAAGTGACGTCACGGACCCACGTGATCGCCACTCCGCCGCCGCCCGGAAGTTCCCCAGCACCCCGGTCGCATCACACGTCATGCTCGCGTGTATGTCGGGGGGAGGGATATGCAAAAGATGGTTCATGACCACGTCAGCACGCCCCAACTTTCAGGTGTGCCGAAGTGATCACGGACTCCTCCCTCTGCCCTTCAACTGGTGGATGCCGTGTGTACAAAACACACACGGAGCTCAGATTAGGAAGGGTCACTGTAAAGGAATAAATACCATAGTGACAGGTTACATATAAAAAAAATGCAGATCAAACAAAAAAGAATTATTATAATTCCATAGGTGGTATCCATAATTATATATTATAGAGCCAAAGTGATTTATAATAATAAGTGAATTATTTTAAAAGTGCAATGTGCTTATAAGTGATAAGTACACAGTTATGTACATTTATATATTTTGAGTAGTATTCATAAAAAATCAATATAAAAATCTGTATAAGAAGGTTGCACCATTGAATAAAAAATAAAAAATAAAATATAAAAAGTAGAAAATGCTATTTGATAAATAAGGCTGTTATACATACTCTGAGGGTAATGGATATGAATATGCACAAAAAAAATTGTGAAACTCATAGGTGCATAATTTAAATAAAATGACAGAGTTCGAAGTCTATATTCAAACCTTGGGGTTTTAAAGTCCCAAGGTTGAATATCCACTTCATCTCACTCTGTCCTAATATTTTCAAAAAATCCCCTCCTCGCCAGTTACCTTTTACCCTATGTATACCCATAAATTTTAGAAGTGTAAGGTCACTGTCATGTGCTAAGGAAAAATGATGCGATACACTGTGTCCGTCAAATTTTTTCTTAATATTTCTGGTGTGTTCTTCTATCCTAATATGTAACTTACGTTTAGTGCGGCCTACATATTTCAGACCGCATGGGCACTCCAGTAAATATATTATGTTATTTGAGTGGCAAGTTATAAGATCCTTAATGTGGAATTCCTCTTTATTATTGAATTTTTTAAATTTCGTGATGTGTCTTTTTTTACTGTTCGTATTCCTGCATGCTAGGCATGTGCCACCTCCATAGAAGCCTTTCTCTTTATCTAAGAAGGTAGTGGTTTTGTTTTTTTTGAAGTGATTTCTTACTAGGAGTCTATTTAGATTAGCGGCTCCCCTGAATACTATTTTAGGTTTAGCCGGTAGGATTTGTGTTAAGGTATCGTCCTGTAATAGGATAGGCCAATGCTTGTTGGAGCCTCAAGAGAATCTTCCAAGGGCAGTGCCATCCCCATTCAAATCGGCACAACACTTATACACCTAGAGCCGGGACCCACAGGCTCAGGACCAGGTGAGCACACCATTTACTTATATAATATTGTGGTATTATAAGAAATATCTACACATTGGTTCGCTCTCTCTGTTTTTGTCTTTGAGAATCGCCAAACACTGAAGGAGAAGGGTGGTGCTACCCTAATAAGCACACAAGCCATAATACTGAGCCAGTGTTTTTACATACAGGCTCCTTAAAATGTGAGTGTTCAATTCATTACGACATCATTATCACAGTTAAATCGACACTGCAAATACCGTCTGCACTATATTTTTCTTTCTTGTATTTTTTCCTTAACATGTACCCTATACTTTACCATTGAGTGGAATATCATTTGGTAAGCTGTAATTGTGTTGGAGCGCTCCACTTATTTGTATAAGTCTTTTGTTACTTAAACCACACTTATAACTACAATTCTGTTTTGTGGAATAGAGGATATTTCCACACAAGTGTATTGAGCAGCCTGTAAATCACCTCTATTGTCTAAACCAGTGTTTCCCAACCCAGTCCTCAAGGCACACCTACCAGTCCAGGATTTAGGGATTACAAAGAAGAAAAAAAAACACCTTAGATACAACTGGGTAATCCCTAAATCCTGGACTGGTAGGTGTGCCTTGAGGACTGGGTTGGGAAACACTGGACTCTAAACCACTCTTTTATACACACCCCTCTGTAAAAGGAGGTAACCTTTGACTGGTATTCATATTATGCACATGCTATTATTGCTAAAACTGTGATTTTTTTTATTTTATTTTTTATATTTTGGCATTTTTATATAAATAATGAGAATGGATCTATGTATATGTGACATCAAATTAAAGCCCTGTTTGCCCTCTAAAAAACAATGCATAATATGTGTTGGTGCAATAAATGACAGAGATGCAAATTGTGTTTGAATACAAACAGCAAAAAAATACAAAAATGGCCTTTGTCCTTAAGCGTAAGACAAGCTTCTGAAGCTGTGTCCATAAGGGGTTAACAGCTACACTGTATATATTATTTTAACATTTATGTAATTGTATGTATAATTGAGTATTATGTTTCTTTAAAGTTACATCATTATTTAAAAGAAATTACCTATGTTCATGGCTCATATTTTGATGAAAATGGAGAATTTCGCTTTTACTATTTGATTGAATATAATATTATTGCAAAAGAATCTGAAAACCTAAACCTTCATTATATTGTGGGCAACTTTACACCGTGGGCACCTGAGGACCAGCAACTTTCTACAAACTTCCAAACTATAATTTGGAAGACTCCAAACAAAGAGGTTAGAGAGGTTTACTCGCTTTCTTTGTAACTAAGATTCTTTGACATAGCATAAGTTGACATAGCAAACCGCTGAAGTATAAACATTGCCATAGTCTTGGTTTTTAAATCATAATAAATCTTTCAAATGATTGCTTTATTTTCTTTTTTAAAATTCACTTAAAATCTGGGCACTTCCTATGTGTCAGTATTATATAGCAGAAAGGGTTAATTCCCAAATCATGCTTATAAGCTATTAATACATATATAAAATATTTAAAAAAAATAAAATAAATAAATAAATATATATATATATATATATTTGTTATGATTACAGTTATTGAAGTTTAAATTCAAAACTTCATAGACATGGCCAGTCGTGGTGTGGTTTATGTGTCACATTCACTAGTGGCTGAGAACAGGGGTCAGGTCCTGAGGAAAAAAGTGTAGGAACTCACCCAAGAGTGTGTTTGTAGTGAATGCAGAGTGTGTATAATGAATGTAGTGTGTTTGCAGTGAGTGCAGAGTGTGTATAATGAATGTGTGGTGGAATCTCGGTAAAAATAAATTTAGTAGGCCGAGATTACCACGTGGCATGTGTACGTGCATATGCTGACGTATCGATCAGTTGGTTGCACGAGGCAAGATACGATCAGTAGTGTACGGAGCATGTGCAAGAATACAGGATGTAGTATTCCCCTCCTCCATTGTGCTGGACAAGCCATGCGGTCAAGCAGGAAGTTAATTCTTATTTGTAATGATTGGTCAAGAGAATGTGCGGGTGGAGCTTAATATGGGAGGAGTTATGTGCCTATATAGGGAGCCTGCACTATTGTTCAGGGCTCAGAACTTGCTGTATTTTTGGTGACATTAGTCCCTCTGAGTCCCGATCGGTGATCCAATAAAGAATCTCTTCCTTCCTGAAGAAACCTGTGTCCATCTCTCTGTGCTTTGCTTCCGTCAGTTTCTCCGGTATCAAATGTAGTGTGTTTGTAGTGAGTGCAGTGTGTATAATAAATGTAGTGTGTAATAATGAGTGCAGAGTGTGTATAATGAATGCAGTGTGTTTGTAGTAAGTGCAGAGTGTGTATAATGAATGGTGTGTTTGTAGTGAGTGCAGAGTGTGTATAGGGAATGCAGTGTATGTGTGGTGAGTGCAGAGTGTGTATAGTGAATGTAGTGTATTTTTATTGTAGTAAGTACAGATTGTGTATAGTGTATGTAGTGAGTGCAGAGTGTGTATAATGAATGTGTGCTGGATGATGTGTGTGTGTGTGTGTTAGGGGGGAAAGCATTTTTTTAAAATTTGTGTTTATATTTTTAATTTTATTCCCACCTCCCTGCTTCTTACCTTGTCAGGGAGGGGGGAGATCACATTCCCTGGTGGTCCAGTGGTATGGTGGAGGGAGCCAGCTGCTGCACACGGGGGCCAAGCAAACTCTGTGTTCCCTCTCCAGCTCTCTCTAACTCTCGCGAGACCCACCTGCGTGCTGTGCGGAGCATTGCCATGGTAACCCGTGGCAACGCTCTGACGGCCGCGGGTCTCGCGAATGTGAGACACAGAGCAGCTGGAGAGGGAACACAGAGTGTGCTGTGCCCCTGTGTGCAGGTAGCAGGGAAGGTCCTGTAGGACTACTAGCGGGAAGGGCGTTCCTGCTTTGGAAGAAGTGCAGGAATGCCATTTTAATGCGTTCCTGCAGGACTCGAGCCCTGGCTGAGAAGAATAGTCTTTTATTAGTACAGAAATGTTGTGCACCACCCGTGGTCGGTCAACAAGCAGATTCTGTGGTAGGATTTAATGAGATATCATCAAATAGAAATGTTTGTGTCTAAAGTGTGTGAAGGATAAATTAATCTATAATATACATTTAGTATTTTATTGTTATTTCAATTTTAGATGCCACGTTCACAGTGCTCAGAAAACTGCCCACCTGGAAAGAGAAAAGTCCCAGGACCTACAATCCATAGCTGCTGTTATAACTGTGTCTCGTGTTCAGAGGGCGAAATATCCAATATATCTGGTATAATAAAACACCATTACTGTAAATCAAAGCTACGTATATGAGGTACCTGTTGTGAGGTAGAGTCTGAAGTATTGGCTGAGAGTTAAGGTAAAGGATGTGGTCAGGCAAGCAGAGTCAGCAACAGGCTATTTTACATACAAGAACAAAACAAGGATCAGTCAAAGGTTACTCACAATCTGGAAGTAAAGTACAGATTCAGCAGTCAGAAGAGTAGTCAGGCAAAAGAAGAATAAAAAATCCAGTAGCAATCGGAGGAAAAGCACACCCAGGAAATGACCTAAATAAATGGGCCCAGAGTACAAGAAGTGCTGAGATATATAAGGGCTGAGGTGATTGCAGATTTACTGCAGCTGGCAGGTAGGTGAAGCCATGGAGTGCTAAAAGCAAAACTACCGAATGGAGAGTAGTGTGGGAAATACTTTTCCTTGTAACTGAATGGGAGAACCAACCAACAGACCCAGGTTCAAATCCCACTAAGACTAAGCAATCTGGATGATCTATAGAGTGATCAGTTTAGGTCACACAGTAAAGGCAGCAGAAAGACTTGGACAATGGTAGGTTTCTGCAGAGTGAATGGATACATGAGGCAATTAAATAGTTTAATGTGGAAAGACAACTGGGACAAAGTCTTTGAGAGAAACAGAGTCTTTCGAATGAGTGGTTAGAGTAAGAAAGTAATGAAGGAGTTTACTATGAGTAGAGTAAACAATGTTCACAATAACAGGGCAATGATTGAATTGACTGATACTGGGGGTCAACCGATTCACAGGTACAGCCAGAGAGAATAAATACATAACATAGGCTGTGGTCTGAGGATGGTAGCAGACATGAAGGGGTGATCATCTTAGAGAGTAGTCAAGAAGGAGAGCCAGGGCCAGGAGACAAGAATGGAGCACAAGGCACTCAAGGTTAGAAATGGCATGGGCAACTCAATAATCCAGCAATGATGTTAGTGATGGGCAATGATTGAAGACAATTATTGTTTAAATCAACTTATGTGAATTAAACATTGAATCATGAAATATGCAAATTAATATCTTCAGGCACTTACAGTGTTCAAACGGCAAGCAGTTTTATTGGATCAAAAATAGTGACACAGCAATTTTTCAACCTTCTACAAGGACTTTGTCACGCTTGACACTAATTTGGATCTGCTGGCCCTGCTTCAAAATGGCCTGTGGTGACTTAATTCCGGTGCTCTCTTGGTATAGAGTGCAGTTTCATTGCTCTATTTTCATAATATATTGGATCATACATCATACATGACACATAGGTCCAAATTAACTCCTCTTTGGCATTTTCACAGAGGGACAACACTTTGTATTAACCTTGATGTAGATATTTGGTGGCAGAACTGGTGTTATTCCTCAGTTATACTCCTGCTGCTTTCATTTTCTTTAATTGACTACAGATCATTTTACTTATGCACAGTTTTTACCAGGAGAGGCTTAGTTTCTTTTAACCTACACAACCTATACAACTCTTTATCTGCTCTACCAATATAAACTGTACATTAACTCAGTATTGGACTAACCTCTAATTAGAACAGCTAATAGTCATAAAGTGTGTGTACGATTGCAACTATATATATATAGTTGTCTTGGCACTCACCCTTGGGGTATATTAGAACAAAATCTTGCCTTGGTGCAACCTCAGTGTACAAATATATATATATATATGTTTTAAGGCCATTTGGCCTGTATTTATGGGAGGGGCTTAAATTAATTCACTCCCCTATATAAGGGACACCCCTTACCTGACTCATATCGCTTGAGGTCAGCATCAGAATGATTTCCACTTCCGGGTCATCCAGACGCCATTTTACCTGATTACTCCATGAGGTTTTCTAAGCTGAGCTGTGTCAGGAATTCAGCCACAGGCTTTTCCGGCCTACCACCTTCTTTCTTCAATCTATTGCTGTGGATGGTGTCCAAGTGACTCACAAACCGTAAGTCGACCTACCCGTTACGCCAGGCATCAGTCCCACGGCACCATGCACGGGTCAGGTCCTCACTTTACGGCTGCATTTGGTCTAAATCTGTCCTAAAACCATTGCATGTTCATGCATATCATTCGTTTAAACTCACTTGTTTATATCTGTCACTGGCTCATTTCGAGCATTAGCATACTTCCAAAAGGGAACACATTCTGTTTCAATTGCCTAAACATACTAGGCAATTCTGTGCGTGCATTTCGAATCTCACTGCTCGTTTCGTTTTGTTTCCCTGGCATACCAGGCTCACGATTCGTGCAATTTTCTACCAAACGGGTACTAGTTCATGCATTTACTATTGTACTACACACACGTTTCGTGTGTTTACAACCCGTGAACAGAACTTTGGTTTGTTACAATGATTGTTATTAAGCTATTATGTTCACTTATTGTATATTGTCAAACGGGCACTGTTTGTTTCACAACTATAATGCTGGGGCATAGCTCACAAACAATGTTTCACATAAACCACACTGACCCCTACAGGTCACTCTCAAAATCTCACGTTAACCTTGCCTTTGGATTAACCCCTTAAGGACCAAACTCTGGAATAAATGATATGTCACACATGTCATGTATCCTTCAGGGGTTAAAGGGTATTTTACCATAAATCAGCATTTCTGACCCCTACTGGTCAACAGCAAAACTGTCTTCACATGTCATATACAATTACCAGCCAATATAAATTACACATAAGATTGTTTTAAACATAACCATAAACCATGAATTAAACTCCAACACGGGCTCAATTTCAGGTTTAATTCACAATAATTTACATTTCACATTAAGACTAACAGTGGTTCTATCAACACTGCCACCTACAGGTCTGTCAAGTACATTGACAATTTTCATGGGGTTTTACAAACACCAAAACACTGACCCCTATAGGTCAACAGACAAACAACATTTCACATACCAATCAGTATCAACTACACTGCCACCTATAGGGCACTCAGCAGATCTCCAGTGCACTTGCATTTTGCAACTCCATGTTCACTTGCCATTCAATAAGGCATACAACAATTCACATAGCAAGCAGTATATCAATATCTGTTATAAATACACATATTACACAGTAGCACACGCATCTGTATATACGTAACTGGTAATATGGTTCACATACATACGGCACTTAATGGGTTAAGATTGATACATATTTAACCAGTATGGATATGATGTTTAATATTTACATATCACGGCACTTTACTTTCACATATACTGTATGTTTTAAGATAAGCTTGGTCTATGCCATATTTCCTTATGCCATACGATTTTATCCATTCAGGTTACAGTTACTACTAAAAAACCTATAAGGATTGTCAGGTTCAATACCATACTACCAGGTACGTACACCTGCTCACGTAGTTATCCATCTCTTACCTTCCCTGGAATAGTAATAGTGTACCGGCAATTAGGGTTCTAGGGCCCAATAGGTATTACCCCCTTTTTTCTCTGCATTATGCTTCAGTTAGTGGTCCCGCGAGGCCAACACCCCGCCTCACACTCGGAGGCATACACCCCTCGGGCCACTCGTGAGCTAGCCGCCTCGCATTGTATCATAGAGAGGGCCTCACCTGTCACTCCCCTTCCTATTTTTCTGGTTACTGTCACCGAGAGGCCAACATCCTGCCACAACGTTCGGTGGCCACACAAAATCCCCTCGCGCCAAGCATAGATAGAGCCTCTCGAGCCACTTGGCAACTAGCAGGGCCTCACCAGTCACCAAAAAAAAAAAACACCAAGCCTAATCGTTTCGCCTTACGGCTTAGCTAGCAAGCCGGTACAAGACCCCTGGGTACAAATATATAATTGCAATCTTTATTGTTATTTAAGTATTTCTCAAAAAGATGGTAAAGAATCACCTCTTCCTAGCACCACGGCTAGAAGTGATACACCTTCATCTCTTACCTTCCCTGGAATAGTAGTAATGTACTGGCAATTAGGGTTCTATGGCCCAATAGGTATTACCCCCTGTTTCTCTGCTTTACGCTTCGGTTAGTGGTCCCGCGAGGCCAACACCCTGCCTCACACTCGGAGGCATACACCCCTCGGGCCACTCGTGAGCTAGCCGCCTCGCATTGTATCATAGAGAGGGCCTCACCTGTCACTCCCCCTCCTATTTTCTGGTTACTGTCACCGAGAGGCCAAAATCCTGCCACAACGTTCGGTGGCCACACAAAAAAATTTCCCTCACCAGTCACCAAAAAACACCAAGCCTAATCGTTTCGCCTTACGGCTTAGCTAGCAAGCCAGTACAAGACCCCTGGGTACAAATAATAATTGCAATCTTTATTGTTATTTAAGTATTTCTCAAAAAGATGGTGAAGAATCACCTCTTCCTGGCACCCCGGCTAGAAGTGATACACCTTCAAGCAGAGGAGATGTGGCTCCGACCTAAGGAGGCGACAAATACCCTACCCTGCCACAGCAAGGAAAGCAGAGTTATTCAAACTCCTCCATACATCAATGGACAACACGGAGGCAGGGGAAGGCCCAGCAACACCAACTCAGGTGACACCCAGGCCATGCTAGCCTCACTCATAAACTCATGAGCCAAAAAATTTACGACAGACTGGCAATTTCGAGTCAGTCACAGCCCTCACAAGGCTGGGCCTCACGCTACTGTACAACCAGCACCAACCGAAACTCGGTTACTTGGTACAAGACGTTAACCCTGCACATATGATCCCGGCACATTGGGGAAACAAGGCATATATATGTATGATGATGTATCTATGATGGTCAGACCCAGGGATTCTAGGTAAATCGGGAACTGACCATCCCTTGGTTGTGTTGGCATTTGGAATATGTAGAGATGCTTATTTGTGCAGGTACCCATACAGAAGGGATTTTCTCCCAAACAAACGGGTGAGCACTCTCAGGCTCCAGGTACCAGCACCTCTGAACTACCATAGACAATTGGTATTAGTAGTTGCATTGCATATAGACTGTTGCATATATGTTCAAATCATTCAGGGCACATGACAAACCATGTGTCCCAATACAACTTACAAATAACGTACTCTCCATCTGTACACACCAATGCATTTTCAACACTACTGACTCATCACCCTTCCAGACTTGTAGTAGAGTTACTAAGGCTCTGGAGCTTCAAAGGGCTCCCATACAGGTATCATAAATAAACTCTCAAGGAATATAGCATGCCCTCACTTACAGTCAGCACAACAGAACTGTCGGCTGTAAACACACTCATAGCCAAGATTTGCAGAGGGGGTTTTACTTGGGTTTTCCAATCTCCACCATTTACAGCATGGCACCAAACACAAATGCATTGGTATTGTCACAAGGGAATCTTCCCTTAAACAAAGACTAACCATAGACTTATTGGCACCACACACCTTCGCTACCCCAAGTCTCAACTCCCTCATACCCTCCGAGGAGTTTCCTTACTATACACACCATTGATCTACCTTTACAGCTATCACTCAAGCAGGGGTTGAAGCTTCGTTAAGTAAGACCAATATCATCAACACAGTAAACGGCTACCATCTACCCTACAAACTGGCACTTACATGGCATAAAATGGGCAATCCTTTCCCCGCTAAAAGCAGCTGCTGTGGCATGGGGTAAATCATGGTCAGGGTCATCAATCCGTTGTTACTCAGACAACTGAGCACATGTCATATCATCAACAAATGCCACTCATCATCCACACGATCATGGTATTGCTGGGGAACTCACTTGGTTGGCCACTTACCACATTTCTTTTACTTTCATGTACCAGGCGTTGGTATACATCCTTGCCGACAATTGTCTCATTTATATTCTAGGCACGTTTATCATACGCTTCCTACAGCCTTATATACAGTCACGGCCACTCTTTCGTTCCAGAGACAAAATCATGGATTAGACATACTCATGCAGCATAGCATGCACTATCCCACCTAGCACTTTCATCCCATACTTGTAGAACGCACCTATTCACCTTGCTTTAAAGAATCTCATTGGAACACGACATAGCTCAACCTGTGTCATAACATTTCTCCTAGGTTTTGCTTCATTTTTTGCCACCTTAAACTAAAAACATCTCACACACCATTAATTATATATTTTACAGGCATTCAACAACACAGGATAACCTATGGCCAAAACTACCATAACTTCATGCTATCATACCAGACAAGAATATACTCAGAGGTTTTCAGGAATCCATCCCCCACGTTCCTCTCAGATATTACCAATAGCCATCCAACTTTTCCATCCTTATTGGACCTATTAGAGCTACAACCTTTCAATTATACTACCAAGTTGGCCATTACCAGCCATGCACACTGCCTTTTATGCCTTTCTCAGGCTAGAGAATCCACTACCATAACCACCACTCAGACAGATCATTGTCTTCAACGATCCCACATGTGTAAACACATATATCATTACCTATTGGCTCTACCACATTCCGAAACGAGTCAACACGCACCAACAGTAGAGATAACATACTATCCTACACCACAACAAATGGTGTCCAGTTGCGGTCCTAGATTCCTACCTTCAAAAATCCTTCAAGGAATTAAATACCGTAATGCATTTAAGGAAATGTCTGGTTAATTTGTATATATTGTTGACTGTATTAAATCTTTGATTATTCTTTTTGCCCTCTTTATTTACAGGCCTACCGTATCGTCGGTCTTGGCACACCACAACCGACTTGCTCCCTTTATACTATCCTACGCTTATGCTGGAACCTTACTCCATATACAGCTATTTGCCCTGAACACAAGTTTTAAGGCCATTTGGCCTGTATTTGTGGGAGGGGCTTAAATTAATTCACTCCCCTATATAAGGGACACCCCTTACCTGACTCATATCGCTTGAGGTCAGCATCAGAATGACCCTCCCACCCACTCCTCATTTCAACACTTTCTCTTTTCTTTCCATTTACTTTACTTACTTACTCCTTGGTGGGCCCTCTTTATTTACAGGCCTACCGTATCGTCGGTCTCAGCACACCACAACCGACTTGCTCCCTTTATACTATCCTACGCTTATGCTGGAACCTTACTCCATATACGGCTATTTGCCCCGAACACAAATATATATACACACACACACACACATATATACATGTGTATATATATATATATATATATATATATACATATATATATATATATATATATATATATATATATATATATATATATATATATATATATATATATACACATATATACACATATATTCAGTGCCTTGCAAAAGTATTCACCCCCCTTGGCATTTTTCGTGTTTTGTTACCTCACAACCTGGAATTAACATGGATTGTTGGAGGATTTGCATCATTTAAGTTACAGAACATGCCCACAACTTTGAAGATGTTTTTTTTTTATTTTTTTTTATTGTGAAGCAAACAACAAATAGGACAAAATAACAGAAAAAGTCAATGTGCATAACTATTCACCCCCCTAAAGTCAATACTTTGTAGAGCCACCTTTTGCGGCAATCACAGCTCCAAGTCGATTTGGATAAGTCTCTATGAGCTTGCCACATCTTACCACTGGGATTTTTGCCCATTCCTCCTTGCAAAACTTCTCCAGCTCCTTCAGGTTGGATGGTTTGCGCTTGTGAATAGTAATCTTTAAGTCTGACCACAGATTTTGTATTGGATTGAGGTCTGGGCTTTGACTAGGCCATTCCAACACATTTACATGTTTCCCCTTAAACAACTCAAGTGTTGCTTTAGCAGTTTGTTTGGGGTCATTGTCCTGCTGGAAGGTGAACCTCTATCTTAGCCTCAATTCAAGCACAGAGTGGTACAGGTTTTGCTCAGGAATATCCCTGTATTTAGCACCATCCATCTTTCCCTCAACTCTGACCAGTTTCCCAGTCACAGCTGCTGAAAAACATCCCCACAGCATGATGCTGCCACCACCGTGTTTCACTGTGGGGATGGTGTTCTTTGGGTGATGTGTTGGGTTTGTGCCAGACGTAGTGTTTTCTTTGATGGCCTAAAAGATCAGTTTTAGTCTCATCAGACCAGAGCACATTCCTCCATATATTTTGGGAGTCTCCCACATACCTTTTCGCAAACTCAAAATGTGCCATTTTGTTTTTTGCTGAAAGTAATGGCATTTTTCTGGCCACTCTGCCATAAAGCCCAACTCTATGGATCGTACGGCTTATTGTCGTCCTATGTACAAATACTCCAGTGTCTGCTGTGGAACTCTGCAGCTCCTCCACGGTTACCTTTGGTTTCTGTGCTGCCTCTCTGATTAATGCCCTCCTTGCCCGGTCCGTGAGTTTTGGTTGGTGGCCGTCTCTTGGCAGGTTTGCTGTTTTGCCATGTTCTTTCCAATTTGTTATGATAGATTTGATGGTGCTCCTGGGGATCATCAAAGATTTGGATATTTTTTTATAACCTAACCCTGACTTGAACTTGCAGAATGCTTGGTTGTATAGGGAGAGGTATTAGCAGTAGAAAGAGGGAAGTGCTCATGCCATTATACAGAACACTGGTGAGACCTCACTTGGAGTATTGTACACAGTACTGAAGGATATTGATACCTTAGAGAGGGTTCAGAGAAGGGCTACTAAACTGGTTCATGGATTGCGGGATAAAACTTACCAGGAAAGGTTAAAGGATCTTAACATGTATAGCTTGGAGGAAAGGCGAGACAGGGGGGATATGATAGAAACATTTAAATATATAAAGGGAATCAACACAGTAAAGGAGGAGACTATATTTAAAAGAAGAAAAACTACTACAACAAGAGGACATAGTCTTAAATTAGAGGGACAAAGGTTTAAAAATAATATCAGGAAGTATTATTTTACTGAGAGGGTAGTGGATGCATGGAATAGCTTTCCAGCTGAAGTGGTAGAGGTTAACACAGTAAAGGAGTTTAAGCATGCGTGGGATAGGCATAAGGCTATCCTAACTATAAGATAAGGCTAGGGACTAATGAAAGTTTTTAGAAAATTGGGCAGACTAGATGGGCCGAATGGTTCTTATCTGCCGTCACATTCTATGTTTCTATGTTTCTACTTCTCAACAAAATTGGCCCTTACTTGTTTGGTCTTGGTCTTCATGGCAGTATTTGGTTAGTGGTGCCTCTTGCTTAGGTGCTGCAACCTCTGGGGCCTTTCAAAAAAGGTGTGTATATGTAATGACAGATCATGTGACACTTAGATTGCACACTGGTGGACATCATTTCACTAATTATGTGACTTCTGAAGGTAATTGGTTGCACCAGAGCTTTTTATGGGCTTTATAACAAAGGGGGTGAAAACATACACACGCCAGTTTTCTGGTTTCTATTTCTAAAAAATAGTTTTATGTATATATTTTTCTCATTTCACTTCACAACTTAGATTATTGTCTTCTGATCCATCACATAAAATTTAGATTAACAAAACATTGAACTTAAGGCTGTAATGTAACAAAATAGGTAAAAAGTCAAGGGGGTGAATACTTTTGCGAGGCACTGTTTAAGAAAAGTGTAATGATTACTTACCAATAGTGATGCACCGAACAGTTCCCAGCAAACATAGCGTGTTTGCGTCCGCCGCGGGCGGCGAACATATGCGCGGTTCGATCCGCCCCCTATTCGTCATCATTGAGTAAACTTTGACCCTGTACCTAACAGTCAGCAGACACATTCCAGCCAATTAGCAGCACACCCTCCCTAGCAGACCCTCCCACCTACTGGAAGGCATCCATTTTACATTCATTCTCAAGCTGCATGC
>OW240912.1:413675990-413698674 GCA_933207985.1 Pelobates cultripes | reverse complement strand
ACTGTTAGCGTAACACACCTGCTTTAAGGACACTGACTGCTATTCAATCTATAACAGTGAAAAAAGTGGTTGTTTTTTTAAATACAAGCTTTGTGTAAGGTTTCTCTCCTGTATGGCTCCTCAAATGATGCTTAAGATTAGAGGCGGCTGAAAAGCATTTCTCACACTCCGAACAAAAATATTTTTTTTTAACATTCTCTCCACTTTGAACGAAATGACGTTTGGGAAGAGATTAACATAATTAAACACAGGCGGTAAAAATACAGTTTTTAGCCATACCCTGTAACTTTAAAACTACACATCCCATCTTCATAATTACATATTTGGAATCAGCACACTTAAAACATAAACATAACCAAAAATCAGCCAAATCCATCCAGGGGTTAAAAAGTTAGCTGGAGGTCCCTTTATGACCGACTGCTAGCACATTTTCCTGCCCAAAACAGTTCCATAGATTTGGGCTGTGAGGTCGGTCTATTTCAGGCTGAAAAAACGACTAAGTCCCATCGCCGAATGGGACTTAGTCCCTGCAGCTGAAATAAGGCTGAAAAAAACGGCTGAAAAAAAGACTAAGTCCCATCGCCGAATGGGACTTTTTAAATACAAGCTTTGTGTCACCAGATCTAAGTGGTGGCAATGGTCACCGTATCCACTGTTAGCGTAACACACCTGCTTTAAGGACACTGACTGCTATTCAATCTATAACAGTGAAAAAAGTGTTGTTTTTTTAAATACAAGCTTTGTGTCACCAGATCTAAGTGGTGGCAATGGTCACCGTATCCACTGTTAGCGTAACACACCCGCTTTAAGGACACTGACTGCTATTCAATATATAACAGTGAAAAAAAGTGGTCTGTTTTTTTTAAAATCAAGCTTTGTGTCACCAGATCTAAGTGGTAGCAATGTCACCCAATCTTCTGTTGCGTAAACAAGGTGTTTAAGGACACTGACTGCTATTCAATCTATAACAGTGAAAAAAGTTTTTTGTTTTTTAAATCCAAAGGGCCACACACCAAATGTAATGGTGGCACTTTGACACAAAATGGGCTGGTAGTATGCACTGTAGCCCAAACACAAGCTGGCAGCAGTGTCAACAACTGTGCTATTCAATCTATAACAGTGAAAAAGTTTTTGTTTTTAAATCAAGCTATTGTGACACCAGATGTAATTGGGCACTGACTGAAAGGGCACAGTATATGCACTGTGAGCCTGACACAGAACTGGCAGCTAAACGCTTGAACAATGACTGCTATTCAATCTATAACAGTGAAAAAAGTTTTTGTTTATAAATCAAGCTATTGTGACACCAGATGTAATTGGTGGCACTGACTGGGGAAATGGGCACTGTGAGCCTGACACAGAAGCTGGCAGCAGTGGCAGACAACTAAGTGCATTTACATTACATAGAAAAATAAAATAAAAAAAAAGCATACCCTTATCTCTAACCTAGCTATGCTTTTCCCTATCTTATGAACAGCAGCTACACTTTCCCTCCTCTTACTAAGCATACAGCTTGAGAATGAATCTAAAATGGATGCTGTCCAGTAGGTGGGAGGGTCTGCTAGGGAGGCTGTGCTGCTAATTGGCTGGAATGTGTCTGCTGACTGTGAGGTACAGGGTCAAAGTTTACTCAATGATGACGAATAGGGGGCGGGTCGAACCGCACATATGTTCGCCCGCCGTGGCGAACGCGAACATGCTATGTTCGCCAGGAACCGTTGTGGGGATATTTATGGGATAATAATAGTAAACAGTTGAGAATTGCCCACTAATTCAATTCTCAGATCCCAAAGAACGTTTATCGTAAGTGAAAAGTATTTCATATAAATAATCACAATGTATAAAAATAGATTTTATTTATAAAACAAGTTAATTAATAATAACATGTAACATGCATGACAATAATCAATGAATATCCAGTACAAAATTATATGCAATACAAAGAAATGGGTATTACGTTTCAATGGCTAACTAGCATTTTCTGTCAAGAATTCTGACGATTTATGAGGTATCCTTAACACAGACTTAAGTGAAACTTTTCACAGCGAAGAACAGAATTCCTCAGAGTGCAGCGTAAGGTCGTAAAGTATAGCAGACAGTTAGAATAACCCTTTCAATGCTGGCTAGATCTCCTAGGTAGTTAAGATCTATTCTTATGTAATTTTTAAATAAACTAACATTTAAACCAGTTTAAATTCATTTTCTTAAATCATCCAATAAGAGAATCTACCATTATATAAGCAGATTTTTAATTTGTCTAAAAGATATCTATCTTAATTTAGAGCAAATCAATACACCTGGATAAAAAC
Source organism: Pelobates cultripes (assembly GCA_933207985.1). Lineage (NCBI taxonomy): Eukaryota > Metazoa > Chordata > Amphibia > Anura > Pelobatidae > Pelobates > Pelobates cultripes. Next base: position 413,696,365 of record OW240912.1, on the reverse strand, counting down.
AGCGGTATGCTAACATGTGATAATATCACATCAATATATAATTATTCTTAATTCCACCTGCAGAATGGAATATTTATAACTATATATTCTTAGTTAACTAAGATTTCTTAATATGGAAATCTGACCGTGCTTTATCCAGTCATATATAATGCTATGAACATTTAATTAATTTAATTTAATTAAATGAAACCAATACGCCATTGAGTAGATATTTCCGGAGGTAGATCTCTAAACTAAGGTTTCATGGAGATGTGATTAGAAGTTTTCTCAGAACAGTGACAAGTTAACATAATTAAACACAGGCAGTAAGTGTACCCTGTAGGAGTTTAAAACATAGGGGGTTAAAAAGTTAGCTGGAGGTGTTAAAACAGTCCATCAGGTCGGTCTATTTCAGTTGTCCGAGTTAGTCTCTGCAGCTCTTTAAGTCCCATCTTTAGTCTCTGCAAAATTTTACTGAACCAAGTGGGAAATAGCAAGGCAGGCACAAAGGGTTTGCACCAGGTCTGGGGACACAGGGGACACCGTCTTAAAGGGGCCGTGTCCCCAACAAGTCTGGGGACACGGCCTTAAAGGGGCAGTGTCCCAATCTTCCTGATGTCCCAAAAAAGGTGTTTAAAGGGCCAGCACCAGTCACATAAAGAGTCCATAAGCCCCAATATGCCCACCGACAGTCTTAAAGGGCCATACACACCAAATAAAAGTGCATACATTTTCACAATCTCCCAGGGGCCATAGTCATGCGGGAGGAGGCTGGCAAGAGGCTTCTCCACAACCCAGGGAAGCAGGGCAATTTGCCATTTAAAGGGCCCGTTACAAATAGCAGTTTGTAACAAGGTGTCAATCCATATCTGCCAAGTGACCCGATGTAGGGGACCAGTCCCTATTCTGCTCTGTGTCAGTGTGTCAGTTGCAAGAAAAGTATGTGAATCCCTTTGGAATGATATGGATTTCTGCACAAATTGGTCATAAAATGTGATCTGATCATGTCAAAGGATTTAGGAATGTTAGGTAATTTCTGCCTTATGGAATAAAACCAGACTCTGTATCAACTGTGTAATTTTCCATGGGAGTTTTGCCATGGATCCCCCTCCGGCATGCCACAGTCCAGGTGTTAGTCCCCTTGAAACAACTTTTCCATCCCTATTGTGGCCAGAAAGAGTCCCTGTGTGTTTTAAAATTCGCCTCCCCATTGAAGTCAATGGCGTTTCGGGTGGTTCGCCGTTCGCGAACCGAAAATTTCGGGTTCGCGACATCACTAGTTGCTACTATACCAACTTTTCACCTCATATAGGTCAGTAATCTTTAGTTATTATCCTCTCATGATCCCACAAGGACCGGGTACTTATGTGTATTTTTCTGTATTACTAGGTTTAGGTCATCCTTACTCCTTTGGAGTATTTGGTTCCAGTCCCCTACGGTTGGAATATTTCAGAAGGTATCCTGTTAGCAGGGGGGTAGGAGGGTTGCATATTATCATAAGTCCAGAAACTCACTATTCCTTTCATAGGTTACTACAGAACGCCTGTTTCACCTCTTACTACTACCTTGCAATTTGCTCAGCAGGTACGTCATGATTTCTCAACATTTTTCCCCATCCTTCCTACCCTTTCGGGTTCATAGCACAGGGCCATACTGGCATTTAAGAACAAGAGCCTCTAGGTAAGTTTCTGGCCCGCGAGGCCAACACCCATCCTCATTTCGGAGGTACGACATTCCTTCGGGCCAATTCATAGGTAGCTGCCTCGCTTGGTTGAATAGAGAGGGCCTCATTTGTCACTCCCATTCTGTCTTATGCTTTTACAAGTCACAGAGAGGCCAACACCCCGCCATAATGTCAATGGCCACGTACCCCACACGAGCCAAATCATACATAGTGCCTCTAAAAGCCGCTTGGCAACTAGCAGGGCCTCACCCGTCACATTATTTTGAAATAGTTTTGCTGCTTGGCATTAGTTACATCAGCCAGTCAGGTAGTGCCCCAGGTAACATGTTATTTTGTTTTGTAGCATGTCACAACTACCTGAAGGTGGGGAAGATGTGTCCATTCCCAGTACACCGTCTAGATCAGTCACTCCTTCCCGGGGTGACGACACAGCAAGCCCTGCATCACTCAGGGCATGGACCATTCCTAGGATCACTGCCGAACTGTAGCCCTGCTACGGCTAGGAAAGCTGAATTATATAGACTGTTGAATACTCAGACTGATAATTCGGGGGCAGGTGAAGGGTCTAGTGGTAGCGAGTCGACTGATCTACATAATGTGTTATCTTCAGTCCTGACTTCATTGGGCCGTATTACGGCCAAACTTGATAAGATGGATGCAGATAGCCAGCAACGGTCATCCTCAGAACTAGGGTATCCGGTCACTATGGTTCGCCCAGATCACCTAACGGGTAATATTCCAACTGGTATGAAAGACCCGCATATCATTAATCCGGCACATATGGTGCTGGCTAACATCAAGAAGGACATCTTGGAAGGGAAGGATATCAATCTAGTATCACTTCTCATTGCTTCTCAAGATGTCCTTGAAATTAAAACTTATGCATATGGGGACGTGTCTGTAGTGTTAAAATCTAGGGACCCTAGATTGAATCGCAAGCAATCCATAACCGAATTTGTGTTGGCTTTTGGGATCTATAGAGATGTGATATGCTCCGTATATTCTGATAGGAGGGAAGAGTTGGGCCTCAAAACCCCAGCTTGTGCCATTTATTCGTCCAACTCACACACGGCAAATTTGTGCCCTAACTCCCCAGAGGTGAATTCTCTATTCCCCCCTACAAATATGATGCCCACTGGGAGAACAGGCAAGGTACTGAAGGATACACTGAGAAGTGATATTGTGTTTTGGGGGAAATCTCAAATTTGTAATAATTTTAACACAGTCACTTGTGGCTACAGTGCTTGCAGACTACTGCATGTCTGCTTCCAATGCTTCAGGGCTCACTCTAAGGTCATGTGTCCAGATAAATTATATCCCAAGCAGTACCTTTCGTCTCTTAATGTCTCCCTGCTGAAAGAGTTATTGTGTGATCACCCATCGCAACATCTCGTAGACTTTCTGGTGGCAGGGTTCACTTTGGGGTTTCACACTAGTATTGTGCACATGCCTACTGGGATCCTAGAATGTAAGAACTTGCAGACTGCCCAAGCAGCGCCTGACACAATTGACCTACTTCTACAGAAAGGGTTTCTAATTGGCCCTTTCGACTCCCCGCCTTTCGCGGTTTGGAGAACTAACCCCATAGGACTTGTCACAAGTAAATCCTCCAATAAGCAAAGGTTGATTCTGGACCTCTCTGCTCCCCACGGGTCACCTCACCCAAGTCTTAACTCACTTATACCATCTGAGGAATTTTCTCTCCAATATGCAACCATAGACAATGCCATCACGGCCATCCTCTTGGCGGGAGTGGGGGCATGGCTGAGTAAAACGGACATAGTGAACGCATTTAAGTTACTCCCTATCCATCCGTCCCTGTGGCATTTACATGGTGTTAAGTGGCCTGATTCATATTATTTTTTCACGCATCTCACATTTGGGTCCAAGAGCAGCCCCAGGATTTTTGATATATTTGCTGAGACGTTGTGCTGGATGTTGCTTAACATATGTAAATGCCCTACCATTATCCATTATCTGGATGATTTTTTATCCGTCGAAAGTAATCTTCTACCTCCCAGTAGTCTCCTTTCTACAAAACGACTGTTCTCACAACTTGGAGTACCTATTTCACCCACAAAGACTGAAGGTCCCGATACAATCATTAACTTCTTGGGGGTGGTACTGGACTCTGTGCATATGCAGGCTAGCCTCCCCGGGGAAAAGATTGAATGCATCCTTTCTGCCATTGACCATTACCTAGCAGGTGGTTCTTGTAATAGAGAGGAGTTGCAATCCCTGTTGGGTTCACTTAATTTTGCAATGAAAATCATACCACAAGGGAGAGCATTTATATCACGATTGCTGAGCTTATTTCCCCTATTACAATCTGATTCCTCACGCATTACATTAGATATTCATGCTACCGCTGGAAAAAGCATTTTCATTCCAGTATGGAAGTATAGGTCGGTGTCTGTATGGACAGATGCAGCAGCCACTTTGGGATTTGCCGCAATTTTTGGCAATGAATGGATGTGGGGTATATGGCCAGTGGAAATTAATGAGATTCCCGAGTTTAAAGACACCTCAGCGTTATTTGAGCTCTACCCGATCATGGCAGCAGCAGTTAAATGGTGTGCTTGCTGGTCTGGGAATACGGTGCGTTGCTTCTCGGACAACATGGCAACATGCCATATTGTAAACAAGGGACGTTCCACTTCCCTGGCCATCATGCGATTTATGAGGACTCTCACGTGGCTAGCTGCAAAACACAGTTTCTTCTTAACGTGCATACATGTTCCCGGGGTTCTGAATATCGCTGCTGACCATTTATCACGGTCTCGATTTCAGGGATTCCGGGCGGCACTACCAACAGCTACCCGGATACCAACTCCAGCGCCGCGGTGGCAGGAGATGGTTTGGGACTAACGGAACTACTCACTCATGGGCGGCAACTATCTCAAATGGGTCTTTTGGTTAACACCAGGAAGGCATACGGCAGGGCCTTTCATATCTTTAATACGTTTCTGCTTGACTACAAGATCACAGACCAGTTTTCCATGGAAACAATGATTGCGTTCATTTCCTTTTGCCACCTTCACCTAACACTTTCATTCAACACTATTAAGTTATACATCACAGGTATTCAACATCACATCCTCACTACTTGGCCTAATAAACAACGCTTTCTGTCATCTTACCAAGTTAAAGCTTTACTTAAAGGTATCAGGGACTCCACCCCTACGCCCACACCATCCAGATTACCCATCCACGATCTCCTGTTCCAGTCACTGTCAAACCTGTTAGACACTTCACCATTCGAAACTCACACTAATCAGGTAATTAAAACAGCCATCTATTTAGCTTTCTACGGTTTCCTTCGGCCCAAAGAATTTACCACCTCTAACTACTGCACCCCTAATTTTATCACAAGGTCAAACCTGGTAAAAGCACACGATCACTATTTACTGCCCCTACACCATACGAAAACAAGTACCAAGGGTCAGATGGTCACTATTACCTACTACCCCACTGGTAATAGATGGTGCCCCATGGAAGTGTTCGATCAATACCTCTCCGCGTTTCCCTCGGCTCCAACCCAACCATTGCTATCCTTACACAGGAATACGCTTAGTACGAGCAAATTCATGCTTTATGTAAGGATGTTGTTGGTCCGTTTGGGTTTGAAACCTGCCAAATATTCCGGTCATTCATTTAGAATAGGAGCAGCTACTACCGCTTCTAAAAGGAATATTCCGGCTCACATCATTAAGATATTAGGCCGATGGAAGTCCACGGCCTACACCAGATACATTCCTCAGCCTGTACAAGAAGTGCGCCTTGCATTTAAGATATGATTATGTGATATTCTATGTTGTATTGTAGGCTGAATAAACTGGTTACATCTTTTTGCCCTCTTTTATTTCAGGCCTACTACCTCGTCAGTTACGGCACACCACAACTGACTTGTTCCATGCACGGTTTGCTTATGTTACTAATTCTACGGCTTTATGCCCTGACCACAAATATATATATATATATATATATATATATATATATTTAAATTCTACGTGTATATTTATGCAATCTTTTTACATAATTGAGTGATTTTATTAATTATAATTTGAGGGACCTGCCTGACAATCCAGTCAGAATGTATTTTTTAAGTCCTATATTTATCCCTGTAACTTTGCAATACATCAAAAAAACTGTACATGGGGGGACTATTTTACTCAGGAGACTTTGTTGAATACAAATATTAGTGTTTTAAAACAGTAAAACATATCATGATGATGATATCATCAGTGAAAGTGCAGTTTTTGTTTAAAAATGCAAAAAAAATAAAATGAACGCTAACTTTGGCCAGGGTCTGTGACCAGAGGTTACTAAAAAAGACTAAACACACTTCATTTTGAATGCCCTGCATGGTCTACTTTTTCAAATGGTATGCCATGATGGAAAAAATGGAAATGGCCAAATCTTATATTATATGACCCCGTAACTATTATATTGACCCCGTGCAAAACACCATAAAACTTAGACATATGGAGTACTGTTTTACTTGTGAGACTTATTTTTAACACACATATGAGTGTTTTAGAGCAGTAAAATGTATATTGTTGATCATATCATCTGTGAGAGGGCAATGTATTTGTGAAAAATGCAAAAAACGAATATGAGCGCTTACTTTGGCCAGTGTTTGTGACTATCTACTAAAAAAAACTGGCCATACCCCATTTTGAATACCCTGGGTTGTCTACTTTTTCAAATGGTATGCCATAATGGGGGTCATTTTCATTGTCAGTATATTAAACAGTTAGTAAATAGATTGACAAAAAAACTGACTAATGATGTAACATTATTGTGAGGAATACTAGTTTTGTAAATGCTATGTGATGTTTATGACAAAAAGTAAAATAGCAGAAAAAAAAAATAACTGCTCATAGGGATGTTGGAGGCATTTTGGGCAGTGCCTGTTTCTGGATTTGCACCTGACTCCGTGTTCGATTCAAATTGATATTGAAGCCTATAGAGATGCTTATAGGGATGTACCCTATAGTACTGTTTTAATTAGTATATGAAGTATTATTGGATATATTTGCAATTGACACTTTTTTTTTTCAACTTGAAGTTTATTGGATTTCAAAGGCAGGGAGGGGTACAGAATACAAGAAGTGGAGGAGGGTGAGGACATCAAGTACATCCAGTAGCATCCAAACATGTTGAGTACATCTGCAAAAAGTACCGACCCAGGAACGGACAGTGCTAGATCTTGTCTGTCAATCCACTGAGTGAATACACAAACTTCTTTTCTGTCTACCTGAACCCTTTATGGAAAAAAGAATAGCATGAATCCGGTGAAGTCGGTCGACCAAATACAGATATATATACATACACATATATTTATTTTTTGGTATAAAACACTTCCAGTTGGGTTAGACTGTGTGCGTTGAGATATTCATAAATGTATCCGCCTATATACAGTGGGTGTAATAACTTGTGCTGTTGCTAATCCTATTACTTGCCGACTGTATGGCGTTCAATAGTCTTGGCCAGCGAATTTATAAACTGTAACCCTATGGTAGTGTACCCCTCGAGCAACTGATGTTGGAGAGAATAGAACCAGTGAATATGTGGGGGGAGAGGAGGAGTCAGATGAGTGGCCCTGTCCCTGTTTTCTGTTCTTTGGAGCTGTGAACTCCTCATTTATGGATCTGGAGTGGTTCCAGGGAGGGTTGGGGAGGTAGGGTAAGAAGGTAACTATAGTGTCCACAGCAGGCATGACCCTTGGTGTCCATTTACAGCCTCTTACAGTTGTGCAGGCCAGGTGGATCTCATCGAGTGAGTGTTTAAGGTAATGTGACATACTTTTTTTTTCCCATGTCTTTGGACTATTGTGGGTGGTTTGTTTATAGGTGGATCTGATTTGCTTGGCTGTGAAACTAACTTTTCCTACTTTCATTTGGTGCCACATCATCTCCTCATATTCCAGTCTGGTTGTCACCGTGGAGTGGATTTCTATGATGGCAGGTTTGGGGACTTCCCATTCTTAGCTATTAGAATTGAGGTGGAGGTGAGCACTAGGGATGAAATCTTTAGTATAGGTTTAAGAATGTCCATGGGGAATAATTTAACAGATAGGTTTCTATTGTTTGTTCTAGTCTGTACCCAGTTGCCGCTTGTATCAAAACTGCTATGTTTTTCCACAGATCCGCAACTTTTGGGCACATCCACCATAGATGTAGCATGGTGCAAATGGCCGCTGAAGTATGACATCTCCAGCAGCGGTTGCTGACAGTAGTGTATATTTTTGCCAGTTTTGCAGGTACAGTGAGGTAAAAAACTATTTGATCCCTGGCTGATTTTGAACTGTTGCCACTGACAAAGAAATGATCAGTCTGTAATTTTAATGGTAGGTGTATTTTAACAGTGAGAGACAGAATAACAAAAAAAAATTACAGAAAAGCGCATCTCAAAAAAGTTATACATTGATGTACATGTCAATGAGTGAAATAAGTATTTGATCCCATCGACACGGTATTTGGTGGTAAAACCCTTGTTGACAGTTACAGAGGTCAGACATTTCTTGTAGTTGGCCACCAGGTTTGCACACATCTCAGGTGGGATTTTGGCCCACTCCTCTTTGCAGATCCTCTCCAAGTCATTAAGGTTTCGAGGTTGATGTTTGGCAACTCGAACTTTCAGCTCCCTCCACAGATTTTCAACGGGATTAAGGTATGGAAACTGGCTAGGCCACTCTAGGACCTTAATGTGCTTTTTCTTGAACCACTCCCTTGTTGCCTGTGTGTTTTGGGTTACTGTCATGCTGGAATACCAATCCAAAACCCATTTTTAATGCCCTGGCTAAGGGAAGGAGGTTCTCACCCAAGATTTGATGGTACATGGCCTGCTTCCATAGACCCTTTTGATGCGGTGCAGTTGTTCTATCCCCTGAGCAGATAAACACCCCCAGGTGTTTCACGGTTGGGATGGTGTTCTTGGGGTCATAGGCATTCCTCCTCCTCCAAACACGGCAAGTTGAGTTGATGCCAAAGAGCTTGATTTTGGTCTCATCTGAACCCAACACTTTTGCCCATGTCTCCTCTGAATCATTCCGATGTTCATTGGCAAACTTCAGATGGACTTGTATATGTGCTATCTTGAACAGGTGTATCTTGCGGACGCTTTAGGATTTCATTCCTTCATGGCATAGTGTGTTACCAACTGTTTTCTTGGTGACTATGGTCCCAGCTGTCTTGAGATCATTAACAAGATCCTCACGTGTAGTTCTAGGATAATTCCTCACTGTTCTCATGATCATTGAAACCCTACAAGGTGAAATCTTACATGGAGCACCAGACCGAGGGAGAGCTACAGTTATTTTGTGTTATTTCCATTTGCGATTGATCGGAACATCTGTTGTCACCTTTTTACCAAGCTGCTTGGCGATGGTCTTGTAGTCCATTCCACCTTGTGTAGGTCTATAATCTTGTCCCTGACATCCTTGGACAGATCTTTGGTCTTAGCCATGGTGAAGAGTTTGGAATCTGATTGATTGTATGCTTCTGTGGACAGGTGTCTTTTATACAGGTAATACACTGAGATTAGGAGCACTCCCTTTAAGAGAGTGCTATGAATATTTCTCACACAGGGCACCCAAATGTGAAACTGATCTCTAAAACCAAAACCAAATAGCAGTGGTGTAAAGTGGTGATTTCCAAGAGATTGATGTTTACCTGAAATAAGGTTTCAGCTCCACAACCTCAGGGGTGAACCCAAAGTGCATTACATAATCAAATGGTTGTACCAAGGAAATAAAGATTAATTTTTTTTTAAATTGTGACAGCTCTTTTGATATTTCATATGAGTTCAATAGATCAGGATCTTGTGTTGAGAGAGTCAAATTATCATCTTACAACATCATCAACAACCACAGGCTAGATTTTATTAACTTGATCACAAGGGTAATGCCAAAAACGTGAACTCAATAAATAAGAAAAGGTGTCTAAATATGTTTATCTACACAGTATACAGTGATGATCCTCACTTAAGATGAGAAATGTAATAAACAGAGGTGTGTCCCAACACTTTTAATCTTCGTTACTAGTAAAACACTTAGGTTCTAACCTGTTGTGACTCTCTTGAGCCAAACTATTCAAACTAAAAGGAACACAATAGGACCAGGAATACAGACATATTCCTGACCATATAGATATGTATTCCTAACCATATAGTGTAAAACCACCATCTAGTCCATGACTGCCCCATGTTGACCCCCTAAATATAGTATAATTTTACATTTTTTCCAGTCTGCTGCTGCTGACTCTACCCCTGATCTGCCTCCTTGGCTGATAGCATCAGAAGTGGGGTTCTGAGCTATTCACAATGCATTCACATAGGAAAGCACTGGATTGACTGAGTTGTCAAGGAGGCAGTTCAGGGGCAGAGGCAGCACAAAAAGTTCAGTGTCTCCATGCAGAGGGTTTGTTATGCTACAAGGGTTTTTGGAATTGGAACTCAACTGCAGCTTGTAGAACTCCTTAATTACAATAGAAATGAAACGGAGAATCTTCTAAATTATCAATACTGTAGCTTTAAGCAAAGAGGTGATTGGAGGCAATTAGAGAATTAAACAAAGTTTTAATGATTGCAATACATTTTAGTAACTGTGAATAATAGCATATAGGTAATAATTAAATAAGAAGAAACTGTAGATTATGGCAAGCAAAACACAGTTCATAAATAAGTAAATCCTCAGAGATGATTTGAATAGTATACTTAAGCTTGATGGGAGTTATCCTCCATAGTAATAGCATGCAGTCAGCAGTGAAGATTTTAGCAAGCAAGAAACAATTCAGTTATAACTGAGTCTCCAGAGAATAGCATGAAAATTATACTTAAAGGACCACTACAGTGCCAGGAAAACATACTCGTTTTCCTGGCACTATAGTGCCCTGAGGGTGCCTCCACCCTCAGGGTCCCCCTCCCACCAGGCTCTAGGGAGAGGAAAGGGGTTAATTCTTACCTTTCTCCAGCGCCGGGCGGGGAGCTCTCCTCCTCCTCTCCGCCTCCAATCCACCTCCTGGGCTGAATGTGCATGCGCGGCAGGAGCTGCGCGTGCATTCAGCCAGTCTAATAGGAAAGCATTTACAATGCTTTCCTATGGATGCTTGCGTGTTCTCACTGTGATTTTCACAGTGAGAAGCACGCAAACGCCTCTAGCGGCTGTCAATGAGACAGCCACTTGAGGCTTTAGAGGCTGGATTAACCCATTTATAAACATAGCTGTTTCTCTGAAACTGCTATGTATATAAAAAAATGGGTTAACCCTAGCTGGACCTGGCACCCAGACCACTTCATTAAGCTGAAGTGGTCTGGGTGCCTAGAGTGGTCCTTTAAGATTTATGTGAGTAGTCCTCCAAGAGATCAGAATTAGAGTCCAAGTATAAATTGGTAAACAGTTCGTTTTCCAGGATCCAACAGAGGATGTAAAGCACAATCCTTTTAGTAGTTCAAAGGGTAAGGGAGGCTGTGAAGCTTGTGTAGCCGGCGTCTAAACACGGAAGTAGGTCCCAAAATCACCAAGCAGTTTGTATCTGGTGCGGTCTCTCTAAATAGCGCAAGAGAGCGGTGTCAGAAAGGGGGCGGGGCGGCTCCGCATATCGAAAACACCGGACCCAGAACAGATACGGCATGACAGGGTTGAGGCACTCAATGTCAGTCACACTGTGAAGCACTAGCTCAGGAAACAAATCTAGCAGCCATCTCAGGAGTGGCCAGTGGAGGTATCCCTAGGCTGCAATGTAAACACTGAATTTTCTGGAAAAAAAAATGTTTACTGCAAAATACCACGAGGGAATGATTATACTCACCAAAACAAATACGATAAAATATAGTTTTTCTGCTGACTATAGCGTCCCTTTACTAAGATAAGATAGAATAGTAAACAGAGGTGCATTACCAGACCTTATAGTGGCCGGGCTTAGCGCAAATCAGAGTAGACTTAAATAAGCCAAGGTCAGGGAGACATGGAGCAAAATAATAGAGTAGATAAGCCAAAGTTCAAGGACAATAGAGTGAAGATTGCTCAATATAAGAGCCATAAAAAAAAAAGACTAAAAATAGTGACTTGAAATAACACTTTCTTGGATCACCACGAAGGAAATATCACAACAGGGCACAGTGCTCTATCTGGAATGAGCCCCAAATGAAACATAAAATGGCAGATAAGAGCCATTCGGCCCATATAGTCTGCGTAATACTGCTTAATACTTTCATTAGTCTATTATATCTAGGATAGCCTTATGCCTATCCCACGCATGCTTAAACTCCTTTACAGTGTTAACCTCTACCACTTCAGCTGGAAGGCTATTCCATGCATCCACTACCCTCTCCGTAAAGTAATACTTCCTGATATTATTTTTAAACCTTTGTCCCTCTAATTTAAGACTATGTCTTCTTGTTGTGGTAGTTCTTCTTCTTTTAAATATACTCTCCTCCTTTACTGTGTTGATTCCATTTATGTATTTAAAAGAATTTTGTCTTGAAACAATGACGCAGGAAAGTCTGTAGTCATATAAGGACGATGAACTGTAGCAGTCAGCATCTGAATCAACATCAAGCAAGTCAAGAGGCAAGGATGGAGTGCACATAGAGGAATGTTGGATTGGAACGCATGATAAACCTCTATTGGAATATCTTTATGTTTTAAAACTCAGTGGACTCTGCAAAGATGAAAGGGGTTTCTAGTGGTTTATGGAGAACTAAATTTGAGCAAAAAGCTCATATTTGTCCCCAGCTCTCAAACTTAATGGCTAACTTGGAGGATATTTTCCAGCTACGTCTTGCAAGAGTTATCCAGCTTGCCAATGTGTTTGCTAGGTCGGCCTTACATGGAAGGTTTCAGATGAGGTACCTTATCCCTGCATTGATGTATGGGTCTGAGCCATCAGATATGGCCCAACTTACTGGAGGAGAAGCAGTTAGTGGTAACATGTGCCATATTGGAATCATTAGGGGCTCTTGCTATGTTCTTCTGAGGAGTTGTGGGTCTTCTTCCTGGTTACCCATTAGGCAACAAAAAAAAACAATTAATAGCACAGAATAACTAACTTAATCCATGGAGCTCTTAAACGATGTCCATCCGCATCAACGTTTAATACACACACCCTTGAACATCATACATTTGGAGTGATACATTTGGGAACCAAAAAAACCCCAATATGAAACATGAAAATAAAGTGATGAAAGAGGCACAGTAAAGAATATTTTGGGAATAAACAGGGGCAAATAGGAAGTGCCTAAAGTAAACGTGACACTTTTTATACATAACCCCTCTTCTTACTTTTATGTTAACTTTGAAATTAGACAGATCCCATAAACTTCACTTCAATATATTTGTATTTCAGCCTAAAATAAAAAAATAAAACTGATATGTCATTTTCTTTTGGGGGAGGGTGTGGGGGAGTTTGATTCTTCTCTTGCATTTTATACTATTTGCTTTCTAATATCTGTTTATAATAGATTTTCAACTCACCTGTGTATAGCCATACACACCCAGTATCTGTGCTATTGGCACAGTGGTGGATGAAAAGTGGTCGCCAATAACTCCTCCCAGCTTCCAACGTTCCACACAGGAATAATTAGGGACAGTCTTCCTTGGTCCAGATAAAATTTGCCAAACACTTTTTACAGCCTTATTTGTATCTAAACATGAATCAAAAATGTGAAATCCAAGTGTAATATTTGGTAGCCTGTCTGGATTATTGTTAATCATTTCAATGGCAAAAAGAAAATTCAGAATATTCACATAATTACGCCAGAAGGGTCTGTGGGGAAAATAAGATGTGTAAAAGTTTTCTAATAAAATAAACTGGACTTATGCTCAAGAAATGTACATTTAAATTGTACAACATGAAAGCAGGCTTCGTATTTTACTCATAGCAGCAAAGAAACATATATAACAAAGGAACAATCAGAAACAAGTAATGTAAATATGAGGCATAGTGAACACAAGCCCCACCTCCTTCTTTGCTGCTCTCTCCCACAGACAAGTCAGAGTTTCTGCTCTCTTCATTGTCTCTCTATGTTGCATTATTATGTCAGTTTGCTGTATTGTTACTGATGTTTTATTTTATTCTTTGGGAGTAGTGTTAGTGTGGGATTTGTTTGTGGTCCTTTATTTTACTTTTTTCTCTGGAAGACTCTGCCTGCAAACTAGTGGGCCTTAATTTTCACTTTTCTAGCATGCTCTATCTTCTTGCATACTGTGCCTTATTTGTTCTTTCCATGGCAGACTGCATGCCCTATTACGGTCTTTTCTCTGGCAGGCTCAACCTGCATCAGAGCTCCTCCATATTCTACAAGTTTAACACTAGGAGACACTAGGAGGTTGGCTTGAGTGGTAGATGCTGCTTGTCATACTGGTTTATGGGGTAGGCCCCCTTATACTTACCAATAATAGTGCTGCTTCGGGGTGCCTGCTTTGTTGTCTGCTATGGGGGTGAGCCCCAGTTGTTAGATCACCTTTATTATCTGGCCTGTACTTACTGTGCCTGATTTTATAATGCATTGTGGTCCATTGCTCCTGCACCTGGTCCCATGCCAAAAGCTGCCGTCAGTGCATAATAGGAATTTTATTGTTGTCTCTCTGCCTATGTACTGTTGCCCTTGTGATTCTGTGTACATTGGGTGATTGTGATTGACTATGGAGCACTCCCAAAACCCTCGGGATCAATGCAGCAGTGCATCTGTATAAAAGTCACTTTCTAAAAGTTGCCTCTACCACAGAGCAGGCCCACTATAGTGCCGACTACAATGGCTCTGACTCCTCTTCCTGGAGTGTTCTCACCCCACTAACACCACTGTGAGAGTGAAGGGACTGCGTTTTTTCATCTCTCAAAGCATTAAAAATGCTAAATATTGAGTCTTGTGTCGTAAATTTAAAGATTATGCTGGCTTTAGTAATGACAGTAGGTGAGTATTTTCCATTCCTTTCCATTCCCCCTCTTTTGTTTTTTTGCTGTTTGTTGTCATGAGAGATGTAATTTGTTTGTTGGCTGTATTTATTGTGATTTGCTAATTTGGTTTCAGTTTTTTAGTATGATCTTAGTACTGATTTTGTGTGTTTTGGTTTTCCACGTGGTATGGCTTAGATTTTTTGCTTTGATATATGTATACTTGAGATTCACTGATTGCCTACATTGTTTCATTATTTCATATACTTATTTCTTTATGACTAGAAACATAGAAACATAGAACCATAGGATAAAAACCTTTCGGCCCATCTAGTCTGCCCAATTTTCTAAATACTTTCATTAGTCCCTTATCTTATAGTTAGGATAGCCTTATGCCTATCCCACGCATGCTTAAACTCCTTCACTGTGTTAACCTCTAATACGTCAACTGGAAGGCTATTCCTTGCATCCACTACCCCAGGGCCGGCCTTGGGGGTGTGCAAGCGGTGCAATTGCACAGGGTGCCATGGGAGCAGGGGGCGCCATGTGGCCGACACAGCTCACACATGGCCGGCCCGGAATAAAAAATAAAATAAATAATATTGTGGTGGGGCGGGGCTTACCATGCAGCAGGGGCAGACCTAAAGTGCCAGGTAACTGCTGCAGGAGAAGCAGGAAGGAGCCCCTGTTTCCCCCAACAACCAGTCTCCAGGTGCTGCACTACTTCCACCTCCATAAGGAACAGAGGTAACTTTGTGTGTGTCTATGTGACTGTCTGCCTGTTTGTGTGACTGTCTGCCTTTTTGTGTTTGTGACTGTGTGTGTGTGTGTGTGTGTGTGACTGTGTGTGTGACTGTCTGCCTGTGTGTGTATGTGGCTGTCTGCCTGTGTGTGTGTGTGGCTGTCTGCCTGTGTGTGTGTGTGTGTGTGTGTGTATGACTGTCTGCCTGTGTGTGTGACTGTCTGCCTGTGTGTGTGTGTGTGTGAGACTGTGTCTTTGACTGTCTGCCTCTGTGTGAGACTACCTGCCTGTGTGTGTGACTGTCTGCCTGTGTGTGTGTGACTGCTTGTGTGTGTGTGATGGCCTATGTGTGACTGTCTGGGCAGACTAGATGGGCAAAATGGTTCTTATCTGCCGTCACATTCTCTGCTTCTATTTCTGCCTTTGTGTGTGTGTGGCTGTCTTCCTGTGTGTTTGTGTGTGGCTGTCTGTGAATGACTGCCTGCCTATGTGTCTGTCTGTACTTGTGTGTTTCTGCGACTATCTGCATGTGGTGTATTTGACAGTGTATATGTATAACTGTGCATCTGACTGTGGGACTGTGTGCACTTAACTCTGCAAAAATATACCCCTTCATTCACACATAGGCTTAAATGCATATCTTTATCTGAATTAAATACCCATCACACACAGCCAATAAACCCAGCACAAATATCACATACAACCAATACACGTATACCACACACAGTTAATACACCCATTACAAATATAACACACAGTCAATACATAGCATACATTTCACACACAGTCATCACACCTATCACATACACAGACAACACACACATTACATCATATTTTAGTGAGATGTATTACAGTGGAGCTCTGATATATAAAAGGCACATTACTCTGTTTTATAGTTAGGGAGCTTGGTGATACACTAATAGGCACATTACTTAGAGTTGTATTGTGGTTTAGTGTATGATCTTGTCACAGAGCTCCACATTACTGGGAGTGTTATTGTTGTGGAGCACTGTGATAAATGGAGAAGTAGCGCATAACTACTAATTTCTTTTTCCAAAGAGGTCAAGGTAAATAAGTATAATCCAGAGCTCCAAAGCAAAACCACTCACAGTATTATGTGACATACTTAGTCTGCTCCTCTGTAATGTAGGGGAGGCAGTCTTGCACTTCTGGCCTGCATTTCTGTTGGCTGCAGACCATAAGTCTGTCTGCGGCTTTTGACACTGTTGATCATCAACAGCTTTTTCCCATCCTCCGCAATATCAGTCTACAAGATATTGCTTTCTCCTGGTGCTCCTCCTACCTCTCCCAGAGCTCTTTCAGTGTTTCTTTCTATGGCTCTGCTTCCTCTCCCCAACTCCTTTCTGTTGGTGTCCCCCAAGGTTCAGTCCTTGGTCCCCTACTGTTCTCCATTTATACTGCCTCCCTTGGTAAACTCATTCGCTCCTTTGGCTTCCAATATAATTTCTGTGCAGATGACACGCAACTCTACCTGTCCTCTCCTGATCTCTCTCCGACCCTCTTGACTAGTGTCTCTGACTGACTCTCTGCTGTTTCTGACTGGATGGCTGCCCACTTCCTTAAACTAAACTTGACCAAAACTGAAATGCTGGTCTTTCCTCCCTCAAGTGTTGTTACCCCTGTGTCTGTCTCCCTCCAAGTCAACGGTGCTACCATCAGCTCCAGCACGCAGGCTTGCTGCCTAGGTGTTCTCTTTGACTCCGACCTGTCCTTCAAGCCTCATGTTCAATCTATCGCCAAATCCTGTCATTTCCATCTCAAAAACATTGCGCGCATCCGCCCCTACTTAACGCCAGATGCGACTAAGGTGTTGGTGCATTCCTTTCTCGCCTTGACTACTGTAATCCGCTTCTCAGTGGTCTTACGTGCTCCCAACTTGCGCCGTTACAGTCCATAATGAATGCGGCGGCGAGGCTCATCTTCCTGTCCGCCCGCACCTCCCATGCCTCACTCTTCTGTCAGTCCCTACATTGGCTTCCTATAAAATATAGAGCTCAATTTAAAATTCTGGTTCTTGATTTCAAATCGCTACATAATGCTGCTCACACCTATCTATCCTCCCTTTTGCACAAGTATGTCCCGTCTAGGCCCTTACGATCTGCTGAAGACTTACGTCTATCTTCTGTCCGTACTCCCACCTCTGATGCCTGCCTTCAAGATTTCTCAAAGGCTGCACCATTCCTGTGAAACTCGCTTCCTTCCTCCGTTAGATGCTCACCCAGTCTCCACTCCTTTAAAAATTGTTAAAAACCCACTTCTTCATAAAAGCGTATCAATTAAACTGTTAATAGCTCCTGACTGATTCCTCTTCTGCAACTGTCACTAGTCTAATACTATTCTTACCTTTTGTGTCATTTTACCCCACTCCCTCTAGAATGTAAGGTCATTGAGCAGGGCCCTCAACCCCTCTGTTCCTGTGTGTCCAACTTGTCTGGTTACAACTACATGTCTGTTCGTCCACCCATTGTAAAGCGCTGCGGAATTTGACAGCGCTCTATAAATATCATCATAATAATAATAATAATAAGTAGCCGTCTTCCTAGCTCGGGATAATCAGAGCGCTGCCGCAGATTACCAGAGGACACTGCAAGTCCCTGAGTTTGCGAGACAGTTACGCATGGTCTGTACCCAGTGGAGGGGCAGACAGATTCAGATCAGCATGCCCCTCTCCCAACTAGGTAACAACAGGAAAGGAAGAATGAATATTGTGGCGAAACCAACCTCGCCACTGTGAACTGGAGAAGCCTGGTTGCTCGCCTGCTCCCTTTGGACTATGGCCCTACAGGTTAAACCGTTTATTTCCCCTGCAGAAAGGCTTATTTGTGTGATCTGAGTGCCATTCATCTAATAATGTGCACTCAGATCCCAGCTATCTGGGGATATGTGAAATGTCTGTGTGTTATGTGTAAATGTGACTTTATGTATTTTAAAGTGTTTTGTGTCTTTTGCAACCATGTGCTTAATGGAGTCTTGTGTCTATCCTGGGAGATAATTGAATTACTCTCCAGGATAGAAGACTCTGAAACTGGTTTGGGCCAGAAAGCCATGCTTCATTTAGTCACAAAGGACTTTCCCTTAACTTTTGAACCCCTGGTCTGATTCGTGCCATTTTTTAATATGTTGTTCCCCTGAATGGATTGATTATGAAAATGTATGTTTTATGTTTGTGACATGTATATTTTAGAAGTTATAAATGTTGTGTAAAAACTGTATTCCTCTGCCGGTGATAATGGGATTACCCATTGTGTTCAGTAATCATATCACCTGCAGAGGGGAGGATTTTGTGTGGGAGTGTCTGGGTGTATTGTACGGATTGATTGGTTGTTTTGTAACGCCCTGTGGGCTGTACTATGTTTGTGGATTGGGAATAAAAGAGACTGTATGTGACAGTACAGGGAGTTCCTGCTTAACCCTCAAAGTGAAGTGTCGTCTCATTCTTGGGGGGAATTTGACTGTATGCCGATTGCCAGGAGTGTAAGCTGTTCTTAGGGCTTTTCCTGTTCGGCTGCTTCCAGGGTTCGTGTGTTTCCTGTTCGGGAGTTGGGGATTCGTACAGTTTGGAGTTCGGGAGATTGGTGATTGCAGTAGCTGCTGGTCTATGGGAAAGGGGATTATCGCCTAAACGGTTTTTATCCCCTTGTGAGCGAAACGGTCCGTTACAATTGGTGGCAAGCGACGGGATCATTTCCACAGCCCAGAAGGACAGCTATAATACAACACCAGTTCCTGGATTACAAATTGAGGGCAACGCCAGTACCCGTACAGCGACCCTATCTACAAAAGAACCAACTTCAGCAGCGCAAGCATGGCACCCAGCTACACTCAGGAGCAGTATGACAGAGAGTTTAACATGCGGCTGGCTTTCTTTGGACCCAACCCCCCGGAGAAATACGTGCAGTTCGTAAGGAGCCAGGTAGACGAGTACCTGCAGTTCATGGCAGATCCAGCCAAAGGTATCGGCCGCCCTATCCGGTGGCAGAGTGCGTTACGGGGACTCAAAGGTGTACCCCAGGGAGCTGAAGGTGTCGTCCTTCCTCCCCAGCGGCAGTGTGTACCCCAGGGAGCTGAAGGTGTCGTCCTTCCTCCCCAGCGGCAGTGTGTATCCCAGGGAGCTGAAGGTGCAATCCTTCCTCCCCAGCGGCAGTGTGTAACCCAGGGAGCTGAAGGTGCCGTCCTTCCTCCCACCCGGCAGTGTGTACCCAGGGGAGCTGAGGTGCAGTCCCTTCCCTCCCAGCGGCGGTGTGTATCAGGAAGCTGAAGGTCGTCCTTCACTAGCGGCAGTGTGTATCCCAGGGGAGCTGAAGGTGCAGGTGCTTCCTCCCAGCTGACGGTGTGTATCCCAGAGGGAGCTGAAGGTGCCGTCCTTCCCTCCCCAGCTGACAGTGTGTATCCCAGGGAGCTGAAGGTGGCGTCCTTCCCTCCCCAGTGGCCGTGTGTATCCCAGGAGCTGAAGTGATCCTTCCTCCCAGCGGCAGTGTGTATCCCAGGGAGCTGAAGGTGGCGTCCTTCACTCCCAGGTGTGTATCCCAGGGGAGCTGAAGGTGCCGTCCTTCACTCAGCGGCAGTGTGCATCCCAGGGGAGCTGAAGGTGCGTCCTTCTAGCCCGGCAGTGTATCAGGGGAGCTGAAGGTGCCGTCCTTCCTCCCAAGCGGCAGTGTGTGTCCCAGGGAGCTGAAGGTGCAGTCCTTCCTCCCCAGCGGCAGTGTGTGTTCTTAGGAGAGGAGACAGTTGGTCCCTCTCCCCAGCGGTCAAGTGAGTCCCAGGGAGCTGAAGGTGTCGTCCTTCCTCCCCAGCGGCAGATTGTATCCCAGGGAGCTGAAGGTGCCGTCCTTCCTCCCCAGCGGCAGAATGTCCTGCAGGGAGCAGAGACCGTCAGTCTCGCACCCCAGCAGCAGGACAAAAAATTGAAAGGGGAGACAGCTGGTCCCCCTCACCACCAGCAGAGAGAGTGTCAGGGAGAGGAGCCTGCTACCCCCTCTCCCCAGCGGCAGGTTACAGTTCAGAGAGAGGAGCTTGTTACACCCTCTCTACAGCTGCAGCCTAACCCACCAAG
>OW240912.1:413606230-413665894 GCA_933207985.1 Pelobates cultripes | reverse complement strand
ATTTTGAGTTGTTCAGCCCAAAATTTTTTCCCACCTTACGCAAGTCTAGTGATACGTTCAAACATGACCAATCCCTGTCTCCCTCCTGAACATTATAATAAGTTATTGTCAGTGTCTTAAAAATATTAAAATGCAATTGTTAAGCGGCTAGGATTCCAAATATTTTCAAACCATGAAGATCTTAAATAAGTACATACTGTTACTTCAATGGTAACATCATCAACTTATCACCAGCACCCATGTTAAGATTCCTTATGAGTATGGTGGCCGATAATTAGACAAGGTTCCAAATACAGAATGTCTGGGCACACCCGTGGTTTCCTCATAAGACAGTTTTTATTGCAGGAGCACAAAAAACAGACAACGTTTCCACACAGTTATGTGCCTTTGTCAAGTCTAAATAACAAGTGTGATTGTGCATATTTATATCCTCTAGCATGTAAGCTCAAGCCCTCAACCCCTCTGTTTTTTCTGTGTCTGAACTTTAGCTGATTTCAACAATCAACTGCTTCATTAATGTTGCCACGGTTACTCACCTGATTGTAGTAACCAACCCTGCTGCTAATCAGTGCAGCCTATTTAAGCAGCAAGTCCCAGTACCTCCTTGCCCTTGCGTGGTTTCCTGTTTCCCAGAAGACTCCTTGTTCCTGTGTGTTCCTGGTTCCTGGTTCCTGGTTCCTGACTCTGGCCTTGTTCCTGACTTCGCTGCTCTCCATTCTCCTGATCCTGGTTCGTCTGACTACCTGCTTTAGTGCCTGATCTCCGATTGCCTCCTGAACTTTGCTTTTGGTTATTTCTTTATTTGCTATTTATAATAAAGGTGTTTTGCATCTAAGTTCTCTCTCTGTCTGGTTCCTGGTCCCCAACATTATGCAAGGGCCATGAATGTAGATGGCACAGGCAATCTACCTATACCTAACCTATTTACTCGGTGGGACCAGCAGAACAACCATTTGGACCACTGTGCACATGCACTCCAGATCCTCCTGATTCATACTGCACATCTGGATCCAGCCTCACTTCACTCGTCTCTGCCTCACTTCCTGTTCTAGCACCAGTTGTAGCCTCCGAACCTGTTGCAGCTAGAGGAATGACTGGGTCTGTCCTGCTCCCTCAGTATTTTTGGGGCAACTCAGCACAGTGCAGATGATTTTTAAACTAGGTTGAAGGATACCTTAAAAAATGGCATTTCCTGCTGACAGAAGCAAAGTTGGGTTCATGATTTCTTTGCTCTCGTATAAAGCCCTAGCTTGGGCAAATCCTCTCTGGGAGGCAGAGAGACCCATTATTTACAATTAACCTGAATTTGTGGCATTCTTTAAAAGGATATTTGATATTCCAAATCGCTCCACCTCTGCTGCCAAACAATCCATGTCTAATGCACAGGGCACGAGAACAATTATCGAGTATGTATTCCGTACCCTGGCAGCAGAGGGTGGCTGGAACAAGGAGACTCTTGTGGCTGCCTTTTCACATGGGCTCCTCAATGCTATTAAGGATGATATTTCAGCCAGAGAATTACCTAAAGATCTTGAGGAACTGATATCATCCTCCTTGATATCAGAATCCGAGAGAAATCCTCATTCAGAGAGCGCCTGCGGAGGCGTCCTGTATATTTGGCACCAAGCTTTTCTTCCCCACTTAAGTCTCCCTCCTGGTACTGAGTCTTCTGGCAGGGTGTAGCCAAGGCAATTAGGCTCCTCACGCCTCTCTGTCGAAGAGAGGGCCTTTATGAGGAGGGAAGGCCTGTGCCTATACCAGGGTCACCTGTTAAAGTCTTGCCCGATTCGTCCAGACCTTTGGTGGCCTTTCCACATCCCCAGAGATCCTATTGTCCTTTCCTGGCCTGGGTCATCCATTAATATCCAGGCATTGCTCAATTTTGGGCCTCAGGCTTGTTTATAGACAGTGCCTTTGCATCAGAGCACGCTATACCCTTACAGGCTCACACCGCTCCACTAGTTTTCAAAGCCAATCTATGGCAGACCATTACAGCCTACCCATGTAATTCATGAGACTGTGCCCATATCATTGCCTGTAGGGGCTCTACACCATGAGATGGTCCAACTCTAGATGATTTCCTCTCCATATAACCCAGTTGTTTTGGGATACCCTTGGCTACAGAAGCATAACCCCACATTTGATTGGCACAAATCTGAGATATTATCTTCGTCCCAGCAATGCACATTTTCTTGTCTCCGGAAATTGGCCAAAGTTTTATGCACATCTTCTGCCTTTTTGTTGCCCGCTGAGTACTAAGAATTTGAAGATGTATTTGACAAGGGTCAGGCCAGCATTCTGCCGCCACACCATCCTTATGACTGTGGTATTGAACTCCAACCTCCTCCAACAGATGCTCCTAGTGCTCACCAAGGACCATCAGCACCACACCAGACACCATAAGCACTGCAGACCCCACAAACCACCGCAGCTTGGTTGGGGTCTCACCATCTTCTACCCACCCAGGACCTATGACAAGGCTCCAGGTTCCACTGGGTACCTCTCTCCTCCAGGAGCGTATAGCAGGATCAGCTGTAGAGCTCTTACAAGAACTAGTAGAATCCAAGGGAGTATAATGATTATAGCAATCCCTGTAGTGCTTATAGCGGTTCCCTACAACACGGGGCGAGGCTGCAAGTTGAGGGTAAGAAGATCTGAGAGTTTAATGGTACAGGTTGGATTTTTATACAACTTTTCAGGCCAGAGAAACACCCACTGGACCTGATGGGGCACCAGGACAACCAATAGAAACAATGTAACAATGCCTGACACTCCCACATACAGCACACAATCCTTCCCCTCTGCCTGTGATACAATTATGGTAGATAATGTATTAGCGTAAATATCCCCAACCATAAAAAACACGTATTTTACAGTCTCATAAGTACCAAAAAAAACAACATATCCCCATAAGTGTTCGGGAGTTTCTGTATCCGATTTCAGTTCCATGAGATTCATGCCCAAACACCGCTGCCTGCGTCCATGCGAACAAGATGGCTGCCACCTTGTGGTTGCTCATAGGAATTGTGGCCACCCAGATGAACAATTAGAACACTGAGGTGAGAAACGTTCCAAGTGGTTAATAGGTGTTAGCAAGCTTCAGGGTGGTCTCTGTTCTTGCGGTTTTTCGGTAAATGAACTATATAGTCCCAATTGCCTGAAGAGAGTCTGTTTGAAGTATATTAGCCAGTTCTATTGCAGGGGCCATAGTCACAGGGTAAAAGAATGGCAACTAGTCCTCTCCAAAGCCCAGTGGTGAAATGGCTTTCGTCACAGTCTGAGACAGGGGTAGGCACCCTCCTGTCTCAATGTCCTAACCCAGAGAACTCCATGAATCCGTGTGGCGGAATGCAATTACCAGATTGGGGTAGAGAACTCCTAGCTATAATTTTAGTTCTCACAGAATGGAGGCCCCTTCTTGAGGGTACTTCCGTGACAATTCTCATTCTCACGGACCACAAGAGTCTTACTATGTAGCGGAGATGCAATATTACCCAGGTTATCTCCGCTTATAATCCAAGTGAGGCTCAGGAACAAGTAAATAGTAAATCCACAGGCAAGGCTTCCAGCAGGTAAAATACAGCAATATCCCAACAGCAATCCCAATAACTGGACGACACAGTTTCAGGAGCAGAACTGAAAGCTTTAATCCACAGTCTCCTTATAAAGCATGCTCCCATGCAAGGGAGGGATTTACAGTAATTATTACAGTAGCCAATCCTGTCCTGGTAACCTCCCACACATCTCCTCCCCTCAGCCAGCATCATAATCCCCTTATCCAGTACAGTAATTCCCCCCGTTTCTGGATGTACCCCTAAACGTAGGGGTACCTCTTTAAATCCTACATCCCCGGATACCCCTGATCTGGGTGAACAACATATCCAAAAATCACCCAGATCAGACCAGGGGTTCGGGAAATGTATGGAGGGAATAAAATGACCGACCGCACTAACTGAGATAGCCGAATACGGTTCCATGTGAATGGGCCCTGCGGTCGGTCCTGGCATAAGGGAACAAAATACACGAAAGCCTCTAGCTATAGAGGCTAGGGAGGGTTCGCCTGAATCCCCTTGTTCGGTATTTTCTATCTACCGAACGAGGGGCCGTTCGGTAGTTTGGAACCGAACGGACCAAGTTTGTGGAGGTCTCAGCGGTGTTCGCCTACTCGAGTGTCCGATTTTAGTTCCAGACACTTGACGGCAAAACACTCCTGTTCGGGAGTTTTAAAATGGCCGCCGCCACGTGTTCGTTTGTCGAATGGCGGCCACCCCTGAGAACAAAGGACGGCTACTTACTATTCAATTACCCGTTCGCAACAATGTTGCAACGGGTAATTGAGGACACACTTCACACAGGGGAGGTCTGGTTGTTTGGTAGTTTCATTCGAATAAACTAAGGGAATGAAACTACTGAACAATCAGAGGAATACAATTCTTTTTAACACATATAAAACACAGCAGATACACGAATGCAGTGATATACAGTATATTTGTAGGACAGCCCAGTGCCATCCGCTACATACTTATCTTTCCAAAGCTAAAATATTTTCCCCTCGGTAAGCTAGATGGGCTCTCTTCCTATCAAGATTCAATTATGTGGTTTTCTATTTGCCCGGTACTAAGAGGACCGGGCAAATAGGAAACCACATAATTGAATTTATTCCATCTAGGGAGGAGATAACTCCTACTCCTGTGATTCCTCCGGACCGAATACTAGTCACTATCCATACTAATTGTCAGGGATCCGCGGGCGGCTAGGAGGGGAGGCTGCACGCCACTTGCAGCACTCACCCTCAGTCCGTCGCCGCCTGCGGTTCTCCCCTCCGCTTACCTGTCGGCGAGCAGCGTCTCCTCTCTGCCGCTCGCTGCTCGCGTCCTCCACGCCCCCCAGCGGCAGCATGTATAACGCTGCACGCTGGGAGGTCACTGACTTATGTAAACGCTGGGGTCACGTGAGTGACCCGGCATTAAAGGAACAGTACCACAATCACAGTGGGGGGTATAGATATCCCCCACGTGTGATTGTTAATTCTGATTGGAAGTTATCCAATCAGAATTAAACCAAGGGTATTTATACTTACCTTTCCTGTCCCTCAGTGCCCTGTTGTGGTCTTGTGATACCTGTAGCGTAGTGTTCTCGTCTTGCTCTCTGGTTACTGATTATTTGGCTCGTTATTCCGATTATCCTGTCTTCTCCACTCCTTTGACCTCGGCTTGTTTCTCGTTCTCCTGTTTTCTGGCTCCCTTTACTTGGCTTGTCTCCTGACTATTCTTAGTGTGCTTAGCCCGGCCACTCTAAGGACCGGTATAGCACCCTTCCTCTCTGTGACCTGTTAGCGTGTTAGTGTCGGGATCCCGCGGGCGGCTGTGAGGGGAGGCTGCACTCCGCTCGCAGTACTCACCCTCCAGCCGTCCGCGGTCCCCTCCTCCTTGTGGGCTCGGCGAGCGGCATCCTTCCAGTCTCGGATGCCGCCCGCCGTTTCCTCCACGTCCCCCAGCGGCAGCATACATGACGCTGCACGCTGGGAGACCGCCCAACTTATTACACGCCGGGGTCAGTCATCTGACCCGGCGTTAAAGGCACAGTGTCTCAATCACAGTGGGAGGTTTAGATATCTCCCACGTGTGATTGTTAATTCTGATTGGAAATTATCCAATCAGAATTAACCTTATGGTTTAAATACTTACCTTTCCTGTTCCTCCCTGCCCTGTTGTGGTCGTTGCTTTCTAGTATTGCTACTTACCTTGTGCTTCTGGTTACGTACTCTCTGGCTTGTTTATCTGACTCTGTGACTTTCTCCTACCCTTTGATCTCGACTCGTTTTAATGTTATTCTGTCTTCTGGTTCCCCTTACTCGGCTTGTCTCCTGACTATTCTGTGTGTGCTTAGCCCGGCCACTCTAAGGTCCGGTACTGCACCTTTGCTGTGTGTGTGTGTGTGCCAGCGTGTTGGGTTCCCCGAATGGTGACAGTTAGGTTCCGGAATCGTGACACTAATCTCACCTCACCTCTAGTTGAGAAAATTCTGGCTGCACAAGTTAATGCTCCTCCAGAAAAACCTAGTAGTCGTTGTTTTGTACCTGTTCATCTCCACACCAAATTATTAGGTACATATCACAACTCCAAGGCAGCTGGATATCCAGGCAAAAACCACTTAATCTGGTCTGTCTCTCAACAATTTTGGTGGCCTAATCTCTGTTCGCATGTCTCCGCTTTTGTAGCTGCCTGTCCTGTGTGCTCTCAAAGTAAAACCTGAGGACACGCTCCAGTGGATCTCTTGGAAACAATACCAAATGGTGAATGACCCTGCACTCACTTGTCCATGGATTTTATTGTGGATCTTCCAGTCTCCCGTGGCAATACGGTACTTCTCATGGTTGTTGACCGATTCTCTAAGATGTCGCATTGCATTCCCCTAAAAAAATTAACGACTTCTCAAGAGCTTGCCTTGATTTTTGCTCGGGAGGTCTTTCATTTACCCAAAGTAATCATCTTGGATAGGGTTAGCCAGTTTGTGTCTAGATTTTGGAGAGCCTTTTGCATACAAATAGGAATTCAGCTTTCCTTCTCCTCGTCCTACCACCCGCAATCCAATGGTGCCACAGAGCAAGCTAACCAAGCCTTGGAACAGTTTATGCGTTCCTATATTTCGGACCACCAGAATAACTGGTCTGATCTGCTACCCTGAGTTCGCCCACAATAGTGCCATTAATGCTTCTTCCCGGCTATCCCGGTTCTTGGCGAACTATGGGCTTTAACCGTCCATGTTGCCTGATACGTTCATGCCACAAGGGATACTAGCATTGGAGGAACATCTCCGGGAACTCCGTTCCACTTGGGTGCAGGTTCACTCTTTGTGACGCTCAATGCAGAACTACAAACTCCAGGCTGACTTCAAACGCCTACCTGCACCTACATATCAGGTCGGAGAGATGGTGTGGCTGTCTTCCCGCAACCTATGGCTCCATGTTCCCTCGCAAAAACTGGGACCCCACTACATTGGCCATTTCGTATACTTCGAAGGGTTAACCCTGTAGCTTATGCTAGAATGTGCATCTCGAATGTATTCCATGTTTCCCTCTTGAAACCCTTAGTGTGTAAGTGCTACACCACCTCGGTGCCACGTCCACGTCCTGTTCTGGTTGATAATCATGAGAAATATGAAATATGCAGCATCATTGATTCATGAGTGTTCAAAGGACAGATGCAATACTTGGTGCACTGGAAAGGGTCCGGTCCAGAGAAACAATGTCCTTGCCCAATCCCTCCTTCATGCCCACTTTCCCATCAAGCCTGGATCCACCAGCAGATATGGGGGGCTTAGTTGAGGGGGAGGTTCTGTCAGGGTTTCTTTGCTGTTTTAAACAGCAACCCTTCCTTTCTCTGTGTCTGAACTTTCAGCTGATTTCAACGATCAGCTCCTTCATTAATGTTGCCTCGGTTACTCACCTGATTGTAGTAACCAACCCTGCAGCTAATCAGTGCAGGCTATTTAAGCAGCAAGTCCCAGTTCCTCCTTGCCCTTGCGTGGTTTCCTGTTTCCTGTGTGTTTCTTGGACTTCTGGTCTTGTTCCTGACTTCGCTGCTCTCCGTTCTCCTGATCCTGGCTCGTCTGACTACCCGCTCTAGTGCCTGATTCCTGCTTGCCTCCTGGACTTTCATTTTGGTTATTTCTTTATTTGCTATTCATAATAAAGGTGTTTTGCATCTAAGTTCTGTCTCTGTCTGGTTCCTGGTCCCTAACAGTTAGTCCACTCATTATAAAGCGCTACGGAATTTGTAGGAGCTATATACATGTAATAATAATAATAATATCATCACATCCAAATAGAACAAGTGAAATAAATCATAATCAATAAAACTTGTCTAACATCCTAATAAAACATAGCTATTGGATACTCAGTTAATCACTTACTATTATTGTGTGGTCTCATATATTTAAGAATAAAGTTTATTAACTTACTGTTACGGTTGCCTCCAGGCTGGCTGAAAGTTGGACCGTAGAAAGGATGCTCCTAGCGCTCACCAAAGGACCATCAGCACCGTAGACACTATAAGCACTGCAGACTCCACGAACCACCGCTGCTGTGCTTGGATTTCGCCATCTGCTATCCACCCTGGACCTAAGACCAGGCTCCAGGTTCCAGTAGATGAACCTCTTCCTTCTGTAGAGCGAAGCAGGATCAGGAACAAGAGCTCTTACAAGAGCTCAGTGGTTAAGGGAGTATGAAGAGCATAGCAGCCCCTGTAGTGATTATAGCTGTCCCCTACAAACATGAGTCAAGGCTGCACGTTAGAGGGTCAAGTCATTCTGTTTAATTGGCACCAAAGAGCCTTCTTTTATGGAGGTCTTACACATACAGGTCTGCCCACAGGGTTTTGCAGAACAACCAATAAACACATAACATACAGTAAAAAAAACACCCATCAATAACACACAAACCCTCCCCTCTGCCTGGGATATAATTACTGAACACAATGGGTTAAAGTAATTATCACAGGTAGGAAAAATACACTTTTTATACATACACTGTAACTTTAAAAATATACGTCCAATCTTCATAAAATCTGAATCAGCATACTTTAAATATAAACATAACCAAAAATCATACAAATCCCTCCAGTGAATAAAAAGTTAGACGGAAGTCCTTTATGACCGACCGCAAGCACATTTTCCTGCTGAAAACAGTTCCATGGATTTGGGCTGTGAGGCCGGTCGTGCATTTAGCTTAGTATAGCAGTGAGTTCAAACTGCTGAACGGGACTTCGTCTCTGTGGCTTCAAACTTAGTTTAGGAGAAGGTAGGGGTCAGCGGTGTTCGTCTAAATGTGTAGCCGATTTCAGTTCCATGAATTTGGCTACACATACCGCTGACCTTGTCCGAATGAACAAAAATGGTTGGTGGTTGGTTTGCATGAACTGCGGCCACCCAGCACTCCGCAATTTACCTACAGCAGGCTCTCAGTCTGGGAGGTAAATTGTCTGCGCACTTCCACTTCTGGGTGGTCTGCCTATGTGGTACTTGGTTCAGTAAGCCCCATGTACTGAAGCCTCCAGACTTGGTTAAAATAGCAATGAACAAAGGATTTTAACCAAGTCTGGAGACACTGGGGACACAGGCTTAAAGGGGCAGTGTCCCAAACAAGTCTTGGGGCACCGTCTTAAAGGGGCAGTGTTCCAATTTTCTGTCCTTGTCAAAATGAATGGATCCAAAACAGATAATTTTGATTCTTTATGGATCTAGCTGCATGGATTTCTAAATAAGCCAAAATGTGCTCAATTGGTTTTGGAACCAATAGCATATGCCCAGGGGTGTATTTACCGTGAGACTGACAAGGCAAAAGCCGCCTCCCAATTGCCCTAGCTAGGGCTGGATTAACATAGGGGCTGATGGAGTCAAGGCCCATGGAATAGGCCCATTGATTAAAATAAAAAAACTAAAGAAAAACATGTTTTTATTTACACACTACTCTTCAGGTTGCCAGGTATTTCTCATGTATTTCTTAAAGTTGACAGGT
Organism: Pelobates cultripes; assembly: GCA_933207985.1. Lineage (NCBI taxonomy): Eukaryota > Metazoa > Chordata > Amphibia > Anura > Pelobatidae > Pelobates > Pelobates cultripes. The sequence continues at coordinate 413,656,377 of OW240912.1, read as the reverse complement.
ATTTCTCAAAAGTATTTCTCAGGTATTTGAGGCTGCCTAGCCGGTGCTGGTATTGCAGTAATACCAGCAATACAAATGGTTGTCTCAGTATAAATAGAGATTATTCTGCAATACCAGCGCCGGCCAGTAGGGGTCACTGTTTGTGTGCAGAGAGGCAGGGATAAGAAGTTACAGCATCTCACTCCCTGCCTCTCTCTACACAATGATTCACAGGGGGAGCAGCTATGCACAGAGAGTCCAGACAGCAGCTCCGAGCCTGCGAGAGATGGGGACGGTGAAAGACTTGGGGACATAGGGACACTGGGGAACATGGGAACCCTGAAACACTAGGGACACAGTGACACCATGTCTCCCAGTGGCCCCTAGTCTCTCAGTGTTCCCATGTCTCCCAGCCAGTGTTCCTCATGTCTCAGTGTCCCCATGTCTCTCATTGTCCCTGGTGTCTCTCAGTGTCCCTAGTCTCTCCCAGTGTCTGAGTGTCATCGGAACACTTTGAGACATGGGGACATAGACTGTAAGGGTCACTAGGAGACATGGGGGATACAAACACTAGGGGACATTGGGTGACATGGGGACACTGGGACACTAGGGGACACTGAGAGACATGGGGACACTGAAAGACACAGGGAGACATGGGGCACTCCCAGTGTCCCCATGTCTCCCAGCCAGTGTCCCTAGCATCTCAGTATCCCAACATCTCCCTGTGTCCCTGGTGTCTCTCAATGTCCGTAGTGTGCCAGTGTCCCTAGTGTCTCAGTGTTTCCTAGTCTCCCAGTGTACCCATGTCTCCTAGTGTCTGTGTCCCCTAGTATAAAAGAAAAAATCTCAAGCACTCACTGTGATAGATTTAAGCAGGTTTATTGGACACCGCAACATTTCAACCTGTACCCAGGTCTTTATCAAGTCTCCAGTGTCCCCTATGTATCACAGTGTCCCCTATGTATCAGAGTGTCTCAGTGCTCCGTGTATCCCAGTGCCCCTGGTGTCTCTCAGTGTCCATAGTGTCTCAGTGTCCTTAGTGTCTCAGTGTCCCCTAGTCTCTCAGAATCCCCTAGTCTCTCAATGTCCCCATGTCTCACAGTGCCGCCAAGTGTCTCAGTGTCCCCTAGTATAACATAAAAACATCTCAGGCACTCACTGTGATAGATTTAAGCAGGTTTATTGGACACTGCAACGTTTTGACCTGTACCCAGGTCTTTATAAAGTCTACAGTGTCCCCAATGTATCACAGTGTCTCAGTGCCCCATGTCTCCCAGTGTCCCCTTGTGTCTCAAAGTCACCCAGTGTCCCCATGTCTCCATGTCTCTCAATGTCCCCTAGTGTCCTAGTGACAAGGGGACACTGGGATACATGGGGACACAGACATGCCCCTTTTTTTGTGTATGTTCGCCCCTTTTCGTTCTGGTTATGTGATTTGTGTCAGTGGCCCACCCTTTTACCCCATCCATAGACTTCCTGCTTTACTGGACACTGCTGTTAGGGGGTATGGATTTACTTGAAAGATGAAAGCATAAGATTAGCATAGGGAATGTGTTTTCTCATAGCTGCATCCTATGACTTTCCCTCCAGCACCATGTCATACATGACGCTTAGGAGTTTTGGTGTTTTTGGTCAATAAGATTTTGTAATTAGGCCCATCATAATTGTCAGCACCAGGCCCACTGGGCTCTTAATCTGGCCCTGGCCCTAGCAAATGCCTTGCCAGCCTCTTGTCCTGGGGGGCCCCAAGGCTGGCAGCAGTTTCACTTTCTGGGCGGGCAGCGAGGGAGCACTGATCCTCCTCTTCAGCTCCCTCGCGTGCACCGCAGTAATGCCGGATCTGGACTATGATGTTACTCTGGCCCCGGCATCACTATGCGGCGCGCAAGGGAGCTGAACAGGAGGATCAGTGCTCCCTTGCCGACTGCAGTGACTGGCTGTCCACCAATCCAATTGGACCCCAGGGAAAGCGAGAATCCACCACAGCACTCCCAAAGGTAGGGAGGCTGGGGGGATTGAATTTAAAAAAAAATTAAAAAAATGTGTGTTTGTGTCTGTTAATAGGTATGTGGAGTGTGTGTATGTTAGTGAGTGTGTGTGTCTGTGTGTCAGTGTGTGTGTATGTTAGGGAGTGTGTTACTACGTGTGTGTGTGTGCCTGTTAGTGTGTGTGCGTCTGTTAGTAAATGTGTTAGTATGTGTGTGTATATTAGTGAGTGTGTTAGTGTGTGTGTCTGTTAGTGAGTGTGTTACTATGTGTGCGCGTGTGTGTGTGTCTGTCTGTTAGTGTGTGTGTGTTTCTGTTAATGAATGTGTTAGTATGTGTGTGCGTCTGTTAGTGAGTGTGTTAGTGTGTGTGTCTGTTAGTTTGTGTGTGTGTCTGTTAGTGAGTGTGTTAGTATGTGTGTCGGTTAGTGAGAGTGTATACGTGTCTGTTAGTGAGTGTGTGTGTCCGTTAGTGACTCTATGTGTCTGTTAGTGAGGGTGTGTGTCTGTAAGTGAGAGTGTGTGTATCTGTTAGTAAATGTGTGTATGTGGGTTCTGTCAGTGAGTGAGTGTGTATGTCTGTTAGTCTATGTCTGTCTGTCAGTGAATGTGTGTGTCTGACACTGAGTGTATATTTGTCTGTCAGTGAGTGTGTATGTGTATTTAGAAGGCGGAGTGGGCAGGGAAGGGATGCCTGAGTTTTGTTATGCCTAGGGCAGGACAAAACCAGGATACACCACTGCATAAGCCTAATGGTGAATTTAACCATAGTAGGGTTATATGGTGCGACCAAAGCCCCATATTTATTTGCGAACATATTTGATTTTATGTAGCTTTATATTTTTGTATGATCATCACTCAAACTGCATTTTACATTGTTTGTTCTATTCTATAAATCGGCATTTTGCAAATGTTTTTTATTCTTTACAGCAGCACCACTATTAGGAAATGCATGTTCTGGGCATGTCCCAATTCACATGTTTATCTATAAACTGAACATGTCTATAGGTAGCAGTCCAGCTTATAAAAGAAATGATTCAGGAAGTGAAAAAACAGCATAGAAAACCTACTCATAGTCCCATAGCTAGAACTGCAGTTTGCCTGGATGTTCTGGTGATCTAGTCAGCAACACCTTATCCTGCTTCCTCTATGGGATTTCTGCCATGATCAGACCCCCCAAAAGCCTTTCCAGAGTACTACGCTGGTCCAGAAGCAACAACCACACAAATTACTGTCATTTTTTCAATTATTATTATTATTATTATTATTATTATTATTATTTTAATATTTTTCCATCATTTAGTTTCAACAATGGGAACTAAAAAGATTAGATTTGTGCATTGAGTTTTCAAATTCTGCAGCGCTTTACAATGGGTGGACGGACAAACATGTAGTTGTAACCAGACAAGTTGGACACACAGGAACAGAGGGGTTAAGGGCCCTGCTCAATGAGCTTACATGCTAGAGAACTGTGATTCATCTAAACCCAAATTCTGTATCTCCAAAGTGCCGTATGGACATATCACAAACAATTAAACCATACAATAGATGAGCATGTTCATTTGTGTCATAAATCAGAGTTATATCCTTGGCACCAGAAATAAAAAAAATAGATTGATGGTTGAGAGACAACCACTAAATATTGATTTTATTCACAGATGAAGTGAAATGTTTCTATTAAATAGTGTGCATTACTACGCATAGTGAAATTAAAATATATTGAAACATTACCTTTCTAGACACCCAAAATACTTGAATTATGGAGATAGATTTTATTACAAACCACTTGGCAGTGAAGGGGTTAAACATTAGTGAATGAAACATAAACCAAAAGCTTCAACACAGCAATCATTATCAGCTTTGAGATTTCAGAAGAGAAATCCGAGATGACAGAATTTGTCATTTTTAGTACACGGTAAAATGCATTCATTAGAGAATAGGGAAACCTGACTACTGTACATTTCCTGATATGGTCGGTGGTTTAACAAATTAAAGGTTAAAATAAACAGCACTCTTAAGAAATACAAAATTAAAAGCTAGGTTTAAGAGCTCAGACCATTAACCTTTTCATATCTATTCTGGGATTCATTGGTGGGCCCATTCTAAGTCTGCCGTCCTGCCAGGGGGAGAATCGGGGCTACTTACGCCAAGCACAGAAACATTTTGTTTATTCCCGGTGTAAATGGATAATTCACCATAGCTGTATTTACAGTAAAAATTCCTCCAATGATAATGTCTCCTTCCTGAAAGTATTCATAGTCCTCGTAGGATTCTCTGATTCTCAGATTACAGGCTGATTCCTGGATCACAGATCTGCTGAGTTCCATACATAGGATTAGTACGCATAGTAAGACTTTACATGAACCACATGCAGCTCTATAACCAGACATTAGTTCTCCAGATAATACAATGCACCCCAGGATAATGCTCAGTATTAAAGTATCTGTGAGTTTCAGCAGCATTTTACAGCAGAAACCTTGCAACTGGTGTCTGAATAATACAACTGAATTGTCTCCCCCTTTTATACATTATACTGTAATTCACTTTACTGTAATTCTGGATTTAGCTGTATTTGATGATCACTATTCTGGTAACTAAAGTTATTTCGATATGTTTGTTCCTAAGAGCTAAAAATAATTAATTTACACCAGCAGGGCTGGAGCTTAAATAAAGGATGGATTGTAAAAATGTGTTTCACTTGGGGTTTTATTCACTAAATAGTGCACTGCAAAGAAATTAACACTATCGGTGCTTTATTTGCAATGAACTTTTATTAATTTATCAATTGCTGGTTTCGTCTGTAACCTCTGCAGGACTGGGAAGCCCAACTGAACAACACACACTTGTTACTGGTCCAAAAGGACTACAATTTTTATTGTCTCACACAATAGTATATGAAATAAGAATTATACATACCCCTTATTGGATCATCTAATAGGGTACTAACAAGGGGCTTTAAGGAAACAGGAAGGGGGGGGGGGGTTAAACACACACACACATACAAGGGGCTTAGTTATGAATATAACTAACAGATGGTTACTGCCATACAAAGAAAGGATACTAATGTATAGGAATGTACATCCAACACCCTTTCTAAAATGAACAGAACTTGGCTTCTTAGTCTAAGGGATTATTCACTAACATATTGAAAATTTAGAAGCATAAAAATAATAATGTTCTATTAATTCCCTCCTTTGTTCACAACGTGAACAGTATAAAGACAGAAAAATACCTGGGTATGTTGCCATACCTCCAAAATTATCTGGCTTGCCCAGTAATCGGGGTCAGGAAAAAACAAATGTTATTATTTTATTTTTTACAAAATTTGGTAAGCTGAATGAGAGCCGCAATTGTGCAAGCCAAGCTGTCACTTGTAAAATCCTGAAGGCTAAGTACTGTCTCTCAAGACTTAATGGCTTTACTGTATTCTTTTATGTAACTGCAGAATATATACACTTACACATTGAAACTGAAACAAAGTGTAACTAAGCAATACAAAATAGCAATAAAAGCCATTACTATTGTTCTTCCTATATCTCCTAACCAATTGCCTCGTCCAAAGGTTCAATCAAACCCATTTAAAATGTTCTGATCTTATTTCCTAATTCTCTGCTGGACTTCCTTTAACTGTACTAATTAATGTGTAATGTATCCCTGATTGTCTGCAATATGGTTACAGCATTGATCTCTCACCAATTGACATACCGCTCTTTGTGCCGCTAAGAGGTCTGAAGGGCTACTAATCTTATCTGTTCCTGTTCTACTGATAGAGCTGTAAGGGCTTGTAATGTGTGGTTAAAGACTTCATCTACAGTGTCCACCAACAAATGTAATCATAAGCATAGGGATAGATATTGTCCATTAGAATCTAAAGCTGAGGTTTTAACCTGTCTCCTAATAGCAGTACACAAACACTTAAATACAGACATAAAGACATGCAGCACAAGCAAGCAAAACACAACTATTATAGCACCTATTAATATCCTGCTTCTGAGGGAACCTAATCAGCCTCCCAAACCAAAAATTCAGTCAAACCAGTCAAAGAACCTCTCGTTTGGTTTAATGTCTACCACCACCCTCATATGTTATCTAGGTATTTATAGTTGGGTTTTGAATGAACAGTAAAACAGCACATCCCCTCATAATTTTTACACCCAATATTATTCTTCTTCAACCAGTCATCTATTCCCAAAATCCAATCAAATCCATCAAAAAGAAGCAATCCAGTAGAAGGTGATCGAGGCTACATATTAAATGGTTTCTTTTTACACTCAGCATACATCAACATCCATCCATGGGTCCACTAACACTTCATCTCTCTGGCTAACTCTACAAAAAGAAAAAAAAATGTTACATGCAGAAAAAGGAAAAATAAATATTTTCAGAAAAATATAAAAAATAAAATCAGTTTGTACATCATAGGTTGTTTTCGATAGAATGGCTGATAGTAGCAGACAGCTGACAATAAGACAATGTCAGGTTTTACATAGATATTAGTACTGGACGTCTATTTGTTGCTGGCTTTTCACCACATAAGCAAACAGCCTGTATTTGTTTTGGTCGAACAGACACCGTTGCAAATAGTCAATAGAGTGCCAGCCAGGAAGAGATTTGTGAGCAGGTCCCAATGATCAGGTAGCATAAACACTGCAAAACGATTTCACAATCATAAAAACATGCATCAATACGACAAGAACATAAACACATCTAAATATACAAATATTAAGACATTCTCTACACTATTAAACCATATGAAAATTCTCTAAAAATTACCAGATCAGTTCTTAATTACTTTGAATCCTCAGTACTGGGTTCTACAATTAATAATTAACCTCTTACTGCAAAAGCATAACTTCTGGCCTTAGTTCACAGTGATAAACATTGGTAGGGAGAAATTACCTAAACAACACACTCCCTTTGATAAATTAGTATATTATTTATTTATTTATTTATAGCCTCTTTTTGGGTCTTTTTGCTGAAACATCTGCTAATAAGTGTAGCGGTACTTACCCTTTCCAGGGGCCGGCCGGGGTCCTCTGTTCGAGCCGCGCGCGGTCCTGCTGCTGCACGAGCCGCGCGCGGCTCAGCCGACCGCTGTAACTAGTAGCGGTCACGTGTTCCACATACTCTAAGAGCGCGCCGCGGGTATCGGGCGCGCTCTTAAAGGGACAGTGGGTGCCTAAATTGGAAAAGGCATCCCATTGGTCCCTGTCATGCCACACTCCCCATACACTTACCTTTTGGGGGCGTGGATGTGACAGGGACCAATCAAATTAGATGTTTAGGTATTTATACTCACCTTCTTTCCTTTGTTCCTTGCCCTATCGTGGTTTCTGTATCAGTTCCCTTTAGCGCTTGTTGTGTTCAGTTGTGTTTCTCCGTATTGACCTTGGCTTTGTTTCTGACTACGTTTTCTCTTTATCCTTATCTGTTCTGGTTGTCGGCTTGTTGTTTACTGTGTACCAGACCCCGGCTTGTCCTAGTTTACGCTGTCTCTCTGTGCCCTTGATTTCGGATTGTTCCTGACTCTGTCTCCTCTCAAATACGTCGAGTCCGGCCATTCTAAGGTCCGGTAGACGTATCTCTCCTCTGTGTTGTCTTTTGTTTAGCTGAATCCTGCGTGTTGGGGTATATTCTCGTTACATTACGATAGGGCCATGGACCCCGCAGATTTGGCTCAGCAAATGGCTTCTCACGAGGCAAGGTTTGTAGAGCAGGATCACCGTATGGATCAGATAGCACAGGCTCTCCAGACGCTCTTGTCTAGAACCATTCCTGCAACCGCACCTAACCCTCCTACACCTCATCCTCCCGAAGTATCCAATTCAACCAATGCTTCGCCCCATTTAACACCTCCTCCTAGGTATGGAGGGGAAGCCAAGACATGCAGAGGTTTTATTAATCAAATAGAATTCCACCTTGAGATGTATCCTCATTCCTTTCCCACTGATAGGTCTAAAGTGGGGTTTTTGATGCATCAACTTACTGACAAAGCACTAGAGTGGGCAAATCCTATTTGGGAGGCCAATGGACCTATGGTTCATGATTTCAATAGTTTTCTTGCGGCTTTTCGTAGAACTTTTGACACAACAAAGAGGTCAAAGAATGCCGCAAGAGCATTAATAAGGATTAAACAGGGGTCTAGGTCTGTGGCGGATTATGCTATTCAGTTTCGTACCCTTGCTTCACAGGTAGATTGGACCAATAATGGGTTAACTACTGCGTTCATGGAAGGTTTATCTGACACTATATTAGATGAGGTAGCGCAAGGGAGCTTCCTATTCCATTAGAGGATCTTATTGACTACCTCATTGATATAGATAATAGAATTCGCGACAGGCTCTATACCAAAAACAAGAATAGACGTCTGGTCACATCTATTAACCCTAGAGTTGATAAACCTGAGAGTGTTAAAGTACCCGAGGAGGAACCCATGCAATTAGGGGTTGCCAAACTCTCGGATACTGAAAAACTACTTAGAAGAAGGAATGGACTCTGCCTATACTGTGGTAGGCGAGACCATATGGTAAGGGAATGTCCTTTGCGTCCGGAAAACTCTCGCACCTAAGACCTTATAGGGGACTGGCCTTGGGTGTGATCTCTAAGTCTCCTAAATTGCCTCCTAATCGTTTGCTTCTCCCTGTTTCCCTTCATATGGGGGTGAGTTGTATAGCAGAATGCATATTAGCCTTGGTTGATTCTGGGGCTGCTGAGAACTTTATTGACTCTGAGTTTGTTACGAAAAATAACATTCCCGTCAGAGAAAGGGAGATACCCTTGGCCATTGAGGCCATAGATGGTAGACCATTAAGTTCTCCAATTGTTACTCATGAAACTGTACCATTACACATGTATACAGGGGTTTTACACTTTGAAACCATTCGATTCCAGGTTATCACATCTCCCTCTTCTCACATTGTGTTAGGGTACCCATGGTTACGTACTCACAATCCCATTTTCGATTGGGAGTCAGGGCAAATAAAATCATGGAGCGATGCCTGCCATGAGTCCTGTACTATTGAAGTCACCCCTTTGAATTCTATTAATGTCCCTACAACTCCTCCTTTGTCCACTGTTATACCCTCTCAGTACTTATTTCTCAAAACTGTCTTCGATAAAAGGGAGGCTGACAAATTACCACCTCACAGACCCTACGATTGTGCTATCGATTTATTGCCTGGCACAATACCTCCAAAGGGCAGGGTGTACCCTTTATCTGTTCAAGAAAACCGTGTCATGGAGGAGTATATTAAGGAATCATTAGAAAAGGGGTTTATTAGGAGATCCTCTTCTCCGGCTGGAGCGGGGTTCTTCTTTGTATCAAAGAAAGAAGGTGATTTAAGACCGTGTATCGATTATAGAGGTCTAAATAAAATCACCATCAAAAATGCATATCCTATACCTTTAATCACGGAATTATTTGACAGACTCAAACATGCTACTGTATTCACTAAATTGGATCTTAGAGGTGCATACAATTTAATACGTATTAAGAAAGACCACGAATGGAAAACGGCATTCAACACTAGATCTGGCCATTACGAGTATACGGTTATGCCATTTGGTCTATGCAATGCCCCAGCAGTATTTCAAGAATTTATCAATGACGTTTTAAGAGACTTTATTCACACATTTGTAATTGTGTACTTAGACGGCATATTAATATACTCTACAGATTTACACACTCATCACAGGCATGTTACGACAGTTCTGAAGACCCTTCTTGCTAATGGTCTTTATTGTAAACTGGAAAAATGTCTATTTGACCAATCCGAAGTCCAGTTTTTGGGGTATTTAATTTCCGCTAAAGGTTTTCGTATGGACCCCCAGAAGCTTTCTGCTGTCATGGAATGGCCTCTTCCACAAGGTTTGAAGGCCATTCAGCGTTTTCTTGGTTTCTCTAATTATTATAGACGCTTTATTAAAGGTTTTTCCTCTATTTTAGCGCCTATCACCCGTATGACAAGAAAGGGAGGCAATACTCGTGTCTGGTCTCCCGAGGCACTTCAGGCTTTTGAGTTTCTTAAAACCACATTCGCTTCTGCACCTATTTTACAGCACCCTATCCCCACACTGCCCTATATTCTTGAAGTTGATGCTTCTGATATCGGGGTAGGTGCTGTCTTATCCCAAAGAGAGTCGCCTGAAAAGCCATTGCATCCTTGTGGCTTCTTCTCCAAACAAATGTCCAAAGCAGAAAAGAATTATGATGTGGGTAATCGCGAACTCCTTGCTATTATTTTAGCACTGAAAGAATGGAGACATTTGTTAGAAGGAACTAAAGATCCTATTCTCATATTTACGGATCATAAGAACCTATCCTACCTTAGTGAGGCTAAAAGACTGTCTTCTCGGCAGGCTAGGTGGTCACTATTTTTGTCCCATTTCAATTACATTATCACCTATAGGCCAGGTGACCGCAACACTAAAGCAGACGCTCTGTCCAGACAGTTCGAAACTGCTGACAAACAGGAGATTGATGTTACTCCTGTGATTCCCCCAGAAAGGATAATCGCTACCACTGTTTTGTCTATTTCTTCGCCCCTCTTGCAGGCCATACAAGCGAAACAAAACATGGCACCTAGCGAGAGACCTACTGATAAACTGTTCGTTGATGTTCCCGAGAGACGGGAGATTCTGTCGTTGTATCATGACACTAAGACTGCTGGACATCCTGGTATTTCCAAAACGGTGTCAGCAGTTTCTCGGTATTTTTGGTGGGATTCCTTACGCAAGGATGTCACTGACTATATAGGTGCTTGTACTACTTGTGCCTGTATGAAATCTTCTCGTAGGGTTCCTTGTGGGCTGTTGCATCCGTTACCTATTCCCGAGAGACCTTGGTCTAACCTGTCCATGGATTTTATTGTTGAATTACCTCCCTCGAATGGTAACACAGTTATCCTAATGATAGTGGATCGGTTTTCCAAGATGGCTCACTTTGTGTCTCTTCACAAGCTGCCCACGTCCAGGGAACTAGCACTTGTTTTCGCCAGAGAGGTGTTTCGATTACACGGCATTCCCGTATCTATTGTGTCTGATAGGGGTAGCCAATTTATTTCCAGGTTCTGGAAGGCCTTTTGTTCGGAAATGGGTATTTCTCTCTCATTTTCTTCCGCTTACCACCCCCAGTCTAATGGAGCTGCCGAACGTGCCAATCAATCTCTGGAGCAGTACCTTCGTTGTTTCGTATCCCACCATCAGAACAATTGGTCTGACCTTCTTCCTTGGGCTGAGTTTGCTCGGAATAACGCTACTCATGATTCTTCCGGCAAGAGTCCTTTTTACGTTGTATATGGCCAACATCCTGTTGTTCTTCCGGCTGCTTTCTCCTCACAGGGCATGCCAGTTCTGGATGAACATTTGGCTAATTTGCGTAATACTTGGGAGCAGGTTCAGCGTTCTTTGGTGGATTCCGCTGCTCGCCAGAAGGTGCAGGCTGACAAGCATCGCAGGGCGGCTCCTTCTTATGTTGTGGGGGACAGGGTTCTGCTTTCTACGCGAAACATTCGCCTCCGGGTGCCTTCTATGAAATTGGCTCCCCGCTTTATTGGTCCTTATCGTATTCTGCATAAGGTTAATCCTGTTTCGTATGCCTTGGGTCTCCCTAAGAATCTGCGTATTCCTAATGTCTTTCACACCTCGTTGTTGAAGCCTTTCGTACGCAACCGCTACACCCGACATGCACCTCCTCCCCCTCCTGTTTCTGTGGAGGGTCATGAGGAATTTGAAGTTTCTGCAGTTCTTGACTCTCGTTTCCTTAGGGGCCGACTTCAGTACCTAGTGCATTGGAAGGGCTATGGGCCTGAGGAACATAGTTGGATTTCCGCTGATGCGGTTCACGCTCCTCGTCTTGTGCGCTCTTTCCATTCTCGTTTTCCTGCCAGGCCTGGCCCTCCCCGCCCGGAGGGCGTGTCCTCAGGGGGGGTAATGTAGCGGTACTTACCCTTTCCAGGGGCCGGCCGGGGTCCTCTGTTCGAGCCGCGCGCGGTCCTGCTGCTGCACGAGCCGCGCGCGGCTCAGCCGACCGCTGTAACTAGTAGCGGTCACGTGTTCCACATACTCTAAGAGCGCGCCGCGGGTATCGGGCGCGCTCTTAAAGGGACAGTGGGTGCCTAAATTGGAAAAGGCATCCCATTGGTCCCTGTCATGCCACACTCCCCATACACTTACCTTTTGGGGGCGTGGATGTGACAGGGACCAATCAAATTAGATGTTTAGGTATTTATACTCACCTTCTTTCCTTTGTTCCTTGCCCTATCGTGGTTTCTGTATCAGTTCCCTTTAGCGCTTGTTGTGTTCAGTTGTGTTTCTCCGTATTGACCTTGGCTTTGTTTCTGACTACGTTTTCTCTTTATCCTTATCTGTTCTGGTTGTCGGCTTGTTGTTTACTGTGTACCAGACCCCGGCTTGTCCTAGTTTACGCTGTTTCTCTGTGCCCTTGATTTCGGATTGTTCCTGACTCTGTCTCCTCTCAAATACGTCGAGTCCGGCCATTCTAAGGTCCGGTAGACGTATCTCTCCTCTGTGTTGTCTTTTGTTTAGCTGAATCCTGCGTGTTGGGGTATATTCTCGTTACAATAAGATCTTCCAGCAAAATGCTTTGGTTTACAAATATAATACATTAGTTTCACAGATTATAATTTCCTTTTATAAACTTAATAATCTCAGTATAAATGTAATTATTTGTTTTTTTTTAGTAAAAATACCATTTCACCATTGCCCTTTGATCAATGAGGTACACTTGATGAACCTTACAACCTACCCATCCCCTCTCCCCCACACCCACCTGTTTTTTTTTTATTCTGTGTCAGCGGGACTCCAGCTAAAGTCACCCCATCATTGGAGCAATACAGATGGAAATGTGTGATACATTGGTAGTCATCCATATATTGAAATAAGGAGGAGCCGAACAGGAGACACATGACTCCATGGTACCATAACCGGGTTATTAGTTATGGCTGATCAATAAAATCATTATCTATCACCTGAGAGGACAGGGCTATAATTCTGCTCATGACACCTGTGTGTCAAGGAATATAAAAGTACTTAGGATAAATAAAACAAAGTGACAAACGATTGGGACAATTAATAAGGTTATCATCATAGTTTGATATAAAACATTCAGTACTGATTATTAAATACAATAATAAGTATTGTACAAAATATTACTCCCCTAATCTAGCACAAGGGTCAGACAAGTCACTGTGTGATGGAAGACGTAAATCAGGATCGTATTAGTATCATTTTGTGGGGGACCCCTTCAGGTAAGCTGTAACAAGTCCTTTTTTTGCGTAGTCTCATAATATCACTTTTGCTGGCTCTACAGCATTTGACCTGTTTTAAAAACACTAGATGCTTGCGTTAATGACATGTAAATATTCAATGTGAGGTATATTATAAAACACTATGTTCTCATCTCTGTATAAAACTGGCTCGGGTATAATAGCATGTGAAGTGGTGATGGTATTTTAAATTTTAAGATCTGGCTGGTAACTCCTCTCCAAGCATGTTAAAATGGAAAAGCCTAGATACTCCTCTCCAAGCATGTTAAAATGGAAAAGCCTAAATAAAATTATTTTGCAGAAATGAATATAAAAACTGCTAAGATTTAGGGGAAGAACCTACTCCAAGGAAAATGAGAGGGGAATATAAAGCACAGAAAGTAAAGAAGCTAATAAAAGGAAAAGTGGTAAGTGGTTATTTGAATTGTAAAGAGCTGACAAGAACATGGCCTCAAAAAAGGGTAACATCAAGGCAAAAAAAAAGATAAGAAAGAAGTTGAAGCAATAAATGAAAAAAAAAATCACCATAATATTTTCGCCTCGGGGCTCAAGAAAACACACAACAAACACCTCATTTGGTATACTGGAGAGTGACATGGATGTGTCATTTAGATATTCAATTGGCTCAGTTAAACAAAATCCACCATATGAAACAATACAGGAATCTCAAGCAATTACTCAGAAATACTTACAGCAATGCATGAACACACAATGAAATCTATTTAAAGAAGAATTAAACAAATTATTTGGTTCTATGAAAGAAGATATTGCTGCGCTTGGGGAAAGAATTAGAATAAGTGAACAGAACATTTAGTCAATGGAATTTGAACTAAAAAAAAATGTCCAGGAGGAATGCATGCTATTAAAGAAGAAGTTACAAGATTTGAAAAATAAATCTATTGACACTGAGGATAGAATGCACAGAAAAAAAATCTAAGAAATAAAGGCATAAATGAGAATTTAGATACTCAGAATTCTTATTAGATCTCTTTAAAACAATGGGAGTTCAAGAAGCACAGAAGGAAGACATAATAGAACGAGCACATAGAACAGTAAAACCTAAGGGAATTTCGGAATCCCTTCCAAGAGATATAATTGTTCAATTTTCATCATTCTACGTGTAACAAAAATCCTCCAAGCTTCAAAAGATTTCAAATCCAATGAGGAAAAATACAAAAACCTGCTCTTTCTTCAAGACTTATCTAATGGCACAAGAAAAATAAGATATGCCTTTAAGGATCTAAATACAATACTTATATCCAGACAAATCAAATATAGCTGGGGATTCCCTACCAATGGCTAAAAGCACATTCAGCAAAATAGAAAGAAGATCTAAGAATTAAAGAAAAAGTTTTTAATTTTTTATTTCTTCTCTCCTTCCTCTCCTCTTCTTATCTCTATCCTATATTAAACAACAAAGAAGTTAAGAACATTGGACTTTGAAACTAACACATTCTGGTACCAAGGATATTATGAGAGGAAAGGAAAAATACTTTGTAAAAAGATGATACAGAAGATAAATTGGTTAAAATATTTTCTTTTATAAATACACTCAATGAAATATTAATATTTCAAATTTCAAATGTAACACTTATAGTCTTGGAGAAGGATAGAAATATAGAAATCAGTGTAATGGAGGGGTGCATGATAATTGGGTTACACATGGACACATGGATGGATAAGGCGTGGGGAAAATTCAAGGTCAAACTCACTTGGTCTATAGGAATGTAAAACACTTGTTTTTTCAATTTATTGTGAATATTGCACAACTTTTCTAATATACGTGAATAATACATATAAGGTCATATTTTTCAAACAAATGCATAGGGCATAATTGCTGGGATAATCCAAAGTATATGTATATATTTCTACTGTTTAAAGCACTTTTAAAAAAAAAAATAATTAAGATGAGTATTCAAACACAATGTGAAGGAATTAAAAAAAAAAAGGGTCACGACTGACACAATGTGGAGGGGAGGGCTTTTTTCATGTGTATTGTATTCCGGTGTGATTAAGAAGTTTATAAACTTGAAACAGGGTATTGAGACATAAGCTACACCTGAGGAAGACCTATTAATAGGTCGAAAAGCATTGTGTTGAAAAAGGATGTTTGGCTAAAGACACTTTATTTCTATGTAAGATTTTACTTATTTATGTGAAGAAACTACATATTTGAAGTTCATTTGGTGCTTTTCCATTTTTACATGATTGTAGAGGAGTTATGCAGGGGAGCTCACTGTGGTCCGCCAAAGGACCACTTCCTAACTGGAACAGGGGACAAGCCGCAGCACTTATGCCCACAGTCGCCATGGCTGGACTGGGGCCCTGGAACCACTCCTTCCTGGAGCTGAATGAGGAATTAGCTCTAGCCCTTACAAGGACTTTCCCCAGTGAATCTCCTGCAAGCTGGAACAGCAGACACAGGAGCAAATCTTCTGTCCCTCCAATAACAGGACGACACACATTTTTGGAGTGTAAGCAGGAATCTCAGCTTTAATGGTTAAAGGTACACTCCAGTCACCCCACGACTTCTGCCCATTGGAGTGGTCTGGGTGCCAACTCCCACTACCCTTAACCCTGCAACTGTAATTATTGCAGTTTTCATAAACTGCAATAATTACCTTGCAGGGTTAAGTCCTCCTCTAGTGGCTGTCAGTGGCTAGACAGCCACTAGAGGGCACTTCATGGTCCATAGCACAGATTTGTGCTGTGTGAGGACCTCCAGCGTCGCTAAAATCCCCATAGGAAAGCATTGAAAAGCATTTTCAATGCTTTCCTATGGAGAGGTCTAATGCGCGTGCGCATTAGGTCTCCCCAGTCGGCGGGCGTGATCAGTCTCCCCTGCCGGTTGACGTGATGAAGGGGAGGAGCAGCGATGAGGGACAGCGTTGCTGCCTTTGGTAAGTGACTGAAAGGGTTTTCACCCCTTCAGCAACCGGGGATGGGAGGTGGGAGGGAGAGGGAACCTGCAGTGCCAGGAAAACGGATTGTTTTCCTGGCACTGGAGAGTCCCTTTAAGGTTGGCATGTATAGAATTCTTCAGGCCAGGGGAACACCCCCTGGACCTGATGGAACACTGAATTACAAAATGTACAAACAAATAAAAACAATGTACAGTGTCTGACACTCCCCTACAGTGTACACAATCCCTCCCCTCTGCCTGTGATACAATAACAAAGACAATGGGCTAACTCAATTAACTCTAAACAGAAAAAACATACATTTTTACAAACCCCAAAAGTATCCCAAAATACAACACATCCCATAATAGCCCCGATCTGGGTGAACAACATATCCAAAAATCACCCAGATTGGTTCAGTGGTTCAGGAATGTCCTGGAAGTCTTATTTTTGCCCCACCGTGCACATGGTCCCAAGCCCAAAACAGTTCCATACACTCGACGACAAAACACCTGAATGGCTTTCAGTCCCTGAGGTAAAGGCCATTCCATGACAGCAGAAAGCTTCTGGGGATCCATACGAAAACCCTTAGCAGAAATTACATAACCTAAAAACTGTACTTCAGATTGGTCAAATAAACATTTTTCTAGTTTACAATAAAGACCATTAACAAGAAGGGTTTTCAAGACTGTTTTAACATGCATGTGATGGGTATGTAAATCTGTTGAATATATTAATATGTCGTCCAAGTACACTATGACAAATGAGTGAATGAACTCTCGTAAGACGTCATTAATAAATTCTTGAAACAAAGACCGAATGGCATCACAGTATACTCGTAATGACCACTCCTAGTATTGAACGCAATTTTCCTCTCATGGCCTTTTTTTATATGTATGAGATTGTATGCACCTCTAAGGTCCAATTTAGTAAACACAGTAGCTTGTTTAAGCCTGTCGAATAATTCTGTGATTAATGGTATAGGGTAAGCGTTTTGTATAGTGATTTTATTTAGGCCCCTATAATCAATACAAGGTCTTAAATTGCCCTCATTCTTCAATACAAAGAAGAACCCTGCCCCTGCCGGAGAAGAGGATCTCCTTATAAATCCCTTTTGTAGAGATTCTTTAATATATTCCTCCATGACAAGATTTTCTTGTGGAGACAAAGGATACACCCTGCCTTTGGGAGGTATAGTGCCAGGCAATATATCAATAGCACAATCGTAGGGTCTATGAGGCGGTAATTTTTCAGCCTCCCTCTTATCGAAGACAGACTTAAGACACATGTACTGAGGAGGTATAATAGTAGACAAAGGAGGAGTAGTAGGAACATTAATAGAATTCAAAGGGGTGATTTTAATTATACAAGACTCTTGGCAGGTTTCACTCCAAGATACTATTTGTCCTCACTCCCAGTCAAAAATGGGATTGTGAGAACGTAACCATGGGTACCCTAACACAATGTGAGAGGAAGGAGAGGTGATGACCTGAAACCGAATGGTTTCTGAGTGTAACATCCCTGTATACATATGCAATGGTTCAGTTTCATGTGTGATAACTGGGGAACATAATGGTCTACCATCTATGGCCTCAACGGCCATGGGTATCTTCTTCTCTCTAATGGGCATTTTGTTTTTCCTAACAAATCTAGAGTCTATGAAATTCTCAGCTGCCCCGGAATCAAACAGGGCTAGTATGTTTCTGTTTCTTGCTATGCAATTATTCTCCAGATGCAGAGAAACAGGGAGAAGTAGTCGATTAAGAGACAATTTTGGGGACTTAGATATCACACCCAAGGCCAGTCCCCTATATGGCCTTAGGTGCGATAGTTTTCTGGAAGCACAGGACATTCTTTTAGCATATGACCCTTCTTACCACAGTATAGGCAAAGTCCCTCCTTTCTCCTATACAATTTTTCAGCATCAGAGAGTTTGGCAACCCCTAATTGCATGGGTTCCTCCTCTGATACCTTGAAACTCTCAGGATTAGCAACTCTAGGAGTATTTAATGTAACAAAACGTCTATTCCTATTCTAAATATAGAGTCTGTCATGAATCCTATTGTCTATATCAATGAGATAGTCGATAAGGTCCTCTAATGGGATAGGAAGATCCCTAGCTGCTACCTCATCCAATATAGTATCAGATAGTCCTTCCATGAATGCTGTAGTTAGCCAATTGTTGGTCCAATCTACCTGCGAAGCAATGGTACAAAACTGAATAGCATAATCAGCAACAGACCTAGAACCCTGTTTAATTTTCATTAATGGCCTGGCGGCATTCTTTGACCTTTTAGTTGTGTCAAAGGTTCTACGAAAAGCCATAAGGAAGTGATCGAAATTATGCACCATAGGTCCATTAGCCTCCCAGATAGGATTTACCCATTCAAGTGCTTTATCAGTAAGTTGGTGCATAAAGAATCCCTCTTTAGACCTGTCAGTGGGAAAGGAACGTGGATACATCTCAAAATGGAATTCCACTTGATTAATGAATCCCCTGCAAGACTTAGCATCCCCTCCATACCTGGGTGGAGGGGTTAAATGTGCAAAAGCATTAGGCATGGTGGATACATCTGGAACAAGGGGTGCAGGAGGAGTTGGTACTGTTACCGGAGTAGTTCTAGATAAGAGTGTCTGGAGGGCCTGAGCTATCTGATCCATACGGTGATCCTGCTCTGTAAATCTAGCCTCATGAGAAGCCAATTGCTGACTTAAATCTGCGGGGTCCATGGCCCTATCGTAATGTCACGGTAGTTAACCCCTACACGCAAGATTTAGTTCAACAATCGACAGAGCAGATACGGCTTACTGGACCTTAGAATGTCCGGACTCGCCGTAAAGCAGAGAATAGACAGAGTCAAGAACAAGCCGAGGTCCCTTCCTAATGGCTGTAAGAACAGGAAAAAGACTAAGGGACTCATCTATGGATACTCTTTTTATCAGAATTTGTGTAAATCCTGTCCTATTGGCTGTAAGGGGAGGAGTTAACCCATGTGTATATGCTGCCATGATTAGCCAGGAAATATATGTATATAATTTTTAAAAATTATTTTTATTTATATATAGGTATATATATATATATATATATATATATATAGTGATATATACGTATATACTTATGTGTGTATGTGTGTGTGTGTGTATATATATATATATATATTGTTCTATATGTATTTATATATATATAAATATTAAAATACACTTAGTGTATGTGTGTATCTCTGCGTGTGTGTGTGTGTGTGTGTATATATATATATGATCTAAGTATATATGATTTAATTTTACACTATTTTAACATGTTTTATTTAATTTTCAGACAGCAGGGGGAGTACCTGTCATTACAGGCACTCCCCCTTCTGGCAATGCCTTGGACGGCTATGCCGTCCATGTGATCGCGAGGTCTTTGCAAGGACCTCGCGATCACATGGCCCAGAGGGGCCAAAGAGGAAGGAGGGGGACTCCTTGGGCTCCCAGGTAAGTCCCCATACCGCGATCGCCGGCGTGGGATCGCCGGTAACCAGATAAGTACATAGCATGGCGGGGACGTTCTATGCCGCCCTGCAGCATTTAGAGCCGCTTCCTTAAGGACGGCATAGAACGTCTTGCGGTCTTAAGGGGTTAATTATTGGAGATTTTAATTACCCGGACATGAATTGGGACAGAGGTACTAGTAGCTCAGCAAAGGGAATTAGGTTTTTAAACTTGTTAAATGACACTTTCATGTCCCAACTTGTACAAGCACCAACTAGAAAGGACACTTGTCTGGCCCTGGTTTTAACAAACAACGTTGCTTTTTTGACCAACATTCAAGCAGGTGAGCACTCGGGAAATAGTGATCACAATATAGTGTCCTTTGAAATTAAACTCAAAAAACAAAAGCACATGGGGTATACTAAAACATGTAATTTTAAAAAGGCCAATTTCTGTTAGTTAAGGGCAGCTTTACAATTTATTGACTGGCTTAAACTCTTTAGTGAAAAGAACACTGAGGATAAATGGAACATTTTCCAACAAATATTAGAAAGGTACATTTCTCAGTATGTACCATTGGGAAATAAATATAAAAGAAACAAATTAAAACCTATGTGGCTTAGTAGAGAAGTAAAACAAGAGATTAAAAATAAGTAAAGGGCATTTAAAGCATTTAAATCAGACAAATCAGATACATCCTATAAAAGATATAAGGAAGCCAATGATCCGTGCAAAAAGGCAATTAGATTTGCTAAACTTCAAAATGAAAAAAATGATAGCTAAAGAGAGCAAAACCAACCCCAAAGCATTTTTTAAGTACATAAATTCTAAAAAAACAAGAAATGAAAGTGTAGGTACACTAAAAACTCAAACGGGGGTGTTAGTTAATGAAGACCAGGAAAAGGCAGGAACTTTAAATAACTATTTCTCCTCCGTATATATTAAGGAAGAATCCATGGCAATAGATGTGCAAATGATTGCTACTAAAAACTTGCAGAATAATTGTAATTGGTTAACTCAAGACAAGGTGCTGCAGAAACTAAAGAAAGTTAATATAAACAAAGCTCCAGGGCCTGACAATATCCATCCACGAGTACTTAACCCCTTAATGCCATTACGGTGTTCTATGCCGTCCCCATTATAATGCGCTTCAAAGCCGTTGCGGCGACATAGAACGCCGTAACGGCTGAAGCCCCCAGGAGGTGAAATTTACTTACCTCCGCCGCGATCCTCTTTGGGAGGACTGTCTGACAGCCCAGGCAGCCCTCCCACGGCAAATGAGGCCCCCCCGGGGCCATGTGATTTCTCTCAAAGAGTGATCACATGGCCCCCTATAGCTGGCTGGGGATTTGCCAGCAGGGAGACTATCTGAAATGTCAGACAGTCCCCCTGCTGGTGGGAAGGTTAAATTAAAATCATTAGACATGTTTTAAAATAAACAAACTGTGTGTATATGTATGTATATATAAAATACAAATAACCGCAAATATATATATACACCTAAATATATATAATTACATAAATAACTACATAAGTGTACACGTAGACTTTAAATACATACATATATATATATATATATATATATATATATATATTAAAATTCTACGTGTATATTTAAGTAATATTTTAACATAATTATGTGATTTAATTTGATTGACATGGATGACAACCCAGGCAAAAAGTGCAGAGAATTTGAATTGCAAGCACTATATTTAATCCTGTAACTTTCAAGGACACCATAAAACCTGTACATGGGGGGGTACCATTTTACTTGGAAGACTTCGCTGAACACAAATATTAGTGTTTCAAAATGGTAACTTGTATTACAACAATGATATTTTTAGTAAAAATTAAGTTTTTTGCATTTTTCACACACAAACGGCACTTTTACTGACGATATTATTGTTGTAATATGTTTTACTGTTTTAAAACACTTATTTTTGTGTTCAGTGAAGTCTCCAAAGTATAACCGTACCCCCCATGTACAGTTTTTATGGTGTTCTGGAAAGTTAGAGAGTCAAATATAAGGCTTGCATTATGGTTATGTTGCCTTTTGAGACCATATGGTAGCCCAGAAATAAGAATTATCCCCATAATGGCATTCCATTTGCAAAAGTAGACAACCCAAGGTATTGCAAATGGGGTATGTCCAGTCATTTCTAGTAGCCACTTAGTCACAAACACTGGCCAAATATTAGTTTTTTGCTTTTTTCACACAAAAACAAATATTAACGCTAACTTTGGCCAGTGTTTGTGACTAAGTGGCTACTACAAAAAACTGAACATACCCCACTTGCAATACCTTGGGTAGTCTACTTTTGCAAATAGTATGCCATCATGGGGGTAAATCTCATTCCTGGGCTACCACACAGTCTCAAAGGTAACATTATTAATCTGGAAAATTTCAATGTGAAAAAAATGAAAAATACAATGGGCTATATTTGACCATTTAACCTTCCAAACAGTTAATGGGGGGTACTGTTGTACTCGTGAGACTTTGCTGAATCCAAATATGTGCTTTTTGTCAGTAAAAACTAACAGTATTATGACATTTACAGCTAAAATGTGAGGTGGAACTACTGATTTTTTTTTTTAATTTAAATTTCTCACCTTTTTTTTATTTTATTCATAATAGATTATGTTTCATATATAAATATTTGATATGAAATGAAAGCCCTGTTTCTCCTGAACAAACTGATATTAAATAAGTGTGGGTGCATATAATATGAAAGAGGTGAACTACGGGTGAACAGACATATAGCGCAAATTCCAGTTTTTGTTTACATTTTGTTTTGATCAGAACGTGTACTATTGACTCCGTCCTGAAGTGGTTAAGAAACTAAGTGTAGAAATAAGTGAACCTCTGTTTTTAATCTTTCAAGATTCTTTTCTTTCAAAAAGGGTTCAAAATCCTTGCCTGGAAATTATAGACCAGTGAGCTTCATTTCTGTTACTGGGAAAATATTTTAAAGGTTATTGAGGGATAATATTCAAGAATTCCTTGAGAAGAACATGGTTATCAGCAAAAATCAGCATGGGTTTATGAAGCACAGGTCATGTCAAACTAACTTGATTGCATTCTACGAAGAAGTAAGTAGAAGTATAGATCAGGGTGTTGCCGTGGATGTGATCTATTTGGATTTTGCCAAGGCATTTGATACAGTTCCACACAATAGATTGGTGTTCAAACTCAATGAACTCAGTCTAGATGAAAATGCTTCTTCTTGGGTAGAACATTGGCTTAAAAATAGAGTACAAAGAGTTGTCATTAATGGTAAATTTTCAAGCTGGACAGAGGTGGCAAGTGGTGTCCCTCAGTGGTTCTGGGACCCCTTCTATTTAACATGTTTATAAATGATCTTGAAGAAAGCATTGAAAGTCATGTTTCAGTGTTTGCAGATGACACCAAACTTTGTAAAACAATACAATGTGAGCAAGATATTACTTTGCTGCAGAGGGATTTAGATAGACTGGGGGACTGGGCACTCAAATGGCAGATGAAATTTAATGTTGAAAACTGCAAAGTTATGCACTTTGGCGTAAAGTATACACAAGCAACGTATACCCTTAATGGAGTCGAATTAGGGATAACAACACACGAAAAGGACTTTGGAATTGTTATAGACAACAAACTATGCAACAATGTGCAATATCAATCAGCAGTGGCCAAGGCCAGTAAGGTGTTGTAATGCATGAAAAAGGGCATTCATTCTCGGGACGAGAATATAATGTTGCCTCTTTATAAATCACTGGAAAGACCACATTTTGAATATGCTGTGCACATTTGGGCACTTGTTCTAAAGAAGGATATTATGACACTAGAAAAAGTGCAGAGGCGGGCTAAACAATTAATAAAAGGAATGGAACATATCAGCTATAAAGAAAGGTTAACAAATTTAAACCTATTTAGTTTAGAAAAACGTCACCTGAGAGGGGATATGATAACATTATACAAATATATTTGGGCCAATACAAACCATTGTTTGGAAATCTATTCACAAACCAGACTTTACATAGGACAAGAGGTCATGTGTTTAGATTGAAAAAAAAAAAGATTTCGTCTAAGGCAAAGGAAAGGTTTTTTTACTGTAAGAACAATATGGATGTGGAATTCTCTGCCTGAAAAAGTGGTTTTATCAGAGTCCATACAGATGTTCAAACAGCTACTAGATGCATACTTGCAAAAACAGAATATTCAAGGATATACTCTTTCAATGTAGGGTAATAACTGCTTGATCCAAGGATAAATCTGACTACCATTCTGGGGTCAAGAAGGAATTTTTTTTCTAACTTGTTGCAAAATTGGAAGTGCTTCAAACTGGTTTTTTTTTGCCTTCTTTTGTATCAACAGCAAAAAACAAATGTGAGGAAGGCTGAACTTGATGGACGCAAGTCTCTTTTCAGCTATGTAACTATGTAACATGTAATTGTAACCAGACAACTGGACGTACAAGATCAAAGAGGTGGAGGACCATGCTCAATGTGCTTACATTCTAGAGGGAGTGGGGTATAGTGACACAAAGGGTAAAAGTAGGGGTATGAAGAAGGTTGTTAGAAAAGTATTCCCTGAGGGCTTAGTATGTCATTTTTGACAGTTGCAGGAGAGGAGTCATTGGGGGTGGGGGATAAAAATCTGCTAACAGTTTAATTGATATGCTTTCTTGAAGAAGAGAGTTTTCAGTGATTTTTTTGAATGAGTGGAGACTAGGTGAAATTCTTACAGAGAAGGGAAGGGACTTCCAAAGAAGAGATGCAGCCCTGGAAAAGTCTTGGAAGTGAGCGTTAGAGGTGGGAGTATGGACAGAGGATATACATAGGTCTTTGGCAGAGCGTAGGGGCCTTGACGGGACATACTTGTGTATTAGGGAGGATACGTAGGTTGGAGCAGCATTATGTAGGGACTTGTAAGCAAGCACCAGAATTTTTAATTGAGCCCTATATCTAACTGGAAGCCAATACAGGGACTGACAGTGAGGGGAGGCGTGGGAGGTGCGAGCGGACAGGAAAATGAGCCTTGCCGCTGCATTCATTATAGATTGCAACGGTGCAATCTGGGAACAAGTAAGACCACTGAGAAGAGTATTGCAATAGTCCAGGCGAGAGAGAACAAGAACATGGACCGGCACCTTAGCCGCATCCGGGGTTAAATATGGGCGGATGCGCGCTATGTTTTTGAGATGGAAGCGACAGGGTTTGGTGATTTATTGGACATGAGGGGTGAAGGAGAGGTTGGAGTCAAAAAGAACACCTAGGCGAGGTAGAGGTGATGGTAGCGCCGTTGACTTGGAGGAAGACAGACACAGGAGTAGTAACACTTGACTGAGGAAAGACCAGAAGTTCTGTTTTGGACAGGTTGAGTTTAAGGAAGTGAGTAGCCATCCATTTGGAAATCAAAGAGATATCACAAAACTCCCCTGAGTATAATCACTAACTCTTATAAGAGCTGTTCCTGCTACACTCTCTGGTCTAGGGGAGGTCTACCCACTGGATGCTGGATCCTGGTCTTGGGTCCAGGGTGGGTGGAGGACAGCAAGGGTTTTAGGGGTTTACAGTGGTTATGGTGTTCCAGTACAGTGCTTATGGTGCTCGCAAGTACTAAGAAGCAGCGACTGACGAAAGTACCCGGTCAGGGTGCCAGGCAATCCGTCACAGAGTACAAACATTTTATTTTAACACATAAATATTCTGCACTTGCACCAATCACTGTTTTGTGTTTTTTGTACTCCTTTTTTATTTTATTTTTGAATTATAGTGTTCATTTCTTTACAGTTCACTATTTAGTGAATAAAACCTCAAGTGAAACACATTTTTACAACCCATCCTTTATTTAAGCTCCAGCCCTACTGGTGTAAATTAATTATTTCTAGCTCTATGGAACAGAAATATAGAAATAACTTTAGTTACCAGAATAGTGATCATCAAATACAGCTAAATCCAGAATTACAGTAAAGTGAATTACAGTATAATGTATAAAAGGGGGAGACAATTCAGTTGTATTATTCAGACACCAGCTGCAAGGTTTCTGCTGTAAAATGCTGCTGAAACTCACAGATACTTTAATACTGAGCATTATCCTGGGGTGCATTGTATTATCTGGAGAACTAATGTCTGGTTATAGAGCTGCATCTGGTTCATGTAAAGTCTTACTATGCGTACTAATCCTATGTATGGAACTCAGCAGATCTGTGATCCAGGAATCAGCCTGTAATCTGAGAATCAGAGAATCCTACGAGGACTATGAATACTTTCAGGAAGGAGACATTATCATTGGAGGAATTTTTACTGTAAATACAGCTGTGGAGAATTATCC
The DNA here is from genome assembly GCA_933207985.1 of Pelobates cultripes. Lineage (NCBI taxonomy): Eukaryota > Metazoa > Chordata > Amphibia > Anura > Pelobatidae > Pelobates > Pelobates cultripes. The sequence continues at coordinate 413,630,447 of OW240912.1, read as the reverse complement.
ATTTACACCGGGAATAAACAAAATGTTTCTGTGCTTGGCGTAAGTAACCCCGATTCTCCCCCTGGCAGGACGACAGACTTAGAATGGGCCCTTAAGAGTGCTGTTTATTGTAACCTTTAATTTGTTAAACCACCGACCATGTCAGGAAATGTACAGTAGTCAGGGTCCCTTGTTTTCTCGTCTAATGAATGCATTTTACTGTGTACCAAAAATAACAAATTTTATTTCATCTAGAATTTATCTTCTGACATCTCAAAGCTGTGTTGAAGCTTTTGGTTTATGTTTCATTCACTAATGTGTAACCCCTTCACTACCAAGTGGTTTGCAATATAATATATCTCCATAATCCAAGTGTTTTGGGTGTCTAGGAAAGTAATGTTTAAATGTATTTTTAATTTCACTATGTGTAGATAGCACATTAATTAATAGAAACTTTTCACTTGATTTGTGAATAAAATCAATATTTAGTGACTGTTTCTTAAAGGGACACTATAGTCGCCAGAACAATTACAGCTTATTGAATTTGTTCTGGTGAGTAGAATCATTACCTTCAGGCTTTTTGCTGTAAACACTGTCTTTTCAGAGATAATGCATTGTTTACATTACAGCCTAGTGATAACTCTACTGGCCACTCCTCAGATGGCTGCTAGAGGTCTTTCCTGGGGCAGTGCTGCACAGTGTGACTGCCATTCAGTGTTTCCTCCCTCTGCATGGAGTCACTGAACTTTCCTCATAGCGTTGCATTGATTCAATTCATCTCTATGAGATGCTGATTGGCCAGGGCTCTGTTTGACTTGTGCTGGCTCTCAGGGCCGCCATCAGGGGGTGACAACCGGGATGGTTGTCAGAGGCCCGCCAGAACTGGAGGGCCTTGCTGCCCAGGCCCCACGTGTAGAGGCGGAACTGCCGCCGGTGCAGTTGCACCAGGGCCTGCATGCTGTTGGGGCCTATCGGGTGGCCCTAAGTGCGCTATATCTTCAGGGGCCCGGTCAGCGCTGCGGCCGTGTAATAGCGCATCCGGGCCCCTTTTAAAAAAAATCACAGCCGCAAAGTACTGCTGGGGGATATGTGTGTTTATTTATGTCCTTATGTGTGTGTGTGTGCATTGTGCATAGGAATTCGTTCATATTGTGTATTGTCCGGCCCCCAACAGTGTCTGAGGGACTGTGGACTGGCCCTCTGTTTAAAAAGTTTGAGGACCCCTGTCATTATGTATGTATATATGTATGTATGTCATTATGAATGTATGCCATTATGAATGTATGTCTGTGTATGTATGGATGTCAGTGTCTGTATGTCTGTTTGTATGAATGTATGTCTGTATGTATGTATGTATATATGTATCTATGCCAGTATGAATGAATGTATGTACGTGTGTATGTATGTCGGTGTATGTATGTGTATGTCCTCATGCATGTGTGTCTGTATGTATGTTAGTATGTGTCTATCTGTCACTATGTATGCCTGTGTGTATGTCTCAGTATGTGTGTGTCAGTATGTATGCCTATATGCGTGTATGTCTGTTTCAGTATGTGTGTCTGTTAGTATGTATCTGTGTCCTTTTGTATCAGTGTGTGTTTTTGTGTGTATTCCTGTGGATGGGATTTAAAGGCGGACCCTGTGGGCGGGATTGGAGGCGGGCACCAGGGGGCCCAGACCCTGAGCTGCGTTAGGGGCCCCAAAATTTCTGGTGGCGGCCCTGCTGGCTCTGCTCATGATCTGCCTCCTTGACAGTCTCAGCTAATCCTATGGGTAAGCATTGTGCTTGTGACCACCACTTTTGATGATGTCAGCAGACAGTAGGCAGCACAGATGCAGACAGGGGCAGAACCAGCATCTGCAAACTTGAATACAAGTAATATTTTACTATATTTAGGGAGGCAAGTGTGGGGGCCAAGGCGACTAGATGGTGGTTTTAACACTATTGGATCAGGAATACATGTTTGTGTTTCTGGCCCTATAGTGTCCTTGGCAATTATCGGTGCCAAAAACGTAACTCTGAATCGTGACACAAATGATCATGCTCATCAATTGTCTGGTTTATTCATTTGTGATATGTCCATACGGCACCTTGGAGTTACAGAATTTGGTTTTAGATAAATCACAGTTCATTTGAAACCCAAGTCTAAAAAAATCACATAAAAATATTAAAAGATAATTTTTTTAAAAGGCCAGTAATTTGTGTGGTGGTTGATTCTCGACCAGCTTGGACTCTGGAAAGGCTTTTGGGGGGTCTGATCATGGCAGAAATTCCATAGAGGAAGCAGAATAAGGTGTTGCTGACTAGATCACCAGAACGTCCAGGCAAACTGCAGTTCTAGCTATGGAACTTTGAGTAGGTGCTCTGTGCTGTTTTTTAACTTCCTAAATCATCAAATTTATGCTTTCTTCTGGTCATTTCCAAAGAAGCATCTGAAGAGGAGGGGTGGGGTGCTCAACCCAAAAGGAATCTGAGTAATATAGGTCTCAATTTAATATTATTAAGCTTTTGAAATTATTGAATATTTTTAGATATTTTAATATTTTTATATATTTTGATATATTGATACATTTTATATTATATATTTTTTAATAGTTTAATATTTTGAAAAAATCCTTGTGAAAGTTTATTCAAAAATATTAATTTGTTTGAAAAGTGTATCCAAAAATATTTACTCCGAAAATGGGAATTTTTCCTCTCCCTTTTATTTTTATTTTTTTACATTTATATATATATACTGTCCTTTTATGTTAACATTTTAAAACTTTCTAAGGCTGCTTGTAAAAATGGTAGTAGATAGGGAGTAGATCCATAAACATGTCTACATGAATACATACCTTCCAACGTTCCCTATTTATGAGGAACAGTCCCTATTTTGGGTCCAAATCCCTCTGCCTCTCTTTTCTATCCAAATGTCCCTCTTTTATAGGAGCTCCATATTGTTTGTGTTTCTGAGTATATGCAGGGATGGATTAACATAGGTGCTGATGGAGCTGCAGCTCCAGGCTCAGGCCCATGGAATAGGCCCATTGATTTAAAAAAAAAAATATATATATATATATATATATTTTTTTTTATTATTTTTTTTTACACACTACTCTTAGGGTTGCCATCTGGGTGGTATTTATTTGAGGCTGCCTGGCCGTGCTGATATTGCAGTATTGCCGGCAATACAAAACACCAGTATTTTTCTCAGTATAAACAGAGATTACTCTGCAATACTGTCACAGCCTGTTCCTAGCTGCGGATCAGTCTGACAATGGCTTCTGGTATCCAGTACTCTTTTTACAATTCTTGTTTAGTTTTTCTTGGTTTTTCTGGTTTTCTAATATATGTCTGGTTTTCTTTATGCTGGGTTCTGGGTTCATTCCTTTTATTCCGTCTCTGGAATTCCCAGTCTCTTGGATTAATTTAAATGTTTGTTTTATGTTGCCACACCGGTTTGTTTTCCATCATTCCTTTTGTTTCAGTGTTCCCGCAGGCAGCTGCTCAAGGCTTCTGCCCTTTCTTGCAGGTAAGTACTATGTGTGTTTTCTTTGGTTGGTTTAACTTGCATTAGGCAGAGTAGGACCTGCCAGATGCGGGGTACATTGGTGTTGTTGGCAGGCTTATGCAATGTATGATCATATAATATGACTAAATCCCCATGACTTTCATATATAGTACTTGGTTATTTTTCCTCTTGTTTTGTCAATCACATCTTGTCTTGTTTTAGTTTGTATTCCCAGTCCATGTATAGTCCTGTCTTGTTCTGCCCATGTTATGTCTTAGTTTCCCTTATGTATTGTGTACATGTTCTGGGTTTAGCTTTCTATCCTTCCTGGTTCTGGGTTCTCCTAGTTTTGTCTTGCTTTCATGTTTGGTGCCTATCTCTAGTCTTGCCTTGTTTCAGTACTGGATACATTCCTGCTGCAGAGCCTCCCTATTCAGCTCTGGGAGGTCTGCTTAATTCCTGCTCCTAGTTCCTGGGATCCGCATAAGCTTAATCAGGGTGCTCAACACCAGACCCTGCTAATCCACCTCCACACTGTGACTCCTACTTTGAACATCAGGCATACTGGGTTCCGGTCCTCGCACCGCCGCCTGGACAGTGTCTGGGTCCCGGGCACCGGACCGCCACCCTGACAAATACCAGCACCAGGCAGTAGAGGTCGCTGTGTGTCTGTGGAGAGAGGCATGGATAGGAAGTTACAGCATATACCTGCATCTCTCGGCACACTGATCCACGGGGGAGCAGCCACACAGCACAGAGTCCAGACAGCAGCTCCCAGCCTGCAGAGACAGCCTACAGCTCATGGAAGTGAGGGATGGGGTAAAGGCTGCAGGGAGACATGGGGTCACTGAGACACCAGGGGACACTGTGAGACATGGGGACACAGGGAGACCTCTGGGAATGCTGAGACACGAGGACACAGACACACATGGGGACACAGACACACATTGGAAAACGTGGGGACACTGAGATATGGGAACACTGAGACACTAGGGGACGCTGGGAGACATGGGGATACAGACACTTGAGGACATAGATACACATGGGGGCACTGAGGCATGGGGAAACAGACACATATGGGGACATTGTGTCCATAGGGACACTACGGACACAATGTCCCCAAGTGTCTGTGTCCCCATGTCTCCCTGTTAGTGTCCCTGGTGTCTCAGTGTCCCCATGTCTCCCAGTGTCCCTAGTGTCTGTGTTCCCAGTGTCCCCATGTCTCCCTGCCAGTGTCCCTGGTTTCTCAGTGTCCCCATGTCTCTCAATGTCCCTATTGTCTCGGTGTTCCCATGTCTCCCAGTGTCCCTAGTGTATGTGTGCCCATGTCTCCTAGTGTCCCCAAGTGTCTCAGGACACTGGAAGACATGGGGACACAGACAACAGGGTACACAGGGTGACATGGGGACACAGGGCGACATGGGGACACAGGGACGCTGTGATACATAGTCTCAGGTGTCCCCCATTGTCCCCAAGTGTCTCAGTGTCCTCATGTCTCGGTGTCCCTTAGTAACATGGGGAGACTGGGCAACATAGGGACACTGTGATACATGGTCTCAGATGTCCCCCATTGTCCCCAGGTGTCCCCATTGTCCCCAAGTGTCAGTGTCCCCATGTCTCAGTGTCCCCTAGTAACATGGGGACACTGGGGGACATGGGGACACGGGGAGACACTGGGAGCAATCCATCTATACAGCAGAATCAAACTGTAAGTAGTTTTTAAGTGATTTCACAGAATTTTCTCTTACTCCTTGTTCTTTACATAATGTGATGTCACGCATACATAATTAGTTATGCAAATTAGTAAGGCCGGTATATTTTTCAAGAAAGGTGGCAACCCTAACTACTCTTCACATACTCTTGCTTACGAATGGAACTTAAGAGAGATATATGGAAACAAAACTTGTGTGGACTAGCTGAAATGAAATTAGTTAAGGTATTGCTGACTTTGGTCTCTCTAACAATGTAGCATATTCCCGTTTCTTCTACCTTCACTACATCCACCATTTCTCTGTCTCAGACTGTATACCAGGAGCTTCTGCATGCTAGTAAGGAGACATGTGAGTGCTACGGGAAAGTCCTTAGAAAGCATGGAGTGAGTGCATCATTAGATGCATTTATGCCAAGCTCAGGATGCTGTTGGCCAGCATGCATGATTGGCAGGCAGCCTGACATGCATTCATGCCAGACTAGCCTCCAAATTTTTTGTGCAGACGCCTCCTTTTTGGACATGTTCGTCCCTTTCGGGAGTTCTGGTTACATGATGGGCGTCAGTAGCCCACCCTTTTACACCGCCCATTGACTTCCTGCTTCACTGGACACTACTGTTAGGGGGTATGGATTTACTTGAAAGATGAAAGCATGAATTAGAGAGAGATTATCATATTTTAAGAGAATATGAGTTTTCATATAGCTGCATCCAATGAGTTTCCCTCTGGCAACATCTCCACCAGATACATAACGCTTGAGAGGTATGACTGTTTTTTGGGTCGATAAGATTCTGTACTTAGACCACTCATTGTCAGCACCAGACCCACTGGTGCTGACCATACAGTCTCAAAGGTATGTAAATGGACAAAATAGGGATACAGCTGAATGACTAAAAAACATAATAATACATAGTACATAGTGAAGTACCGTCACAATGATAAAATATAAACTTCAATGATTGCACTCACAAAATAGTGATGGATAATGCGCCTTTAAGCCCTCAAGGGCTGCAGTGGTATTCACCCTCCACGAATAGGTTGCTCTGTCTTCAAAGAAGTGGGAGTATGCCAGTGAAGTATAAAAAAATTTTTTATTATTATTAAAGGCACTAATAAGCCTATATCAAAAAATCAATAGTTAAAAATATACAAATAATACTGCATCTAACGCGTTTCGTCCATACAAATTGGACTTCATCAGAGAGAATTTTTTGCAGTATACACAATATGTCAAATACAAAGCATGCATGTCTCAAAGGTAACTTAGGCCCAGCAAACTAATCTACCAAATTTCTATGTGTAAAAATATGATAATGAACAAGCCAAAAATGTGGCCTTGTAACTTTTCAAAACCCTATAAAACCTGTAGATGGGGGGCTACTATTTTACTTGTGATACATTGCTGAATACAAATATGTGCATTTTATTGCAGTAAAACCGAACAGTATTATGACAGTCACAGTTAAAATGCCATGCAGAACTTGAAAAATAAAATTTCTTAATTTTTCAAACTTTTTAAAATATTTTTTCATATAAAATTGAGTTCCTTATATGAATATTTGATATGAACTGAAAACTCCCGAACAAAACGATATACAATAAGTGTGGGTGCACATAATATGCACCCACAGGGTCAAATATACAGCTTGTCCATGTATGTTTTTACACATTGAAATTTGACAAAGTGATTTTTTGGGACAATGTTGCCTTGAGAGAGCATGGCAGCCTGGGTAATAACATTTCCACTATTATGGCATACCATTTTTAAAAGTAGGCAACCCAGAGTATTCTAAATGGTGTGTATTGATATGTTTGGTCTATCCACTTTATTAGAAATGCAGGGCCCACATAGCGGTTATAGTTTTATTGGTGCTTTTTCATACATTAACTAAATTTTCCCAGGGCGTTTCTTATTCCTGATATGAGTTATTGCAATAAAGTCTCTGTATTTTAAATACACATTGTTTCATGAATATAACAGTACCCCCACATACCATTATTTAATTTTTTTGGGTTAACTCACAGGGCCAAATATGTTAGATGCCCTTTTCAGCTTGTAAGGTTGACAACGTGATTTTTTGGGCCTATGTCACTTTTGAGAGAGTATGGCAGCCCAGAAGATAAAATTGCACCCATGATAGCGTAGCATTTTTAAAAGTAGACAACCCAGGGTATTCCAAAGGGCATAATTTGAGAACACAGCATTTTCTTTGTGGTGACCTTTTACAGGGTGTGGGAGGGATTTGGGAAGGGAAATGCTTGCCGAAAAGTCTTTGAACTTCTTCAGATTACAAAGGGCAAGGATTGGTGGTCTGGCCAAATAACATTTCAGACAAAATCTGGACCATAAACTCTAGAAATTGGTATGGTCTACCTATGGCTTCCTTTTTATAAAGCACACAGTAGTTGAAAATTGCAAACTGGGTTATGTTGATTGCAATTTTCCTGTACCTCCTGTACCAGGTCCTACTCTTTCAGGTTCACCAGATAGGGCTGTATGCATTGGTCAGCCAAGTCTACTCCCCCCATAAGCTTTCTGTAGTCTACAAGCACTTTGGCTTCTCCAGCTGCACAGTTCTACCTCTCACAGACACTGGCACTGTAGTTTCGTTGTGCACTGTAGACAACATGAATACAATCTTCCTATCTGTGAACCAAAGGGCAAGCAACTCATCCTGGCGGAGCGCTGAAAGGGAGCCTCTACTGCGTCTGCCTCTTGCCAGGGTTTGGGGGAAACCTTCCACACTGTGCCACTGGCTAGAGTATCAAAGCAAAATAATTTAATAATTCAATACTTGTATAATAGTTGTTGTGGCAAAAGTAACTTCATCACTGGTTCTTGGAGGGGCCTGTTTGCCAGCCTCCTACCCTGTGACTATGGCCCCTGTGATAAGCCTTGGTTAAAAGCCCTGTTTGTGCCTTTTGGATTTGTATTGCTACACTTCAAGCTCTCAAAGCGGTTCGAAGTGTCCCTTCGAATTCCCCGAACAACCGAATGAACCAAAGACCACCCTGGAGCTTGTTAACACCTATTAACAACTTGGAACGTTTCTCCTCACAGCGTTCTAATTGTTGATCTGGGTGATTGCTATTCCCATAGACAACCACGAGGTGGTGGCCATCTTGTTTGCATGAACGCAGGCAGCAGTATTTGGGCATGAATCTCATGGAACTAAAATCGGACACAAAAATTCCCGAACACCGCTGGACTTCCATCATCGCCTGCGTTCTGATCTATACAACTTAGAAGGGCACTGTTCGGTAAAATAATTTGTCTGGATGAGCGGAACAAGCTCCAGGGTAAGACTATTGACTTTGTTCGATAGCTTGCTCATTTTCAAACTACCGAACTAGACCGACTGCAAGCCCTGATTCTTTGGAACTGTTTTGTGCATGGGACCATGCGTGCAATCGGTGAAATGTGACTTCCAGGAAATTCCTGAACTGAGCTGGGTGATCAGGGGATGTAACATTTGTGGGGATAGTATGTGTTTTTGCGGTACTTTTGGGTTTTTATAAAAATGTGTTTTTTCTGCTTGGAGATAATTGAGTTAATACAGTATCTGACTCAATTATCTACCAGGCAGAGGGGAGGCATTGCATGTTTGTATATGGGTGTCATGCATTTAAATACTGTTGTAATTGGTCTGTGACTTCATATTGTAGTCCCCCACAAGGTCCAAGTGGGAGTACACCTTGCATAGTGATTGTCATAAAAGGCCAAATGTGGCAACATTTAAATCAGTCCACTTCACCCTCAACACGTAGCCTCGTCTCATGATTGTAGGGAACAGCTATAATCCCTGCTCCTGTGATTGCTCTTTGGATTACTATACTGGCTATAATCACTAGCTCTTTTAAGAGGTGCAGAGCCAGACCTGCTATACTCTCTGGAGGAGGAGAGGTCCACCCACTGGAAGCTGGATCCTTGTCTTAGGTCCAGGGTGGGTGGAGGACAGCGAGACCCCAGCCAAGCTGCAGTGCTGATGGTGTTTCCGGTGCAGTGCTTATAGTACTCAAGGCTACTGAGAAGCAGCGATTGGCAGAGGCACCCAGTGGGGGTGCCAAGTGGTCCATCACAGTTGTCAACCCATAGCCTGTACCCTCATTTAACAAGGGAAGGATAAGACCCCATATAATCTTGCCAAATGTACCCACAGAATCAGGGCATCCTGGTTGGTCAAGATGGCTATCCTTCCCCTGGTAAATAGGAAACGCCCATGTAAACCCAGATCTGGACTCGCATAATTTGTAAAATTTTACACTGTATCAGGACCGTTTAGAAGGGATATACTGCTTAAAAAGCAATCTACCCTTGAACTTCATTAGGGATTCATCTAGACAAATATTTTTACCAGGGACATAATTTGGGGAAACTTTGTCTGACAGGAGTTTGATTAGGGGTCAGATTTTGTAGAGCCTGTCAAACAATGGGTCATTTCTTGGGGGGCACAGTGCGTTATCATTAAAGTGAAGGAAATGCAGCAGCTGCTCATAGCGACCCCTTTTCATAACCCCTCGGAAAAGAGGGGTAGCCAGAATACCAGTAGGACTGGATACTCTACTTTTTTACGATACCCATAACTAGAGTTAGGGCCCAAAATTTGCGCATTCCACATATTTCTCCGATTATAATGTGACCCCAGATTCACAGTCAGATATTGGTTGGCAAATAAATTGGTTTTCTCAACCATAACTGAAAAGTGTCTTCTGACATGAACAGCTCAAAATATTTATGAATACCAGTCAAAGGTTACCTCTTTTTACAGAGGGGTGTGTATAACAAAGTGCTTAGACAATAAAAGTGATTTGCAGGCAGCTCAGTACACTTGTGTGGAAATATCCTATGTTCCACTAGACAAAGATGTGGTTTTCAGTGCGGTGTAAGTAACAAGGACCTACACCTATAAGTGGAGCGCTCAAACACATATACAGCTTACTAGACGTTATTTCATTCAATGGTAGAGTATAGGGTACATATTAAAGGAAAAAAACAAGAAGTACAATATAGTGCAGATGGTACTTAAAGTGACAATGCAATAGTAGTGATGGTATCGTAATGAATTGTACACTCACATTTCAAGGAGCCTGTATATAGAAACACTGATGTGGAGTAACTCTCGAAGACAAAAAGAGGGAGAGCGAACCAATGTGTAGATGGTACTTATAAAAACACAATAATGTGTTGATAAATGTGGTGCTCACCTGGTCCTGAGCCTATGGGTCCCGGTGTTCTATCAGTCTGGTATACTCCGTCAGATTGCTATACCCACGTCACTTCCGGGGAGGGGAATCAGCTGGATCCTGTGCTGCACATGTTTAGAGGCTGAAACCCTAACATTAACCCTAAATGTCCCATGTCCTAAGCTTAGTGAATGCACTAACTATAATGAAAGTGTAAAACTAGTTTTACTTACCTTCCAGGACCTTGCTGTGGAGGAGTAGCAGGAGTGCTAGCACGCATGTGCAGCACAGGAGACAGCTGATTCCCCTCCCCGGAAGTGACGTGGGTATAGCAATCTGACGGGGTATACCAGACTGATAGAACACCGGCTCTAGGTGTATAGATTCTGTGCCGATTTGAGTGGGGATGGCACTACCCCTTTGAAGAATTTTTACAACTGCGCTGTAAGCACACTATTAGATGCTTCTATTTGACGCTCAGATATGAAGAGCAGGCCCCAAAATGTACTATTTAGCAGATTAGCAGCAAAACAATTAGAATGTTTACCACTGCGCTGTAAGCACACTATTAGACGCTTCTATTTGACTCTCAGATATGAAGTGCACCCCCACTAAAATACTATTTAGCAGTTTAGCACCAAAAAATTTAAAGTTTTAAAACTCTGATGTAACCGCGGTATTTGAAGCTTCCATTTGACTCTCAGATATGAAGTGCACCCCACTAATGTGCTAGTTTGCAGAATTCTTTCCTAAGCTGTCCCTCACAACTGCAGTATCCTCTCCCTACACTAATAAGAGCTCATGTGGGTGCGGCGCTACGCGACTCCAGCTTATATATAAAAGGCTGGGTCACATGCTGCACTGGCCAATCACAGCCATGCCAATAGTAGGCATGGCTGTGATGGCTTCTAAGGGCACACAAGTCAAACACTTGTTGATTGGCTGCCCTGCAGTATTTGAAAATGCGCCATTAAATCGATGAATACCGAACTCCAATCCGAACATACAGTGATATGTCCGTGGTCCAAAAACCGTAATGTTCAGTACGAACCCAAACTTTACAGTCCGGGTTCTCAACTCTAGTCCTGATAAAAGCTCAGTTTAGAGGCTGAAACGTCGACCATTGGAATAAAGAAGATTGATTAACTAAAAACCTTAGAGTGCCGGTATTTTTGTACTACTACATTTATATATGTATATGTGTATATTTGACCGATTCCCTTGGAGCTCCAAGCAATTGATGTGCAGAGAGTTCTTTATCCATCCACTCCCCTACTGTGAACATACCTATCCCAGTTGTGCCCCAGAGCCCGGCTGGCATTCGACTCCTATATGAAGTCTGGACGATTACCAAACATCACCCAATCATTCCAAGCCTGCATGCTGCCCAGCCACCACTGCAGTTCCATCTGAACCTGTCCGACAGTGGGACTGATTGGTCGTAAGTGGGGTTTTTCCGAAGGGATTTAACCATCAGCCGCTGCATAGCCCAGTAGTGCATTCAACCCTGGAATATCAACTGAATTGAGGAATACTTCAGCCCCACGATCCATAGGCATCTTTTAACCACGTCTTTGACTTGATCACATATCCTTGCCCAGTTTCCAACCCCCACACTTCCGAGATAGGTTTTCCCCATTCTGTAAAACTTACAAAAACAGCCATCAATCAGAATAGTTGAGGTGACAGGGACCAAGATTGCCATGCTTGAGTAGTGATTTGCATTTGGATGATTTAGGTAGAGTCCCCTCACTCTTACAATGGTGTTAGTGGGGTGAGAACATTCCAGTAAGAGGAGTCAGAGCCATTGTAGTCAGCACTATAGTGGGCCTGTTCTGTGATAGAGACAACTTTTAGAAAGTGACTTTTCTACCGATGCACTGCTGCATTGATCCCGAGCGTTTTGGGAGTCCTCCATAGTCAATCACAATCACCCAATGTACACAGAAACACAAGGGCAACAGTACATATGCAGACAGACCACAATAAAATTCCTATTAGGTACTGAGGGCAGCTGGTGGCATGGGACCAGGTGCAGGAGCTATGGACCACAATGCAGTATAAAAATCAGGCACAGTAAGTACAGGCCAGATAATAAAGATGGTCTAACAACTGGGGCTCACCCAGTATCATTAAGAGATGAGTGGTGTGAGCAGCCGGCGTCAGAAGTACTGTGCCGCTCACCGGAAGAGGATGCTGTGCAATGCGGGTCCGAGGAGGAAAGGTAAGGTATCGTTACAGTTTGATGACCAGGTCCCACTGGGTGTTTGGTAATAAAAGATGGCCACCGCCACGTGTTCGACGTACGAACGGCGACCACCCTGTCGACGGCCAATTAGGCTGCGGTTAACCACAAAACCGCAGCATCAGGGTGGTTAATCAGGGGCACACTCCTCAGGCAGGGTGGTCGATCGTTCAACATATAGTTTGGTACTTTGTTCGACACTCATAAAACCGCAGCTTCAGATTGGTGAATTGAGGACACACCCAGGCGGCACACAACAGGGGCCGGGTGGTCAGCCATTCATATGTATGAATGGCTTGCAACAGTTTCTTCGCTGAAAAGCAACAAAAGTAGCAACAAAATAACAGGGTTGTAGCAGACAGAGGTGACTTTGTAACAATCACCCAACCCCATTCTACACTCATTCGCACCTGCTACAGCAGGGGTTTCTGCTCTGCTCCGGTCCTTCCGACCCACCACCTAGCCCTTCGATCTTATTCCCTCATATCTGCACTTTGTCTCCCTCTCTTGCTATTCCTCTCTAAGATTTCCAATCTCTCTCTTTCCTCTGGCACATTTCCCTCACCCTTCAAACAGCAACTGGATTTTTGCCCGTTCGTCTGTTTGTCCCCCGTTCGTATGAATGGCTGGTTTCTATAGCCCAGCCATTCGAATGACTCTTTTTCCCGAACAAATCTGCCGAACGAACGGCCACCCAAGTGAGGAGTGTGCTGCTGGTTAACAAAGTGATCCCCATTAGAACGTTGTGGTTAACCGCAGACACTTCTCAATTAAACCGAACTCAGGGTGGTCGTCGTTCGTATGTCGACCACGAGGCAGCGGCCATTTTAAATCATGCGAACGCTCAGCGGTGTTTGGCTCTATTTCTATGGAACTGAAAACGGACACTTTTTCTGCCGAACACCGCTGAAACAAGGGAACGCCTGGCTGCCTCCACGAAAGCATGCGAACACCGGCCGTTCGGGAGATTGAGAGCATACAAAAGACTTAACCCAGATAGCCCTCCCATGGAGTCATTCGTATACCGAAAGACTGTAAGAACTTTGACTCCATGGCGATTGAACTATGTGTGTGGGATCTGAGCGCTATTCGCTAATAATATGCACTCAGATCCAGGCTATCTGGGGACATGTAATACTAACGGGAAATGTTCAGTTTTCATGTAGTTATGTATTTTTATGTCTTTTATTATTTTATGTTTAAGATGGCGACTGTCCTTGTCCTGGAGTTAATTGAGTTACTTGGTAATTAACTCCAGGACAGAGGGGAGGGAATCAGAATGCACTGTGGGTAAAATATGTGACTGTGTGTCTGAAATGTCCTTCTATCTGTCTGTAGTTTAAGTCTCCCATTTGGTCCCCTAGGGGAGTGTCCACCAGGTGGGAGACCTGCATAAATACGGGCAGGTAGCCCACAGTAAAACCAGATCTTATTTGACCCTCAATGCGGAGCTTCTGTCTCGTTATTGGGGGGATTTCTTCTTCACGTTTAGAGACTGCTGGATGGAACGAAAGCCGCTTTGGGGATATTATTGTTCGACGGTTACTAGCAGTTCGTATATTGCCGTTCGAGAGTTTGGAGCCGTTCGTGGATTTCGATCGGGAGATTACCGCTTCCCCTGCATTGGGTTCGTGTGTTACAGAGTAAGCGAACGGAGACTGTACTGCAGCCGGGGAAGGTATACTAAACGGCGGTTTGGCTTAAAGACACTGGAGGTGTCTTAACACAACTGTAACCCCAATTCTGAAAAAGCCCAGCATTAACCCCAACCCCCCCATCCACTACTGCTCTATCTCGCTGCTGCCATTTGCCTCCAAGATCCTCGCGAGAGCGTTGTGTACACAAGACTGACTGACTTTCTCTAATCCAACTCTATGCTTGACCCCCTTCAGACTGGATTTCTCGTTGGTCATTCTGTCAAAATGGCTGTGACCAAAGTTACCAACAATTTAATTGCTGATAAATCTTGCGGCCATTACTCTATCCTAATTCTCCTTGATCTCCCTGTTGCCTTTGACACTGTTGCTTCTTCGCATTCTCAATAATTTTGGTCTACGGGATACTGCTCTCTTCTGGTGCTCCTCCTACCTCTCCCAGTGCTCTTTTAGTGTTTCTTTCTCTGATTCTGTCTCTTCCCCGCAACCGCTCTGTGTCGGTGTCCCCCAACGGTCTGTCCTTGGACCCCTTCTGTTCTCTAGCTATACGGTCTCCCTTGGTAAACTAATCAGCTCCTTTGGCTTCCATTATCATTTCTATGTGGATAACATGCAAATCTACCTATCCTCTCCTGATCTCTCTCTTTCCATTTTGACTCGTGTCTCTGACTGCCTCTCTTCGATTTCCAACTGGATGGCTGCTCACTTCTTTAAACTCAACCTGTCCAAAACAGAACTTCAGGTCTTTCCTCTCAAGTGTTACTATTCCCGTGTCTGTCTACTGTAACGGATCACCTGGCACCCCGACTGGGTACCTCCGTTGAAGGATGCTCCTAGCGCTTCCTGAGGACTCCAAGCACTGCAGCAGACACCACAACCACCAAACTGGAGAAGCATATGAATGCTCTCAAGCATATGAATGTTGTATACAGCCGAATAGGAAAAACTGGAACAGCATACAATAAATCCTCCCCCAATAATGAGTCGACACTTCACTTTGAGGGTTAAGCAGGAACTGACTGGACTGGCACATACAGCTTCTTTTATTCCCAATCCACAAACTTAGTACTGCCCACAGGGTTTTACAGAACAACCAATAACACGTACAATACACTCAGACACTCCCACACAAAATCCTCCCCTCTGTCTGTGATACAATTACCTTACACAATGGGTAATCTAATTATCACAGACTGAGAAATACAGTTTCATAAAACACATCACAGGGACCCCAAAACATGCAATAACCCCATAAAAAAAAACCACATATCCAAAATTCACCCAGATCTGTTCAGTACTTTGGAAGATACAGTTTAATGCAGATTCTGCAGAACATATACAGGCTAAATGAAAAACAATCACTGTATAATGTGTCCCCTGCTGTATAGTCCAAAACCACTGCACGATGTCTCTGTGCACCAAATACTGGCGAGATGGCACCGTGTTGAAAAGTCCAAACAGTGTCTGTGAGTTAAAATGGCCGCCATCCATTGTTCTCACCATGTGCTTCTGATACAGGAAATGGTGGCCACCCAGTAACTCCACAGTATGTCCCCAGATGGTTCTTAAAGGGCCAGCAGCAGCACAACACAAATCCATTATGCCCAAAACATGTCTTTAAAGGGCAATACATCCCAGGGGCCATAGTCACATGGCAGGAGGCTGGCAATCAGTCTTCTCCAATGCCCAGTGGCGAGGTCGGTTTCCCCACATCTACCTCCAAGTCAACGGTGCTACCATCACCTCTACCTCGCAGTCTCACTGCCTGGGTGTTCTACTTGACTCCAAACTCTCCTTCACCTCATGTCCAATCAATCGACAAATCCTGTCGCTTCCATCTCAAAAACATAGCACGCATCTGCCTCTATTTAATCCCGGATACAGCTAAGGTGCTGGTCCATGCTCTTGTCCTTTCTCGCCATGACCACTGCAATACCCTTCTCAGTGGACTTATGTGTTCCCAGATTGCACAGATGCAAGCTATAATGAATTCGGTGGCGAGGTTCATTTTCCTGTCCTCTCGCACCTCCCACGCCTCCCCACTCTGTCAGTCCCTGCATTGGCTTCCAGTTAGATATAGGGCTCTGCCAGGTATATCCTCTGTCCGTACTCCCACCTCTATTGCTCGCCTCCATGATTTCTCCAACTCACTTCTCCAAGAAAGCATATCAATTAAACTGTTAGCAGGTTTTTATCTCCCACCCCCCATGACTCCTCCCTGGCAACTGTCAAAAATGAGACAATACAAATAGATGTGGTAGGGCTGCGCCAGCGGAAAAAGTAAAATAACTTAAAATAGTCCAAAAGAGTCTCACTAGAGCAACAATGCTTGATGGGATATAGATGAGTAGTTTTTCAGTAGGGGTGGGTGCGTCCTAGTGTCTCAGGGTATTCTTATATATGAAAAACAAAGAAACAGGGGAAACCAGTAGTGCAGTATGTCTAAAATCCAAAGGGTAAAATTGTAGTAAAAGATAGAAAACTCACATTTAAGAGCTATGGCCAGCTCTGGTGTGAAGGGCGTAAAACGGTATAATCCATGCTGCTAGGATGTGTAAAGGAAATGAGTCTATCAGGGCCGTCTGGTCATCAGACGCTCCATGCAAAATAAGAAGAGGCAACAATAGTGCTCTCAATTGGATAAAAGTAAGTAAAAGTAACTAGAGTAATACTTACAGGTGTAGAGCAGGAAATACTGCTCTATTAATAAGGTGTTGGTGGTGATCCCCATCTGGGATTTCTTTAAGTGCAGGAACAATAATAAAAAGCCAGGAAATAAAAAAATAGTAAAAGTGCATAAAAATACAATAAAAAGAGAATTGACACAGTAAAGTAACCAAAAACCTTTAACTGATACACAGAATAAAATCACCATTACGTGTTTCACTAAAAAGGATTTCTCAAAAAGGCTTTCTCAAATTGTCTGTTAATTAGCGCTGATTTACTTTTGTTTTCTGTAGAACTGTCAAAAAATGACCTACTAAGCCCTCAGTGAATACTTTTCTAACAACCTACTTCGTACCCCTAGTTTTACCCTTTGTGTCACCCTGGGGCGGTCTTAGGCCTTTGGGCGCCGTGCGAAAAATCTTCAAAGTGCCCCCCCACCCCTTCTCGTCCCCCCCTTCCCACACACACACACACATGCAGACAGCAACACGCACACAGACATAGAAACATAGAAAGTGACAGCAGATAAGAACCATTCGGCCCATCTAGTCTGCCCAGACAGTCACACACAGAGGCAGACAGCCACACACACAAACACACAGGTGGACAGCCACACACAGGCAGACAGCCACACACAAACACACACAGGCAGACATAGAAACATAGAATGTGACAGCAGATAAGAACCATTCGGCCCATCTAGTCTGCCCAGACAGTCACACATAGGCAGTCACACACACAGTCAATCATACACACACAAAAAAGGGCAGACAGTCACACACACGGGCAGACATTTACACACACACACACACACACACACACACACACAGGCAGATAGTCTCACACACTGGCAGTCATACACACAAACACAGTCAAACACACACACAGTCAGACAATCATACACACAGGCAGACAGCCACACACACACAGGCAATCACATAGTTACCTCTGTTCCTTGTGGAGGCAGACAGGCAGTGCAGCTCCTGGATTCTGGTTGTTGGGGAAAGCAGGGACTCCTTCCTACTTCCCCTGCAGCACTTACACAGCACTTTTAGCTCCGCCCCACCACACGGTAAGCCCCGCAACACGGTAAGCCCCGCCCCAATTTCCGGCCGGCCATGTGTGAGCTGTGTTGGCCGCAGGGTGCCCCCTGCTCCATGGCGCCCTGTGCGGCCGCACACCCCAAAGGCCGGCCCGGGTGTCACTATACCCCACTTCCTCTAGAATGTAAGCTCATTGAGCAGGGCCCTCCACCTCTCTGTTCCTGTACGTTCACTTGTCTGGTTACAGTTACATGTCTGTTAGTCCACCCATTGTACAGCGCTATGGAATCTGATATAAGTAATAAAATAATAAAGGATCTTAACATGTATAGAATGGAGGAAAGACAAGATGGGGGGATATGACAAACATTTAAATACATAAAGGGAATCAACACAGTAAAGGAGGAGACTATATTTAAAAGAAGAAAAACTACCACAACAAGAGGACAGTCTTAAATTAGAGGGGCAAATGTTTAAAAATATCAGGAAGTATTAATTTACTGAGAGGGTAGTGGATGCATGGAATAGCCTTCCAGCTGAAGTGGTAGAGGGTAACACAGTAAAGGAGTTCAAGCATGCGTGGGATAGGCATAAGGCTATACTAACTATAAGATAAGGTCAGAGACTAATGAAAGTATTTAGAAAACTGAGCAGACTAGATGGGCCAAATGGTTCTTATCTGCCATCAAATTCTATGTTTTTATGTAAAGGGGAAGGCAGAGCCTGCCATGAAAGGGACAAATAAACCCCAGTATACAGGCAAAGAGAGCATGCTAGAAAAAGGACAATTAAGGTCCACTAGTTTGCAGGCAGAGTCTACCAGAAAGAAAAGTAAAATAGGGGACCACAAACAAATCCCACACTAACACTACTCCCAAATAATAAAATAAAACATCAGTAAAAAAAACAGCAAACTAACTCAATAATACAATATAGAAAGACAGTGAAGAGAGCAGAAACTTGACTGTGGGAGAGAGCAGCAAAGAAGGAGGTGGTGCTTGGGTTCACTATGCCTCATATATACACATTACTTGTTTCTGATTGGTTCTTTGTTTTCTATGTTTCTTTGCTGCTACGGGTAAAATATGAAGCCTCCTGTCATGTTGTACAATTTAAATGTAAATTTCTTGAACATAAAACCAGTTTATTTTATTAGAAAACTTTTACACATCTTATTTTTCCCACAGACCCTTCCAGCGTAATTATGTGAACATTATGAATTTTCTTTTTGCTATTGAAACGATTAACAATAATCCAGACAGGCTACCAAATATTACACTTGGATTTCACATTTTTGATTCTTGTTTAGATACAAATAAGGCTGTAAAAAGTGTTTGGCAAATTTTATCTGGACCAAGGAAGACTGTCCCTAATTATTCCTGTGTGGAACGTGGGAAGCTGGGAGGAGTTATTGGCGATCACTTTTCATCCACCACTGTACCAATAGCACAGATACTGGGTGTGTATGGCTATACACAGGTGAGTTGAAAATCCTTTATAAACAGATATTAGAAAGCAAATTGTTTAAAATGCAAGAGAGGAATTAAAGAAAATGACAAATCAGTTTTATTTTTTATTTTAGGCTGAAATACAAATATCTCGAAGTGTAGTTTATGAAATCTATTTGAATAATAGAAACATTTAAATATATAAATGGAATCAACACAGTAAAGGAGGAGAGTATATTTAAAAGAAGAAAAACTACCACACCTAGAGGTCATAGTCTTAAATTAGAGGGGCAAAAGTTTAAAATAAAATCAGCAAGTATTACTTTACTGAGAGGGTAGTGGCTGCATGGAATAGCCTTCCAGCTGAAGTGGTAGTAGTTAACACAGTGAGGGAGTTTAATCATGTGTGGGATAGGCATAAGGCTATCCTAGATATGAACAGAATAATGAAAGTATTAAGACATTTGGGCAGACTAGATGGGCCGAATGGTTCTTATCTGCCATTCTATGTTTCATTCGGGGCTCATTACTGATAGAGCACTGTTCCCTGTTGTGATATTCCCTTATTGATGATCCAAGAAAGTGTTATTTCAAGTCACTATTTTAAGTCTGAATTTTGTCTATGGCTTTTATATTGAGCAATCTTCACTCTATTGTCCTTGAACTTTGGCCTATCTACTCTATTATTTTGTATTATTTTGCTCTATGTCTCCCTGACCTTGGCTTATTTACATCTAGTCTGATTTGCGCTAAGCCTGGCCACTATAAGGTCTGGTAATGCACCTCTGTTTACTATTCTATCTTACCTTAGTAAAGGGACGCTATAGTCAGCAGAACAACTACAGCTTTTTAAGTGTTCTTGCATGGCAAGACCACTTACTATTATCTCACATATATATTATTATTATTATAGCCAAATTTACCACCCTAACTCCTCCCACAGTTTTTACACTACATAGACAGTAATATACCAAAACGTGCGGATTGTTCCCGATCGGTGTGCTATTTAGTGATGTTGCAAACCCGAAATTTTCGGTTCGCGAATGGCGAACGCGAACTTCCGCAAATGTTCGCGAACCGGCGAACCTCCATAGACTTCAATGGGCAGGCGAATTTAAAAACACACAGGGACTCTTTCTGGCCACAATAGTGATGGAAAAGTTGTTTCAAGGGGACTAACACCTGGACTGTGGCATGCCGGAGGGGGATCCATGGCAAAACTCCCATGGAAAATTACACAGTTGATATAGAGTCTGCTCTTAATCCATAAAGGGCATAAATCACATAACATTCATAAATCACAATGGATATGGATTGATACCTGACATATGACATATTGACACAGAGCAGAATAGGGACTGTTCCCCCTACATAGGGTCACTTGGCAGGTATGGATTGACACCTGTCCTCAGAGACCATGATACACACTGACACAGAGCAGAATAGAGACTGTCCCCCCTACATTGGGTCACTTGGCAGATATGGATTGACACCTATCCTCAGAGATCATGATACACACTGACACAGAGCAGAATAGAGACTGTTCCCCCTACATAGGGTCACATGGCAGATATGGATTGACACTGTCCACAAGGACAAGCTGCAGGCTTCCTGGCAGGGCCCAGACAAGGTGGTAGAGCAGGTTTGTGATCGGTGTGGTCACAGGCACGGGAGGCAAGCGCATGCTCCATGTGAACATGCTCAAGCCATACCACGAGCGCACGGAAGAGGTAACCGCGATCTGTGCACATGCCACTGAAGATTATGATAATTTGCCACTCCCACCTGTCCTCAGAGATCACCTGTCCTCAGAGATCATGATACACACTGACACAGAGAAGAATAGAGACTGTTCCCCCTACATAGGGTCACTTGGCAGATATGGATTGACACCTGTCCTAAGGAACCCTGATACACACTGACACAGAGCAGAATAGGGACTGTTCCCCCTTCATAGGGTCACTTGGCAGATATGGATTGACACCTATCCTAATGATCCCTGATACACACTGACACAGAGCAGAATAGAGACTGTTCCCCCTACATAGGGTCACTTGGCAGATATGGATTGACACCTATCCTAATGATCCCTGATACACACTGACACAGAGCAGAATAGGGACTGTTCCCCCTACATAGGGTCACTTGGCAGATATGGATTGACACCTATCCTCAGAGATCATGATACACACTGACACAGAGCAGAATAGAGACTGTTCCCCCTACATAGGGTCACTTGGCAGATATGGATTGACACTGTCCACAAGGACAAGCTGCAGGCTTCCTGGCAGGGCCCATACAAGGTGGTAGAGCAGGTTTGTGATCCACCTTTGTGTGGTGGTCACAGGCACGGGAGGCAAGCGCATGCTCCATGTGAACATGCTCAAGCCATACCACGAGCGCACGGAAGAGGTAACCGCGATCTGTGCACATGCCACTGAAGATTATGATAATTTGCCACTCCCAGATCTCCTAGACCAAGAGGACCTGGGAGAAGTACAGTTAGGAGAACGGTTAGACCCCCAGGCGCGAACCCAGGTCCAAAGACTAATCCAGGACAAGGGAGCCACGTTTTCCAACCTACCTGGGTACAGTCCGTTAACCACTCACAAAGTTGAAACCCTAGACCAGACCCCCCTTCGCCAAACCGCCTATCGCATACCCGAAGCAGTTAAAGAAAATATGCGGAAAGAAATTGAGGAAATGATGCAGTTAGGGGTGATAGAACACTCTGACAGCCCCTGGGCCTCCCCGGTAGTACTAGTACTGAAACAGGATGGCACAACCCGTTTCTGTGTAGACTACCGGAGGCTAAACGATAAAACAACCTCAGACGCCTACCCTATGCCCCGGATAGACGAGCTCCTAGACAAAATGGCCAGAGGCCAGTACCTCACCACAATAGATCTGTGCAAGGGGTACTGGCAAATTCCATTAGCCGAGGACGCCATCCACAAGTCGGCATTTGTCACCTCGTTTGGCCTGTATCAGTTTAAGGTCATGCCATTCGGGATGAAGAATGCCCCGGCTAACTTTCAGAGGATGGCAGATCGGCTACTGGATGGGTTTCAGGAGTATGCCTGCGCCTACTTGGATGATATAGCCATTTTTAGCTGCTCCTGGCCCGAACACCTGACCCACATAGGAGCAGTACTCGGGCCGATCGCACGTCCCCGTTGCTGGTCCGGTGTGACTCTCTGCTTTCAAGCAAGTCAAACCCAAGACGGCGTGACACTGCCGTATCCGGGATGCGGAATAGTACCAGGGGAGCTGGGGGGGTGCCGTTGATGTGGAGCAAGACGCAGCAGCAGAAGAGGACTCAGCCGAGGAGGTTATGGAAGAGGATGGAGTAGGAGGAGTAGAGGAGTAGAGGAGGTGGCAGCACGCCTGCCTGCAAGTCGTGGCTGTGTCACCAACTCCTCTGCAGAGCCACGCATTCCATGCTTGGCAGCCGTCAGCAGGTTTACCCAATGCGCAGTGTAGGTGATATACCTGCCCTGACCATGCTTTGCAGACCAGGTATCAGTGGTCAGATGGACCCTTGCCCCAACACTGTGCCAGACATGCCATTACTTCCTTTTGCACAATCGAGTACAGGTTGGGGATTGCCTTTTGTGAAAAGAAATTTCGTCCGGATACCTTCCACTGCGGTGTCCCAATAGCTAAAAATTTTTGGAACGCCTCAGACTCCACCAGCTTGTATGGTAAAAGCTGGCAGGCTAGGGGGGCGTGTCCTAACTACTGAAGCGAGAAGTCGCATGGCCGCCGAGCTCCGCACCAATACAACCCTAAACATCGATTTTCAACCCCCAACCTCCGACCAAACCTGCCCAGAGAACACCCCAACACCTACCAGCACATCATGGGGCGGAAAACCAAAAAACTGAAACCTGAAACACAACGGTCGGGAATGCACATTGGCGAGCTATGGAAGCAGGCCGCAGAAGCCTTGAATTCCAAGATGGCGTCCCTCCATGGTGGATGTTCTGATTTTTATGATGGGACGTCGGATGACAAGGAAGGGGATACCACCCTGACCCAGCAGCAACCACCACCGGCTCGAATGCAGCCAAAACCACCTGCTACACCCTCCACACCTGTCAGCATGGAGGCCATAAGAGAGCTGATGTCGGATCACCACAGTGAAATAGCGGCAGATGTGGCATCAATCCGAGAGACCTTGCAGGGCTTGAGCGGCCGGCTGGGAGCTGTGGAGGGAACCACAGACACCCAAAAAGGCCAAATATCAGAGCTGCAACACGAGGTCCGAGAACTTAGGAGGCAACATCAACTGAATGAGCTGAGATTTGCAACATTGGAGGATAAGCACCGCTTAAAACACCTGAAGATCAGGGGTATAGAGGACAGTATTCCGGACGCCGAGCTACCTCACCTCATCAGGAGGCTCCTAACAGTGTTGCTCAACCCGAAACCAGCCAAAGCAGTAGCTCTCGATGGCATATTCCGCCTTCCTAAGCCCACAAAAGCCCCAAGCACGACCACACGAGACGTCATCGCACGGTTCCAGACCCTAACAGACAAATTGGCAGTCCTGGCGGCCGTCAGGGAACACCCGACATACCTCTTGGAACAGATGAGCCTCACATTCTACTCAGACATCTCGGGGGCGACTATGGCATGGAGGAGAAACCTGCAACAGTTCACCTCCCTCCTGCGCATGCAGAAAATCAAGTACCGCTGGGGCCCAGCGCATACTCTGCAGGTTACCAAGGATGACGCCAGGCATATCGTACGCAACATGCAGGAGGCAGAGGGAATCCTGGGGCAACTGG
>OW240912.1:413552130-413573062 GCA_933207985.1 Pelobates cultripes | reverse complement strand
AAAACAATCTATGAATTGAAACCATGATGGAAAGAAACCTGGGGCTTATTGATTAACAGATACTAACGGCACTGTACTTACAAACAACATTTTCTTACTTGTAAAATATCTAATGAAGAGTAGATACACACCATCAGAGCTCTGAATTATAAAGGAAATAAATCATGGATAAAACTCATAGAAATATTATTATTAAGCTCTACAAGATGATCAAATTCCTATAAAAAGTGAAGGTACGAATCATCTCCTTAAATAAAAATGTAATTTGTCTATGCACACCCCTAGAAACTAATTAGGTTTAACATTCAGTGTTCCTTAAAGGACCACTATAGGCACCCAGACCACTTCAGCTTAATGAGGTGGTCTGGGTGCCTGGTCCAGCAAGGGTTAACCCTTTTTTCTATAAACATAGCAGTTTCAGAGAAACTACTGTTTATAATAGGGTTAATACAGCCTGTAAAAATCACAGTGAGAAGATGCCAGCATCCATAGGAAAGCATTGTGAATGCTTTCCTATGGACTGGCTGAATGCCGCACATCCACATTCAGGCGAAAAGGAGGAGAGGAGGCAGAGAGGAGGCAGAGAGGAGGAGGAGAGTTCCCCGCCCGGTGCTGGAGAAAGAGGTAAGTTTAACCCCTTCCTCCCCCTAGAACCCTCAGGGCACTATTGTGCCAGGAAAACTATAGTGGTCCTTTAACATAATTGGGCAAATAAGCCATTCCTAGCAGCTGACATATGGCCCATGGAGGTCAATAAGACACCCATATTACTATATTGGGGGTTAAAATTCCAGCAGGTGGGAGCATATCTCCTAAATTTTTAAAACAAGCGACTGGACAGACATCGAAAGGTCCCACCAATGCCTCTATGAAAGGTACTCATTATTCCGCATTCGTGATATGCAGTCTTGCACCCTTCACTTGAGTCAAATGTCTTGCTAAAAAAATGGAAATTCAAAGGCTGGTTTCCAAAATGTTAGATTATGTTACAATGCAAAACTTGAATTGACCCCTGCTATATGTTATATGGTATATGTTATACTTACCTGATAATTATAGTTGTAGCTATTCAAATTGTTTGCATGCACTTCTTTATTCTCAGATGCCATCTCATGAAGGGCCTCTGCCATAACACTTACTGCCAGATAGACTCGAGGAGAAACTCCTAAAAATATATCTTTCTTAATATCCTTTATCTTTTCCATCCCAGTGCAGCGCTTTAGTGAGATATTATAGACAGTTTCATATAAATTATTCTTTGATGTGTTGTCCGATATACAATGAAGACTTGCTATCCAAAAATCATGGAGAATCATGTCTTTTGGGTATTTTGAAGGATGTATATTATCGAAGAAAGTTTCAGTGCCTGGGAATGTTACTGGATAAAGCTCTAAAATCAAACAACCATTAAAGGTTTCTGTATTATGATACATCAGAATAGGATTGGAGGCCCAAGAGGGCGGAAGAATTAGTGTCTTTTTTTTAAACACAAAACTGTATTTTGCAACAATACGAACGACTGAAAAAGAAAAATGTCCAGAGACGACAATAACATGAGCAGACGAATCCTGAATAATTTGCAGATTCTTTTTCAGAAAAAAAGTGTTTCTAAAGTCTTTTGCTGTGTAATAATAGGCAACACAAATGCCATGTTTGGTCAAGTATTTTTTTAGAATGAGACCCTCTTGCTCTCCTGAGATATCCTCTGATGCTAATATACCAACCCAACTCCAGTAATTGCTTTTCAGAAGTTTGGATATTATCAAGTAATGGACATTGTCATTCTGAATAGTCCGGAAAAAGTGTGGAAACTTTTGCCGATCACTTAACAAGGAGTCTGTAGCTCCATAACTGATCTTGAAAATAATGAAAAAAATATGAAAAATATGCCAAGTAACAAAGTAAAGTAAGAAATCTGATAAGGATATAATTTCACTATAACTGTATTATGATATATATATAGATATAAAAAAAAAGTTGGAATGAAATTATATATATAAAAATAAAAACAATTTAAATTATACTTTATTATACTAAATGAGTTCCAGGAATTATATATATAAGTAAAAAAGGAAAAATTAAAATTCATTGATCCATTCATATATAAGATATACATCGATGGGATATACGAAATCCAATAGGGAAACTTTTTTCATGGAGGTACTTCAAAGTATTGGGTAATGTTACACATTTAGAGTTAAGCGAACCCGAACTGTAAAGTTGGGGTTCGTAGCGAACATTACGTGTTTTGGACGCCGGACCCGAACACTGACTTATCACTATATGTTCGGGTTGGAGTTCGGTGATTAAATGGGGCGTTTTCAAAGGCTGCAGAGCAGTCATTCAACAAGCGTTTGACTCGTGTGCCCTTAGAAGCCATCACAGCCATGTCTACTAATGGCATGGCTGTGATTGGCCAGTGCAGCATGTGACCCAGCCTCTATATATAAGCTGGAGTCGCGTAGCGCTGCACGCACATGAGGTCTTATTAGTGTAGGGAGAGGATGCTGCAGCTGTGAGGGACAGCTTAGGAAAGAATTCTGCAAACTAGTACATTAGTGGGGTGCACTTCATATCTGAGAGTTTTAAAAAGTAAATTTATTTTGATGCTAAATAGTACATTAGTGGGATAGTACATTAGTGGGGTGCACTTTATACCTGAAAGTTAAATAGAATTGTCAAATACTGCTGTCACATTGCAGGTTTAAAACTTACATTTTTTTGGGTGCTAAACTGCTCAACAGTATTTTAGTGGGGGTGCACTTCATATCTGAGAGTCAAATAGAAGCGTCTAATAGTGTGCTTACAGCACAGTGGTACACATTCTAATTGTTTTGCTGCTAATCTGCTAAATAGTAAATTTTGGGACCTGCTCTTCATATCTGAGAGTCAAATCGAAGCATCTAATAGTGCGCTTACAGAGCAATTGTAAACATTCTTATTTTCTGGGTGCTAATCTGCTAAATACTACATTTTGAGGCCTGCACTTCATATCTGAGAGTCAAATCGAAGTGTCTAATAGTGCGCTTACAGAGCAATTGTAAACATTCTAATTGTTTTGCTGCTAAACAATACATTTTGGGGCATGCACTTCATATCTGAGAGTCAAATAGTAGCATCTAATAGTGCGCTTACAGCGCACTTGTAAAAATTCTTATTTTCTGTGTGCTAATCTGCTAAATAGTACATTTGGGGGCCTGCTCTTCATATCTGAGAGTCAAATAGAAGCATCAAATAGTGCGCTTACTGCGCAGTTGGAAAAATTCTTATTTTCTGGGTGCTAATCTTCTAAATAGTAAATTTTGGGCCTGCTCTTCATATGTGAGAGTCAAATGGAAGTGTCAAATACTGCGGTTACAGAGCAATTGTAAACATTCTAATTGTTTTGCTGCTAAACAGTACATTTTGGGGCGTGCACTTCATATCTGATAGTCAAATGGAAGCGTCTAATAGTGTGCTTACTGCGCAGTTGTAAAAATTCTAATTATTTTGGTGCTAAACTGCTAAATAGTATATTTTGAGCGTGCTCTTCATATCTGAGAGTCAAATAAAAGTGTCAAATAGTGCACTTACAGTGCAGTTGTAAAAATTCGAATTTTCTGGTTTCTAATCTGCTAATTAGTACATTTTGAGGCCTGCACTTCATATCTGAGAGTCAAATAGAAGCGTCTAATAGTGCTCCATAGGCGTGCGCACGGGGTATGCTGGGTGTGCCTGGGCACACACTAATCACACCTCCGTGCTACACTGCCTTAGGGCAGACTAATATGTCGGGTCCTTGGTCTATGACCCCTCCTGTCAGTCTGCTGTGCACGAGATCCAGCCTCGGTCTGCAGCTCCACTGGGAGTGAGCTGCAGACTGAGGTGTCTCACGATCTGCAACCTGTCAG
This sequence comes from Pelobates cultripes, assembly GCA_933207985.1. Classification (NCBI taxonomy): domain Eukaryota; kingdom Metazoa; phylum Chordata; class Amphibia; order Anura; family Pelobatidae; genus Pelobates; species Pelobates cultripes. Next base: position 413,569,172 of record OW240912.1, on the reverse strand, counting down.
AGAGTTGCCGCGTCAACGCTCTGACTGGACATCGTGAGACTCGCCATGAGGTCTGCAGCTCACTCCCGGCGGAGCTGAAGACTGAAGAGAGAGGACACCCACTGGACCACCAGGGAAGGTATTTAAACCTCCTCATTACTCCCTGTCACCCACTGCCCCCACCCCCTGTTACTCACTGCCCCCCCACCCCCTTCTACCCCCTGTCACACACTGTCCCCCACCCAATCCCCTGTCACTGCCCCCTGCCCCTCTACCCTCTACCCCTTAACCCCTGTCACTACCCTCTACCCCAACCCCCTGCCCCTCTGCTCCTATCCTGTCACTACTACCCTGGCTACCTCCTGTCACTGCCCCTCCACCCCAACTGTCCATCTACCCCCTACCCCTGTCCTTCCCCTCCCTCCCCTACCCCTGTCACTGCCCTCCACCCCCTACCCCCTGTCACTGCCCCTCCACCCACCTAATCCCTGTCGCCCACACAGTGCACCCCTCACAATCATACACACTGTACCCCACACACTGCTTGCCTCACAATTACACACACTGTACCCCATACAATTACACACACTGTACCCTTCACAATTACACACACTGTACCCCTTACAATTACACACACTGTACCCCCCACACACTCCACCCCTCACAATTACACACACTATACCCCTTACAATTACACACACTGTACCCTTCACAATCACACACTGTACCTTTCACAATTACACACACTGTACCCCTCGCAATCACACACACTGCACTCCTTACACGCTGCACCGCTCACAATCACACACACTGCACCTATGTATATTTGTGTGTATATATATATATATGTGTGTGTGCATGTATGTATATATATGCATGTGTGTGTATGTGTATATAAAAATACATGCACACCCTAATGCAACAGCCTGCGCATGCCTATGTGTTGCGCTTACTGCGCAGTTGTAAAAATTCTAATTGTTTTGGTTATAAACTGCTAAATAGTATATTTAGAAGCGTCAAATAGTGCGCTTCCTGCGCAGTTGTAAAAATTCTTATTTTCTGGGTGCTAATCTGCTGTCACGTATTCATCCACTTATAAAAATGTGGTTAATGGCATTTACTGTCCACACAGGAAAAGTTGTGCCGAGCAGCAACCAAATCCACAGAAGGGTTAATGCTGAGCAGCAATTATGCAAATGGTAACTTGGTAACTGCCTTTGGGGTCAAAGGCCAGTTACAGCCTATCAGATCTAGTGGAGGGGTATTTAGGCCCAGTTCTCATCCTGCTCAGTGCCCTCTTGTGGTTTCCCTTGTGGTTGTCTGAGAGCGCGTTATTAATTATGGTAATTCAGTTTTTTTTTTACTTTGGCATTGTTTTTGTCTTCCCTGTTTTCTGGCATCCCTGACTCCAGACTTTTCCTTATCGTTGTGTCTCTTTCTGTTTCCCTTGTATGTACGTAGTGGGGAATTGCGATGCAGCCTATAACAAAACTAACCCCATTCAACCCCCCAATAATGACAGACCACTTAGTATGGATGAACAGGCCACAGCATTTATTATCACAAACTAAATTACTGCATAACACATCCATAACTTTATTTATTAAATCTCTTCTTTTCTGTAACCAAAACGTTAGACATAAATAAGCATAAATTAACATATATACATATATAACTCCACACATAGTGTTATACAGTGACCCAACCGTCCTTGCCAATAAACATACCGTGGTTCCTAATCACCACTTCCTCTCACCTCCCCCCTCGTCATAAAATCATATCTTTCCAATGCCCGCCATCAGCCGACCTTATCCACGCTCGATGGGCACGACACCTCAGGCAACCTAATGTTAACCTTTTGAAGCAGGGGAGGTTGAGACCCTAAAAACTTGTTCATCTCATTCCATATACTTAAACGTAACCCCTCAAACTCAATTGGCAAGGACATACCCCCGGCTAGCTGTGACTAAATATACCAATAGGGTGGGCGGGAGGGAAGCTGTTTGCTGGCCCGAATCCCAAGTGGCACTGAGGTAAGACCTCCCCCACACTAATTTACACAGAACATAATCCCACCCACACACTCTTTCCCATCCAATCCCATGCATCTATCCCCACACTCCTACATGTGCCCTTGTCCACTTAGCTGCGCTATCTCCCCAGGGCCTTGTATGTACGTAGTGGGGAATTGCGATGCAGCCTAGAACAAAACTAACCCCATTCAAACCCCCAATAATGACAGACCACTTAGTATGGATGAACAGGCCACAGCATTTATTATCACAAACTAAATTACTGCATAACACATCCATAACTTTATTTATTAAATCTCTTCTTTTTCTGTAACCAAAACGTTAGACATAAATAAGCATACATTAACATATATACATATATAACTCCACACATAGTGTTATACAGTGACCCAACCGTCCTTGCCAATAAACATACAGTGGTTCCTAATCACCACATCTTCTCACCTCCCCCCTCGTCATAAAATCATATCTTTCCAATGCCCGCCATCAGCCGACCTTATCCATGCTCGATGGGCACGACACCTCAGGCAACCGAATGTTAACCTTTTGAAGCAGGGGAGGTTGAGACCTTAAAAACGTGTTCATCTCATTCCAAATACTTAAACGTAACCCCTCAAACTCAATTGGCAAGGACATACCCCCGCCACAACCACGCTGTTTTACACCTAAAATCAGCGGGGGACCCCACCACAATCAGCCATGGCCTGTTCCACCACTGCTAGCAGTGCCAGATTAACATAGAATAAATACTGCACCAGGAAATTAAATGACCATTTGTGATCAATCTAAAAAACACCAATAACACAACATAGCGCAAAATATATATATATATAATGTTAGACTGCTTATGTAGAGTAAAACTCACAGGATTGAAAGCTGTCCCAGGCTCTATATAATGTGCAGGAGGGTGCCTAAAAAGGCTAAACGATATCCTTGAGGAGAGCAGCACAGGATACAAAGTGCAGACTCCAAAATGTATTGCACAAATAAACAATTAAAACAGGGACAATATGCAGTGTATAAATAGTAAAATATACTAGGCACAAAGCCTAAATAAAACACTGCAGAGGAAACAAGAAAAAATACCAGATACAATCCTTTGATCTAGCAGCAATTGCGTGTCATCTCCAGCCGGAGTCGTCCTCAGTGCACCATCAACATAGGCCTCATCCGACCTCCAGCAAGCGCACCCACCCCCTCGAGATAACTAGGCCACATCCGGCCACACCCCAAGGTGAACTGGAATCCCCCAAGCCAAAACAAGAAACCCACCTCATCCGATTCCCGACGGCAGCGCACCAGGGCACTCACATTGCTGAGCGCACTGCCAACAGGAACAGGTGATAGCCTCAGCCCGGCCCCTGAGAACCTCTGGTAAGAAACAGAATGTGTAACATGTCTAGATTCAAGAGCACCCTCAGATTGAAGAGCACCCCATACAACACTGAACCCATATCAATCCACCCAGAGATGACAAAAACCCCCTGGTACGTCCAAGAGGCGGGACAGCCGACCCCGTACGAGGAGGACCACACCCCCACCATGTAACTGGTGCCAGACCACTGATCCTCCCTTTCCGGGGGGGGGGGGGCCGTAACCGCGGTGAGAAATCCATTTGGAGACCAGCAGGGTGAACCTGAAGGAACCACCACCCTGACTTCCAAAATTCGAGCCCCTGAACCATTGGTGCAGGCACGCCAAGCCTGGCGGCGACCGTAGCCATCCCAAACCAGAATAAATGCCCCTCGAACTCCCCACCAACTTTCAGGCAAATGACGGAAACCTGCACCGCCTCCGATCAGAACGGAATTTGTCAGGCCATCCTGGGAACCCGTTACATCGTGTTAGGAGGCCAACCATTACCCCGTGCATTCCATCTACTTTAGGAGAAAGCGGAAAAGCCAGGGCACGTCGACCCCTAAACATCCAAGAATTGCACAGATTCCATTGACGCATCAGCCACACCGCAACTGACTTACCCGTCCCAACGACAACAGCAGTCGAGCGGGAAACCTGAAATAAGTCCGTCCACCAAAACACCCCACCACTTGCCGACAACTGTAACATGAACAGGAAGCCGAGCCCTGCCAATTGCAGAAATCACCCCTAGCGCCCTCAACAGACGGAACCTACAAGGAAACGTCCCCATCCGTCCCGATCACTCCCGCCATACTGGAGTGGGCCCCACGCCGCCTCATAGTGTGATGGGCAATTGTGGGTATAATACACATTGCTACATTGTATTTCTTTAAACTGCAACTGTTTCTTTAACTAATAACCTTTTACCTATTTACAGTACACAACATGTTTACTCCAACTTGTCTTAATTTAATGCAATAACAATTCAAGGCTTTGCCTATGTCATCCTAACGTCTAGTCCAAATAAAGATTAAAGATGTCTAGGTTATGACATTAGACTTATTTTGTTATATGACCTTCTCTTAACCCTAAGGTGTATGTCAACCTAACTTCTAGTCCAAATACAGATTAAAGATGTCTAGGTTATGACATTAGACTGATAAGGGTGTTTTTCCTTTATTTTTATATATGAACTGCTTTTAACCCATACATTACCAGTAGTAATTAGAAATGCTATACTATATATACATGCTAGATCAATGCTAGATAGAGACATACTGACCGACTCTGGAGGTGACATACTGAGAGATTACCTGTATAATCAGGAGGGTATGTTATACTAATTATATTGCAAGCATTTATTCATTTAATTTTGTATACTCTGCTTTATGATATATTAATGGATCTTTATTCATTTATCCAATAAACTATATTAATAAGACAAAAGTTATTGCTTCCAACTCCTATTTTTATTGTATTCTCAATTATTTATGTATTTTAAATAGAGAAACTCTATACCGACTATACAATATTTAGCTAAGATATCTGTATGGTTAGCCCTGCTAAATTCTAAGTTATAAGACGTTATAGCGGTAAATTGGAGTACGAATAGGGCGGTTACAATAGGGCGACCCATGGACCAGCTTCATCAGACCGTTGGACCAGGCGACCACCTCCACTGCCCTAACATCGACCCCGTGACACCTCTGACCGAAGTATGCCCAATAATGACCAAGACAGAGCGTCGGCCACCACATCGGGAATACCCGGACACAAAAAACCTAAGACCAGCTGCCCTAGATTCAAACAGCGCCAAGCCAAGACTTGGGGGGGACAGGGGGGGCAGATTGCACAAACCACCGTTAAGGGAGGCCCAGAAGGAACCCCATACAGTCCCAAGGGCAATCCCAACAAGCAAAGCCCAGCAAACCCAGGAGAGTCCAAAGGTAGTGCAGCCTAAACCCGCGACGCCCCTCAAAACCACCGACGCATACTGCCCGATGTCTCAAACCGCAGTCAGGGGCAACCGACAACCCGTTGCAGGAATCAATCCCACTATCCAGGAGACTACCGCCCGTATCCCAACCTACGGATATGGCCTGGGCCACGGAACTCCGAAACTCATAAAACTACCCCAGGAAAAACACTGTAGCAGCAGAGTGCGGACATGCTGCACCGACGGCCCCACACATAAATGACATCGGGAGCAACCTACATGAAGGCACAGAACCACCCAATCCTGACCGTCGGGAACACAACCTGGAAACAATAAACCCGTAAAACTGCGTACCGCTGCGCCGAGCCATCATCCCAAACCTAGCCCCTGGAAGGAAACGACAACTGAGCAAATAAGTAATCTGGAGATACTGACCCTGCTCCTCCTCCTTGGGCACCACAGCGAACTCCAGGGGTACCCTAAACGACTGGGAAGTAAACTTATAAGCGTTCTTGGTAAACTGGGCCCACATCGCCCGATGGAGCTCCCACATGAACTGAGGGTCCCCATCCCGACCGATTGCAGAGAGCCCCAAAGAAAACCAGCGGCAAAACCCATCCGGCCCCAGGCCAAGAAGGGTCGCACTGCCAACCGTTGATGAAAGTGCAAAACGTACCTCCACCAACCCAGCTTATCACAGGGACGATACGCGTCCCGAGAGTGTCCTGACCGCTGAACCACGCAGCGCCGACTCGGGGAGCCCTGTCCGATATGCGCCCCGGGGGGCATCTGACCACAGCAAGCTCCCCACAACCATCCCTGAGCCCCTAATGTCCCCCTTAGTCAAGGGACCCCTGTGGCAGGAGGGAACAGCCTTCGATACAAAACCCCATTCTCCATCCGCTCCCTAGCGTTACGCGCAAGCCAAGCGGGCCACATGAGCTCAGCAGCCCAGAGTCACGTGAACCTGGGAGGCATCGCCGGCGCTATCAGCTGCGCCAGACGCTGCGGGAAAGCGTACCTAAATGTATAATACATACTGAAAAAAGGAAAGGGGGTACCCAAATTTTGTTTTATCGTGGATTCCCCATATATATATTTTTAGGAAGAAAGGAAGAAAGAACGTACGCACGCGAAGCGCTAAAAGAAGGAAAATGTACTCACCGGACGCAGCCTGGCGATCCAAGCCCAGCACTGCGCTCACAGAAGGCTGAGGCAAAGAAACAGCAGTTCCAGCATCCACAGAGGACATCAGCTGTGATCCAGGTGCCACCTGCTGGACGGATCCAGGAACTGCAGCAGAATGCTGAGAAGGAAGCAGCCGAGAAGATGAGCCCACGCCCCAGAGGAGATGGCCGAGGTAAGTGAATCTGGGGGGAGGGGGAGGTGGGGGGAGGGTCAGGCAAGGTGAGGGGGGAGGGTCAGGCAAGGTGAGGGGGAGAGGTCAGGCAAGCCAGAGGGGCAAGGTAGAGAGGAGGGGGGGGGAGAACAGAGGGGATGCAGATAGGGAGGGATGGTGTTTGTTTTTTTTTTTATATATATGGAGAGGGATAGAGCAGGAGAGGGGGAGAGGGGGTGCAGGCCCACCAGAGAGTGGGATGGGGGGGGGACCAGGGGGCCCAATCAAGGGAAAGCTGGGCCCCCTGGAAGAAATAAAGCCAGCCAAATAGGGAGGGAGGGAGGGGAGACAGAGCCCTGGGAGCCTTCCTCACTGGCAGAGGAGGCTCCCGACGGGCAAGGGGGACCCCCCCAGCGGCCCGCGAGGGCCCACTCACCTCCCCGCCGGCCGCGGGGGAGCTGCACAGTTGCCGGGCGGCCACCCGCCGCCCGGATCGCGGGATCCGCCGCCCACCGCCCCCGGCCCGCAATCCAGCACTGGCGGCCGGGGCGGAATGTGTGGAGTCGGGGGGAGAGGAGTAAGCCACGCGGCAGCCGCACCAGGAGGCCGTGCTGCAGTTGCAGGCCGCATCCCTGGCCTGGAGGTAGTGGGCGGCCCAGTAAGTAGCAGACTGGGCGGCCATGGGGGTAGCAGGTCGCGCGGCAGTGGCAGGCCTCGTGTCTGAAGGCCGTGCCGCGCGCGGCCTCAGTAGGCCTCAGATCCCAGCCCCCAGTAGTAGGCCGTGTGCCTGCAGCCCCAGACACGCGGCCCCCGCGGTGCCCCGGGCCCAGGCTCCTGCTCCTCACCGGGCCCGGGGAGTATGATCCAGGGACAGCCTGGCAGGCGGGAATGCCTGCCAGTGCTGGTGCGGCCCCCAGGCCCCGCAGGGGGTGCCCCAGGGGAGGGGAGGCCACGGGGGGTGCCCACACCGGCAGCCATACCTCCAGTAATGCTTGTAAATTGCCTCCACAGGTGCCGGCCACCATCCACGCTGCAGCAGCCCTGAGGGACGCCAGGATCGCCTCAACCTCCATCACCTCAGGCTGTGTCAATCTGCAGGCCCAGGCAAACAGGAGCAGGAGGACAGGAAGCTGTTTGCCGGCCCGAATCCCAAGTGGCACTGAGGTAAGACCTCCCCCACACTAACTTACACAGAACATAATCCCACCCACACACTCTTTCCCATCCAATCCCATGCCTCTATCCCCACACTCCTACATGTGCCCTTGTCCACTTAGCTGCGCTATCTCCCCAGGGCCTTGACCTTGGCTATTCCTGACTATTCTTTGGTACGTTAGTCCGGCCATTCTAAGGTCTGGTATACGTTACCTATCAGTCCTCTGTGTTACACAATTCTACGTGCTGGATCATTCTGTAATCCTGACATTTGCTAAATAGTACATTTTGGGGCGTGCACTTCATATCTGAGAGTCAAATGGAAGCGTCTAATAGTGCGCTTACAGCGCACTTGTAAAAATTCTTATTTTCTGGGTGCTAATCTGCTAAATAGTACATTTTGGGTGTGCTCTTCATATTTGAGAGTCAAATGGAAGTGTCAAATACGGTGGTTACAAAGCAATTGTAAACATTCTTATTGTTTTGCTGCTAAACTGCTATATAGTACATTTTGGGGCGTGCTCTTCATATCTGAGAGTCAAATCGAAGCGTTTAATAGTGCGCTTACAGCGCACTTTCAAACATTATATGACTGTTGGCGGTTACATTGTCACCTGACATAAAACAACTGTTAGTTTGATGGGTGAACGCAAAGAATGAGGAGAGCGTCAAAAGGGACGTAGCCCTGGTCGTGGTGCTTCTGGTGTTGGTGGAATCCCTGTTGCAAGGAGAGGACTCATTTTTACATTCATTTTATGTTAAATTAAATGTTTCTCCCCCCTCCCTGCTTCTTACCGGTTTCCAAGGAAGGGGGAGATTCCATCCCTGGTGGTCCGGTGGCATGGGGGGCCCCCGGCTCCCTGTTACCGCAGAGGGGGCCCAGCACACAGCTTCTACTCTCTTCCAATAACTGAAATTTGTTACTGCCAGAGCAGTCCGGGCCCCCCAGGACCGCCGGTCCCGTGAGAGCCATCATGGTTGTCACCCCCTGATGGCGGCCCTGCGTAACACCTTCACCACCAACTTCAGCACAGCCAGGGGGAAATGACAGCAGGCTGTTTTAAAACTCCTATGTTTGTGGGGAAAAACCCCACACTGCGCAGGAGGATGTGGGCATGGAACAACAGACCGATGAGTGGTTGTTGCCACTGAGCCTCAAGTCCAGCCTGGTGGTGTGCGATAATGGGTGAAATCTCATAGCAGCTCTGGGCCTAACCAGTTTGACGCACATCCCTTGCCTGGTGCATGTGCTGAATTTGGTGGTGCAGAAATTCCTGAAAAACTACCCAGATATACCAGAGCTGCTGCAGAAAGTGCGGGCCATCTGTGCGCACTTTTGGCGTTCTCACCCTGCTACTACTCGCTTGTCTGTGCTGCAGAGTAACTTCAGCGTTCCCGCTCACTGCCTCATATGCGACGTGCCCACAAGGTGGAACTCCACCTTGCAGATGCTGGAGAGACTGTGCGAGCAGCATCAGGTGATAGTGGAGTTTCAGATGCAGCACGCACGGGTCAGTCACTCTGTGGAACAGCACCACTTCACCACCAATGAGTGGGCCTCCATGCGAGACCTGTGTGCAATTTTGCACTGTTTCGAGTACTCCACCAACATGGCCAGTGCCGATGACGCCGTTCTCAGCCTTACTATCCCGCTTCTATGTCTCCTTGAAAAAACGCTTTGGGCGATGATGGAAGAGGATGTGGCACAGGAGGAAGAGGGGTCATTTCCATGGTTATCAGGCCAGTCATTCACAAGTTGCTTGGAGGGTGGGTTCCTGCACCAGCATAAGCCAGGTACACAATTGTCCAGCCAGGGCACAGTGCTGGATGATGAGGAGGAGGAGGAGGAACAACAGTGTTCACAGCAGGGTGGCACCCAACACAGCTCATGGGCATCACTGGAGCGTGGCTGGGGGATACAGAGGACACAGGCAATACACCTCCCACAGAGGACAACTTGTCCTTGCCTCTGGGAAGCCTGGCACACATGAGCGACTACATGCTGCAGTGCTTGCAACGACTGCAAATTGCCCACATTCTCACTTGTGCTGATTACTGGGTGGCCACCCTGCTGGATCCCCGTCACAAGGACAATGTGCCATCCTTAATTCCCTCACTGGAGCGTGATCGGAAGATGCGCGACTACAAGCGCACGCTGGTAGACACGCTGCTGATGGCATTCCCAACTGACACTGGGGGCTCAGTGGAAGCACAAGGCAAAGGCAGAGGAGGAGAAAGAGGTGGCCAATGAAGCTGGGGCACCGCCAGCACCTCAGATGGCAGGGTTAGCATGGCCAAAATGTGGAAAAGCTTTGTCAGCACGCCGCACCACCAGCTGATATGGAATGTCTAAGCAGGAGGCAGCATTTTAGCAACATGGTGGAACAGTACATGTGTACACGCCTACACGTACTGACTGATGGGTCTGCCCCATTCAACTTCTGGGTCTCCAAATTGGGCACATGGCCCGAGCTTGCCCTGCATTGGAGGTGCTGGCCTGCCCTGCAGCCAGTGTATTGTCTGAACATGCGTTTAGCATGGCAGGGGGCGTTATCACAGACAAGCACAGCCGTCTGTCCACAGCCAACGTGGACAAGCTCACGTTTATTAAAATAAATCAGGCATGGATCCCACCAGACTTGTCTGTACCTTGTGCAGAATAGACATTTAAACCGGCCTCACCCAGTCATTGTTATACTCAAGTGCACTTATTCTTTGTTTTCTTTTTTTATATGTCTCAATATTTTGGGGGCTACCCCAATAAAAAAATAAATAAAACAGTGTTGGCTACCTCCTCCTTCGTTTCCACCTACACCGCCACGGTTACCGCATCCTCAACCTATGGGTCACTTAGCATAAACTATGTACACAATAGCAGAGGCTTGTGAAGGCCTTTTCTCCATGCATCAGGAGTTGAGCTCAGTTTGAACAATGAAAGAGAATACCCTGCACTCCAACCCTCTCTAAAATTGATAATTCTGGTCCTCCTGACAGCCATGCTTTAGATTTTGATTTATGTTCTTCCAAAGCTAAAATCAAAGATTCCATCCAGTGCTATTTTTATGGCTTAGCTTTTAAGTGATTTCCCTATCCACATTTGTTTGCAGGGCACTTGTCCAGCTCTCTAGCCCTTTCCAGGAGTTTTTTTTAGAGGCATTTTTGTGCCCAAAAGTTTGGATCCCCATTGACTTCAATGGGGTTTGGGGTCAAGGTCGAGCCCGAACCCGGACTTTTTTTCAAAGTTTGGCTGAACCCGCCGGACCAGAACATCCAGGTGTCCGCTCAACTCTATACACCTCATAGAAACACAGAGAGTAGCATTTTTCAATTGTGTGATTCAAAAGGTCTCTCTCTGCAATAGAAGTTTATCACTGTCCCCACCCCAAGCTGGGATTGGAACATGGTCTATCACCACACATTTCAAGGAGGATAGTTAGATTCAAACACAAATACACACACACACACACACACACATATATATTGTCACTATAAAGCCCTTAAACATGCATGCACACACATGGAATATGCTTCCAGGTAAAATTACTCTGAAAATGGGTCTGCATTACATGACGACCTGACACTTTTTGGACTGTATATTTCTACCTGAATGTGTTTCTATATTAGTTGGACAATCATTGTTTGCAACTTTAGTTTGTTTACTGCTGTTTCATTTTTATTTCAAGTTTAAAGAGACACTATAGCAACCCAGACCATGTCATTTCAATTAAGTGGTCCACGTGTCATGCCCTAATCTGTGTAATCTGTGATTTAGATGCCTCTAGTGACTGTCACTCTGAAAGCCACTAGAGGTGCTTCCATTGAAATAGCCAAGAGGAAGAGACCATATGTTTGGTGCAGTGTGGCGTTTTGCTGCGCATGCACACTAGCCTCGCAATGCTGTCCTATGGGAAAGCATTTGATTGGATGAAGTAATCAGCCTTGATCTCAGCCATAAAGTTGGAACAGCAGCGCAGAGACCGAGGCTGTGAGGGAGAAAAGGTAAATACAATTTTTTATTTTTTTTTCACTTGGACTTGAGAGCGCAAGAACCTAAATGTCCAACAGAGCAGTACCTCAGGAAACACATCTTGCAGCCAACTAAGGAGTGGACAGTGGAGGTACCCCTATGCTGTAATGTAAACACTGATTTGTCTGTGAAAAAAAACAGTGTTTACTGCAAAATACCACTAGGGAATGATTATACTCACCAGAACAAATACAACTAGAAAAGCTAAAATTTCTGGAGAAATTGTGTGACGTGTTCTTGCCTTCACCAGTAGTCTATAACTGGAGTGGGCGCAGTAACTGGGTGGAGTGGCTGGAGTAAGTGTGGAAAGGTTGGACTGGGCAGAGTAACTTTATGAATCATTGATTAACTGTATTGTTGTAACATTATATGTTACTGTTTTTCTGTTACAGGTATAACAAATTGACTAACTTGGAAATATTTAACCTTAAAACCCTACATCAGGGGCTTAAAGGAACACTATAGTGCCAGGAAAACATACTCGTTTTCCTGGCACTATAGTGCCCTGAAGGTGCCCCCACCCTCAGGGTCCCCCTCCCGCCCGGCTCTGGAAGGGGGAAAGGTGTTTAAATTTACCTTTTTCCAGCGCTGGGCGGAGAGCTCTCCTCCTCCGATCCTCCTCCGATCCTCCTCCTGGGCTGAATGCGCTCGCGCGGCAAGAGCTGCGCGCGCATTCAGCCGGTCACATAGGAAAGCATTCTCAATGCTTTCCTATGGACGCTGGCGTGCTCTCACTGTGAAAATCACAGTGAGAAGCACGCAAGCGCCTCTAGTGGCTGTCAATGAGACAGCTACTAGAGGATTAGGGGGAAGGCTTAACCCATTCATAAACATAGCAGTTTCTCTGAAACTGCTATGTTTATAAAAAAAAATGGGTTAACCCTAGAAGGACCTGGCACCCAGACCACTTCATTAAGCTGAAGTAGTCTGGGTGCCTAGAGTGGTCCTTTAATCAAGAAATTGACTCACAAGGTCTTATTTAAGTTTTTTAATATTTGAGTTTTACTGGGTTCCTCTTAATTCTAAATATATTGGATATTATCTTTATCTTCATAATAATCCAATGCTTATGTAATTTTTTTATGATTAATATTTTATATAATTAATATTGTTACTATTAATTATTATCAATTTTTTTTTTGTATAATGTGTATTATTATGTTTACAATGTTGTTTCCTGAGATCTGGGCGGATTTTTCGCCCTGTTTCTTTTTGTCCCCTGCAGGTTCCGGTTGTTGTGTATGTGCATGACTGAAACGCACGCTGAACGCACGCACACCGGACACCGGGAATTTTAAATGCCGGAGGATATTGGCATCCCTATAAATATTTACAAAGATTACTGCATGAACATCCCTGATGAAGTCCTTCTGCCGGACAAAACGCGTTGGATATATTTTAAAGACTTTTTGGTTCTGATTTAATTGTTTTGTTTTATACATTTTCTTTCTGTGTATTATTTTATTTAATTTTGTTTTCTCCACTGGACCTGCCTCCATGCTGTTTGGGAGTTCCATGTTTTATATGGAGATATGTCTGTTATATTCCTTCAATTGTAAGTGAGACCAATAAATGTGATTTTGTACTTTTATAACGAACTTCACTATATTCAGTCTTTTCATTTGCATATATTCCACGGATGGTTGCCTACTCATCAAACAGCATACTACCCATGAAAGGGTGAGAAGCCTGTTTCCATGTTCGTTTGTGAGTGCATTCATTTCTATTGATATTACTCACTGGAACCAAACTATATTACGCTATGTTAGTTTTGTAATTTTTTTTTATACAGATTATACTCACGAATCACTACCTGATTTCAGGTTATTTGTATATTTTCTATATATATATATATTGCCACGTATTGGGAGGTGTTTCCACTTTATGTTTTGATAACTTGGAAATATATTAAATAAAATATATTAAATGTGATAGTGCTCCCTTTTTGTGTTATCAAAACTCTACGAATGACAGCAGTTTATAGAATGTTTCATCTAGCAGCCTCTGTGTTCCGGAACACTCTGCTGGCTGCTCACACACCTGGGTTCCTATGGCAACTCACTCGACAGCAGGGCTGTTCAACTAGCAGACCCCCATATGTTGCTGAACTACAACTCCCATGATTCTTTCAATGAAACAGATACCCAGGGAATCATGGGAGTTGTAGTTCAGCAACATTTGAGGGGCCAAAGGTTGGACAGCCCTGCTCTACAGCAAGGGCAGAGAAGAGCGGTTAAAAATAAACTGCTACAAATTGCTCACTTCACTGGCAGTTGCCATCTTCAAACGGTCGTAATTTTAAAAACTATAAATCCTACAGCAAATAGCTTTATATTGTGAGACTTACAAGACCCAGATGTACATTTTGATGCATAGTATGTCTCTGAAATATTAAAAATGAAGGCACAGTCGCAGTTTAGTTTCAATGAATGTCAATGGACAACGTGAGTTGCAAACAAATGGTCATATTGTGAAAACGATCAGGACTATGGCTTAGCCGTGGACATTTTTAGTGGCAGCAGGGATAGCTGAACGTTTTGATATAAGATTTGTGTAGGTGGGCTTGAAAATGAGGGAGTGGCGGAAGTTTAGAAATCATGACCTGATTTTTTTCCGCTCACACTCTAGTTTTGAACGTTCCACCATTCTTTCCTATGAGACCAATTTGGCCACAAAAATGACGATATTTCGTGAACCATTCGGCTACACATTCCACAAAGTAATAGCACTAGTGATGCACCGAACAGTTCTTGGCGAACATTTTGTGTTCGCGTTCGCCACGGATGGCGAACATATGCGCGGTTTGATCCGCCCCCTATTCGTCATCATTGAGTAAACTTTGACCCTGTACCTCACAGTCAGCAGACACATTCCAGCCAATTAGCAGCACACCCTCCCTAGCAGACCCTCCCACCTACCGGACAGCATCCATTTTACATTCATTCACAAGCTGCATGCTTAGTGAGAGGAGGGAAAGTGTAGAAGCTGTTGATTAGATAGGGAAATGCATAGCTAGGTTAGGGTATACAGTGTCCACTACAGTCCTGAAGGATTCATCTGATCTCTGCTGTAAGGACAGCACCCCAAAAAGCCCTTTTTAGGGCTAGAACATCAGTCAGCTTTTTTTTTTCTGTGTAATGTAATTGCAGTTAGTTGTCTGCCAGCTTCTGTGTCAGGCTCACAGTGGATACTGTGCCCAGTGCCACCACTCACTCACTGGTGTCACAATAGCTTGCATTTAAAAACAAAAAACTTTTTTCACTGTTATAGATTGAATAGCAGTTAGTTGTGTCAAAGCGGGTGTGTCAGCCCTACAGCGTGTACTCTGCCAGTTCACAGTGCTACTCTTATCTGATGTCACAATAGCGTGCATTTAAAAACCCCAAAACTTTTTTCACTGTAATAGATTGAATAGCAGTTAGTTGTCTGCAAGCGTCTGGGTGTCAGGCCTTCAGCGTGTACTCTGCCAACCTCTGCCAGTGTACTTTGCCACTCATATCTGGTGTCTCTATAGCGTGCCTTTAAAAAGAAAAAGTTTTTCACTGTAAGCCAATAGCAGTCAGTGTCCTTAAAGCGGGTGTCAGGCCTTCAGCATGTGCTCTGCCAACCTCTGCCACTGCACAGTGCCACTCATATCTGGTCGCACAGTAGCTTGCACGCATAGTACCACTAATCCAAAAAAAAATGACAGGTAGAGGCAGGCCACCCCGCAGGGGCCATCGTGGTCGTGGTGCTGTGATTCCCTTTGGCCCTAGAATAATGCCCAGTTTTCAGAGGCCACGTACCCTGAACTTGAAAAGTTCTGAGGACATAGTTGACTGGCTAACACAGGACACCCAATCTTCTACAGCTTCCGCTCGGAACCTTGACGCAACATTCTTCTCCAGCTTAGCTTCGGGCACCTCTCAAGATACCACTCACCCGCCTGCCGCCACCACCAACACTAGCACCACAGCCGCTTCACTTGGTATGTCAGAGGAGTTATTTACACATCCATTTGAAGAAATGAGTGATGCGCAACCATTATTGCCAGAGGATGTAGATAACAGGGATATATCTCAGGCAGGCAGCATTACACACATGGACGTACGGTGTGATGATGATGATGATGTTGTACCCGCTGCTGCTTCCTTTGCTGAGTTGTCAGATACAAGTGAAGCGGTTGATGATGACGATGCGTCCATGGATGTCACGCGGGTGCCCGCTCGTCAAGAAGAAGAACAGGGTGAAAGTTCAGATGGGGAGACAGGGAGGAGGAGGAGACGAGTTGGAAGCAGGGGGAGGTCGTCGCAAGGAGCTAGTGGCACAGTCAGACAGCATGCATCAGCACCCGGGGTCAGCCCGACAGCACGCCAATCAACGCATGCTGTGTCCACCACCAGAATGCCGTCATTGCAGAGCTCAGCAGTGTGGAATTTTTTTTGTGTGTCTGCCTCTGACAACAGCGATGCCATTTGCAACCTGTGCCAAAAGAAACTGAGTCGTGGGAAGTCCAACACCCACCTAGGTACAACTGCTTTGCGTAGGCACATGATCTCACATTACAAACGCCTATGGGATCAACACATGATTACAAGCAGCACACAGCACCTCCTGGTCCAGCATCTTCAGCCACGTCAACCACTGCTGTCCTCCTTGCCCCCTCTCAAGCATCCACCACTCCGTCTCTCGCCTTGAGCAGTTCCCGCTCATCTGCCCACAGTCAGGTGTCTGTCAAGGACATGTTTGAGTGTAAGAAGCCAATGTCAGAAAGTCACCCCCTTGCCCAGCGTCTGACAGCTGGCTTGTCCGAACTATTAGCCCGCTAGCTTTTTTTTTTTTTAATTCTTTATTTTTGCAGTGCAAAAAATCATAACAGCAGGCGTGTGGTGCCCCAATAGCATTCCTCATGCTGATCATCAACATTTTTAACATTGGGGTTTTCATAAATCTGTGCACATTTTTTAGTTATTTATGTCGAGATTGTCCACGTTTACACATTACACTGAGTATACAATTAAAATGTGGTCCTAGTTTAGCTGAGCAGGTCTAACGAAACCTTGGCGGCACAATGCGTTATAAACTTTATGGAGCATTCAATCTAGGCACTGGCTTATCTAACTGATCTGGGACACTTGAATACAAATGTAACATCGCTAACTATAGTATAAAATATTCAAAGATCTTGTTACCCTGACTAGGCACAGGAAAAGCATTGAAAAGTAGTTAACAGCT